>JAKTSN010000008.1:0-718991 GCA_030580235.1 Suhomyces sp. yHMH580 | reverse complement strand
CTAGCACTCATATGGAAACATCCTAGCACTCATATGGAAACATCCTAGCACTCATATGGAAACATCCTAGCACTCATATGGAAACATCCTAGCACTCATATGGAAACATCCTAACACTCATATGGAAACATCCTAGCACTCATATGGAAACATCCTAGCACTCATATGGAAACATCCTAGCACTCATATGGAAACATCCTAGCACTCATATGGAAACATCCTAGCACTCAAAACTGATTTGTTGCCCCGTTCTGGAAAAACTTTCTGTTGCACGTGCCCGGCATTTGACCGTTTTGCAGCCATCTATAATGAAGTTCCAATCAAATCAAGCATTGTATGCCCGGATATGGCTCGATTTTTGACAAAAGAAGGGGAGAGTGTACCACAAACAAGTCGTTTGACCCTGGAGTAGATCAGCATATAAGAGACCTATATTTCCCTCTACAACTTTTAGGTTATTAGTTATCCTTCACTAGTATATTAGCATCCTGGAAATGAAGTGGCTATCATTGATATTTTTCGTTTTGTTCATAAGATTTGGCGCAGCAGCTCCGACTCCGTTGATCGAGTTAATGAATATTACCCAACCAACAGATGATCCCTTCTACACACCCAATCCAGGGTTTGAGAAGCACAATCTAGGTGATGTCATAAAGTATAGAAAAGTCACACACCCTCTTGGTATTATTTTATTCCAGAGTAAGGTATCTGCCGCGTACCAATTCCTTGTCCGCTCAGAAGACAGTTTTGGTAAGCCATCATGGGTCGTAACGACTTTGCTTATTCCTCACAACGCTGACCCTACCAAACTTTTGTCATACCAAATGGCAATTGACTCGGCAAGTACTAATTGTGCTCCGTCTTATGCCATGCAACTCGGTTCTGCACCAGAGTCTTGGGCCACATCTCAAATCGAACTTGCTCTTATCAATGGAGCTTTACTTCAAGGGTGGTACGTGGTCGTTCCGGATTTCTTGGGTCCGAGATCGGCGTTCATAGCAGCCCATCAAGCATCCCACGCTGCATTGAATTCTATCAGGGCTATTTTGAACTCGGGTGATTTGACTGGTATTAAAAAGGATGCAGAAGTCACTCTTTGGGGCTATTCGGGTGGCTCCCAACCTACTCTTTGGGGAGCTGCCACTCAACCTACGTATGCACCTGAAATTAATCTTATCGGAGCAGCAGCTGGCGGTGCTGTCATTGATCCGTTCCATATTATGCAATTCATTGAAGGAACATTCTTTGCAGGATTCATCATCACTGGAATCAATGGTTTAGGAAGAGAATACCCTGAGTTGATGAATTACCTTAATAAAGTCGCCTATCCTCTGACTATGAGGGCCATCAATGCTAGTAGTGAAGCTTGTCTTGTTGGGGCGATTGCGAATAATTTGTACACTACGTGGGATTCCATCTCATCACTCGGAGGTGACATTGTAAAATCACCAGAAATTCTCAACACCGTCAATGCTAACAGTTTACTCAAAGCCAATGCAACTCCACCAGTCCCAATATACCTATACAACTCAGTTAATGACCAGGTAATTCCAGCAGTTGATGCCGATGCCCTTTACGACAAATGGTGTGGGGAAGGTGTCAAGATCACATACAACCAAGACCATTTCAGTGAACACATTTCACAAGCTGTTTTCGGCAGTGGACTAGCATTGAGATTTCTTGAAGCCAGATATAGACACGAGGCAGTAGATAGTTGTACCAAGACCAATAGATTCACCAATATTGAAGTTCCTGGCTCTCTCGCTGGTCTTGGACAAATAGCCAAAGCCGATGCGTTTGTGTTGATGGGTCATGATGTTGGACCAAACATTACGGCAAATAGTGGACTCAGTGTTGGTTTGGATATTGCTGAATTTGCGTTCGGTCACTTGTTCGATTCAAAGGCTGAACCATCATCACCCACTGTGTCGTCAAATACAACTACAACCCACCAAAATGTCTCCTCCACATCTACATCTACATCTACATCTTCATCTTCATATGGATCTGGATCCGGTTATGGATCATTTTTGAGTACACTCCTTGGATCAATCTTTGGCCGTTAAGAAATATTTGCAGCCTTCATCATTTTCAAATATGTCTACTAGATGTTCATCTTCACTGACTAATTAGAACTCCCCAAAAGGAACATTTTTCTGATCTTAGCTCTTCTTTTCCAACTTATACCTTATTCCATATACCAGAATGACAGAACTGGACAAAACAGGACACTGTCAAGGCTCAAATTCAAATTGTGAATTTTACAAGGTACCTGAGGTACTAGGAATGCTTGAGACACTATTCTACTAAGCTTTACTGATATTGATAACACTATTTGCTATCAATGACCTGTACAAAGGTTGAGTAAGCTTTTGAAACCAATAAGCTCATAGCAACAATAAAACTTATTAACGTCAATGACCTTCTTATCGAAATCGCATGTTATTTGCAACCGAAAATGTAGGTAGCAAAATAAGACCTATTGATATCAATAAGCCTCCTAGCAACGGACAAGATTTATCGCAATAACTGATAAGAAACCTATTTGGAACCCTTTACAATCGTTGCTCTTGTACGGTTCCACAGCGAATATAAATATGCCTTCATTTCTCCTCTAGCTAGAACTCCTATCAAGCAGCTTAGCTTAACTAATTTGTTTTAATCAAAGAGTATAATACCCAACATAACTAGTCACATAATGTATTTGATAAATTGCCGAGTATACGAGAGCCACGTACGATAGCATATGAAAGCACTCACCGCTCTGTGAGAGGTATGTTGAACTCGTAGGCCATTGATTTTCAATGGATAGTACAGTGGAAGCTGAGTATGAGGTGGGAAGATTCGCAGGTATTTTGCCATTTTTTGACATAATTTGCTCAAACATTGCAAAAAAAATTTATTGAGTAAAATATCTACTTAAATTAGGGTGATGTTGGAGCGCCGCTGGGTTCATGGTTGATCTGGGCGAATTAGAGGACATCAACCTCGTAGCCGAATACACTTTGAGCGTTCCCTACGAAGATGTCACCAGTGGTATACTGCATATAGTCTAGGTCGTGAATGCATTAGGCAACAGATGGGGTTTGACTCGCATATCTATCAAAATTTCTATACACAACAGCAGGTAGGCTGTTATGTCGAAACAAGAACTAAGCGCCTTAGTACAGCTAACCATGGCATCTGGAATGAGGATGGTATTGAGGTATACCATATAATTGCATATGCAGGCTGCAAAATTTGGGCTAGCGAGCACTCACTGAAATGGATTTGTCAATAAAGTCGCACTTTAGTGAAGATTTAGTACTTATATCTAATATTCCACTTGCAACTGGTACTCAATTTGTCTTAATTCAGATAAAGCCTCTAGTAGTCACCAGAATCGTATGCATGCTTAGTGAATGACTTGGTGAAGGTCAAAGATTAGTCAACCGTGATATATTTGGGCAATACCAATACGAATTGCGATAAAATTTTATTTTGATTTTTACTGTGATAAACGTTAAGACAATTACAGCAACTTTGATTTAAAATGTCTACCTTGAGAACCATTAAACAAATTGTCACTGCTGTAGAGAAAGCTGAAGGTGTAGGTGCAATCGTGAGAAGATCCATCGGAATAAGAGCTGCAAGAAACTTTTCACCATTTTTATTACTAGATCATTTTTCATCTTTCGGGGGTGGATTTCCTGAGCATCCACATTCAGGCCAAGAAACTGTGAGCCTCCTTCTCAAAGGATCTATGGCTCATGAGGATTTCACCGGCTCCAAGGGTGTTCTTTATGCTGGCGATCTCCAGTTTATGACTGCCGGTAGAGGTATTGTACATTCTGAAATGCCAATTCCACATAAAGACGGCAGTCCAACAGTTGGATTGCAATTGTGGGTGGATCTACCCGAAAAATTGAAACGAGTTGAACCGAGGTACAGAGACTTAAGGGCTTGGGAGATTCCCGAAGCCGTTGAACAGGATGGAAAGCTTAGGGTCAAGGTTATTTCTGGTAAGAGTTATGGGGTCGAATCTTTCAAAGACTTGGCATACACGCCCGTTCACTACTATTATTATAAAATGAAACCGGGTGCTATTTTTGAGCAAAAACTCGAAAAAGGATTCAATTACTTTCTATACGCCTTGAAGGGTAACGGATTGGTCCTTAATGAGAAGACTGAAGTTGCACAGTATGAAACTGTATTCCTCAATGAAGAGGGAGATTTGATTACCGGTAAGAATACCGCATCAGAACTGTCCGAAGAAGTTGAATTTGCACTTATTGGAGGTCAAATTCTTGACCAGAATATTGTCCAGAACGGTCCGTTTGTTGCAACTTCCAAAGAAAAGATGAAGGAAATTATAACTAATTATAAACACGCTCAAAATGGATTCGAAAACATCAGAGATTGGAAAACTTTGATCAGCAACGGTGTAACGAAAGAAATGATAGATGGTCCATTGAATGGAGATTTGGAAAAACGGGAGAAACAGAGACAAGAATTTTTGTCGAAGAACAAAACAACTTCACATGTTTAGATATAACAAATATAGTTCAATCCTATTTATAACCAATAGTGATTCTTCAGAACCGTGATACCTTTTTTTTCTTTTTTCCAGAACTCTCAGTTTCAGTTACCCTATGGTCAAACGAGTCAAACGCCGTAACCACAAAATTATTGCGAAAGGATTGCGACTATTCTAATTCTCGAGTAGCACTTCGTAGTTTGGTGATAGTACACTAGCCGCTGGTTAATGAATACTATGTCTTTAGCTTTGACAATACATCTCAATAACAAGAGCCAGCATCCAGATGGTTTTGAACTCAATGGCGCACTTCACTTGAGCAAAAAAAAAATTAGTGCGAGTAGTAAATATCGAGATTATGGTTAGTCTAAAAGAATCATCAAGTTGAGAAAGGGTCATACGACCATCGAAATAGATAGTTCCAGCCCCTCACTATTAGACGAAACTTTATCTGCTTTTGAACAATCGATAAGCAAGTAAAGGATGTGTTTCAGTAACAAACAATGCAAAACAAACACGGTGGGGACTGGCATGTTTGCCTAAATGAGCTACACAAAAAATATATCAAACGCGCGTCCCTCTTCGCATTGATGTCATTATTGACACTGATAAGATAGCGCCAAAATTATAAGTATGGCACTGAATCAGGATTCCAAAGAATTTGAAATTCTTGAAGAGAATTAGTCGAAGGATCTAAATGACATTAGCCAATCTTGTTGACGAAACCGTCGTTCCTAAAAATGAAAATTCAAATTTTGTGAGTTGCTTCTATATGCAACCCCTGGTTGAGAGCGAAAATTTACGAGATCCCACACTGAAAGCTTGGAACACAAGGCGTATAGCTAGAGCCATGACTTTTGGATTGGTGATACTTGTAGGCTTGACATGTTTGAAGGTGTGGGCTCGAGCCCAGCCACCTCAGATTGTATTTGATCCTTCCTCGATTATGAAGAGGAACGCTTCTGATGGTACAACTCCTTTCTTGCCGGCACCAGAATTTTATACAAAGGTCGGAGCCCACTTCAGAATTGCTCAGCTGGGATCATTGTCCCAAACACCAATTCCCGAGTGGCCGGTACCAGGACCTACTGGTGATGAAGAGCCACTTTATCACCCTTCCAACGAGATTTTTACGGTATCTGACTCTGACGTTGTCAAGCCATCTTATGGCCGCCCTTTATACACCACCACCTTAATGAATCATACTTTTGCCAACTCTTATGGCTCTCCATTTGTTGCAAACCTAGCACCGCCCCCACCGTCAGTTAAGTTTAACAAGGTCGTAGTGACGCTTTATACCACGGTTAATTATGTCCAATACGATAGATTGGCCCATTTATATGTCGCCGGACATGAAGTGTGGAGAACATCAACCATCGAGCCTGGAAATCGTCAAGTCTTTTCGAATTTTCTGCAAGATGTATCGGATTACGCCAGGCTATTCGAGTCAGACAATCAATTTATTTTCCAATTAGATAACGTCCAAACCAAAGATCTCAAAGGGGCGTTTGAATGTGTCTTGAGTGTTTCCTATTATTATCAGTCAGATTTAGAAAACAACTTCAAAGGAGATTATAAGATTTTTAATACCAATAAGCCAGTCGATCTGTTTTACCCATTAATTGTTGCCGACTCAGGAAAGCCCGCAGTTGTTACCATTGAAGATACCTTGGATCTTCCATTACCAACTGTACCAGTAAACACCACCAGGCTCACTTTAAGAGTATTCAGCTCCGGTAATGGTATCGAGGAGTTCTGGTATACCGATGTCGTTGATGAAAATGCTCCTTCTTCTCAACCTGAGTATCCAGCTCTGGGCCCGATCAGAATTTTGAATTTGCTTTTCAATGGCGAAAAGATAGCAACAACGGCACCAGAACCGGTTCTATTTACTGGAGGTATCAATCCCTACTTGTGGACTCCTATTGTGTGCACAGATGCTTTTAGCTTGCCTCATTACGATTTTGACTTGACAGGATTGTTACCATATTTATGGACAGGTACTAACTTGACAGGTGATTTACAATTACAGATAAGCAATGGTCTAGGTGAAGTACTTGGCAATAAAACTTCAGTACAAAATGGCTGGATTACTACAGCCAGTTTCCTTGGCTATGAAAGTGACCAGGTCAAGGCAGCTAAGGGCTCTGAGATCTCTTCATCTTGCGATAAAAACGGCGAGCAGTACGCTCCTAATGCAGAAGTACAGATTGTTACCACATCCTTCAGTACTCTTTTACAAAATGAACTATCGTTCACTTTGAAGAACAACCTAACAATTAAAACTTTGACTTCACTACTGTGTGATGCCGGAACTTTTAACTCCCAAAACCAGGTTGGTGATATCTCATACGTCGCACACTACGGGGAAAGTTTCAGTTCCTCAAGCCTCCAAGACACTAGAGGTCACATACAGATTTATGAGCTCAATTCAAGCTTTCAATATCCATTGATTATTGTTGAATCCCAAACAAACAATTCTGACCAACTACCCAGTAGTATTGAACTTGACCACATTAAGGGAACAACCGTGGAACAAAATGGCCAGGTTGTATTTGAGGTCTTAGCTGGGCAATCGGGCCAGGTAACCCGTGGAAATATCAATAACGCACAGGGAAACGCAAACATTACTGTTGCAATAAACTCTGGCTCTGAATACTCCACCTACGAAAGACAGGCTGTCACGAACCATAGCACAGTTCAGCTGGATGAAATTACGAGATCGGGATTTGCAACCATTGACTATAATTCTGGTCCAACTATTACAAACTACAGCAACTTTTGGCTCCAAGTTGTAAGCCAATTCACCCCTGGTGATAGCCAATTGCAAATAGCAAAAGACTACTTCAATCAATTCACGACATGGCAATGAAACATTGTTAGCATATGTATATTAGATCAATTATGTAATACCTTGAATATGAACAATTTATCGAGCTGATTTTACCTTAGAGTATTTGTCCAGCAAAGCTTTGAAACCCTCCGTCAAATGAAACCTTCTAATTAACATACGCTCGATGAGAAATAATGGAATGTACCTGTGGAGGTAGTACAAAACAGTAGCGAAAGTGCCTCTATAGAGATTAAATTTACCTTCGACGGTAGCAGCTTCAAAATCATTGGCAACTTGGTACGCATACTTGGCTGGCGACAATGGGTTGTTTCTAACAGCCATTTGTTGTCTCAAAACAAACGCTTTAATAAGGGCCGGAATGGCATAGAGTGAATGGTCAGGAATTGGTCTGGTATCAGAAATATTCGTTTTAACAGCACCGGTTACAATATTGATGACTTTGACACCAAATGGCTTTACTTCAAGCCTCAAGGTAGCAGCATACTGATGAATGGCAGCTTTCGACGATGAGTAGGCTGCAGACCATGGGAATTGAATGAGTCCACTCACAGAGCCAGTGAACCCAATCACCCCCTTGGCATTAATAATCAAAGGACTCAAGACCCGCGTCACCCGCACGGCTCCAAATACATTGACCGCGTAAACCCGCTCAATAGTTTCCGGGGTCAAGTCAATTGCGGGAATTACACAAGGCTGACCAGCATTATTGTACAAGACATCAAGAAATTCGTGACCTGTTTCTTCAAGTATAGCGTTTTTGACTTGCAAGACGCTTTCTTCAGAAGTTACATCGAGTTCAACTATAAGAATTCCATGCTCACGCAAAGGTTCCATGGGGTCCAAACGTCTGGCGCCGGCAAAAACCTTGTATCCTCTCTTAGCAAACTCGATGGCAGTGGCATATCCAATACCTGAAGAAGCTCCCGTAATCAAAGCAACCTTTTGACGTGTGCTCATTGCACCAGTCGATTTTATAATTAGTAATATACTCTGTCAACAAGTATCCTTATAAGTTATCTGATTTCTGCGGGGACGACTACAGACATGCCATGTGAAAAAATAATCATATCGGCAGGGATTGTGAGCGCGCTCGACTTCGATAAGGGATTGAGCTCTACTTCGGCCGCGGTGAAGAGTTAAAAGCATGGCGGTGGCTTGTCTGTATCGCATGGGTGAGTAATAGCCAAGTCAAAAGCGACTGGACATAGCCTTACTATGAAGGTGTTGGCTGGAAGTCTCGGTGTTTAGGGTTGCAATAGTTGATTATATTTGTAGATATTTTTAGATTTTTACACTTTTTTAAAAAGGAGCACAATCGAACGTTGCTCTCTTCGATAGTCAGATCGGATGTTTTTATGCGAACTGTGCT
Source organism: Suhomyces sp. yHMH580 (assembly GCA_030580235.1). Classification (NCBI taxonomy): domain Eukaryota; kingdom Fungi; phylum Ascomycota; class Pichiomycetes; order Serinales; family Debaryomycetaceae; genus Suhomyces; species Suhomyces sp. yHMH580. Next base: position 710,252 of record JAKTSN010000008.1, on the reverse strand, counting down.
AAAATTAGGGTATAACAGCTGCGAAAATGCAGAGCACGTTAATACTCATAACTTTTCTTCTAGACCCCTCAACCCCCCTAACGTGTACTTAGGCTTACATCGTTCTGTAAACAGCAGGGTCCTGCCAAACTGATTTCTGCAACCTACGAGCGGGAAGAATTGACCCGGTAATGTTGTCTCACATCGGACGGTTGAGGTGATGCTGATTTACAAGATGTTTTTCGCTCGATCAACATAAGCCTTCGTTAGAACCTTAAATGTGTCAACGTCAAAATTCGGCTGCATTTATTTCATGTTCGCATGTTATTTTTTTCTTTTTATCGAATCTCTCGTTCTTGTTCTATTGCACGAAGACGTTTTATAGAAATGCCGCAAAAATCTAGAACACTGCTAATTCGGTCTTGAAATGACCTGTTTGGGTATTTGGTGACATGGCCAATACCTCAGATTTGACTATAAAAGAACGCTAGGATGTCAATTCAATTTACTGATCTGCCCATAAACAACTTGATATAATGCTCGGATTACCACAGCAATTATTCGCAATATTTGTTATTCAAAGCTCGCTATTATTTGCTAATGCAAATGATTGGAATTATACCGGAAGGGGTATAAACAGCAGTAGTAGCATCAGTAACTTAAGCACCACACTTAGAACTGACCCCGGAAAATACGGACCAGAGATTGAAGAATTCCATTACTACTATGATCAATGGCCAATTGGATTGGCCGTGTCCAAAAAGGGCAGAGTATTTGCTTGTTATAGCAGAGGTGATTATTCTTACACTTTGGGCGAAATCGTTAACAAGACGGCAGAAGTTCCGTTTCCTGATGCTGGTTTTAACTATCCAGCTGAAGGTCTTTCTGAGGTTATTGATGAAAGTATTTATGGAAGTAAAAATGAATCGGCATTGGTCAGCGTTCAAGCAATTGTCTTCACCCCAGACGATACTTTGTGGATATTGGACACCGGTCGTCCAACAATTAATGGAACTGAAGCATTGGCTCGTCCCGGTGGTCCCAAATTGATAGCCTTTGACATCAACAATAATACCGTGAAGAGAACTTATACCTTCCCACCAAGCGTACATTACCCTGATAGTTACTTGAATGACGTGAGAATCGATCAACGTAAAAATGTTACTGATAGTGGCAAGGGTGTTGCATATTTGGTAGATTCGTCTGACCAAGGAAGAAATGGAATTATCGTCTTAGATCTAGGAACGGGCAAGTCGTGGCGTCATCTTGACCAACATCCTTCGACATTGCGAGTCCCCGAGAATGTTCCAAGTTACCTCGGCCAACCATTTTACTTCCAAAATCCTTTTGAGCCTCGAGGTTTCCAAGAAGAAGGTCTTGATGGTATCCAATTGAGCTTGGATGGCGACACCTTGTACTACTCACCTCTAACTAGTGATTATTTGTACAGTATTCCGACTGAAATATTGAGAGTGGACCCAAAAATCGATCCTCTTGCGAACCAGAAGGCAAGAAATGCAGTCAATAACCTTGGTCAAAGGGGAGGTGCGGCAAATGGGTTTGAAGGAGATAATCGTGGTGCGGTTTATATGCCAATGCCAGAGCACAATGCGATTTACTTATACAATACCACCACTGTTACCACGGAGCCATTTGTCAGGGACCCTCGTATATTGTGGCCAGATACCATTGCAACTGGGTTTGACGGCTACTTATATATAAACGTTAACCAGCTCTTCTTTCTGCCTCAATGGAATAATGGGGTCGACACAAGACAAAAACCGGGAGCTATTTTGCGAGTGAAATTGCCTGGAAATGCCTCCAGAGCAGTTAATCTTGTATGAGTTCAAGTAAGTAAGTAAATACCTAGGTACTATCAAATTGCTTCGCAGAACAATTATCAAGTCTAATTAAAAAGGCAGTAGATTATACTTTTGTAAAAATTTGAGCACAAAGAGTTGTCTTACGAACTCTACTAATTGGGGTGGGACAGTCGACACATTCCCATACTTAATTCCAATTGTATGGAAGCCCTTGATGGAACGCAAACCTAACACTTTTTATAAAGTTAGTATAGAAGGCCACACTAAAGATATTTTGCTCGAGGCTTTGTGCGTAACTTTACAGAATTGTTCTTCTTGGTGCTCATTTGTTCTCGCGCCTACCGTCATTCGTGTGATGAAAGTAAAAATAAGACGACCTGATATTCGAGAGCCTCTTAAAGAAGGGTTTTTGCGAAAGTAATTGCAATTCCATCTTTTCTAAGTAGATTGACAATTCAAAGTGTTATAATGGCGAGGTTGCAAAATTATTCAAGAAGTTATAAATTAGTCCTGGTAACAAAGATTCTTGAAAGGGCTGCTATGAGCCAAGAAAAGAGCTGGACTGCTAGACTGGTACTTCCACATGACTATAGAAACCTAGACCTTCAGTCTGAATAAATCGTCTCTTGGGAAAAATTATAAACTACACTTGACTTTTAATAGGGCTGAGCATTGATCTCACAAATAATACGCTTTAGCAATGATCGAGCCCTTGTCAAGTCTAAGCTGAGAATTTACTAATCAAGTTTTGCCCTCTGATGAAGTTCTAGCCGTCTTGGTGGAGGATAACTGAGGTTGCGAAAATCGTCTTAATGGTCGGTCTTCAATTCCGACCAATTACGGGGCACGGTAAATTTAAGTTCCTTATTTTTCACCACGGCAATAGTTGCAAATAGGTTTGTACCAAAAAGAAAAGTAGTTACCGCTAATACAGTATCACCAGTTACGTAGGCTCTCCCTGTTTTATTCTGTGTAGCCCAAGATGCTGTATAATTCACAGCGATAAAAAATGGCGCTTCGACCTTCCTGACGCTTAGGGGTTCACCATATGTACAACTGGGCGCGCAACCATTAGTGATAATCTGTTGTGGGGTTGTTGCCACAGTCTCCCAAATAGTGCAAGTTAGCTTTGGAAAGGGAAGTTGCGAGAAAAAGGAGAGGTGGTGAGCTCTGAACTTGAAAATATATTTAAAGCCATAGGATTCCAATTCATGTAATCAATTTATTGACTAACTACGATGTCTGCTCAAAAGTACGTAATTTAATTTTTCAATTGCTAGAATCAAACTAACCTCCAGCTCAACCAAAACTCACAAACTCTCAAATGGCACCTCAATCCCAGCTGTGGGGTTGGGAACTTGGCAACTGTCGTCAGAAGACGGGTACAACGCAGTGTTGGCCGCTCTCAAGACCGGTTATAGACATATCGATACTGCAGCTATGTACGGCAACGAGGATGCTGTGGGGAGAGCAATTCGCGAGTCCGGAATTCCCAGATCCGAGATTTTTCTCACTACCAAGCTTGCCCCTATCAATCAACTCAATCCAGCAGAAGCGTTGAACAAATCATTGAGTAATTTGGGCTTGGACTATGTGGATTTGTACTTGATTCATTGGCCAGTTGCTTTGAATCCAGAAAATAAGTCGGATCCAAAGTTTCCAAAGTTGCCAAATGGAAAGCGTGATATTTTGTTGGACTGGGATCTCGTAACCACTTGGGTAGAACTTCAAAAATTGGTCGAGCAGGGTAAAACAAAGTCAATTGGTGTTTCTAACTTTAGCAGAAACCACTTGACTAGATTACTTCAAGACTCAAGAACAAAGATCAAACCTGTAGTTAACCAAGTAGAGTTGCACCCTTATTTACCTCAACATCAATTACTTGAATTTGCCAACAAGCATGATATTATTTTGGAGGCATATTCCCCACTTGGATCCACCGATTCTCCTTTATTGAATGATGACGTCATCGAAAAAATCGCTAAAAAATATAACGTGTCTCCTGCCACGATTTTGATCTCTTGGGCCGAATGGAGAGGCACAGTGGTTTTACCTAAATCCGTCAGTGCCTCGAGAATCGAAAGCAATTTCAAGATCGTGCAACTTTCTGAAGAGGATGGTAAAGAAATTGACAATATTTACAAAGTTAAAGGGGTACGTAGACTAATTGATCCAGATTGGAGTCCACTCAAGGTTTTCGATGACGATGAATAAATTCACCAGTAAATAAATGAAAGGAACTAGTCAGTTCAAATTCTCGCTTCTGGTACTGTAGTTTTGTCTCATATATTATTTAAATGTCATTGGGAGTATTTCAAACTGCTTACGACCTAATGGCAGGATTCTATTATATAATTAGCTATAATCGTGAAGCATACATTTCGTAGCCTCAAACCAGCCTCGATTCTCCAGCACTAGCATAGGGATAGCTTCCATCCGAAATCATTGCATATATCAATCCAGTCGACACATGTTGTTCCGTTCGAATTTCTGAGCCAGGACTCCTTCACAATATCCCAAATTCTTTTGACGTTCCCTACTTTGTAGTTCATGTATATGGCCCTGAACTTTTTCTCTAAATTCATTCTATCATATTGGTTGCAGCATGCTAATCCACATAACAACAATGTCATATTGAACGCACCTTTCAAATTGGTTGCAATAAGATCATCGATAATCCTGCAACAGCTCAACAATAAAATTTGAACTTCACTAGAATTTGGTTGGACTTTCTTGAAATACAATTCTAAATTCATGTTGCATGTCATGCGATATAATTCGAATAACTTGATGTGGTTGGATTTCTCTTCTTCGTTGGGTAGTTGATCTAGTTGTGAGAGTATGGGTTTACAGTATTTAACCTTGTTCTTCAACTCATTGTACGACTGATCCATCGACTCAAAATTATCGATTCTCATTTGATTAAGCTCTTCATATCTTTTTTGATCAAACCGATTGTCATCAACTAGTTCGTCTATCGACCTAGCCCCGTCCATGTTTAATTTTTCTTCAGTGCGCAGTATCACGCCCCGAATAGCGGCATATCGGTTCATAATTTCTCCCAAAAGTAGCACGATCGGCTGAATACAACCCTGGTAAGGATCCACACCGTAGTCTTCGTCATCAAAAGAGTTCTTTATTTGAAACAAGTCATTGTAGTTGCTCAAATCACACCTGGTTCCATTGGTTAAAGTTTCAGACGACATCACGTCATGAAATTGCAAATTGGCAATTAGAAATTTACAATCGTTGGAGTAGTCAAAGTCTTTTATAAACTTTTGCACCCCTCCATACTTTGCCAAAAGGTCCCAGCACATATTGAATATGCTATGCCAATTGTTGGTATCTCCGGAGCAAATCTGGATTCCCAAGTTAATCAAGTAGTATGCTAAAATAAGAAAGTAATCATATTTGTTTCGCAAAGATTTTTCCACCAAAGTCTTTGATTTTTTCAAATAGTGATTTACGATTTCGTGGTTAGAGTTGTTGCTCTTATCATCGTTGAAAAACAAGGCACCCCACGCTGCCAATGCATTCAGAATAGACTCATTTGTAATTGAAAGCGTAAAGAAAGTTTTGAGAAAATAATTAGACGATCTTGGACTTACAGATAATAGGGTGGCTACGTTGTTTTCAAAATACCCCAAGTACAATAATCCTGTATCATCGAGATACAAATTATGTATGGAAGTAGGCTGAGCAACAAGTGGAAAATAATTTGCACCCAATAATTCTTTAAAGTTGAAATCCTCGGCAAAGACAGCAGCAGTGCTACTGTTTAGCTCATTGACTTTTGAAGGCAACTTAACAGATAGTAAATCACAATCGATTAGTGATAGACCGTTTGGGTCATTTTCGCTTTCTAGACTGCTACTGGCCAATATCCTGTCAAATCCTTCATTTTCAGACTCGAAATAGCCAAGATTATTTATGCTAGACTCAAGATCCTGATTAGGCGTGGTAGTTTTGGGGGGGGTATCGCAATCGGACTCGATACGAGAAAATTCGGCAAATATCTCTTCACATACATTCTCCACTCTGGAAATATCGTTCATATTCAAACTGCCGGATTTGATATTACGATATCGCCGCAGAAAATTTGACCCAGCTGTGTTAACTAGCTCATGGTGTATATTACCGGAGACTCTAGAGATATTTTCAATCGTGAATGGGGCTATTTGGGAGTCGCCTATTTTTTTCGCACCCAAATTTTGCGCTTTAGTCTTGTAAGATTTGATTTCCCAATCGCACTCCAAACCTCGCTTTTGACACGAATGACACGCTGGACGGGCTTCATCACACTTCTTCTTGCGTTTTCTGCATGTGAGACATCCTGTTTTAGACCTTCTTTGGATTGGCTTGCCTATGGAGCCTACCGAAACGGAAATGGGGTCCGCTCGTATATGCTGATTGTGCGACGACTTTAGATCTATAGTGGAGAACATTGGTTGGTGGTGGGAGAGAAAATGTGCGACGTGCGCGAACTAGCCGTAAACAAGTGTGGGATTCCTCGACTGTATAATTTGGTAGCTCATGTATATATTAGGTAAGCATAAAATGCCCTCTATCAAAATTGGTCTATGAAATAATATCACTGTTGATCTGTAAAGTGTGGTTAGTTATCGAGTATTGAAATTAATTAGCGCTTTGACCATCGCCACGACCCTCCACTCCAATGCGTTTCCCCACATTGAGGTTGTGTGCTTTGTGGCTCGAAACAGGTCGCACAGAGATGATCAAGACATGTCATATGTTTCACTCTACACATTTGCATTGGAATGCAAATTGTTGAAAGCTCGTATCTTCTGAAATGTGCAAAGATATCTGTGGTCATTTTCTTTTAGTAGACGTCGAGAATTGCTCACACATGGGTTTCGTGCTCTGTCCAGGACGTTGGCTGATGTCTTGTAGGAGCCACATATTATATGGAACATTATAGTTTAAAGTGATAATGACAGGCTAAAACAATTGATTTTTTAGCACAGACATCCGTGCGACAGGAGGCACTAATTTAGGACTGACTTATCTTGTTAATATACTTGGTATTCATGTTGGGTACCTAGTAGGGGGCTTATCGGGATTAGTACAATCTACCATTCAATTGTTCGGGAGATCGGTATCTTTTTTGGTTTTTTCATTTATGATGTTTGTCGAGACATGGCCTTAGGATGGTATGGGCCAGTAGGTTCAATTTTCCGTTTTGTCTTCAGAATAGTCAGATGTATTCGTTAAAGTTAAACAATCCGCCCTGTTACAATTTGTTACGGATACTTATACTAAGATGCTGATTGTAGTCTACATGTATTTTGTAAGAGACTGAGAAGCAACGGATTTGTACCAATGTCTCTTATTCTTTCAAGAAGTGAAATGGTATTCTATTGAAATTGGCACAAGATTAAGCGGATATTTACGGATTTTGAGACTTTGTTGTATTTTGTTTCATTATCTAGGGCTCAATCAGTGATGGGAACAAACCATTACGTTTTCTATACTGCGATAAGAAAATACATTGTTTTTGGAATGAGCAATCTTTTGAGGCTAGAGACAGATTAGTGTTTTTTGCTTTGGGTCACTTTCAATAGTACTCAACAGCTATTACTTGAAGTTGCGCATGACGATCTGTGTTAGACTGAAAATAGTACTCCTTGAGATTCGCGAAAGCGCTTATCTCGAAAATTTACTTTTGCGATATCGAAAAAAAAATTACAAAATTATCACCAAAATATCTTCTGATAGAGAATTCGATTTTTGAAAAATACTTCTTACCCGAGCTTAGTTAGTGTACATCGGGAAATGAAGTCTGAAGCATAATCGTGCTTAATACTCTAAAATCCCGCCACCTTTCGCCAAGACAACAAAATATTCCAAAATTTCCTTCTCACTGCTTTGACACTTTGCCAAGAGGTTTTAACGAAAATTTTGTATCACGGCACTCCTTCATTTTACATGCGCATGCGCTGAATTTCACTTGATTTGAAAGCAATCTCTTCAACATGAGCACTAGACCAAAATTTTGAAGAAAGTCTTCCCATATTCGATAAGACTGAGCTAATCTTTTTTCTTCTGAAAACCCCGACAGATCCTACCAAAATTATTGTAACCTACTATGCCTTGATTTGACCAACAGTGAAGCTGTAGAATCTCTTATTAAATTGTAGTCGATCCTGTGTCAGATGTGACAAATTAGACACAAAACAACAATTAGGTTCAAGCCAACTCGGGAAAAGTATTATTTTTCCAATCAATAAATTAGAAGAGATAAGAACAGACTTTATCAAAAGTTGTACCAGGTTACAATACGGAAAAAGATCAAGCACTCTTTTTTTATTCGACTTGAGAAGATACTTACTCTTGGCAATGGAGACATAACCCGAGTTGCAACTAGTTACCACGTTAAAGCCTGTTGTCACCTAGAATGGCATATGTCAATTATGTTTGTGGCTATCTAATAATCGCGAATCAAATATTTGCCGAATGTTTTATGATTGACGGATCTTTGGGATCCGCTTTTCCTTTTTTTCCGGCTGATTGATTTAGAGTTGTCTATTATAATAATGGGTGGTGATATAGTTCAAAGCTAATCTCCCACAGTATGGGCAAGCTCTCCGAATTCCAGGGGTAGCTAAGGCTCCCAAGACATGTAGACTACATCTCTGATACCAGAACTTTGTGAAATCCATCGATATGGAATAGTGGGACAGAAACCAAAAAGAAGCCACTTATTTTGTATCTTATCCCTTTTTGTGCGCTGATTGGATATTAATCTATCTTTGCAACGAGATTGAGCCACTTTGTTATGCGTCCCAGGTGTGGTTCGACAGTATTGTTGTTGAGTATGCTTGAAGTTTACATATTGTGATACGATGCTATGCAGATGCGGAGAGACTCCTCATTTTACGATGGTTAGTTTACGTCGTTCGGAGCCACTCTTGATTGTTAGGATCCGTGAGCTACTTCCGCATTTTGAAGTCTTGCGCTCGAAACTGCATAAGTATGCATGTTGTGTCCCGTATTCTCGGGATCAAAATGTAAATGCGCATAAAGCCGAAAAAATATTCCTAGTTAAATTTGCAACTAAATTGAGTGAGCCGTACATTAAGGGTGTTCCAACGATAAGACTTTTGTAAAACTATGGCTTGCGCGGTAGATAGTTTAATGTATGCATTGATTTTACAAGAGCCACTCACCCTAAGATTGATTGTTAATTCATTTCAGCGATAAGATTAAAACTGAAATATATAAGTAGGTATTTTTGGCATCCATATTCGATTTCTTCTCCAGCAGAACCATCGCAATATGTTAGAGCCCACTAAAAGCCCTTTGGTTACATCTCACATCCAAGCTTTGGAAACTGTTACGAGTCACTTAGACGAAGCAGACCACCAAGTCAATTTAGAGGCTGTGGCTTCACATCCATTGTCAATCGGTGATGTTGGAAAGACGCTCACACCTGAACAGAAACAATTGATCCTCAAAAGAATTAATCTTGATGGTTTGGAGCAATTTAATGAATTACCTTTAAAAGCTTCCTTTTTGATAGAGAAGGTCGAGAAAATCAGCTATGCGGATTCACTCAAAATTATCAAGGACTCACTTTTGGAGTTGGAATACGACATCAATATCCCAAATGCCGAGTTTGATCTTTACGAAGCTTTGATCAAAAAAGTCGAGGAGCACAACATCGAAGACTTGGATGCAGAAGAGCCAACAAAGAGTGCATTATCCGAGAAATATTATTCTGGTGTTAATGTGAAGGAAGCAAAGGAATCAAGAAACGACTTATCCTCGCTTGAGTCGTTTGATTCATCAAGCTACTCGCCATATAGCGTTGTTGACTGGAGACTTCAACTTAGATTGGAAGCCGTTTTGTTGGCCTACTACTCTCCATATCAAGAAGTCAGAGCTGTCACTGATCCATTTGACGATTCTTTTACTCCTTGCGAAACGTTGAGAGTGTATATTATTGCTGTTATTTGGACATGTATATCTGCGTTTGTCAATCAGTTCTTTGATGACAGACAGCCGGGTATTCTGTTATCATCATCGGTCACCCAAATGTTTATCTATCCTTGCGGTAAGGCGCTCGAATTTCTCTTGCCAAAATTCAAGTTCAAGATCTGGAGATACGAGATCGATCTCAATCCTGGTCCTTGGACATTCAAGGAGCAGATCTTGGCCGGTTTGATGGCCAGTTTTGCTGGAGGTACCAGTTATGTCGGATGGAACATAACGGTACAGAAACTTGATATCTTTTACGCAAACAAATGGGTAGACGTCGGCTACCAGATTCTTCTTCTTTTATGTACAAATTTCATGGGTATTGGATTCGCTGGATTGTTGAGAAAGTTTGTGGTCTATCCAACTAGGAGTGTTTGGCCTGGAATCCTACCTACATTGGCACTTAATAGGGCCTTAATTGGGGATGAGAAAAAGGAAAATATTAATGGCTGGACTATTTCAAGATACTACTTCTTCTTTAGTGTTATGGGAAGTTCGTTTCTCTATTACTGGGTTCCGGGATACTTGTTCCAGGCACTTTCCAATTTCAACTGGATGACTTGGATCGCGCCTCAAAACTTTAATCTCGCTACCATCACCGGTTATTCCTATGGTTTGGGACTTAACCCCATAGCTTCGTTTGATTGGAATGTGTTTGGAAGTGGTGCATTGGTTGCTCCATTCTATACTACCTTAAATCTGTACATTGGCACGTTCTTGGCGTTTTTTTGTATCGTCGGTATCTACTACACCAACTATAAGTGGACCGCATACTTGCCTGTCAACAGTAACCAGTTGTTCACCAATACTGGAGAACCTTATTCTGTTACCGAAATTCTTACTGAAGACAGTTTGTTTGACCAGAAGAAGTACGACGAATACGGACCTCCATTTTACACCGCTGCCAATTTGGTTCTCTACGGTGCATTCTTTGCTCTTTACCCATTTGCAATTATTCACGAGCTAGCAGTTACTTGGAGAACACTGTGGAAGGCCCTTAAACAGTTGTTCGCCAGCTTTAAGAACTTCAGAAAATCCACCTATGATGGCTTTGACGATCCTTACTGTACCATGATGAGACAATACAAGGAAGTTCCAGACTGGGCTTTCTTGATTGTTTTGGTTATATCGTTCGTTCTTGCTGTTGTGTGTGTTGAGATCTATCCAGTCCAGACCCCAGTCTGGTCCATTGTCTTTGCTCTTGGAATTAATTTTGTCTTTTTGGTTCCTTTGACTACTTTGCAGTCCACTACTAGTTTCTCTTTCGGGTTAAACGTGTTAGTTGAGTTGATTGTTGGTTATGCTCTTCCAGGAAATGGTGAAGCATTGATGTTCATCAAGGCATTGGGATACAATATTGACGGTCAAGCTGATAATTTCATCAGTAACCAAAAGACTGGACACTACGCACAGATCCCCCCAAGATCGATATTCCGGGTTCAGATCTTGGGTTTATTCGTTGGCACTTTCATCAACTTGGCTGCAATCAACTTCAAATTGGACCACTTCCAGAACTATTGTCAGCCACATCAAAAGGACAAGTTTACGTGTCCAAACTCCACCACCTACTTCGCATCATCTGTGATTTGGGGAGTGTTTGGCCCCAAAAAGGTTTTCGACGACTTGTATCCGATTTTGAAATATTGTTTCTTGATTGGATTCTTATTGTCGATTCCTTGTGTGTTGGTCAAGCTTTACGTGCCACCACGTTACACCAAATTCTTCCAACCATCTGTGATTATTGGGGGTATGCTTAACTTCGCCCCATACAACTTGTGTTACTACACCGGTGGTCTATACTTGTCTACTGCATTCATGTGGTACATAAGATCCAGGTACAGATCATGGTGGTCTAAATACAATTATGTTTTCAGCAGTGCCATGGAAGCGGGTATTGCATTTAGTGCTATCATTATATTCTTTTCAGTTCAATATCATCCAAAGGATATTACCTGGTGGGGTAACACCGTCTCCTGGGCAGGTGCTGATGGAGGCGAAGGACAAACTTCTTTGAAGAACGCCAGTTTGGCCGATGGAGGCTACTTTGGACCTAGAGTGGGCCATTTCCCATAGTTTTCGATTCGTCAATTTTCGTTTTCTCGTTTTATAGTTTTGCTTTTTGGGTGCAAAATTTAATTATTTTTTAAATTTCGTAGGCGAAGTGACCACTCTAGATACTCAGCTTAAGTAGTAAGAAAGCTTAAGCTGAGTATTCACCAAATTATTCTGAAGCATCCTAGAACGAATATGGAACAGTAAGCAGTATGACCAATGGCTATCGAAGGTTGATGTTCTACATTACTCGCAGCCGTGAAAAATCAGCTGCCTCAAATTGCGGTAGCAGAGAAATATTTAGATTGAACTGAGTCGCACCACATTATACCAGAGCTTTCAACGTTGATTACTAGTTGAATCTGTTCAGTAATTTTTACCTGATTACGTCAGGCTGACTTGTAATCACCACAATTGTGGATTTTTGCCGGATGAGGCTATTGATTCTTCAGAGAGGCTTGGATGATTCTATTACCAGATGAGGCTAAGATTGACTTTATTAGTTGAAAGTGATTGCTGCGCAAGCTCTTCCCCACTACCCCCAGCAATTCATTCCGAATTGGCAGTATATGGAGAAGTGCGAAACGAACAATTTTCTAGTGATGTACCCCGGGCGAAATCGATAACGAGAGATTAAGCCTGAGCGAAAGCCCTTGAGGTTTGCAGCACCAGCACAAGCGTTACATCAGAATGTAAAATTGGTATCCGATGGTATTTCGGGGCACACAATTGCGCCACGATTCCGTGTTGAACTTGGCTTGATAGTTTCGGCGACACAGCTCAAGTGAATTCTTACCATCGCATGGAATTGGCTTCGCACAGATGATGCCAGAGGTTGCCGGCAAGTAGCAAAAACCGACGGGGTGAGCGGAACACCCGTCAACGTTTCGTGAATGCGAGGATGGTTAGCTAGCGCAAGCCGCATCCTGCCTGATAAGGGGCAGCGGAGGGAAAAGATAAAAGCGAACGGAGGAAAAAAGCCGAAGTGGCTCGCATGCCAGGCGGGCCAGCGCCCAGGAGCCAATGTTAGGGTTAGGGCAGAGCCGTGGGGAAGCGGTGCAAACTAAACCAACTTAATTGACTAGATGACTACATATTGAAACACCAATGTCAGTGTAGAGTGTATATCATTCTGTGTATCATTTGGCATCCTTCTTTTAACATTGACGCTTTATCCGTCAATCTCAATTGCGGGGATCTCCTCCAGTCGCTTCCTGTTCCCACCGGGGGGTGCGGGTTATACGATGGGCCCACAAAAGACCAAAAAAGAAAAAAAAAGAAATTGTCCCACACCGAAGATCTTCCCCATGACCCCTGCACACAGCGGGGTGTCCTCCCGAAAATTTTGAAGCCTTCTTCCCCACCAAATGCATTTGGCAGCGGCGATTTACTACAATCTACTCCACGGTGTTCATCTTACCTTCATAAAAAAGCTACCTTTTTAAGTGTCGTCACAGTCAGTGTCTAGTTAGTACCTAGTTAGTACCTTGTTTATTATAACAGTGACCATTTTATCCCTCTTTAACTATTTTTTATAGGCGGCTAATTCTGTCTAACCACAACAAATCAAGTACGCGGCTCCCTTTCAGTTCCACCACTATTGATATTCTATTGAATGGAGTCGATCACCACCGATCCAGAGGGTGGGTCTACCATGATTCTACCCGGGTCTTATCAAGACCACGATACCTCAGCCAATAGTGCCGCTGCAAAGGCCAAAAAAGACCCTGCCTCGAGACCTTACAAGTGCCCATTTTGTGACAAGGCGTTCCACAGACTCGAACATCAGACAAGACATATCAGAACCCATACAGGAGAAAAACCACATGCTTGTACGTTTCCTGGCTGCTTCAAGAAGTTCAGTCGTCTGGACGAACTCACCAGACACTTAAGAATTCACACCAACCCCAACTCTAGGAGAAACAAAAACCTCAATAAAAACAGTTCTAGCTTCTCTGGCGACGAATCCAGCCTGGCTTATATACCGCCACCTCCCAAAAACCCCAAAAACGAAGCCTCTTCCAAACGGAAAGCTCCCTCAAATTCGCCTCCGCCTCATCCGCTGTCTCCGTCTGATTCCAGACCAACTTTCAAGTCACATAATAGTAGTGATGAAGACGTCAAGAGTTCTAAAACAGATACTCCTTTAAGCGATATCGACGACCACTCAGCCATCTCCAAATCATCGCCTCATCTGTCTGAAGCCCCCCTCCAAAAACATCACAGCACCATCAATATCGATATACTAGCCAGCGCAGCCACAGAAGAACTCAAATTGCTAGCAAATTCCACCACAAATTCCCCAGAAATGACCAGCGCAAACCCAAATTTGGCCAATACCAATGCAAAATCACTCCCATCACTAACTGACTACTTCGGTGCTGCCAATACCCCCACCTCCAATACTTCCGGACAAAACGGAAATGCCAGCTTCCATTTGGTCAGCACCCCAGACCATCATCCTGCCATGTCATCTTCCTCAAATAACAGCAATAACCTTCAATATCTTTCCAGTATTGCTGCTTTGAGCAAGGCAGAAAAGTCGAAGAGTTATACCAGCTTGACTCCCTCCAAAAAACTATACTTGAACTCGTTATCTTCACTTCAAATGATGACTCCACTTAATCCACCTAACCAAATACACCAACCACAACCACAACAGGGAAATAACCGGACATTTGAAAGCTCAGATCTCGATTATGTCAAACAGAGGCTAAAGAAGTCTAGGCCAAATAGCCCGAATCCTCAGACTTTCACGTTGCCAAACTCGCCTGTTCTCGGCCTTTCGGCAGTTAATACCCCAATCATCTCGGCAAATAACAGTTCCACCAATTTGTCGTCTTTCTTCATGACCCCTTCATTCAGGGTCACATCAAATCCAGGCGATCAACAACATTACAATAGAATCATCAACAAAGACCATCCTCAGGCCCCAACTACCCCTCCATCAACATCATTACAATCACCCAAAACATCGCCATCTTCCGAAAGAAGCCATCCTAAACCAGTACCTATACCTTCCAATGGAAAGTTGCCGTCGTTACGAAGCCTCAATCTCGATTTACCTACAAACCTATCGATGCCTAGCTTATCGAAAGATCACCTTAAAGAGGTCCATAAGTTTGCGCCACCACCAAGTCTTTCAAAGAAAAGAAGCTCAGATAATGATACTCCTATGCAGGGTAATAACTAATTACATCATTATTGTATATTAATTGGAATAGGTTAGGGACTATAAAAATGTATAGAAGAATAGATTGTAGGATATTAATAGACTGTATAGTAGAATATCCACTGAGTGTAGTGCACTTTGTGGGGAATATTATAAATGGACTACTATTGTATATTGATTTCAATTGAAAAAGGTCAAAAGTTTTATTTGTAGACGACGATTGTATACTTCTGGTGTAAGTGGAGCTTTATTGCATGTTCTTTTTTTATAATCAATTGATTTTGATTTCAAAATATTAACTTCTTTAGATCAAATCTTGAAGTCGAACTTATACTTATTAAGATATTTCTGATGTTTAAGGGTCTAGCTGAAAACAAGTTGGGCATAATAATATGTGTATAGGGCAGGGTATCGTAAATTAGTTGTTGATTTCGCAGCCATCGCTGAATCTAGACAAGAGAATTAGCGGACCGATGAGAGTGAAGCAAAGGAATGGCTAGTATTGAATTGAGTCAACATATTGATAACTCACTCATCACATCTAAGCATTATGAGCTATTGTGACCTCTAGATTTTTGCCTTCTTGCTTTAGCAGTTGTGCATTGCAACTATATTTTGGACAGCTGTGCGACCCATTAGATGACAGATCTTGGCAGCCCTTCGATGGTAATAGGTTAGGCTACGATCGGAGAAGTGCTACTTTGAATTACAATTGTAATATAGGCTACGCAGCTAATAAAGTTTGTAAATATCCGCTGTACTTAGGACTAGTGTAAAAAGCATAGTAGAATGGCCACTGTAGCTAGGTTACCATTAATATACTTTATAGTAGAAAGCACTTATAAGATTGATATTATCATTTCACGAAATCACAGTAGAAGCCAATACGGTCGGAATCGGCCAATATATCAAAGGTTATACATTAATTCGCAATGGATGCCTTTCAGTTGCAACAAAAAATAAAAATAATTGACATTTTCTGGGCTCGCGCATTGACTTCAGAACTGGAACGATATCGCCCAGGCAGAAAAGCTTGAAAATAGATATAAACACATGATAGATCTTGATGTCACCAATATATCGCTGTAGACATCCTAGTATTCCTAAGTTCCTTGATCAATTGCCTAATCGGTCCTACTGCTACGATGTTAATTTCTCGCTACCGCTCGCTCGCTCGCTGCTCCCCCGCGCTCCTATTCTCTGCCGATGAAGGTTTAAGCTCCGGTTCACCCGCAGCAATCTTATCTAGACTATAAATAAGGAGCACCCGCTATTAATTCAATGATAATAATTTAAACCTCATTCCACTGTACCATGGCCATATCAGAAGCTCTTGTTCAACCGGTCGAAGACCTGATTAAAAACATCAAGGATAAAGTCTCGGGCTCTGTTCCCGAACCTCCATCACCCCCTACCAAAGGCTCCATCCAGTTGTTCACGCCCGAGTATTATGCTGCATGCACAATTGGAGGTATAGTTGCTTGTGGACCTACACACTCGGCCATCACACCACTTGACTTGGTCAAGTGTCGTCGTCAGGTCAATCCCGGTCTCTACAAGTCCAATATTCAGGGCTGGTCCACTATCCTTAAAACAAAGGGTGACTCTATTTTTACCGGTTTTGGTGCGACTTTCATTGGGTATTCTTTGCAGGGGGCGGGTAAATACGGTTTCTACGAGTACTTCAAAAAGACCTACGCCGATTTAGTAGGCCCTAACTCCAACAATTACAAGACCTTGATCAACCTTTCGGCCTCGGCCCTGGCCGAATTCTTGGCCGACCTTGCGTTGTGTCCTATGGAAACCATTAAGGTCAAAACCCAGACCACAATTCCTCCATACGCATCAAGTGTATTTGATGGTTGGTCCAAAATAACTGCTGCTGAAGGGCTCGGCGGCTTGTACAAGGGTTTGGTGCCTTTGTGGTGTAGACAGATTCCTTACACTATGGTGAAGTTTGCCAGTTTTGAAAAAACCGTCGAATTGATTTATGATTATCTCGGTAAGCCTGCTTCTGCATATACCCCCGTGCAACAAACCGGTGTTTCGTTTTTGGGTGGTTACATTGCTGGTATTTTCTGTGCCGTGGTTTCGCACCCAGCTGACGTTATGGTGTCGAAAATCAACTCTGATAGAAAGGCCGGGGAAAGTTTGGGTGCCGCTTTGGGAAGAATCTACAACAAAATCGGGTTTGCTGGTGTCTGGAACGGTCTTCCTGTTAGAATTGTCATGATCGGTACCTTGACTGGATTCCAATGGTTGATTTATGATTCGTTCAAGGTCTATATTGGATTGCCAACCACCGGAGGACACTAATCTTGACACGATCTGATCAATTTTAAGTTCATCTATTAGATCATGTTTTTGACTAAATATTGTACTAATCACCTTTTGTATCTCTATAGCTAATAAGCTCTGAATCAGTAGCATAGCGAAGTAGAATAATAAATTTACTGTAAGTTCTTGACATTTGCAGCTGTAGCTAATGCCGCTTTTCAAATCGAAAACAGCCTAGTGTTCGGACCGATCATTATTGACTAGAAGATATGAGGAAGTAGTTGGTATCAACAGAAAAGAGTTCAAATCGGACAAGATGCATAGTATTTATGTGTCTGGCTGCCTGGGATAGCATCTGGTGCTGACGGTTTCAATGCGCGAGCTGAAGATATGACGTATATCTAGGGTAATAAAAGGAATCCAGATACAGTGGAATTACTTTAAGGTTGATTCTTCAGTACGTAATATATAATATGTCAATTCTGGCTTGTTATTTCTTGCACCTTTTTAACTATAACTTTACCTACTCTTCCATCGTTATTTAATGAAACCACTCATCTGAGTAGTCAATTACGAACTCTTGCATTCAACTTTGTCACACATTCCCTCTTTATAATACTCATATTTGAATCGATATAAATGTCATGTATAGTTCAGTATTGTCTATACTAAAGGCTAGCAGCATGCTTGATTTTGCTCTCTCTCGCGCTTTAAATCACTTCTCGCCAACTTAACTGAACGCTACATCGTTGTATGTCTATATAGCTGATTAAGCTTTGTGCTAATAGATAATGCTGCATACGCTATATTGTAGGTTTACGATAAGATTTCGTCTATTACGCTTAATGCACATTGCAACTGCTCAGCAACTTATCTGGCCAATTATCGATGTATACAGTTAATTTGTATAGATGAGCTTGAAAATTGAGCTTAAGCATGCAATTAACGATATTGGACAAATATCATCTAGACCAGTGGTTGTCAATCAACTCCATACGTTTTTGAACAAATCGTCATCTAATCCTGTGGTTTTTATGCTGTTGTTGTCGCTCCATTCGTTGCTCCAGTTATTGGGCGCTGCTTGAGAATTAAAAGAAGTGGTGGAGCTACCACTATTGATCGTAGAAGTGAAATTAGAAGCCTGTGGAGTGGAATTTGTAGGTGCTTGAGTATTGAAGTTGAGCCCACTCAATGAGTTTGAGAGGTTATTCATATTACTTGCCGGTCTTTGCTGGGTTTGCTGGGGTATAAAACTGGAAGACGACGATGGCGAAGAATATAAAGAGAGAATCGACTTTTTAAGATCAGGTCTACCACTAAGACTACTCACGCTGCCTCCTGTAGACTGTGCTGATTGACTAGCATGAGATTCAATGCCTCTTTGGGCTACTGGAGGAGCGACTGGAGCAGCCGGTTTGGGTGATGGCGTCGAAGTGAACGACCCAAAATCGTCATCTAGTAAATTTGCAGATCCACTTGTTTCTGAGTAGTTCTTTTGTGAAGATGGCTGTGGTTTAGCAGGCACAGCTGGTTCTTTAGCGGTGATGTTTGGACGTGTTTGTGACGAGCCCAAGGTCATTGGATCGGGAAGATTGGCCGACAACACCCACTTCTTCAAATCGTACTTCGTTCTGATAAAGTTTTCGATCTTCAGCTGGTTGGGCGTGTAATCGTCAGGAAGCTGCGATTCCCAGTAAAGATTGGCTTTTTCGTTGCCCCATTTGATCATTTGCTCCACTTGCTCATCAGTCCATGCATCTAAATCCACAGATTTGACCTTGGAGATGTGTGTACCCATGCTCCTGTGGATCCCTGAGCATCTGATACAGACAAAACAGCCAATGTTCCACGACGCCCACCGGGGATTCTTGGCTACTTTGCAGTCTGCACACGATTTATTGGCATGTTCTTTCAGAAGCTGCTTGAAAATCTGCTTGTGCTTCTCTGAGTGTGTTTTTTTCGATAATGGCAACGCCGACGATGTTCTGTAACTCATGCTGGTGTTTCTAAAGACAACTGTTGATTTCACCAACGAATATACCAGGTCGCATGTCACGTGAAAATGTTGATTTTACCAAGTGTCGTATCACGTGGGCAAGCACTCCCGACAGAAGACCCGCCAGGAGAAGAAGCAGGTTAGAGAGCGCAGAAGAAGTCAGCAGAAGGCGTGATTGTCCGTTTTTGTTGTTGATGAGCTCCACAGTAAGGCCTGGTCTGACAGCGCGGACTTCCATACCGCCCCAGAGCTCGGCCCACCGCCCGTTCACTGCATCCCAAGTACAAGCTCACGACACCCCCGAGGATCTATGGATGATTGTCTACAACAAAGTGTACGACGTCACTGGATTTGCCAAAGACCATCCAGGAGGGCTCGAGGTACTTTTTGACTGTGGGGGTGTGGATGCCACAGAGGCTTTCGAAGACGTGGGTCACTCTGACGACGCCGTCAACCTCCTAGCACCTTTTTTCGTGGGGGATCTTGATGCCAAATACCACAAAAAATATACCAACTTGCGGACTCCCCTCGATCTTTTGGAGCCCGTCTCGCATCTGCATCTGTCATCGCGCATAAAATGCCCCGTCAATTCGGGCCGTCGCAGTTCGCGCAGAAAGACTAAGAAGAAAAAATTGTTTGTTGAAAGACTTGTGATTGTTTCTCTATGTACATTATCGTTCCTCGCATTTATTCTCTGTATTGGATTGCAACGGCTCAAATGGTCCGACCACCTTCTATCTTATTAGTGTCATATTCCAGGATGGCGTTCCTGTGGAGCTGGATACTCCGGTTATCTATTGTATGTATGTAATATATCGCATATCGTCAGAAATATAATTGGTAGAATTACACCCGTCAGTTGGTGATGTTGCAAAAACATAAGCCCGATGCGGGGGTCGAACCCGCAACCTTTTGATATCCTGTTTAAGAGTCAAACGCTCTACCGATTGAGCTAACCAGGCGTTGAAAAAGAAGAAAAGCCCGATGCGGGGGTCGAACCCGCAACCTTTTGATATCCTATCTAAGAGTCAAACGCTCTACCGATTGAGCTAACCAGGCTTCCTTGATTTCTTAAATTTCGCTCTGTAGCTATACCAGGTCTTATCACGTGTATATGCTTCTAATACATTCCCAGTAATGATGAGGAGCTGTACCAACAGCAACACCCACTTGATCAAAATAGACTTTAATGGGTTTTCTGATGTCCAATTGCTTGATTCATTATCTCGCACAAAGATCACAAAATGCTTCAAATAAAAATATGTTCAGGTTTGCAGCCACCTTGGATCTACCAAGGTGTGAGTATGGGGCACTACGATCTGACAAATTGGACTATGTTCTACTGTAGACCACCATAGTCCTCAACAACCTATATATAATACCTAACCAGCATCTCGCAGTTGAATCAATCTTTGTAGATTTGAGAAGTCAAAATTAGATTTTTGCGGCGTACTTGAAATTCCCAAGTAAGTAGTAACTTATGAGATTTAGCAAAAACGTCATCGAAAAGTTCTTCGTGACTATACTAACCATTCGATATTCGACAGTTGGTCTAATCCGTATATCTGGCACTTTTAGGTTTACAATATTTAAAAAATAAAAACGAATGCGCAAACCCGGAATCGAACCGGGGGCCCAACGATGGCAACGTTGGATTTTACCACTAAACCATTTGCGCTTTGGATGTTGTTTTGTCACAGAAAAATACCTATGAGGTATCATATACAAAATATGAAATCCTCGCTTTTCTTTACCTGTAAGTTCCAATGCTACCCGCTATCTGACTGCAACGAGTCCAGCGTCAGTTTATGGTGCTCGAAATATCCAAATTAGTTGTTGCGAGCTTCTTTTCGACGTAACTGTCCCCTGCAATACTTACATTGGCCATGTGGTGTAATATTCTTCCAAAACATTTCCGATTATACCTGCTAATTTCTTCATGTCGAGGAAGCTTGAAAAAGGTTTGAGTCCTCTCGGCTCGATCTACAATTAAGTCGTAGAATCTAAAAGATAAGCGTATGATGCACGTCCACTACCTGATTCAACAGGAAAATTATTAAAATTATAGCGAGCTAAAAAATACTTGCGACAGCGTAAATTAATGCGAGCCGGGAACGCACTAAAAGAGGAAAAGTGTTGGAGCTACAATCAAAGATTGTGCTCAACCAAACAAAAATTTCACTTGCACTTCACTGTCACTTTCGGCTCTGGTTACAATCAAAAGGCTATCAAAGTTCCATATTTGACTTTCGTAGTTCCAGAGGGAAGTAATGGAACTTGCAATAATGCTACTTTGTCTTTTAGCTCCGGTGGGTCAGACTTGGACGACTTGTCAACTTTTGGTGATAAAAATGAGGTCATTCTGTCCATGATATCGAAAAAACTTTAGTGTGGGCCAGCCAAATAAGACTCCAATGTCTCCAATATTCGATAAGTATGAATATATAGGTCTAATCCAACTGATCAAGACATGAATTATATAAATGTATAGCACAAGTGTTATAGTGGATGTCATGAATTCCCGCGACTCCCATACTCGCTGCCTAATTCTTCTTAACGATTGTCGATAGAATCTGATGGTGCTCGCATTTTGGGTGCAAAAATTTGAAAGAAAAAAAATCGCACCGAATATGTCAAAAATGGCTTCTTAGTACTTGTACAAAATTTCTCAATCAAATCAATTATTATTTCCTAGACGTTCTATTAAAGTCGATAAAACAAATCTTTGCCGAACATCACCTTCGTCGCATCAGGTAAGGGCTTAATTGCATTCTTCCTTACTGTCAAGTATTTCTTAAGTTTAGGATGTTATAACTTTTTTCATTCAGCACCTGGTTGGGGCATAATTCGGGAATGCTTAAAATGCTTAAAATATTAGCGTGTAAAAGTGCCGTTGTAAGATTGTAGTTTATCTTGTCAGTGGTGTCATTTTATCCCGAAAAGTAATGAAATTAATATCAACTGAAAAATAGTACAAGGTTTCCTATCAGGATGCTATTTCGTCACAACATATAGATGGCGTCACTTGAAAATAGCTTTGGATCTACAATGGCATCAGCTTTATGGAGATTGACGGCACTAAGTGAATTCGCAATTTCTTTTATTCTGATACGTTGTTGAATTTCGGCTCCAACGGGAAGGTATATCCGGGTTGGTTGATGGTAAGAGGTTTAATACTCTCTAGGTAGTATACCAGCAAGTTAGTCTACTGTCTATATAATGTACGTCTGTTTAAGTCAGGTGAAGTTGTGTAGTGTAACTATTTGTTCAGAGTTTGGAAACGGCCAAATTATATTGGGATCCCTGAGATCGAGAAAGGAAAGTTATCTTGCCCCATTTGACTCAATGAACTAGATGATGAAAGAAATTATCAGCTTCTTTTCGTAACGAGCTTGATTATATGGTACGTGATCGAGGTACTACGCTACTTTGTAACCATGTTTCTCGCATCTGCATGTATTCGCCTCGTAAACGGTTATTGGCTATCCCTTGCTATCCCTTGTCTGTTTCGAACATTTGGCAAACCCCTTGTCTTTAAATTCTTTATCTTGGAGCTTATAAATAACTTGGCATGCTACGGCACTACCGTTAAACCAAAATCTCAACTCACGTGTCTTTCGCAGCACTTTTTAAGTACAGAATGATGCGGTGGCTCAATGGTAGAGCATTGGATTCCAAACCCAAAGGTTGCAGGTTCAATTCCTGTCCGTGTCAAATATATTTTTAAATGAAGAGATTATTGGGAAAATACTTGGAAGTCATATTTCAGTACTTATATCAATATTTTTATCCAATCACAAGAGTTAAGACGAATTAAAAAATGGTTTCAAAATGTTCGGATGGTGTTGGGACAAAAAATATTCCGATACCGGGAGTCGAACCCGGGTCTGCTCGGTGAAAGCGAACCGTGCTAGCCGTTACACTATATCGGAGTCGTATAATTTTTAAGTCACCGGTAAACAATATGAGGGCTCTATATAATTTTCTACTTTCTCTGAAGTAGTAAAGCCATCGGGGTATGAGATGTTGTTTTACCAGAAGCAAATGCGTAAGTGAACAAAGGAACTTGTAGCACGAGTGTGAGTGGAGCAGATATCTACATTTACAATCTAAAACACCTTATGCACAAAAAAATACTATTAGCGACTGGATTTTTCGAGTTCACATTAATTAACATGGAGCACCTAACTTACTACACTCTTTTGTATGGTATAGAAGAGCATAAACGTCTATATTCACGTTATCTTTCAATGCGTTCATGTATGTATTTTACTTGTAGTTCGTACTCTTCTCTTATGATTGTAAAAGATTTGAAATATTCTATCTGCAGTACGTTTAATGCAATTTGGAACAATCGTCTGAAGCGATTAGCTTGATAACGGTAAAGATGTCGGATGAGGAGTTCTACAGTGAAGAATCGTATGAATTCGAGTTCGAAGAGGATGAGGATGAGGCAGAGAATGATAATATCGCCGAAAATGAAGATAATGACGAGAACGATAGAGCATCTGAAGACGAAGGAATCGTAAGTTGGCTCAAGTGAGAACATCGTTAGGGCAGTTTGCCAAGCGATTGGAAATACGAACACGACTAACCATTCAGGAACGAAGATACTACTTTGCAAAAGCCATGAAGTTTGATGATGCCGATTTGGCAATTGAATCTCTCCAGTCACTTATCGAGAGTTATCAAGACCAAGTAGATGACTCGGAAATTACCGATTGGATATTCAAATCGTACAAGCAACTTATGAAAATAAGTTTTCACAATTCCAAGCTAAAAGATTCAATACAGTACCTCACCAAAATACTCGACTTGTTACCCAAGGTCAATAAGAACTATGGTGAAGAATCTTTGAGTAGAATTATCAGTAACTATAGTGTTGCGAATGATCAAAAGTTCATTGATAAACTATACGATACAATTTTGACCTTTTTGAATACATCCACACTCACCAAGGGTTCGAATTACGACAGGTTGTGGATCAAGATCAGTCTTTACAAGTTGACTTCCCATTTGGATGACGGCGATTACGATAGTTGTCCCAAATTAATTGAGTCAATCAATGCCAAGGTCGAATCTGTACCGCCTCAAGTAAAAAAATCGTACTCTTTAGACTTAATTGCATTGGAGATACAGTATTACACCGAAGTAAGTGAAGCTGAAGATAGTGGCTCGAAGTACCCGAGCAACTTACCGATCCTCAAGCAGCTTTATCGCAAGAGTCTTGAAATAACCACTACCGTTACCCATCCCAAGATATTGGGGAGAATAAGAGAATTTGGAGGCAAAATTCAATTTTATCGAGGTAACTTCGAAAAGGCAAGGTTGGAGTTTTACGAATCTTTTAACAATTATGATGAAGCTGGTTCTTCGCTTAAAAAAAGGGTGTTGAAGTACTTGATCTTGTGTTCGTTGTTGACGGAAAACCAGTTTAACCCATTTGAATCTCAAGAAACAAGCACGTACTCGTCTTTGCCTGAATATTCCAATCTTTTGCAGCTCATCAAAGCGTATGATGGGCTCAACATTCGCAGTTTTGTTGAGGTGGTCGAAAAGATCAGAACCGAAAGGGATCCTATGACTAAAGATGCCATATTCAACTATTCCATTGACCAAATTTTGCACAATTTAAAGGTCAAATCCATACTTAAGCTCTTAAAAGCTTATCGTAGTATCAAATTTGAGAGTATCATGAAAAGCTTCGATTTGTCACAATTCGAATTGGAGGATATCTTTATGCAATTAATCGTGGCTGGGAAAATGGGCAATATAAAGATAGATTTTGTCAACGAAGAGATACTATCGGAGGCCCTGGAACTTGAATACTCGCAAGATATTTTCCCGTATAACTTGAGTACTCGCGATATATTCACCAACATAAAAATTGCTGACAATCTCAAATTGATTGAAGACTCCGACGAGGGAATTGACAATGCAGATGGAATGGAGATTGATAGAGTGATCCATGAAGATCCAGAAGAGGATGATAGCACCAACCTGGTGAGAGAAAGTGGAGCTCAAGGGTTTTTTTCTCTGGATATTAGAGGGCGAAACCCAGGTTTCAGTTTAGTAGTGCCGGAAAACAATGAAAGAACCTCGAGAATTTCTTGCCAAAAAACCTCTGCATTGTGCAAATTGCTATTTGTGACAGAAGTTCCATCCAAAGATGCTGACTGGTACGGAATCATTGATCTCTGGTACAATAATCTCTTGAGTTGTATTCCCAAACCTGCCAAAGATCAGTTGAGCCAGAAAGATCAGATCGTTATAATGCAGCGTAATGAGAATGTAATCAATAATGCTAGAAGAGATACCCAAGAGTATGACCAAAATGGTCCTGATATCAATAGAAATGTCCAGATTGGAGCTTCCAACCCTGATGAAAACACTGCTTTGGACGACAACGAAAACGAGCTCGAGTTGCAAATCCACAAGGTCGACTTGTTAGAAAACTGGACCAAGGGACTTGGAGACTACTTTGATGGTGTGCTAAGAATTACGTAGATACAAGAGTGTATGTTAGGTGATACTTAATCTTCACAAGTAGTAAATTATGATAGTTAATATGTGCTCAATAGGTAAAGTATGATAAAGAGAGTGTTATTTAGATTCGAATGTTGAGGAAAAATGGCTGCAACTTTGAGGTGTGTATTTTTGGGTCTGAGGCGTAAAACACATACCGCGTCGAAAAGTATTTAAGCAGGCAAAGCTTTTCCTATCTCACATTATTCACCATGCTCTTTATGAATAGTATGTACTAGCAACTCAGGCTGCGCAGGTTTCAAATGATTAATAATAATGCGTTATCGTCATGATGTATCCATTTTAACAATGTTTTCGGATACGTTTGAAATCATCTAACACCTACATGAAGAAACTGTCAGTCTTTAGCATATTTGAATTTTACTAACCAATAGTCGCAAGAAACATAGAATAGAATACACTGGAAGTAGACTGATCTGAAATAATAACGAAATAACGAAAGAACATGATGTAACTGTAGAATCATCAAAAAAATGAATTAGTAGAGCTCCTCTAAAAAAATGATGTAGCCCTAACTCGAATTGAGTTGAAATATTAAAATTCAAGTGATGAGGGACGAGAATTCATTATTAGCCCTACTATGTGAATATAATCAAGCTTTATACTGCTGGTGAAATGAAGAAAAAAATAATGATTCCGCCCAGGATCGAACTGGGGACGTTCTGCGTGTTAAGCAGATGCCATAACCAACTAGACCACGCAACCATTTCTTGTAAGCCCCAGAAAATATGCTCAGTGAAGTGTTTTGCTGTCTATTTGCTGAGGTCTTTACCTACTAGCATCAACGTATAAGATAACTTATTAGAGATGTCACAACCGAAATCCAGTGTTTTAAACTAACAAACACTATAGTTCAGACTAAAGTGATGGGCGTATCGAAAAAGAGGCAACACAGCTTAATGTATGGAAACGAACCTTAATGAAGTGCTTATCCTTGTTACCGCCTACTGCCAAGTGTGTGGGTCATTAATTTACGACGAAAAAAGGGTCTTTCGTAAGCCCCACATATTTAGTAAATTGGCTGCAACAACTCCTTTTAAGTCACGTGTGTATGTGGTATTAATATGTGGGCATTTGCAGCCAACATAGAGATTGAGGTGTGGGGCTTAATGAAAAAGAAAGGTCATTTGTGCCTCGGCAAAGTGTATAAATATCAGGGTGATTTTAAGGAAAAAGTATTTGTGAGAATAGACCTAATATATTTTTCCCTAAACCCCAAGACATTTGGCCAATCTAAATGCACTACTGACGTTCAACGTCATCCATTGCTGATGTCTGTCAGTAGGTGGCTACATGATATAAATAGCCTTCCCTTTACATATACTACATTCTAACTATCTACTAACTAGTAAAAAGACTACCGTAGTTTACACCAGGCAAATATTTATTGTAGAAATATGAAAATCAGCATTTTCCTTTTGAGGAAGCAGCTTCTGAGAGAAGATTGAAAGAGAAGATGAACTCAGTCGAAAGAGATTGCATTTTAAAATTGTGCAAATACAAATCAGCACCTTGAGTTTCGGAGATGAATAGGGCTTCCAGACAAAGTCGGAATTCCTATCAAGAAACAAGGAACAAGAAAAATCATCTACCTTTTAAGGTTAATGAATCGACGACGATTGCTCGAAAATGGGGGTAATAAACAAAAACTTGATGAAATCGGTGTGTAAATAATTGCGCTAATATTTTATCACACTTAGATCAAGTAAGCTAATGGGATCAAAGCCAAAGCGAAGCTGGAGGCACCTAAGAAGCCAGCGCCACCTTCATAAGTGGTGATGGAAGCACCAGTGCTTGGGGCCCATGATTGGGAGGTGGAGTTCTTAGGAGCAGGGGCAGCCGAGGTTGCGACTGGAGCAGCAGAAGTTGGAGCAGCAGATGAAGAAGGAGCAGCAGAAGGAGCTGGGGCCTTAGATTCTGGAGCTGGGGCTGGAGCCTTAGAAGATGGGGCTGGAGCAGGAGCAGATGAAGCAACTGGAGCAGCAGAAGTTGGGCAAACAGAAACAGTTTCGGTCTTGGTTTCAGTAGCCTTTTCAGTCTTGGTTTCAGTAACAGTGACGGTGACTGGAGCAGCAGAAGTAGGAGCTGGGGCTGGGGCCTTGGATTCAGGAGCTGAAGCTGGGGCCTTAGAAGTTGGGGCAGGAGCTGGAGCAGGAGCAGAAGCTGGGGCCTTAGAAGTTGGGGCTGGAGCTGGAGCAGAAGAACCGGCTTGAGTGGAGGTAACGTAGATTTCTTCAGTGGTAGTAATATCTTGAGAAGAAACTGGAGCTGGTGCTGGAGCTGGAGCCTTAGAAGATGGGGCTGGTGCTGGGGCTTCAGAAGTTGGAGCTGGTGCTGGGGCTTCAGAAGTTGGAGCCTTAGCAGATGGAGCCACAGATGAAGCTGGAGCTACGGAAGCTGGAGCAGATGAAGCTGGAGCAGTGCTGGAGACTTCAGTGAGAGGACATACAGTAGTGTAGACGGAAGTAGTTTCGTCGACAGTAACAGTGGTGACCTTGGTAGTCCATTGTTCAGATGAAGAAGAAGGCTTGGCTTTTTCGGTTTCGGATTCTGGACAGTAGGTGCTGTAGATAGTAGATTCAATTTCAACAGTGGTTGCAGCAGCAGAATCAGATTCTGGACAGTAAGTTGAAGTGAGGGTAGCTACCGATTCAACAGTGCTGGCGTAAGCGTAAGTACCATTGGATGGGGCGGCAGTGGCGACGGCTGCAACAGCAGCGAGGGAGACGAATGAGGTTCTGACCATATTGAATAAACGAAAGTAAAGAGTTGGGCTTGTGCTGAAGAACTAAAAAAATCGGCTATAGAATTGGAAATCCCATGCTATTTATTTATACCATGCCGTCGTACTACTGACTATTTCTGTGCCGGTGGTTGGCAGAGCTTTTCTCACAATATGCCGTGTTTACCTGTATTGCATATGCAACACTAAACTATAAAATAGCTTGGAAGATCTCGAGGAAGTAGTGTCGATGGGCAAATGTCAAAAGGTAAACAAGACGTACAGCAAGTTGCATTGTTTAATTCGAGACGATCAAAAAACTAGATACTATGCGACACGGTTTCCACAATAGGGGCAGCACTCATAATATGACAAGAATGAAAAAAAAACACTCTTGAAAGGGACACGGTCGCGATTGGTTTAGGTCTTGGCTTCCCATTGAGCAGAAGAACAAGAGGTAATTCCAGTTTACAAATAGATCGAAGAACTAGTCGACTTGCTACTTGATTTTTCAAATAGCCCGTTGAACTTCAACGGAACCATGTCAAACTTTTATTGGCCCGGGCGAACCGTTTACGTTTGAATATTTTATTCGTCAAACCGGGATTTGACGCGGTATGCTTGCATCGGGTAATCGTTTTGAGACCAATATCGACAATTAGACGACAAAACTGGGGTAATAAAAAAAAAACAATTCACAATTCTTAGCTAGCTTAATAGATGTCTACATGCAAGAGCAATTGTTGTTAATAGTATTGGCTTAGTAGTGTGATGAAATTGGATCTTGGAAGGGTATTGTCTGGGCATTTTAGAGATGAGTCTAAGGTCCCACGCCTGATTGTTGTAAACATTGTCAATGACGTAGATGCAAAGAATCCGAACTTTAGTCGTCAAGCGTGTAGCTAGGATGTTACTATGGTGAGACTACTGTAGCTACAGATTGCAGCCATGCATCGTCAGACTTGAGCTCTTAGTGATGATAGGCTGACGAGGTACATGAACAAAAGTGAAATTTGTTCACCTCGTGGAAACTATAATTTATTGCGTGTTTTCGTAAAAATTTGCTAAAATACTGAAAAATTGCATCCGTTAGCTATGCTTTTTCAGCAAAGCTACCGATTATTCACAACACAGCCTGGATGCTCCATCGCGTTAAACTTTACATCATGAACCCTTGTCTTAGACAGTGATGGAGCATTGCCTGTTTTGGCCGGTTCTATACTGCATACGGACAGGTACACGGTCGAGGAACACGGTACAAGACAC
Source organism: Suhomyces sp. yHMH580 (assembly GCA_030580235.1). Classification (NCBI taxonomy): domain Eukaryota; kingdom Fungi; phylum Ascomycota; class Pichiomycetes; order Serinales; family Debaryomycetaceae; genus Suhomyces; species Suhomyces sp. yHMH580. Next base: position 680,421 of record JAKTSN010000008.1, on the reverse strand, counting down.
GACTGTAAATACCCCCTGTGCCAACGGTGGTTTGGACCTTGTAGTCATTGCAGAGCAACAACTAATTTGAATTGAGCCTAGAGTATAAAACAAAAATGCGCATGACTTCGTCAGTCAATTGCAATACTCTCGAACTAGAGGCTCGCGAGTCAATTGCAAATCTTTTAAACTAGAGTCTCGCGAGTCATCTTCATCGCGCTGATTTTTATTGTGTCAATGTTACATAATCTATCAAGATATTTTCTGGGTGATGCACGTGTTTTTTGCAGCTAACTTGGCGAGAAACCATGAATAGTTCAAAATAGAAGTTAGTCGTGGAATGTAAAGCAAGCCACGGTCCTGATGTAAATGGTGCATTGACTTGACAGTAAAATAATGGTGATCCATGAAGATGTTTTGTGATGGGACAGTCATGTGGCCCTAAGCAAATGAAAATGATAGTACGGATGAATTTCTGATACGATCCAAACTGTCTTTTCATCGCTACATTCGCATAAAATAATACAATATCAATTGAAACCAGAAATTGTTACTTATAGAAGAATTATTAAGAGCCGAAAAATGTGCAGACGGAAGTCAAAGGGGAAGTTACAGAAAAATGATGAAGCAAACAGGGCCACAATGAAACAAGAATGGTATAGCAATGGGACTGGATGGAGAAGAACTGAATGAAAATTATACTCAAGCTATGAAAATTAAAGCAAGTAGGCCAATGGAACCAAAACGAAAGCAGCCAAGGAACCAGCTTTAGCGGCACCGTTACCGTAAGTAGAAATGGAAACTGGGGCAATAGAACTAGTTGGCTTGATGGTTGGAACAGAGCTAGGAGCAGTTCCAGTTGGCTTGATGGTTTTAGTGGATGAAACAGAAGCAGGAGCAACAGTTCCAGTTGACTTGATGGAAGAAGCGGCTGGAGCAGCTTCAGAATCAGCTGCGACGGTGGTATGCACGGTGGTGTAGGTAGATCCTGACTGGGTAACTACTTCAGTGACAGTGGTCTCGTGAGAAGCAGCAGGAGCTGAACCTGGTGCTGGGGCCTTTGATGTTGGGACAGGAGCAGGAGCAGTTCCGGTGGCTTCAGAAGATAATGGACAGTAGGTGGTGTAGATGGTGGTCTCGCCGTTAACATAGGCAGTGGTAAGACCAGCAGTGGCAGGAACAGTCTTTTCAGTACACTTGTTGTCGGAACAAGAAGTGACGGTGATGACAGTGGTGTGAGCTTTAGTGGCGGTAGAAGTTGCGGTGGCAGAAGTGATAGGACAGTAGGTGGTGTAAATGGTGGTTTCGCCATTAAGAGTAGCAGTGGTGACACCAGGAGTGGCAGGAACGGTCTTCTCAGTACATTTGTTGTCGGAACAAGAAGTGATTGTGAGAACGGTGGTTTCGACTTCAGTTTTGGTGGCGGTTTCTCCGGAAACGGCAGAAGAGGTGGTACCAGGATCAACAGCACTGCTTGTGGTTGAAGCAGCGTCGACCACCTCGAACTTGAAGGCGTCATTGGCACCTTCAACAGCCGTACCATCAATTTGCTTCAATGATTCAATAAAGTCTGATTCTTCATCTCTGTTGACCAAAGTGGTTTTGCCCAATAATCTCTTTCTGATGGCAGAAGTGGAGTTGGCAGCTGGGTGCTTATGAGAGTTCACCGTGAAGAATGGAGCAGCAAGTTGTCTATACAAAGCAGCAGCAGGAAGTTCAATAATTCTACCAGCACTGGCGATATCATTGAAGAACTTGGCACCTTCAACAAGAGCGTAGTAGAAGATGGTTTCGTAATCCTCTGGTGACGAGTATTGGAAAGAGACTGGCAAACTCTGAGGAATGGTGAATGGACATACACCGGTGTCCAAATCAACGGTTGCAACAGTGACACCACCAACCTTACAATCAACCTTTGCAGCGTAGATGGTCGATATGATAGAAGCAGCAGCAGCAGAAAATGAGATTAATTTAACCATAGTAGCGAATGTGTGTCTGGTATTAGTTTACTATTTCAAGTCCGAGTTAAGGGAACAACCAGCTCGTTATATAGTTCTGGATGACTCTATGGAAGGATAAGAGATTTGGGCGCAAAAAGCAGCGCCTAGACAACTAACGCACGTCGCGCCAAGTCAGTCAAATTATTATATCGCCCGGCCGAGTAAGCAGCAGACTAGTGATACACTCAAGAGTGTGCCATGTACATGTGGTTAGAAAATACTGTGAGTAATTTGTAATTGGACTGATTGCATAAAAAATAAATTGAATGTGCACTCAATTATTTTTCAGGCGTATCTATCTTGGGACGATCTGTCTTAAACTGGCTTGGGGGAGATATGGGAACCTGCACTAGAAGAAAAATGGTAACCAAATGCTGTGGATTAAGATACTAATGAGGCTGGCTTCAGCCTACTGCAAATGAAAGGTAAACTACGAGGCAGGAGTCATTTGCTAGAAACAAATTGCCTACTCAACTTTGAGATTAATTAGCTCGCACCTGTATATACACCCCCATCTCATTTAGATTAGATTGTCCGTAGAATTGCTCAAACGTGCTCATTCTCAACTTTCCTGTACTCGCTAGCATCGCAGGAAACCTTAAATTTCGGTGGTGCGATTTCACCATCGAAACGTTTATTCCACGCACTCAACGGAGATCATTCCAACATTGGCATAGTTAATGATGTGCTCGTATTAGCTTGTGTTTCAGCCAGATGAGGAACTTGAGATGAAATATTGCACAAAAAAAATGCAATTGGTTCGCTCCATAGCTCAAGAAATGCATACTTTCAAGAAAGGCCGCCACATACGGTTGTAATACCTATCATGAGCAATCTACCAGATTTAAAGTTTATTCTATTAGGTAGCCTCATGTCAGGGCCCCATCAAAATTCGCAGTACTCAAGTACTGGAGCTGCAACTAGTTTAGGGACATTTCTCAAAACCATTAGTGTCGATTATGAGAAGCGTGCACGATAATGGTCAAGTACCTTGGCCACTAAAGGAGCTTGGTATCAGCTCGTAATTATTGAGCAGCTATAATTAACTTACGTGGGTTATAAAGTGAATTCGGGGCAGTAAGGTGCATTCAATAGGTGACACATCGCCGTTGCAACCTTTCTGTCGAATTAGTTGAACCGTTTCACCGAGTTTTCATTGCTCAGGCTCTTCGGCCTATATAACGGACTACCATTTCTTATCCCACTGCAACAAAACCTTAAAGTTCCGAATTGGGCTTGGCAAGAATATTTTTAGATCATGCACCATGCACACTGGACTGCGCACCGGAACCTCTAACCATAACGTAAATCTAAGATGGACAGATCTTCGCTAATAATCACCTCTTCAGACACTTCGAAAGTTTAATGGTTTGATGCTAATGTTGATACGATTGCTAATATAAATCCTTATACGAGAATAAACAACTTTACAATACTAGAATGTAGGATCCCAAAATTAGAATCATAAGAGCCTTGACAACCTTTCCGTTCAGTGGCTTAGATAAAATTTCATTTCACACTGATAGGTAATTTAGCTTTAAACTTAGAGTTATAAGGGCGACTCAAGTTTTGCCTTGCAGAGATAAAAAAAGAACGGCGGAGAGAACAAATTCACAAAGATGCTAACATTTCTTTACGGATTGTTACATTCCGTTTGCTAATTACGAGATTGTCTAAAGATCCCAACAATCACGTTGAGAATTTCTTGATCAGTTGAGCAACATGAGTTAGGTACCTTGAAGTTACTAGTTTCTGGATTTGATTTCTGCTGGTAATTCGGCATTTAGATTGACTTGAAGGGGTGCTGCATCAGATAACGTAAACAAAACCGCTCGACGCTGACCGCGTCGGTGCTGGCAAATGTCACTCTTTGGTTCCGAATACCGGAATGTGTAAATGCGAGAAAAAATAAATGCTTGAGCAAGGTTCTGAACTTGTTTTATAGCTTACCCAACTGCTCACCCTACGTTCACAATGTTTACTAAAAACTAGAGACTACATGATAATGTAGTTTATCTATTATTTGCAGAATAGCCTAACTGAATAATGGAATGAACAAAAAATGATTAGAAAAACGTTCAGAGAAGCCTGCAAAGTCGAGCCGAAATGCTTGATTACTAGCAACCAAAGATATTCAAAGCTCTTTACGTATAAACTTCAGAAGCACTGGTTGGCTAGCTATTGAGTTGGGTTTATGTTGGGTTTGTTTCCGCTTGAAATGTAGATGGAAAGATCGCGGAATTATCAACACCCTCTCAAAATTTGCGTGAGAGTCGCTGGTTTGTAGAACGTTGGCCAGATCTAAATTTTTAAATTTTTAATGTGCATGATACATATGTTATGAGCGACAGCCGATACTTGACTCAAACTCACCCAACTTATTCAAGCTTGTACTTCGCACATGTTGGTGGCGAATTAGATGCAATCATTTTTCGATGCAGTTTTTGAGAAGTGGGTTAGCTATCAAAGTACAACGTATATTTTATTTTTTAGAAGTCACCATAACCTTGACAGTATTGGTGAAAATACGCGACCTCCTCACTTTATCAAAAAATACTACTCAAAATCTGGTTAGCGGCCGAGCCTCTAACCATGCAGATTTGACGTGGCCCCGCAGCGCGGATTATGTAACACGGATGCAAATTCCAACAAACTCCGAGTTGAATAGGTACGATATATGGTGTAAATGGCTGTATATTAGAAAAGGTACGAAATATGGTGTAAATGAATGTAAATAGTTAATACACTGGCACGAGTTCTATAGTTGTCGCTATAATTGTCGCTATGGTTGCTCTTTCGAGACACCGATGTCTATGTGGATGCGGTGTCGGAAGGCAGGCCCCCATTTGGTGGATAAGTGTAATCCAGGGATTGCTCTGGGAAACCAAAACAAAACGGGAATAACTAAAAGGGAACCAAAATAACCAAAAAAGTCAACAGACACAAATTACAAGAAATGCGGTAGTTCGTTACGTGATGTTAGGAAGCCCCATGGTAATCAAGGGTTGAAATCCGCCAACTTCTTGCCGTCTTTATGGGTTTCGTCGATAGCCCAGTCATCTACTCCTGACCAATCGACCTGTATCTGTCTCAATTGTGACATATCGGTGTTTTTCAAGAACTGAGGTCTTTCTTTCTGCCATTCTGTCTGCACATCATCGAAAGCCTTATTCCACACTTTATCGTAGACCTTTTTGATTTTTGCTTCTTCCTTCTGTCTGATTTCCTCTAAAGCCATCCATTCCATGTGCTTCAAATCATCACTCGAGGGTTCATAGATATGCCAAATGACGTAGTGCGGCAACCCTATGACCGAGTAGCCCATTCTCTTGCTTAGCTTACCAAAGGCTTCGGTTTCGGCGTGCTTCTCAAAGGAGAAGGCGGGAAAATGAGACCCCGTACGGAAAACCTTGGCTTTAGTAAGAATGGAGACACCTCCGATCCCGTCCAACTCCATTTCCACCTCGGGGTCGCCATATGGATCTCTCAAATATGCTAAATGAGGTCTCCATGTTTGATACTCTACGTATCCTTCTACAATACACGCATCTTCTCCCAAGGTTTCGGCCAATTGAAGACCTCCATCAGACTCTTGCCACGAATTAAGATCATACGGTTGCTGGTTTCCTAACCAGTCAGGCAAAGGTCTCCATACGTTGGGCACAATCACGTCTTTATCGTGGTGCATCAAGTCTTCTAAAATGGTTGGGGGCACTGTTTCCACATCCGCATCTCTCCAGTACACGAACGAGTGGTATGGTTTGAGAGCTACTGTCCATAACCAATTTCTGGCCCGGGCCATCAATTTTCTACGAGGGCCTTGTGCTGCAAAGCCATGTCTATCTGAAAAACCCTGACCAATGATCTGGCCAAAGTCCTTTTCGAAGATTTCGATTTCTCCAAACCTCATATTGGGGTTGGGATCACTTTGAATTTCATTCAAGTGTTTTTTGAGCGCTCCCATGGTATCATCGGAAGAGTCAGATACCAAGAATGCCAAGTCTATCAAGGGGTGTGGGTATGTCAAGTTTTTCATGTGGCCAAAAAACATCGGCAAATGGGCTGCTGCGTCTCTTAAGGGCACACAAAACAACACGCGCTCGTCACGTTGCCATCCATTGGCCGTTCCACTGTACTCAGCCAAATCAAAGTACTGTACGCTGGGTATGGCGCTGAAATCAGGCGAGTAGAGTGCATGTAATGCCGGCGAAATTATCGACCGTATGGCTCCCAAAATTAAAACTAGTGATACTACAGCCGATATTATTTTGGTTTTGAGAGATCCACTAGATTTGAGTGGATATTTAGAGCTCTTTTCTGGCTTCTGGCCCGGCTCGTATTCGTAGGGCGTCATCTGGATAGAATGAGCCATATTGATTTTTCCGAGATAAAATTGCCGAAATGAAAAAAGAGGGCGTACACCAAGCTTGTGGTGACGTGTAGTATTCAGTAACTTGAGACTGGTAAATTTGTCACTGTTGAATCAATCGGTATCGTTCGCGATGTAGGGGTGTGTATTCGGAAAGGAGCGATCAAATTCCAGATAATCAAGCTGTATTGTGGTTTAAAGCTCTATGGGAAGTATTGTACTGAACGGGTTGCCCAAATCAACCTTGTTTATAGTTATACTCGCAGGTCTAGATACCCTTCAACTGTCGTGAAATCAAACAAACGAGTCCGAAAATTTGAGGAGGGATCACGTGAAAAAAACAAACGTGTATATAAGCTGTGACAGCTTATATACACGTGACACAATAAGGGAACTTATTGTTCAGTCAGGGGAAGATGAAAAGTTTGAAAACAATAGTGGGTGGATAAGGGGCCGAGTATTCGGATGTGTCATTGGACGAGCAATTGCCATGTGGTACTTAAAATTTTTTTTTGCAGCTGTTCTGCTTTAGCGTGTCGTGGTAAATGATGCAAGTCAGCCGCATCGCTTTACACTATAATTTTCACTATTTATTTACAGGTTAGTAAGTCTCGAATTACATGTCTTGATAATGTATAGAATTGCTGCTTTGGGTCGAGCCAGTCGCTAGCCAAACGATTTGAGAAATTAATCATATATCTTGATGTATTTTTTCAGAACCAAGATGAGATCTTAGGCCCTAAAATGAATAGTAACGACTACAAGCTCAGAAGACTCGTTGAAATTATCCATACATTTCAATAGTTATATCATAAATGTTTAATGTATATGTACTTTTTCGAAACGTGCTCTGCTATACTTTAGCATACAGCATACTTCGTTGGAACGAGTATATTAAACTGCTATATCTCATGGATTTGCAACCATTCGTAAGATTGGTTGAATCAGATAAATTTCGTGTTAATTGATCTACTCTTCTTTGAACTTTAGTTACATAACAGACACAACAGAAGTACCGTCTTGGAACCGCGTCCGGAACACCCTGTTGGCATTGGTAAACATACCCTCTTTCAAGGACACCACGATAAACTGAGATCCCTTGAAACGAGTCTTGATCAAGTGTCCTATATTCTGGGTATGTGACAAGTCCAATGCGGCGTCGACCTCGTCCAAGATATACATTGGTGCAGGCTTGAATTGAAGCAACGCCATGATCAATGATAACGCAATTAACGACCGCTGCCCCCCTGACAATTCCACCAAGCTCTCTTTCCAGACCTCGCCGAGCTTTACCTTGACTTCCAATCCATGTGTCACGTCCATCATGTTGACCGGCACTAACTTGGCAAACGATCCTGGCAACAAGTCGGAGAAAATCTGGCCAAAGTCAACTGAGACCTTCTGGTACGTACTATTAAGAGTATCTCTTTTGTAACCATTCAATTTGTCGATGGTGTTGACGATCTTTGTCTTATCCTTTTCAATGGTTTTGACCATGGTTTTTAAGGATGCTTCTTTCTTTTCTACATTGTCAATCATACTCATGATGTTGACATTCACCTTTCTCTTCATACTCTGAAACTTTTCCTCGAGAACCGCCAATTGTCCATAGCACTCATCCAAGTTGATATTGGGATACTGCTGGATAAGATTATCCAAAATGTTGGCATCGGTGACCCAGTCATGGTTTTGTATTATCTCATCCAAGCCAGCCCTTAAATTCTTTGTTATACTGCTTGATTTTTCAAGCTCATGACTTAATTTTTGCGCCTCAAGCTTGTGCTGGTTTAGGGTCTCATTTTTCACCTTTAGGATCCTAACAAGCTCATTAATTTCGTCGTCTAAGCCAAGTAAATTGGCCTTTTCCTCATCCAATTCCACCTTGACAAGCGCAAGGCTTTCTCCCAACTCGTCAATCCTGAGACTCGACTCTTGGCCCTTCTTTTCAAGCTCAGCACGCATGACTTCGTTGTTCTTGAGAGACTCGTGCAAGTTGGCTAGTTCAGTTTTTTCCTGTTCGTTTTCTATTTGCATTGCCTGGAATTTGTCAGTTTGGGCTTCGAGCTTCGACTGTTTTGCAGCCAACTCTTTTTTCAACTGGGCAATCTCCAGCTTCAAGTCATTCAATTTGGAGCCTTTATTTTGACTAAATTCCTTAATATCCTTTTCGATCTTGCCAATTTCCACTTCGCATACCTGGCAGTTTTGCAGGTGATGTTGTATTTCTTGGGTCAACGTTGCGATTTCATTTTCATTGGCCTCGTTTTGCTTCAAAATTATCGATGAAGGGTTGCTTTCCAACTTCTTTTCCAAAAGAGAGAGCTCGTACTTGCGCAAATTAATGTCGTTTTGCAAGTGTTTAGTAGCATTGACCACGCTTTCCATTCTACTCAACTCTTGTCTAACATGATGCAATTTCCCATTGATTTCTCCAAGTTTTTTGCTTACGGTGTTGAATTTCTGGATCTTAACCAAGATGGACGAGTCATTTTTACGTGAACCTCCTGAAAGGTTACCTTCTGGATCATAAATATCACCTTCCAAAGTTATGGAACGGCTTCTGATTTTAGGATCAAACGTAATGGTTTTGGCAGTTTGCGGGTCTTGGCATATAAAGGTGGATCCGAAAATGTATTCCATCGCTTTGACCAACTCGGATTCGAAATCGATCAAGTTTATGGCCAAATCCACCTTGTTTGGAGTCAACTGCTTGGCATATTCAATTGTGTGTGAATCTACCGATCTGGCACTGATTTTATCAAGGGGAATAATGGTGACTCTACGCTTCAACTGACCTTTTTCCAACAACTGAGACGCCACTTCAGAGGTATTCACAATCACATTATAGAGTCTATTACCGGCGCAAATCTGAAGAGCCAAAGCCTTGTCGTTTGACGATTCGGGCAAATTAAAGAGCTGCGCTGCTATACCACGAACGTGACTATCATTAAATGAAGGCGAAGGACGGGAATAATTGAATCCAATGTTGCCTATTCCTCTTTCCATGTAGTTAAGATCCGAAGTCAAACGACTGGACTGGCTGGCCAAGTCTGCTTCTTTGTCTCGGAGCTGGTTAATTGTATCTGGATCAAACCCTAATTTCGAACTTAATTCGGCTTCCTTAACATTTATCTCAGTTCTATACCGCAGAACTTCTTTCAAAAGGGCTTCATTTTCGGCCCGCGCTTTCTCTAATTTGATCCCGTCGTTCAGAATCTGCTGCTTCAAGTGAGTTATCTTGAGATTGGATGTTTTGATATAGTTCTGGCTGGTGTTTAGTTTCTCTTTGACTTCATTTAGCTGGGCAGAGTACCCTGTACTGATGTTACCAGTCAGAGAAACACCGGTAGATAGTGTCGAAAGAAGTTCTTCCTTGCGATTAAATTCGTTTTTGAGGTCGCTAAGCTCCTGATTAGCTTTATTGAACGTACTTTCCAACTGGCTATACTCGTCCAGGTTTTTCTTTAAAACCTTCTCCAATTGCATGATTTGAGACTCGATCTGGGCCCTTTTTTGGGTCTCATCCCGCAAGTTTTCAAGCACTATATCTTTTGAGGTACTGAGTCTTGTTATTTCGTTGGTGAGTTGGGACTCCCGGTACTCCAATTCCTTTAGTTTGCCGTCATTGTGGAGCTCTGCCTCTCGCTGGAGCTTAACCTGGTTAAGATCATCATTCAAATTGCCGATTTCGGCCGCTAATTTATCGTTTTCGGTATTGAGAAACTCAAGTCGGGTTTCGTGTTGGTAAAGAGAATTGGTATGGTTGGTAAAATTACGACTTAACTTTAAGTAATCATGGGCAGCCACGATTCTGCCCAACTTTTCCAAGTCGATTTGGGTTTGCTGGAACTCCAAAAAGTTACGTTTTTCATTCCGAAGTTTCTCTAATTTGGGCTCGATTTCTTCGGCCAATAAGTTACGGATTTCAGTCAACTTTGCTTCCTTTTTGGCCATGGTCTTCTGAGCCTTGTCCTTACGCTCTTCAAACGTTCGGGTACCAGCCGCTTCTTCTATCAACGACAAGATCTCTGCTGGTTTCATGTTGAGAACCTTTGTGATCTTTCCCTGCATGATCAAAAAGTTGGGATTATTGATATTGAGCTGGACTGACTGGAACAAGTTAAGTACAGTTTGCTGCTGGGCTTTGTGACCATTGATCAAATACTTGGAACTTCCTCCCAAAATGATTTGACGGGTTACGGAGATGGTGGAGCAGTTTTCAAACCCAATAGGCGACTTGGAAATCTCGTTATTGTTAAAAACTATTGTTACACTGGCCTTAGTGACACCTGCTTGGCCACGTTTATAGATTAAATCCTGGAGATTGGAAGCACGGACAGTAGACATCGACGCTATGCCTAGAACGAAACATATAGCATCGAGGATATTGGATTTGCCTGAACCGTTAAGCCCAGTGATGGCATTGAACTGGTGATCCCATCCAGATATGACTGTACGTGTAGCATAGGACTTGAAGCCGTCGATAATAAGCTCTTCTACTTTCATGAAAAGAAATTAACAGTGAAAGGTTATGAATGGAATTATGTTGAATCGGTAAGTTGAATTAAGTTAATATTATGATCAAATAAATATAAGTACTGCTTGGTGAAAAGTACTATGATAAGTGGTGATTATACTATGGAAGGTAGTGATTATACTATGATGAGCACTGTAATGTTAAAAGTCTTATAAGTTGATTGCAGTAGTCTTATAATGGTGGGTTATAGTGCTGCGAGTAGTGTATTGCAGTGGATTATAGTGTTATAAGCAGTGTATTATGGTAGTCTTGAAAGTAGTATCGGAATGTATTGATGTGGTAGGAAATGATTTGAATATGCTATTAAAGTATTCTGATCCGTCACTATTTAGTTTAATCGGTTCAGTTCCAGTAGTTTAGCTAAGATCACCTACTGTAGTACTACTTTCTTAGTCAGTGTATCAATTCCAGTCAGTTTGTTTCTAGTAGTTTGGTCAGCTTATCAGACTATACCGATTTATTCCAACAATTAGTATCCTGACTTGCTTTACTTCAAGTAGTTGTAGTTTATTGTTTACTTTATTTACCTGATTTGAGATGATTTATTTAGCGCGTATTTTAGCTGCCATTTTTTACAACCAAAAATTTAGTGGATCTTCTTGCAATACACAAAACATCCTAGCAATTTGGAACACAGCTCCACTTTACCATATAGTTACACTTCAGTAGCTCCAGGTCCTTCTGCTACATCAAAAATTTCACTAGAAGACAGCCAAGTCTTTTTAGTGTTTTTTTGGTGATTTTTCAAGTCTTTTCATCTCATCTCATCATCTCATCATCCATGAAGTCTACCAAATATACCCGACTAGTACGGTTCCGATCATCTCAAGCGGTCAAGTCTAACCAAACAAAGTCAAAGTTTATTCCCGATGAACTCAAACAGCGCCACAAGCAGTTCTACAAGCCCGACATGGCCACTGCCAACGCCTCCAAAAACCATGGGCTCCTCAAAAACCTCCTAAAGTCAACTGGCAAAAACTACAACAAGACAAGAGGCAACTACTTTGACCCAGCCAACGCCAAATTGAACTTATCGCTCAATAATGCTGTGTTGTACGATAAAATAGCTAAGGACACGAAGGACAGAACCACCAAACGGTTCGATATTCCATGCAAAACGTGGCGCGAGCGGCTTCAAAGTGCAACAGGACTCAAGATAGACAACTCGGTACTTGCTCGTATCAGAAAAGATATCTATAATGCCATAACTAAGGCTACTATCTCGGCAGATGTGGTCAACGACTCGACCAATATTGGCGACTTGGTCACACTAAACGACGACAACGTCAATCTCTATCTTGTGGTAGAGATCCCACAACTGTTGGGCTCTTCATCGTATACTTTTGTAAACAATGAAGGTGAGGTTTTCTACGCCCAGCGGTCGGCCATAAAACTCCGGTTTCCTGGCGTAATTCCAAGTCAATATCACCCGGTTATTAGCACCTTTGTTCAATTAGAACAAAAACACAAGGATATAGCGCCCATAGGAGTGGCAAACGATAAGCTTACGAGGTCCATAGAGAGCTTGCCTGAAGAGCTCAGAAAGAAAGAGTCTACGAAAGAAAATGACAATGGGGATAGTATGGGCGTCAGTGACGACTTCTTGGTGGCCCAAGCATCGGCCCAGTTTCTTACGAACTCCAGTGTAAATACCTATATGGTGCCGACGGAAGCACGCTCGATGTACTCGAGCGCTTTAACAGAAGTCTCTATTCGCTCATTTAACCAGCTTTCCAGTGTAAATGCCAAGCTCGAGGTGTTGCACCGCCAGCTCCAGTACGACCAAAGCGGCGATCTTATCAATACTCCGAGAACAGTATCAACATTCGAAGTTCTCTACCGGTTGGAGAACCTTGACACTACACCAAAGGAGCCTGCAGCCACTGCCCGTCTTGGCACGCCGCTCTCAACACCGTACGACTTTGAATCTCACCAGTACCATGTTTCCACGTTCTTGGCGTTGATAATCTCCCTCCGTAAACAGGCCCGTTTGTGGAATATCGACAGATATAACAAGAGCTATCCGCCAACTAGCGTAACAGTTTTGCCTATACAAAACGTCGAGCTTATTCACAAGGTAGTCAGACACTTGAAGTTCAAGAAAGGAGATGTAGAGTTTGCTAATTACTTCGAAAGCGTCGCCAGTGGTGATTTTAGTACTTCCAAACCCCGTTACTACGATGAAATCGTCCGTATGTTTAAAGACTACATTATCGGCAACTTCACCAGCGATCCCGTCTTGGAGACTCTATTAGTTTCAATTATTCGGTTGATTGACAACAAAATGGAACGGCCCTCTTCAGTTTACTCGTACGAATATTCCAAGGCAAGAGCGTATGATATTTTGAACCGCCTTGAGAAGTCCACCGGATTAGTCAACCCCAGTAAGTGGTCAAATTCGCTCAAAATTGCAGATGAACATAGTGTAATGACCCGTCTAAGCTCAGAGTACTTCGACTTGGTGGATTCGGTTTCGGGAGAACTGAACTCGTTGGACGACTTTACTTCTTCGGACCCATTGAGTTCCATCAGGGATAAATTCAGTGCTCCAGTCTATTGTATCGACTCGGCTTCAGCCCACGAGATTGACGACGGTATCTCCATCAACTCTGAGAACGACAAGTACGTCATTTCTACCCATATTGCCGACCCCGGCTCGTACATTAAACCTTCCTCCACCATCAGTGCCATTGCTTTTGGCAAAGGAAGAACAACTTATTTGCCTGAAGGACCGTCGATGATGCTTCCCAAAGTTATGGCCGATCTTTCAGGGTTAGGAGTAGACGGTAGAGAGACTAGGACGTTTGTTGTCCAGTATAAGCTCGGCAAATCACTTGTAGACCAGTATATTGACAACCAAAACGACTGCGTAACGGATAAACTAATGGACGCAGTGCAGCACCAGATATCATCCTCCATCGAAATCAAACCCGGCTTGGCCACCACCTTCCCCCACGGCTATACCTACGACAAGGTGGACCGGCTTCTTCGAGACGAGGCCAAGATCAGTGCCTTTAGAAAAAACCAGTCCTCCGACTCACACTTCGACAACTTGTTTCGCCTCTACAGCATCTCCACCATCTTGAACCGCATCCGGATTGTTCAAGGGCAAGGCACCCAGTTTCTGTTGAGCCGGTCCTCGCTTACTGTATCTGAGGCTTGCGATATTCAAACAACATCCCAGCTCAAACGCATCGAAAACGGCTATGAAATGGCCCTCGCAAACACCAACCAGACCATCCTGATCGTGTCTGATTCGGCCCAGAGCTCTGACTCACGCTCGCAGCTTCTTGTATCGGAGTTTATGATCATGGCCAACCATTGTAGTGCCACGTACGCCCGCGACCATGCCATAGATATCATCTACCGGTCACAGGAGATGGCTTTGGCCGACCTGGTGAGGGCCAGTATCAACGACATCGTAGCCACAAGCGTACAAAATAAGCAGCGTATCTCTGAAGAAGACTTGAGCAAGATCTTGTCTGTTCTCACCAGCGCCAAGACCCACGACAAACCCAAGCGGCACCAATCGTTGGGAGTAAGCTGCTACACCAACGTGACATCTCCATTGCGTAGATACACAGATATTCTCAACCACTGGAGCTTCCATCAGTACGTGTTGAAAAAGAATGGAGCACCCGCGGGCCCGTTCAAAGCCATCTCCAAGTCCAACTTGCAGTACATTGGAAACCACCTTCAGACAACCGAGCTCATTAATAACCAGATTCAGCGGTTTTCGCTCAAGTTCTGGGAGGGCTTGTTCTTTGTAGAGTACTTGAAGATGCTCCAGAGCGGCTTCATCAAGCCCGCGGACCAAATCAAGTTTAGGGTCTTGATTAAATCCAACCCCAAGATGGGCAGTTTTGTTTCGGTGGACTTGCTTGGGTTCAACAATTTGAGGACCAAATTGGAAATTAACCCTAAGCTCATGAAGGACTTCAGTGAAGGAAACATTAGAGTGGGCCAGGTGGTAGAATCACCCAACATCAAGATATCTCGTGTTGATTTTATCGAGGACGAGTTGGTATTAGAGTACCATTAACGATACCATTAGTGTAATTATTGTAAATAGAATAAAAATTATAGAAGATTCTTCAGCTGTACCTTACTGTTCTTTTCCTGTGCCATTTTTGCCAATTTACGATACAATGTATACAAATAATGTAGTTCATAGGAAAATATAAATACCTCCACGTAACCATTCAATGAGGTAAAGAGAGCATGAGCGGAATTTGAGAGTTAGCAACCTCAAAAAAAAATAGAAACAAGACCAATGATAGGGATAAAACCAACTATAAATCCTGACAAAGATGTGCTTACTATAGTGCAATTCCGATCATCCTTAGCTTCCTTAGAAGTGAATGTTTCTGCTTCTGAAAGAAATGTTGCAAATACTCTGAGCTTGACTTCCTACAAATTACACTCAATAACGCTCTATATATAGATTCGAGTGTTTTTTTTCTATGGCATTGAATTAGTTGTTGATAGAGTGATCTGTCTTTACGTCTTCACAGACCCACTCCGTTCTAGACATTGTATTGAATAAGAGAACCCAACGAACTTGATAGGAGTGGCGTGTTAACACAGTGGTATGCTGGAACAAGTGGTCTGTTAAAATTAGTAAATTTTTCAACCAACGCGATCATGAAATTTGCAGCCACAAATTGTCCAGTTTAAGCGATTTGCAGCCAACAAATAAAATAGTATTTGAAAAGGTGACTGAGATTAGGTGAGTGCTAGGATTAGATAGATGTAATGCTACGAAGTTTACCTATGTCTATAACGTTTTTATATAGTAATGCCAAAGTGTTGGTGTTGGTGTGCTAGAATGTTACGCCCACTTTCCAATCAAAGCCATCGCCGCGCCACCAACACACATCAATGCGAACGCCTTCAAGGATTGACCCATCGCGTTCTTCCCCTTGAACTCGCGCGAAAACAAAAAGTCGTACGCCATAAGCTCCACCAAACTGTTGTAGATTAACACGCCCCCGCACAAGGCATCAAATACTCCGGTGGTGATCAATGCCGTGCGCGACCCGGGTGGGTATGTCTGCCTGATCCCAATGCCTATGGCAATGGCAACCGGTGTGGTGAGACTGTATGCTAGCGACAAACACCACGGTATGTACCACTTTTGTTGCGGCCACGGAGTGGTTGCAAACCGCGTTCCGAGACCCAAGCCTTCGAGCATTTGATGAAAGGCAATGGCTATGTAGAGTGTCTTAAACTCCTCACCAGCGATAGCCAATGATAGCCCCACAAACACCGAGTGGAACACTATGCCGAACTCGAGAAATAAGCTGTTCATCATTTGCTGGTAGACGTTTTCAACCGAGCTATTGGTGTCTTTGACGGAAATTTGCGAAGTGACGAGGTCTTCCTTGACAAAGTCTTCCTTGATGGGTTCTTCCTTAATCAACCCTGCATTGTACTTCCGTGAATCAGCCTCTTCCACCCGCATTTCGATTCTTCGATGCGCCATAAGATCTAGAAAGAAAATTAAAAACACGCCCATCAACGCTATACCTTCGGTCCATGGGTACTCTTCCAACACTCCTCCCAAACATGGGTCTGTAAGAGCCTTGTGCGCCTCGGCAAGTAGGTGGATAAACCCGGTGGCCACAATGACTCCCGTACCAATGTATTTGGTGATGAAAAATATCCACTCAGGAAGTTTGATCCACGGGCTTTTCAACGCTATCAACGGAAAGATAGACCCTACTGCTGAAACTGCAAATAAAACAAAAACTGCAGAGACTCGTGCTCCAAAGTACTGGCCATTATACGTGTTCCGTGACCCACACTTATCATCTCTCATGTAGTGTGCATTGGACATTATCTACTTGATTAAAGATTGAAAATGATATTGAGTAGTTTTCAAGTATTTCTTGGCTCCAAGCTTTTTCCAACAAAGGCTGATAAAAACTACATAGAGACACTTGGCATTGAACAAAGAGAAACTGTAGCCACGAGCCGTGCGGTGGTGTTGGAGTAAATAGGTTTACAGCCCGTGAGAGAGTCGCATGACACTTGGCCAAGTCCAGACCCAGAACATCCTATTTTAAAATTATAGTTCTTCGCAACTCTTAGAGTGAAGAGTTGCAAAGCGCGGAGAAAATCGGACGCACAGCCGTACCCAGGAAGTACGCTATCACGTGACTGTAACAATGTTTTCACGTGACTACAAGCTAAAAACACTGTTGGTTCCAGCTACTACTCAAAACAAGCAATGAGCGCCGTGATCCAGCACAGCTCGTCGATCAACAACTCGTTCATATCGACCACCGATCATCTACCGTGTGACGTGATCAGATCGGTTTGGCTAGTTCAAACATGTAATATTTCCATTCACAAGGCACGATTTCGCCTCAACCATTTGCTAGTAGGGCTCCAAAACAACCTAGACGCCCTGCCAGAACACAAATATGAAGTCACCAAAGAAATTAACCAGCTCCAAGAACATATAGAGAAGTTTCGTATGGAATCCATCAGTGAGTCAAAAGCATTAAGAAACCAGTTAATCACTCACAAGTTCTTTCTCGGACAAGAGCTTGATCAGTTGAAAAATATCACCGACCAACGAAAATCCAACCACTTGAATTCTGATTTTCCTGATGATGACGAGTTGCGAAAACAATTGGAAAAATATTATCGCGAAAATCCCTTGATATCGCAGCGCGAAGCCACCAAGGAACAAGAAGAGTATGCGCGAATCCAGAAAGAGACCAAAAAATCTACCAAGATAGTGATCTCGAAAAAGAGTAAAAACACCGGATTGAAGCTTGTATTCAAAGTGCCGGGATCCAAGAAAAAGGTAGAGAAGCCAAAAGCGGCTCGTATCAAACAGAAGCAACTTAAAGTTAAGACCCCCAAGATAGAGGAAATCCCAGCGGAGCCAGAAGAGGATAATAATCTATACTGTTTTTGTAGACAAAAGTCGTTGGGAGACATGATAGCGTGTGATAACGAAGCTTCGTGTCCCAACGGAGAATGGTTCCACTATAAATGTGTTGGGCTTCTCAACCGGGTGGAAGCATTGAAGTATACTACGGGTGCAAAAAAGTGGTTTTGCTCAGAGCATTGTCGAGGGGTGGTTGAAAATGGTGAAAAGAAGAAAAAGAGAAAAAGGAGGTGGTAAAACTGACACTCAGAAATTGAAGAGTGAAGAAGGTATTTTGAATGGTCAATATATCACCGAAAGACAGATTGAATACTTGTTCTTGATCATGGGCTCACTGAATAAGTTATACCAGATAAAGACCGCACTATAAGTACTCCCACTTGAGTCTACGATCGTGCAATTGTCATTTCGAGATTTATTACAATGCGCCTCTGTATAGATGGTGCTTGGATGTTATCGTTGAATCATGTAGTAAGTAACGTTGAGTCATGAGAGAAGGTATCAATAAGGGGTCAAGCCCGATACTTTTGTGCATGCGATGCCAAATTATAATCTACCTATCATGCTGCCCATACTACAGCTATCATCTCTTCAAATCATTATAAATGATGCCTACTCTGAAAGGAAATAGGAGATTTAATTAACGAGACCAAAGATCTGATATTGATAATCTAGACACTTTGCTTAGAGGGAGGGCTATCATATTCACTATAGCATATGACCGACTCTATTTTAACCATATAAAGTAATGGAAACCACCTCCGACGGGCTATTTCAAACACCTTGATAATCGATCTAATAGGTGGTTAATTTGTTACGTACACCCATGAAGTTAATTTGATTCGATACTACCTTGACTTATATTCAAAAAAATACCCATACAGTCACAATTTAGGTCATTCTCAGTAGTTTATGAGGGGTGGCTATCATGCATAATAGTGTTATCTTAATATTTATCAACAAAACATGATTTAGAGAATTACTCTTTACTTAATTTGAATTAATTCAATTTTTACGCTACTTTTCTACATTTTAACGGATACTTTGTCTGAAAGAACTTCTCTATTATATTATGGACATTATACGGTCAAAAGCTCCAACATACCCGAGATCTCGTTGGCATCCTTACTCTTTCTTATCTCCAAGTTGATCTTTCTCAACAAATTGCTGAAACACTCCTCCAACACCACACTCTTGTCAATCAACGAGCCGTACATCTCCAATATCACCCCGATGTAGTCACAGTACAAGTTGATGGAGCGCACGTCGTCCAAGTTCTTGGTGAACCAGTGCAAGATTGGCATGAGGGAGATCTCATCGCGCCCGTAGATGGAGATTCTGATCTTGCCTCGTTTCTTCAACTCGTGCAATACTGTCACCGTGTGCTCTTTGGACACACCGGGGCTGAAGGCACTGTCCAATGCCTCGGCCCATCTGAACCCGTTCAAATGCTTCTCGAACTGCTTCAACTTCTTGTTGTGCACTGCTGTCGAAATACTCCGATGCTCTTCTTCTCCGCTGTAGTCACGGCCTCTCATCATACGACTATAAGCATTACTCTTCTCCTGCTTGATGCCCTGAACCACCTTGGGCTCGGTTTTTCTGGTTCGAATAGTCAACAATCCTGACGTCAATCCTGTCACGAAATGCTTGTGATTATTGGAAGCAGGCGAAACTCCAACGCTCAATACACCTCCACTGCCGAATTTCCACCCGAACTTGACGTCCCAATTGGAGCTGGTGTAGTCAAAGATCTTGACATGGCCATCCAATGATCCCACCAACAAGCCTTTGTCGCCGGTATCGTGCAAGGTGGTGGCAGTTTTGGTGAAGTTGTTCAACTCGTGGATCTGTGATCCTCGGGCCATATCCCAAATCTTCACCTGAGGGCCTCCAGCACTCACTAATGTAGTGGGCGATATGGCCAAAACGTCTTCTACTGGGTTGCCTTGGTTGAAGCTCGACACCAAATGCTGGCCGCCCGTCAACGACTGTCTGGTGTCAAATAACCTGACTTTTCCGTCGTAACATCCGGTGGCCACCAAATTGGGGTCGCCTGGCACGAAGCTCAAGCTCCTTATGTAATCACCATGGTATGAATCGTTGAACTCAAGAATGGGTCCTTTGGTGGTCTGGGAAATATCGTATAAACGCACGATTCTGTCATCGGATCCGGTCACCAACTGGTTTCCGATTGATGCATGGAACTTGGCTACATGAGTGGCATGACTTGATGGGTTTAAACTCACCAAAAGATTTCTGGGCTGGTAACTGTCGAAGATCGAAACGAGTCCGCTGGCATCGCTGGCTACTAACAATTTTCCGTCATATCTATATTCTCCCGAGTAAACTGTGTCCTTAAATCGTGAGAAAGTTTTGATCACTTGTCTAGTTTTGGAAGAAAACACTTGGATTCGGGTCGATGAAGTCACCGCAAAGTCATTTGGTGAGACCGGATTGAAATGGACCTTGGTTATGGGGTGGTTTTCTTTGACGAGCTGTGGATTGGCATATTGCCTCCAGTATCTCTGCTCAGGAGTGGTCTGCGAAGGTAAAGTGGCACTTCTGACCTGATTTACTCTCTGTCTGGATGATGACATGCTGGTGTTGTAGCAGTTCTCTGAGCTAAAGGTCTGAAAAATTATGCGATGAGATGTCCCGTCACGTGACAAAACAACCTCAACCAACCTTTACCAGCCTAGTATGGGGTTAGACTTCAATCAGAAAAAAGCTTACCACTGAGCAGCACTATTCCAGGCAGTGACTCCCGAACTTTCCCGTATATAACTTGTTATGATATGACAAATAGTAGTCTAGAGAATATCTGAAGGGTGCAAATGGTCTTCCACCAGTCTCGTGCGTAGACCCCGACTTGCACGACTCATATGACAATATCCAACACCAATAGTTGATACATGCCAGCATCGATGACATGAATCACGAGCCCTTAGACTGGCAATTGGTCTGAACGTTAGCTGACGGCTACGGGGGTTGCATCCCATCACGTGATGATTTCCTTCTAATTCAATAATACACATTCTCATGTTCACCTAAGTCCGAGGTTATGTACGTAAGTATTAATTGTACAATTACTTTGAAGCCTACTCTGAGTCGGTATCAGTACATAGTCTCGATGAAGGTTGAAAATAAACATAAAGTATATCAACTCTATAAAATTATTGTAAATAATTGCCAAAAAGTGAGGAAAATTCAAACTACATATATGATTCAGCCTTGGATTCCAACAGTCAAAAGCGGCCATTGTCATTGATTGTTTATTAGTGATAAAGAGTAGCTGAACGTAGAAGGGATTTGTCTTAACTTTTCTATTCAACAGGTGTTATTTTGCGACCACATTTCCTTATTGGGCGCGATCTAGTTAAAATGCGAATCAACTGCGAATTTCATGCACCGAGAAACGCATGAAGTCTCAACTAGTAAATAACACTACCACATTTTTCCATCGAAATGTATTACCGATTCATTGCCAACTGCTGTTTCAGAAGTTTCCTCCAGCAGAATACACTGACTATGTACGATTTCAACTAATTTTACATATCACACCAGCAGATTAAGGGTATTATTGAGGTATCATGAGAAAAAAGCAATGACTGAAGCCCCGAGCTGTGCTAGTCCAGGAAGCACGCCCAGACTAGACTAGTATTGAAACCTGGGCAGATATAATAAGTACTTGATTCGTCACATACAATTTAAGTTCACCGAAGCTGATATTAACTACATACTTCATGTTGGTATCATTAATTTAACAATTTCTCAATAATACAAGTATTCTTTTCAAAGTCAAAGTAAATAAGCATAAGTAAATGCCTTCATTTTTAAGTGGGTTATGAAATCTTATTTGATCTTACCCTTCAATATTACTGTAAGTATCATCCAAACTATGGGATCGTTTCCTACAATTATATCTATCCTATGGTCTAATTCTATTTATTCTACTGGTGGTTTTCAATGGCTTTTGCATTGATAAACTTGAACACTTCCTCGGTAAAGGAGGTAGGGTTGTCAAGGTAAAGATGGTGACCAGCGCTCGAGATGACTTCATAAGTGGCCAACTCATCAATGTTTCGAGACTTGGCCAAAGCATTGATTTCTTTGGTCATTTGAAGACCGGCGCCTTTATCCATCCAGTCCTTGTCTCCATACAACCAAAGTGTTGGAAGGTTCATGTTGACAAAGTCTTGCGGACACCGGTCCAACAATGGCAACCTGGGAACGGCAGGGAACGCCAAGATTCGGGTCAAAGCGTATTCTCCAGACCCCTTTCCATTAAAGATCCTATACATGTAATCATGCCAGCTTTGAAACTCGGCACGGTTGGTATTGTACAAGTGGTTGAATCTACTGAGGGTCCAATTTGAAATCCACTTGGATCTGATAGGACCAACCCCTCTTACGATGGAAAATATAGAGTAGTTGTGATCCCACAACATAATGAAAAACTTGCCCATTTTTGTTTGGCTGATTTCCTGGTTTTTGACTTCGAATTCCAGGAGCTCTTCAGGAGGTTTTTCTGGGACTTGCAGATTCACGATTTGTTCTTGGTTTGCAGTGATGTTGGCGAGATCTCCGCCCGGCTGGCTCTTTTGGTTCTGGCTTTTTTGCTCAGAGAATGAGATGGCTGGGGCTGCACTACGGTCGTTACGGGTAAGCGATTTACTGTTTCTTTCCACACCTACCGGACTAATCAAGACCAATTTGTCAATCATCTTCACAAGTTTGTTATACTTCATGGTGTAGGCACAGCTCAAGTAACCTCCAAAAGAATGGCCTATCAATGTGAATTTGTTGATGCCACGTTTCGTTCTCCATTCTTCAATCGAGTCGATAAACCAGTCTTCGACCTTATACACTTCTTCCTTGGTGGATGCAGGCAACTTGGGGAACTTTGGGCGTGCCGAAAACCCAAAGCCCAACAAGTCTATAGCATGTATTTTGATTCCTGGGACTGACGATAAGGTGTCGAAGTTGTTGACAAAAAGGCCGAGCGAAGCCGCATATCCGTGCACCAACACTATATCCAACGTCTCTGGAGATTGGCCTGCCACTGGCTCAATGGTGTTTTCAATGCATACTTCGTGGATATAGTTGCCATTGCCTATATCTGTGTTTATGACCAGAAGAGTACGAGTTCCGTCAGATTTGGGATAGAATGGCAAGCTCGAAAGTAAGTTGTGTTCAACATTCTCATCGGTATAGCTTCCTAATGCTGAATGTTTAAACCAGTCCTTGAATGACTGTTTCCATGGATAGTGTGGAGTGGACGTACTTGCATCAGCATCAGACATCTAGAATATCGATCCAGTGACAACTGACCACTGACTGTCTGAACCACGATGGCACTTCTCTAGTCCCTGTTTTGATGGTCTGCGAAAAGACGCCTCATCTATTGCCGAAATGCGCAGCGGAGTTAGGGTCCATGATGAACTGATAAAGCATTAGATGTAGTTCATAGATTGATTTTTCGAGAAAAGGTGGAATTGATACTATTAAACCCAAAGATCATGAACATTATGTCATATGACCAGATACTACACGTATTTTGCAGGGCTCTTTATTATTATTCAGAATTTCCAAGGCTCTTGACATTTATATCATGCTGAGCATAAAAATGTTAATTGACTACATTCTTTACAGATTTTATAGTACTTCTTCAATTAATCTACTAATAAACAATCTAATGAAACACTATGAACTAACTAAGTTTCCTTATTTAGTTTTCCAAGTCCTTCTTTAAAGTACCCAAGAAAGCGTGCTTTTCAGCTGGGGTTTGGAATCTACCCTTACCGAACTTAGAGGCAGTGTCAATCCACTTCAAGTTGACCTTTTCTAAGGCTCTTCTGGAGGTGTCAACGTACAAGGACTTTCTCAAGGTGACAACTCTCTTTCTGATACCTGGAATGGAACCCTTCAACAAGACGAAATCGTTGTTAACGAGACCGTATCTGACGAAACCACCCAATGGGTTGACGGTCTTCTTGGTTCTGTCGAACTCAGTAGCACCGTTAGCTTCATCAGCACCAGAACCAACTCTGTAAACCTTGTGGTTGATAGAAGTTCTGTGGTGGTAACCGTTTTGACCGGCTCTGGCAACAGTCCAGTTAACGTTGGCTGGGTGCCAAGCACCAATACAAGCAACCTTTCTCAAACCTCTGTGGGTCTTTCTTGGCAACTTCTTGGTACCCCATCTGTGGGTAACACCTTCGAAACCGTGACCCTTGGTGACAGCAACGACATCGATCATTTCGTTTTGTTCGAAAACAGAGTCAACAGAAACAGTCTTTTCAAAGTGTTCTCTGGCCCAGTCGACCTTGTCGGAGACAGAACCACCGTTGACTTGGATTTCGGCTAAGTGAGCCTTCTTTTGAGCCAATGGGGTCTTCTTGACTTGAGTGTGAGCCAAGACTCTGACAACGGAAGCGTACTTCTTGATTCTGGCCAATTCTCTTTCGATTTGAGCACCATCTTGAGCGTACTTGGCGGAGTACTTGGTGAAAGCCTTCTTCTTGGACTTGTACCAGTTCTTGTAGAATCTTCTTCTGATTTCTTCAGACAAGTGTTCGGCCCAGACGGTGGTCAAAGATCTTAAACCTCTTGGGGTTTCGACGTAACCAACAACACCAACAACAACCAATGGTGGAGTGTCAACAACGGTGGCGGCTTCAACGACTTCACGCTTGTGCATCTTGGAACCTGGACGGTCCAAGTCTCTGACAATGGTGGTCATACCGGCCTTGTAACCCAAGAAAGCGGTTAAAGCAACTGGCTTAGACTTGACATCCTTTGGGAAGGACTTAACTCTACCTCTTTGCTTGGCGGCTCTCTTTCTTGGTAAGAACCCTAAGGAACCGTGACGTGGTGCTTCGAACTTTCTGTGAGACATCTTGTGTTATCAACAACTAAAGAACAAAAATCAAATTGTGAACTTTTCACTTTCATTTATACGCTGCGACTGAAAATTTTTGAAAAATTTTTCGTCGTGTGGGGGAGAAAAAAAGTGAAAAAAAAGTTGTCTAGGCAACCCAGGAGATGCGGACCAAAATATACGCAAGCGTGATTGTAGATACTGGCTGCGAAAGAGGGATGGTGAGATCTAGATAGGGATACAGAGTTGCCAAACGTGGTTGGGCCATCTGCTATGTAGAGCATGGAATCACGATAATAAGAAAACTGGAATAAAAATACATGTTCATATTTATTAACACTAGCGAGCTAATATTCGTCCTAATATATTGGTGCGTTCGGCATGACACATTAACAAGTGTAGTAATGTAAAAATAGTAGATACATCTCTAAGCAAAACTTGCGACTATTGGTTAACAGTTTACTCACGCACTATGAATATAGTGAGGATAGTATAATTATTGTGTATGATGTATAAGTTTATATGGCAGATGTAATACATTTGCAGAGAAAATGAAGAGTACGAATGAAATGAATGAAAAGGTCTTTGTGAAAAGGCGGAGTAAACAGATTTGAACTCACAACAAAGAGCATTATCGAATGCTGTATGAATATGAAGTGGTATGCATGGAGCGGGAGTGTTTATATGAATCGTTATGTTGATCATGAAATGTTCGCCATGGGCACATGAGTCTATATCCTAATGCAGTCATTTTCTCTTGACGTCAATAATCTTCTTCAAGGCTAAACGAGCATCTCCGGAGTCCTCGTTGGAGTTGGCTGATGAAGATGCAGATCTGGATCTCAATGTAGCATGCAAATTGTTTACTTTAGCTTTCGCTTCGTAGTTAACATTACTATTACTACTATTGTTGCCAAGGTTCATCAAGTCTGTCATATTGACCGATCCTTCATGGTTAGGGACAATGTACTCATTGGAAGCTTCTAGCGATTCATTTTTCGAGTTATTGCCATGAAGATCGTGGTCTGGATCCTGATCTTGACCGTGGGTTAGGACATGTTCTTGATTTTGCTCTTGATGAGGTTCTTGATTGTCAAATCTGAAGTCGCCAGTTTGTGATGCAGATGCTTCTGATGTGCTGCCATTCATGAAAAACTCTTGGTTCATAAAGAATTGCTGGTTATTAAGAATTTTTTTCACTTGTGGCGAGTTCATATTCATCATCGAGTACATCATCGAGTTAAATTGGGGCGTCAAGTTGAAGCCCGTATTGGTGTTTGGCGTGAAACCAGTAGATGAATAGAGATAGTTTTCATCGTACTTGGGAGTTTGAGGCATTGCCGAGGCCATTGTCGAGGCCAATTGACCCGAGTTTTCACTGATTGACTGCAAAGACGTTGTGTGGCCAAGAGTATTGTTGGAAACCCCGGTTATGTCGGAATTGTGTCTTCTCAAGACGCCAGGTACAGCTCTGGGGGCAGTTTTGGTCTCCAATTGTTCGGAAGAGGGTTGATGCTGAGATTCTATTCCTATAACCGAGTTGGCATGAGTCAATTTAGGACGAACGTTATGAACAGTTTTAGGCTCCTGATTAATCGGTTTGGTTACTTTCTTCTTGGAATTTTTAGGTTCAGGTAATGTCTTGGTCAATGGCGAAACTTCCTCGGCGTTCTTAACAGTAGCTGGCGGCACCGAACCGAAAAAGTCACTTGAAAAAACGGCCTTGCCCAGATCGTCAATAGTCAATTTCAACAGATAGTTTGAGTTAGGCGAGTTCTGGCCCGATTTGGCTGGGAAAGGCTGCTTTTGAAATGGCTGCTCAGGTTGAACTGGGTCAGTCTGAGATTGTTTCCGCGTTGGAGACAGGCGACGTTGTTGTTCTTGTTGTGGTGCTTGATCAAGATTTTTTCCTGCTTGTTGCTGGAACTGCTGGACATTTTCAAAATACTGATTGTCTTTCTTAGAAGAAACTAGAGAGACAGGAGGCAACAAGTTAGAACCGTTCGGAGATATAAGGCCATCAGTCTGAAGGTTCGACTTAGGAGTAGGTGTACTGGCAGTGATGGTAAAAGAGGGATTTTTACTAGAACCACTGCTCTTCCTTCTCTGTTGATCGCTTTTCGTTGGAGTCGGAAACACATTGGCTCCTACTTTACCGTTCGTTTCGAATTGAGGGGTCGTCAAGTAATTGGAAAACTGGCCTTTCACTGCAGAAGATGGTGGTGTGTTGTAGTAAGATAAGCTAGACTCATGAGAACCATTTTGAAGATTGAACATTGGACCAGAACTCTGCAACATATCATTGTGATGGCCCATATTATCTGACTGAGTAATCATGGAAATATTATCCAAAGCTTTGGAGTTTATTTGGTGATACGGAGTGAAAGTCGAGCCGTTAATTGCTGCAGACAAAGGGGTCATCATGATGTTATCCGACGAAGTGTCTTGAAGAGACGCCTTGGCAGAGGAAGGAGCTGAACCCGGTAACACAGTCTTGGGTTTCTTGGTAACGTTGGGCGAGTTATTTGTAGAGGTGCTTGATTTTCTCTTCTTCTTGTTATTCAGCTTGACGTTCCCAATTCTCATCAAAGGGGTGAAGAAGTCAGGAGCACCTCGCTTGACGATCTGGTTGGAATTGGACTCGGCAGTAGGACTGCTGCTGAGTGGAGACGTATTGACGCTAATGTTCATGGTGGTGGTGATTTTGGAAGATAAAGAAGTTGCCTTTGGTGGTCTGCCTCTTTTCTTTTTGACTTGAGGCGTGCTGGTGACACTCGTAGATTTGGCCGACGACGTGGGTGAAGCAAAAGATTGAACTAAAGGACTGGTGACGTGGTTATTGACCACCGGGCTCGTATTAAGCTGGTTGTAAGGCATGGCCATTTCCGGCTGTTGGTACGTGAACTGTTGGCTTTGGTAGTTTTGTTGAATTTGGGGTTGAAGTTGTTGTTGTTGTAGCTGCTGTTGTAGCTGCTGTTGTAGCTGTTGTTGCTGCTGTTGTTGCTGTTGTTGTTGTTGCTGCTGTTGTTGTTGCTGCTGGTGTTGCTGCTGGTGTTGAAATTGTTGTAGTTGTTGAGTGTTGATCAGTTGGTATAATTGCGGCTGGTATTGATTGGGCAACCCATTGGCGGCAAACTGGTCTTGCAGCATTACCAGTGAGTTATTAAAGTGACCAGCAACTGCTAAATCCATGGAAAAACACCTAGTAGTCAAAAAGACGGCTCACTACGGATTCGTCAAGACTCAGCAACAAGTCAAGATAATATAGGTGTAATAGGTGTAGATAGGTGAGTGTTGATTGATCTGTGGTAAATCCAGTTTACGGCACAATCTTGGGGTCCGTGGTATGATCCAACTGTTAGTCGTCGCTAGAAGTAAGCGTTTAATTAAATTATTGAAGTCACCGCAAAAAAAAGTGGTCGAATTGGTTGTAAAAAGGCTAAAAAGAAAGTTGAAAAATCTCTACCGACAAGTTGACGAACGGAGTTTTTGGTCTAGATGGTTTAGTTGATCCAGGTAGATGGTCAGGTACAAGGAGTGATAGTAAGGGTGTCGAGACTCAAATGTATGACTTAATCGAGGTATATTTTACGTGTTTTATGAGAACCCGCGAACGCCAGCAGTAATATAGAATTTCGGTCAATTCGTAATCGCCCTTTAAATCAAGTAACCCAATCCGCAATACTAAACCGAGTGATCGTCTAAAGCGAAATATGCTTGAAAATAAATAATTATGTATATAACTCTGTATATATATATGTGCTAGTATGCATAGAAAACAATAAGACGCTGGCAATGAATTCCGTTGTGGTTTGAGCTGAGTTACTTGTGGGCGAAAAGCAATGCAGTACCTAAGTTGTTGCACTTATTGTTCAAGCCAGGAGTGGGACGGTTGTGGATATTTTTTTTTTTCACTTTTTCCACTTTTATTTTAATTTACAGTTTGACATTGCTAGAAGGAGGAGAAAGAAAAGTAGCACTTTACTCCCGGCTAAGCAACAATCTTCGGATCTAACTACCACCACATACCTTTGATCACCCCAGAAGACGACGTCCTAAAGGCCGCGATCGTCCCGCAACTCCGCCCAGTACTTATCATGAGCCGAGGGTTTGCTGGTTTGAGTTCGTTACATTATCATTATTTTTCACTTTGTTATCCCCGAGGTATAAAATCAAAATAAGCTCCTCCGCGCAAAAGTTTCAATGTCTCCGTTTAAGGGATGAATTGTCCACTATGACAAATAATAGCCTCAGATCGTTGGCGAGAAAAAAAAAAAAGTTGGTGCCGTAGCTCAAACGCGTGCGTAGCGATGGAGGTTTAAAAAAAGTTCTTGCGAAGATACGATTCGTAAACTGAGATGTTGACTCATCTACTCCGGTCTAAGTTCATGTGATAGTTGAATCACCACATTTCTTGTCGCGAATTATTGTGGTGATACATGCGTGGCACTTCCAAGCAACCTTAATCTGCGAAGACCTGGTCGTCATCGTCGTCTCCGCTTATCTAAAAAAAGACAAAAACGCGTGTCATTTGCACGCAACCAATATATCCCAATCGGGACATATTTTCATGTATAACGAAGGATCTAGTCTACCAAATGTCCAAGCACCTCTGCACATTTTAAGATGATTTGCTTCGTTGGTATTTCCAAACCCTCGCATTACATGGAGGCTGCTGCTTCAGTACATGCTAAAGTCTAAATTTCAACAAAAACCCATTAGGGTAGGGGGTTACTGAGGAGAGATCAGATTAACTGGAAAATAGTCGGAGATAGCCGATTGATGAGATATAATCGCTACATGACTGCTCAATCTGTCAAAGAATTATCGTCACAACCGATGTTTTGTTTGAATACTACCCAAGGTTTGTTATTTAATCATGTGTGAGCATGATTCATACCACATATGCTTGTCTTAATTCCGCCACACTTGGTCGCACTACAATATCTGTGATGGCCCAAAACAAAGAGGCATGTTTCGAGCAAAGCCTTGTTTTTTATTGTTAGAACTACGACGTATCGCCAGACTGTAACAATAAAACAACGTAGCAAGGCCAACCCACTAAAACTGGTGCTCTTCAATAAGGACGCATCTCTTTCTTTACCCAGCAGAGGCGACTCACAACGTAAAGTGAGACAGTATTCCATCTTTGCTGAAGCAGAGATGATCAAAAAGAAGTGAAAGTTTCTGATGTTATTGTTGGTTTATTGTACTTTGTGAGAGCTCTGTTGAATTGCGAGCACGAACTAAATATTACTTGTATTGGAAATGACGATTGATCATCAACCTTTTCTAGACTTATATCATGCTACAATCTTCAGATTATTGGTCTGGCCAACTTTCATATGAATCGGCTTTCATCAGTTGATTCATACTGGCTGATCCAAATTAATCTGCTTGAAATTGTAATCATTGCGAGAGATTGAGCACATATTATGAGCCCATTTGACGCACAAAAATACGGCATCGTTTTGTAACAGGGTAACGAAGGGACGTTTCAGGTGATTTGAAAATACAATTCGAGGCGCCGATGTATGTGCGAAGCTTCATTTATTCTACAGAAACATTCGATACGGACCAAAAACATTCTTTGGTTCGCCTATTTCATCTAGCGTAGGTTGCGTATGCAACCGATTAATTTAGCTTGTCTAAGTCACATGTCTCGAAACCACTAGCAAACTAAAATGGGCTTGGATCAGAAAGGAAGAGGGAGAGTTTACAGGTTGGAAAGATGAAGATGGCATTATTGTATTGAGATTTCGGATTTTATAGAATATTTAGGAGGTTTTGCAGACCGCTTTGTGCTGGGTTTTTCAGGGTTCTTTGTAAAAGCTAGGTCGCACTGAAATTTAAGGCCAAATTTCAATTTACTCGTACGGCCTCATAGAACGTTAGACAAATTATTGGCTCGTTTAGAGTTTGATAGAAACCCGTATATTAGCTGAACTCGTAATGCTTAAAAACAATTGGATCCCCCAAATGAAATACTATGACGCAAGATAAATTTCCTCATGCCCGGTTTACAGTTTTGCTCGCTAATCGCCTTTGAATCAAGATTAGGATAGCCGGAATTTGCTAAGTGGTTCTCATGGGACGGACTCTCTAGAAAGGACGGACACAGGCAATGTAGCACTGAAAGATGAAACACTTCCAATTGGCCAACTTTCGCTGGAATTTCAATCAGTGGTCAATTGGAACAATTCGTATTTGAAGTGTGATTCACAGAATGAGAAATATGGAGATTAGAATGCAACAACTTAATTGTGCTGGAAATGTTGCGTGAAATAGCAGTTGAGCATCCCTCAAAAACTCATTGTACTTAATTATCTTTAATCAGCTGCAAAAAAGCCAATTGGCTTAAGTCATTAGAACTCTCAAGATAACCGTAAAATTCTCACAACTTGCTATTGGGGCGAACCGCAAAAATTATTCTCTCGTCATACTTAAATTTCATACGTCGCCGAGAGCGGTGCGGGAAGACCGAAGCTGCATTCGTAAGACCAACTTTTTAAATGGAATAGTGCGTGCTCGTGCTATTTTAAACCTAAATTGCCGGAGTCTTTTTAAGAAAACCTTAAACTATTCCAGCAATTTAATGGCTATCCTCGTTGTAGTGAACACAAATAAACTACTCAAATAAACTTTGCTTTGTATAAATGTATAATTCGTTTATCTGCCTGTCATAAGACTACGGTTCTTCCGTAGCCAGTGTGTATTACACTGTAATACACACCAGAATTCAGCCATAACTTGAAGTGCAAAAGGAAAAAAGGGTCCCACCTGGCAAACACATTATCTTTGCAGGCCACGATTTTCATCAAGTTAATGGGGGAATTGCGATTTTCTGAAAATCGAAACTCCAATCTCACTATCTTGCAACCACAAGCGGCTCTTCTCTACCCCACTTAAAACTACTTATCTTCTCCATCACGACTATTCTTGCTCTATAATATTTTTTGCAGCTTTCAATAATAATTTATCTGTGCGCACATTCATCCCACGCTCGTTCCCCCGCTCGTTTCTCTACTTTTTCCCTCAAGTTCATCACCGTCGCGTTTAAGCACTTTTTCAGTACTTGTTAGCAACGACCGTAAATAAACGACGTTCAGGTTATATATATACGATCGTTCTTTGATTTCTCTTGACTCAGCAATGTGTGCCCAATAGTCACGACGTATATGAAACCACTGATTGCTCTCACCTAAGTTTGCTGCGTCGTTCCGATTCTTAAACGCGACTATTTGGCTGAAAAATTCATTTTGTTTGATTTATTTGGTTTGATCTAGTAACTATATCATGTCGAAACTCAATCCCAAAACACACGAAAAAGAGTTTTCCGGAGCTTTTGGTGCGTCTTCGATCATTGTCGGTTTGCCGCTGGTGATCACTTGTATTGCGTTTCTCGTAAACAAGGATTATTCGCTCCAGGGCATCAACTTTGACTGGCAAAAAATTTCCGATCAGGTTCCCCAATCGGCTACAGAATGGAGCAACTTGGCTTTTGACAAACTGGCCTGGTCAGCATACCTTGCCTGGTTTTTTGGCTTGGTTGTTCTTGATAAAGTATCGCCTGCCAAACAAATGAAGGGTACTACGTTGAGAGATGGCACGCAATTACACTATAATGTCAACGGAATCTACATTGCTGCGACTTTATTGGCAATTTTGGGTGCCAGATTATTCCAAGTCCAAAACTATTATCTCCCTGAACTTCAATTTATCTACGATAACCAATTGAAATTGTCATTAGTGGCCATTATCTTTTCGTTTTTGTTATCAGTATTCGTGTACGTGAGCTCGTTTATTCCTCTTACCAAGCCAAATGGCGTTGGTACCAAAGAGAGAATCTTGGCTGCCGGTGGCAACACAGGCAATGTAGTTTACGATTTCTTCATAGGACGCGAATTGAATCCCAGAATCGGAACGTGGGATATCAAGATGTTTTGTGAATTGAAGCCAGGAATGCTACTCTGGTTGATCATAAATTTGGCATGTCTTCACAACCAATACCACTCCTTGGGTAGAATCACTGACTCTTTACTCTTGACCAACATCGTGCAGGGGATCTACATTTTGGATGGTCTTCTGAACGAAGAAGGTCTTTTGTCTATGATGGATATCACCACTGACGGGTTTGGTTTTATGTTGGCATTTGGCGATTTGGCTTGGGTTCCTTGGACTTACACTATCCAGGCAAGATACTTGGGCTTGCCTGAGAACACCTTGGACCTTGGACTTATTAGAATAGCCATTATACTTAGCATTATGTCGGTAGGTTTCTACATCTTTTACTCGGCCAACACCCAAAAGTCGCACTTCAAACAGGGCAAGTTGGATCATTTGAACTTGAAGTCTATTGAAACCAAAACTGGCTCCAAGTTGTTGTGTGATGGCTGGTGGGGTGTATCTCAACACATCAACTACTTGGGAGACTGGTTTGTAGGATTGTCATGGTGTTTATTGACGGGATTCCAAACTCCCTTGACATATTTTTATGCCATTTACTTTGCTTCTTTGTTACTCCACAGACAAACCAGAGACGAGGCAAAATGCAGAAACAAGTATGGAAAGGACTGGGACGAGTTCACCAGAAGGGTTCCATACAAAATCATTCCCTATGTATACTAAGTAATATGCTTTAAATAACACTTAGTTTGAAGAACATCATTTGAGTCAATCTTTCACTAGCCTCACTAATCCACAAACTTCACTACTCCTCACTGACACTATACTATTTCACTCTACTTCACCAATCGTTAGCACTATTCTTACACTAATACACTATTTCAAAGCCGCTACAAATTAGAGGCTATTAATTGAGATGTCAGCCAGCTTTTGAAGAGCGAGAACTACAGCAAGTGGAACATAAATAGTTGGCGAAAATTGAAGTCACATCAATCATTCGACCTTTAATTATTAAGATACGGACAAAACAATAAGATATCAAATAGCTAACATTACTGGTACCTTTTAATGGGTTATACAAATTCCGTGAGTATCATTAACTTCTTTAAATACTTATCTTAAACAGCGCAAGTTCCTTACTAGGTCATATTTAGTATCAGTAAACCTCTTGTCAGCTTCTTTAACCAAGACTCGACCTTGATTGTCAAATAAATGCGTTCCTTAATTGAGTCTCATCAAGGCATTGCAAATTCAGCTTTTCTCCAATTATTCCTTTTATTTATTTTCTATCTTAAGTACTGAATTCTGAATTAAAGAATACATTATATTAGCAATATAGATTTCACAGCTCTTTGAAGAGCTGTAATCTACAGCAAGTTAATTGCCTTTGAAGATTGGATCTTATCACTTAGTCGAAATTGTTAGTTTTAAATATCTCAACCGATAGTGTTTGGCCAAATGAGTTCAATACTATATTCGAACTATTTATTTTCTAAGTACTTGATTATGTAGTCCAATGATACTGGCAGATAGTGTAAAATGTAAGGATTACTCGTTTTTCTTTTCAAAATCAACCTGCTTTTCAAAGGCATGGTAACTGATTTCCAAGGCTCCAATCCAGTTTAGGGCCATATACAAAATGCTAAGTAAGAAAAACGACACCAAGAGGCACAGGAAGATGCCCGGAGTAAAGAATTGGTACTCGGTGAACAAGCTGGAGTGTCTGGTTTTGCTGGTTTCCAGCTGCACAGGAACATTGGTGGCTTTGGGAGACTCGAGCGCCGTGACGTAGCCGTCGCCTTCCTGGGCGATGAACGACTCGGCAGCTCTAAAGTCTTGCTCCAATTCCTCCACGGCCTTGAGATAGTCGTCCTCCGAATCGAAATCCTGTTTCTTCTGGTGGTGCTTGGAGTACTTGTCGCCTATATACTCTTTTATTTCGTCCAACTTACCGGCTTTATGGAACGACGGTTTGCCCTGAACAATGACGTTTTTCGAGGTCAAAAACTCATCAATAGTGTGAGTTTTATCGTCTTCAATATCAATCACCATCACCGACGATGGTTTGATGTTGTCAAGAGCATCGTTTTGTCCTAAATACTCAACCCGGCAAGACCCTCCATACGACAAGTCCATGTGCTTGGGCTTGGAATAGTGGACGTGCTTGACAAACGAGCCTTCTTGAGGAATATTGGCACTCTCAAGGTTTTTGACCCGATAAATGGTCACAATCCCCCCTTTTTGACACACATCTTCAGTGTATGCTTCCAAGGCAACAGCGACGGCCGACGACTCTTCGATGTATTCAAACAGTCCTAAGCTTTGGGACGAGAAAAAAACACCAGTATCGGCGAAACCATGGACTCCGAGCGCGAGACAAGCCCCAGATACAACGCTAGATATCTTCATACTGATTGATGTACTATACCTTGATTGTCGGTGAGTTTTGATATGGGGGCGCTCGCGCAGGAAAAGACTCAGTTATTTGCAGGACACAATTGATACGATGTTCACCGTTCACTACTACAACAATCTATAGTTATACAATACAATGGCCGATATTCCAAAGTAAGTACAGTGCTAGAGTCTCAAGACCTCACTAACAATAGATCTGTGGTACAGAAGTTGGTGTTTTACACCGCCGCAATGATATTGTTCCCCATCCTGACTTTTTTCATCGTCCAGTATATCACTGGCAACAACGCTCTCATCAGCGGGGGAGTTTCTGCGTTGGTAGCCAACGTGGTGTTGATTGGATACGTAGTGGCCGCCTTCACCGAAGACACCCGCCCAGAACAAGAACAAGAAACCAAGAAGGATCAGTAAATAGCCACATATAGTGCCAGATGCCCTATGCTTGTCACGTGACGCTCTGTTTATATAGGCAATATACCGATGAAGATTGACTAACTGTAGAATGGTACATCAATTATCGTTGGTATCGAGCATTCCGCACAACAAGTATGTTCAGACGGTGTCGACGTTGCAAGCGCTCACCGGGCTAACCAATCCCCAAGAAATATCGACGTATACCCTTGTGACGAGGCCCCATAATACGTTCAAGCCCAAGTTTGAGCCAGGCAAGGTCAACCAAATCGAGCAATATTACATGAAATGTACCACTATATGGGCGGACGAGGCCAGCCAGAAGTTTGACTTGGCCGTTCCGCTAGTAAAAGGAGCAGAAAACGACAATGTATCGGTAGATAGGTTGTTTAGTGGAGAGGAGCAGGTGGAACGTAACTGGACCTTACAGATTTCCGACATCCCAGTAGCGGGCAAAAACCAAGTCTGTTCTGCTCAGACGATTTATGAGAGTACATTGGCGCATACAAGAACAATTCTGAGAGAAGATGAGCCAATAAAGGAGGAAGTCAAGCCTAGCGAGCACAGCGAAGTGAAACAAGAAGATGTGGAGATGAAAGACGTGACAAATTTGTCGGGAGAAAAAGAAGAGCCAATGGAGGTGCTCGATGTAGAAGAAGAAAAAGAGATAGAAGTGAAGCGAGAAAAAGAAGAAAATTCCAAAACCGAAGAGGGTGAAAACACCAGTAGCGAAAAAGGTGAAAACACCAATAGCGAAGAAGGTAAAAACACCAACAGCGAAGAAGGTGCTGAAAAGTCTCAAGGCAAGGAAACTGGTAAAAGGGAACGCGAAACAACACCCCTGCTGCCAAAAAGAGACTCGTTTTTACAATTTCTTGAGGATTTGGGGTACGACGTCATCAACCAGTACTGGATCAAAGGGGTTCGGTTTTTTCACAAAGACATAGTGATTGAAATCTTCAAGATCTTCATAAGAGATGATACGGCCGAGTACAGCAACAGAGACAAGATAAAGTTGAAGTTGTTGGACGACACTAATACTGTCCAGATCAAGGCGTACATCAATATTCCCAAGGCCACAGACGTGGAGCTCATCAACCAAGGCACCAAAGACTTGTTGCGTCTTCAAGAGTTTTTGAAGAATCTATTTGTGTTGGAGACACCGGACAGGATGTTCATGGACTCTCGTGTGCTCAAAAGTAACTAGAGAATAGAAATGTACCGATAATGTTTTATATCTCGTAAGTAATTACTATCAAAATGCTAATAGCTTTTCTTACATAATTTGAAGCAATTCCTTAAAAGTGATGTATTTTTTTATGATACTGGACTGACAATACGTACCAACGACTCTCATGGGAGGACCCAAAACCCTCAAACAGTCTTGAAATGCCTTTGAAAGATGGAAAATCTACTCTATTAAAGAATTCAAGCTAGTGTACTCAAAGCATTGCTTGTATACCGGTTATACTAGTCTATTTCGTACTGTATGGTTCAATTCTACTCACGACACAGACTAGCAGTTTTCGCAAATTTTTATAATCATTAATTTACTTGCTACTCTATAACCTTACTTATTAATACTTTGTAGCTTCATACCAATGATCTAATACTTCCTCAAGTCTTTGCATCCCCATCTACTTCTTAGCAGTAAAGGTAAAGAACTTGTGCTTGCCCAACTGAGCGATATCAAAACCTGTCTCGCCCTTCTCAGCGTCCACCTGTGATGGCACCTCCCTGATTTGGTCCATCAAAGTGTCCAAGTCGAGTTGCGAGGCGTGGAAATGGTCTGATGGAAGGAGCCGGAAGTGGGAGTCGTTGTTGCACTCGCTCGACAGGCAGTTGGAGTCTTCGTACAAGTACTGGACAAACGTTATTTGGGCCTGAAGCGCAGCTGCAAGCTTGAGTTTTTGCTCCTCAGAAAGACGCGGCTCGAGCCCCGACATCTTAAGCACCTTCGCTACGTGGTTTCTGTCCACCTCCACTCGACGGTCCTTGTGATCATGGAGCAACTCTGCCACCGACCACGACGGCTTGCTCAATAGTTCGCGGATCTGGTCAGGTGCTAGCACTGGTCCCACTCGCACCTGTGAACTTAATCGCCTGACTACGCGCAATCCCTTAAACATTCACTGGTCGATCGATCTTCAGATTCGAACTGTTGATTGTTCGCATTACATTTTGTCACTCACTCTCACGATTAAGAACTCGTTGATTCGCAGTCAATTAAAATTCTGATTTACTCCCACTTTCTAATCCGCTAACACCCATGTTCATCCTCTACATTAAGCCTACTACTGCTTATTCCTACTTTTCCCACAATGTACCGTGATGTCTGAATCCCATCATATTCCACTATGTACCGTAATATCTGACTCCCATCATATATCCACAGTCGTAATCCTAGTATCCCGATTCTACTTCTCTCGCTTCTACTATTTATTTCTACTTTCCCACCAAATTTCCACTTTCTTTTCCACTATCTTTTGTACTATCTTAGTTTTTCTTGATCGTGTTTATTTTCTATGGCTTAATTGGACTATCTACTTATTATTCAACTTGGCCAAATCGGCCTTGGACTTATCAAGCTTTCTTTTCTTCTTGGTCAATTCATCCTGTCTGGTTTCCTTCTTCTCAATACCATATTGCATCTTCTTGTATAACTTACGTTGTTTGTTGGTCATCATGATCTTCTTCAATTCCTTTTCTTCATCCTCAGCACTTCTCTTCTTGGCCTTGCCCTTCTTGGCTTCTTGCTCTTGCTTGACATCCGAAAACTTGACTCCAGCAGCTTCCGATTCCAATTCCTTTTGAGCCTTCAAATCGTCGTCTTCTTCTTCTTCTTCCTCATCTTCTTCGTCTGCTTCAATTTCTTCATCGTCATCAAGCTCTTCTTCTTCGTCTTCTTCTATTTCGCCCTCAACAGGAGCTTCAGGATCGTATCCTCCAGCATCTCCCCATGGTGACAAATGAGGTGGTAATACTTCACCAGGAGCATACAGACTGACTGGCAACAACTCACTCTTGTTGATACAGTCAAAGATCCATTGTGGTTGAATGTAGGTTCTGCCAGCCACCTTTTGGGCCAATTTGGGTCTGTCGACAATTTGGTGGGTGATGTTGGTCAAGTCCAAGTTCTTGAACGCTTGTGGCTGGTTGACCTTCAATTCGTCCAAGGCCACTTCAGATACAATCGAACCTCCACAGGCCAAAACACATAATTCCAAGATATCCAAAGGAACTTCACGCCCAACGTAAAACACAAATTTGGAGAACAAAATTGATGTGGGCGACGAAAACTTGGAGGGCTGCTGCAACAAGTCTCCAGTGGTCTTGTTGGAAGAAGTGAACTCATCCAATTCAACCTCTTCAACATTTTCTTCAACATCTTCCTGAGCATCATCAGCCTCATTCTGATCGTCAGCCTCAATGGCCTTGGTGATCTCCTCTCCTGACAAGTGTTTTCCTTCCAACTTAGAGCCTTCTTGGGCTTCAGCAGCCTTCTGGCCTGGCAACAACGCATTTACACCTTGTTCCTTCGACTGCAAAACGTACGACGACAATCCGCCAATACCCTTAAGCTTTTCAATGTCAATGGTAGGTGGGTATATCAAGCCGGACCCGTTGTATAATCTGAACAAGACAAAGTGCAAAAGGGTGGAGTAAAACTCCAAGAATGTCAACATGATTCTGAAATCAACGTCGCTAGGAATGTTGGTGGGGAACTTGAACGGAACCAACCATCTGATCTCTTCACCCTTGATGGTGGCCTGGTAGTATACACCTTTGATAGAAACGAAGACCTTTTTGAGAAATCTTTCTTTGGCCACGTAAGCCATCCATTGGTTGCACAACTTTTCGGCTTCTTTGGTGACTCGGTGACTGACCTTATCGGTGGCTGGCATATTGGCAAAAAGAAACAACATGTTCAACGGATCGTCAAGGTCTCTCAATGCATCTTGGAAGGTTGGGTATCTTTCTCTGATTACGTGTTCTAAAGTATACTTTGGACGGTTGGCATCTAACTTCTGGGCATCTCCAACAGCACCTCTGCCTAAAGCTCTTTGCAACTTTCTGGCAAAAATCTTGTGTTCACGGAACTTGACTAATACAGGCTCATGGAGAAGGTACTGTATGTCTTTGGAGTAGTAGAATGTTACTGGGGCGGTGGATCCCTTGTTGGCCTTCTTTTTGTTACGAGGCTCTCTGGGATATATACCTTTGAAGATACAGAGCCTACGGAAGTCGGCCAACGATACCTGAAGCTTCTTGACAGCCTGAGTTCTGGTGATAAAGTTCTTGGCGTTCCCGGAGGCACCTCTCTTCTTGATTTTAGCCATGTTATGTAGTGGTTAATGAAGTATACAAAAATTTCTGAAGTCGATGAGATGAGGTGAAAAAAAGTATGGGAGGTGAGGCACGTGACAGAGATGGCGATGAGCAGCATGGGCTACCACTACTGTAGCGATTTGAAAGGGGGTGGGCGGATTGAGGTAGAAGAGAGGTAATTCTGGCTGTGGAGTCGAACGAGGTAGAGTCGGGTGTCTTCTAGTTCTCTGGAGGGGTGGTGGTGGTGCTACCCGTCAACGAATGCTGTGGGTAGTTATCCCGCGAGCGCGAGTGCGAAGGATGCTCTTCCGCAGCGGAAGACCAGAAAAGATGGTGGGGACATCTGGCCACGGCGCAGCATACTTTTTTGATTAGCGGTGTAGTGGCGAGTCGAAGCCAATTGGTGAGCTGTCAAATCATGCGGTGTTGATCGCGGCGACCATTGCGTGTAGCTGCGTCTAGTTGTGACCGATTTGGAGTGGCACGGCGTGCGCATCAGTGGGAACAGGGATAGAGGGGTGCACGAGTTCGGGAAGTTAGGCTGCTGGGATAGTAGGCACTGAAGGTGTTTTTGTAGAGAGGGTACGGTCTTCTGCTCCTACCACTGGTAATTTTTCGGCTCAGGTATCAAATACCTGCTGACGTATTTCTGCGCAAGTTTTCGCAGCCAAATATTCACGCGGGTAGCTCGAGACACCGGGACGGATTGAAAGATGACCAGCGAATTCGTGCCAGCGATTACCAACAGCCTGTTAGCCACCAAGCACTTGTTAAACAAAGGTGAAAGTTGAAACACTCA
This sequence comes from Suhomyces sp. yHMH580, assembly GCA_030580235.1. Taxonomy (NCBI): domain Eukaryota; kingdom Fungi; phylum Ascomycota; class Pichiomycetes; order Serinales; family Debaryomycetaceae; genus Suhomyces; species Suhomyces sp. yHMH580. The sequence goes on along the minus strand of JAKTSN010000008.1, from coordinate 639,890 downwards.
ATGGGCGATGTGCTCCTGACCTATTGCGCATGGTGGTGCAGTCATACTCAAGAGAAGGTTGTAGACTACGAGCAACACGATTTGAGCAAGCACTCTAAGCCAAACATCAACATCCTAGCACTACGAAACCAAGCACCAATTTGAAATTCGCCACATATGGTCCAATCTCTAGGCTTATCTCTCTACGCCACCCGAATTGCCCCCAAGACTAAATATAAGTAGCTAGACAAGTGAAAAGGTTTACTCACCCAACTTATTAACTAGCACTAGACTTAATCCAAGATTCAGTCAAATTCTGTAAACTTATAGAAAAGAGTATAAAGTCATCTAGCACAATCTCCAAGTGATTCTCTCCTAGTGCTACTCACAGCTCTCTAAACGTGGGGGTCGCGAAAATTTTAGCCGTGCCGAAAATCTTCAAATCTTCTCCAAGTCATCTTAATTATACTGCACCCCTTTTGATACCATTTACATGTCGTTTCAGGATGTATTGAAGCGTGGGGAAGAGTTCCTCAGCGACTATCCACGGACCTCATACTTTTGGAACATCGCATCGCATCTCACCTGTTTGGGCATGACCCTCAACACGAAGTTGATAATGAACTTACTCTACAATCCATACTTGCACAATATCGAAAAACTCGATGCTGCGTTGGAAAAAGCTCGCAGCGAGAACAGAGGCATTCTTACTGTTATGAACCACATGTCGGTTGTAGATGATCCGTCGTTTTATGCCGCCTTGCCCATGCGATACCATCTCGATGTCGATACCATTCGGTGGGGATTTGGCGCGCACAACATTTGTTTCCTGAACATGGCATTGCTGTGGTTTTTCAACCTTGGCAAAATTCTTGGAACCAAGAGATTCGGCGAAGGGCCTTTCCAGGGCTCTATAGATGCTTCCATCAGGATCTTAAGTCCCGACGATACGTTGGACTTGGAGTTTTCGCCTGGTGTAAAAGATACTGTCAAACCGATTTTGATCCAAGAGGTCAACATTGGCCAGTCTCAAGAATTGGTGCGCAAAATTCGCCCCAGCCCAGAATCGACCAGCATTCTCATGTCCAAGTCACCGTTCATCCGCACCAAGACCTCGTGGTTCCATGTGTTTCCAGAGGGATTTGTGTTACAGCTACAGGAACCCCACTCCAACTCTATGCGATACTTCAAGTGGGGTGTTTCGCGTCTAATTTTGGAAAGCACCCAGGCCCCCGTGGTGGTACCTATTTTCGCCTACGGGTTTGAAAAAGTCGCACCAGAAGAAACGGCCACTGAAGGGATCAAAAGATGGCTTCCTTCCAACATTGGGGCAGAAATCCACATCACCATTGGCGATGCCTTTTCAGATGAACGTATTGAGACATATAGACAGAAATGGAGACAATTGTGCCAAACCTTGATAGACCCTCAAAACCCCACCGATTTGAGCGAAGAATTGAAAAACGGCCCGCAAGCCCAAAAATTGAGATCCAATCTTGCCGCTGAACTCAGACAGGCGGTGTTGGACATCAGAAACACCATTCCATCGCTTCGACCTGAAGATCCTCGGTTCAAGGACCCCCAATACTGGAAAGAATACACCGACAGTGAGGGGATGAGTGATCCAGAGGTGAAATTTGTTGGTAAAAATTGGGCAATCAAGAGGTTGCAAAAGCATTTGAAGGAGTATAATGAGACATGTAAATAGATTGCTACATTGAATGCCTAAAAATAGTGATTCTTGGATTGCAACCTCAGAGATGTTTTTTGATGCGGCTGTCAAATCGTTCTTTGCGTAGGGTACGGAAAAACGGAGACTTCAATAGAATGTGGAATCGTCTTGTGCCAAGGTTTTGGTGCGAGGTTGACTCGGCCGTGATCACCTGTCTGCTACCAGAAACTGGGGTAACTTGGAATAAAAGCAAGCTTATGTAAGGTACCTTCGCAATATTTTGCGCGCAGGGCTGCACACATGAATTGGGTTACTGCATAAAGATCCTGTAATGACATATCTTCAAGCAAGTGATTGACGCACTCTTCAACTACTGCATACCCGAATCAAATACGAGCAGCGATATGCACGTTTGACTCTGAATTACAAAAATGTTGCGAAAAAAATAATTCAAGACAATACAACATAGACCTGAGTGCAGACCACTCGTGGAATTCGACGTCATATCAGCAATTGGGACGCTGTGTTCAGTACAGACTTCATAACTATATATAGAGCTTCAATTCTTGTTAACATGATCAAATTCTAAGCATTTAAAACACAAACGACATGATGGTCTATTCAAAGAGCTTGATTAGCGCATTGGCAATGGGTGTTATCCCAGAAGTATTGGCAAGCCCTATTAACTTGGGAAACGGCTTGCTGGTCAGAGATAGCCAACCTCCAATCCAGGTACCTTTTAACAAAGGAGAGCACAATTGGATCTATGTTGAGCTCCTAGCTGGCTCTCAGAAGAGCCCAGTGCATCTCAGTTGGGATACCGGAAGTTACGTGAGTTGGATGCCTAATAGCAACGTCACATGTGGCGAGGGCGACAGCTGTAAACTAGGGGGAACGTTCGATCCACTCAACTCCACTACTTATGTTGACAAGGGCGGGTCTTGGGAGGGCTCATATCTTGGAGGCGGAGATCAAAAGGGTTGGATGGGTTCCGACCAATTAAGCTTTGGTAACCCAAACTCCGAGGGGGTGACAGTTACGGATTACGAATTTGCAGTGACAGACCAAGCATACTTCCAAGGTATTTTGGGAATGGCCTTGATCAACGGCTCCGATCCAAACTACTTGCCTACCAAGCTTAAAGCCCAAGGGCATATCTCAAAAGCCGCTTTTTCTTACTGGCACGATTCTACACTGGGTGATGCTGGAAGTTTCCTCCTTGGTGGTTTGGATGAAGCAAAGTTCGAAGGAGATTTGGTTGCTGTACCACGTATGAAAAATATAGGCGGAATGAAGATTTTCTTATCAACCATTATTGTCGATGGTGAGCCTTTTGTTCAATATCAACCTGCAGTCATTGATACCGGTGCACCAATGATGATTGTTCCGAACTCAACTCTTCAAAGTATGACTAACCAGTTAGGAGGAAGCATCGACACTTGGGATGGTGCTCATTACTTTGTCGATTGTGATCAAGGCAACAAGACATTTGAATTCGTCTTTGGCGACAGCGTCGAGGCAACCGTAGTCGTTCCAATCAGTGAATTTATTGGAGATCCTTGGGAACCAGCTAATTATAAATGTCCTATACAGATTGGGATGGCTGACTATTACCTACTCGGAATCGAATTTCAAAAATACGCCTATTGGGTTTTTGATAAGGAAGAGGATGCTATAAGTATCGCTAAACCTACTTACAGTAAGGACTCTAAGATCGTCAATTTATAATTTTACAATGGAAACTATGAAAATAAATTCACTGCCGTAAAAGGAAAATAGTATCCAGTTCAAACTCTTGCTAGTAAATCATTGGGCTCATACGATGGAATTTGATACGTTATTGCTATAACAAAGGAGCTTCGCGGACAGGGACGCTAGGCAGTCGCCAAATCGGTAGTACAAACTCGAGAAATGACCTTTGATATCACCTCCTATAAAATATACACAATCTTTCTTTCTTAAATTAGGCCGAGACCGAAGCGTTTGGAATCTTTGCAAAAAAATCGGTTTTAGAGCTGGTGGGATACCCCATTACACTATATGGCAATTCTTGAACCCAGTGAGGACGACCTCAATCAAATTGCAAAAATGGAAAGAAAGAAGAAAAGAAAATGACTAGTTCATTCACTTAAATATAATTCCTGACAATTTTTGTATTCTTGCAATTCTTTTATCGTATCATTTAATCATACTTCGAGTATAGACCAAAAGTAGAGAATCTGGTAGAATGGGAGAAATTTCATTCAAGCTGTGTGACAGCTATATCTTTATTAAGAGGTACACCTGTAAGTAGGACTGCATGAGACCGCCCTAAATTTGCCTCGTTTGAAATGGCACATTTACTGTCTCGCTGCGATAAGACCGCCCCTGAAGAGATCCCCTCATTGGTACCCCTTTGCGGCTTCTAGCGAGTATATATAGTGGCTCATTCTCTCTCCTAGGTAAATCCTGTAAGTAGCATAGCTAAACCAAAATTAATTAGCGTATATCAATTACAATGTGGCGCAATATTCAAGTTGATATTCTTGGCTTGACAATCGCTTTAGGGGTATCATAAGATAACAAATTTGAACTTATCTACAAAATAGACAATTTTGACTTTCACAATGACCTTAAATTACCACAAGGACTGAAGGCAGTTTCTTGAGATATGAATCGGATGGTTCAGTCTACACTAACTTTGCAAAGTCAGCCTTTGTTTTAGAAGAACCAGAGTCAGTCTCTGCCTCATTAGAGCGTGGCACATGCTATGGTGCTGATTTTGGAGGGGTAGTTTGCGTAGGCTTCTATGAGAAGAGTGCTGATATAGGTCTCAATGACGCTAACACAGCTTCATTTAATAAGAAGACTAATAATCAAGCTAAGCGTGATACTAAGATTGATAAATTGAGAGCAGAGGTGTTACGATATGCACCAATTCCCATTTGTATTAACTTTGGCGTTGATACTAAACTTAGCGCTGTTACCTTATACCTGAACGGTCTGTACACTGTCGAGCATAGTTTAGGTAAGTACCAGAAGGGTTTTCTCAAGTGCGGTCTTACCGCAACCAGACAAACTCTGGTCTCACGCAGTCTTAGTGCCAGGGATACCTTGCAATCTATATATTAATACAAACTCTAGCCAAACATTGATTACAAAAGAGTATTTAATAATATATCATGACAACTTTGATTTTATTTCTACAAAGGATATACTCGACTAACTTCGGCACCTTCTTAGCTGATTTAGTTGTAACAAATTATCGATTTATCTCACCCCTCAAATGGTGAACTTTTTTCGCATAATTAATTACTGCGATTGTATAGAATGGGTGCTCTTTGTAGGCACATTATAGGCACATTATAGGTACATTGCATGCACATTACATATACATTATAGCCAATTCACTCAAGTAGAGTGGATCTTTGCAGCAACAGCTTATCTGTCGATCTAGCTACATAATGGTATGAGTTTTTATAATGGCTGCAAAATTATACATTTTTGCATGCAATTATTGATTTTTGTTGGATATCCTGGTGACGTGAGCGTGTCTATTCAAATCTTTTCCCGCTATTTCCAACGTAACCTTGAATGTAATTGACCATCCAAGAGTCTTCATGTCTACTAGTACTACTGTTAAGAACTCTGCCTTGATGATTCTTTCGTGAATACTATGGTGAATAGGTTTTTGATTCTAGTGTTGGTTACTATACCTTTCTGAACTTCTTCATTTTTATCAAACAATCGTCGCAATACCATTTGCCCTTGGGTGGGTTCTTGAAGCCGATACACGGCAAATGGAACCATTCCCTCTTACAGTCGTCACCATCACACCCCACCATTTCACCAAACGATACTTGGTTACAGTAGCAGTACGTAGGCTCGTTGGAGCCTCCGGATTTGGCTGGTTGGCTGGCCTGGAACTTGTGGTCGTTTGAGCTTCTGGCCTCGGTATCAGAGCTGTTTCTAAGCCCGTTCGGCTTTCCAGTCTCATCTTCCTTCTTGGGCTTGCTCTTTTTCTTTGCATTGAACGCTCCTGGTCCCAATGTGCCTACCGCTCCTGCTGATGCAGGTGCCGATACACGTTGAATATCGTCCTGAGCTTCCTTTCTTGGTCTTTTCTTGGTACCATTGCTTCCAGAGCCGCCACCGCTGCTGATACCTGCAGGATTAGTGGCCAAAAGAGGCCCAACACTGGCCACTTTGAAGGTATCCAGCGGCGTAGCTTCACGGACCCTTTTCTTTTTGCCATTCCCATCCTCAAGAACATCGTCTTTGGTAGCCTTTTTAGCTGCCAAGGCCTCCCTTCTGCTTTCGCTTCTTTGTGACTGTGCTGAGCGGTCACCGCTGGAGGTGGACGTGGCTGTTGACGAGTCCATGATCATTGCAGGGTGGTTCAATGGGCCAATACGGATATATTCGGGGATCTCATTATTGTTGACGATAAGTTTAAAGTCGTTGTTGATTCGAAACATGTGTCTGTTCAAAAGTTCCGACGCCACCGATGTAACATGCATCTTTTCTTCCAAACACGGAATGATTTCGTTGATTTTCTCTTTGATAAGGTTTAAACGTTTAAATTCCAACTGGGTTTTCTTTGTTTTGGCCTCTTCCATAGTCTTAGCCTCTTCTTGTTCCCGCAATTCATTAACCACTGGCTCGTGTAAGTTATCAATGTATTTTTCGATCAAAAAGTTGATTTGGGGAACAGTATTTATACACTTTGCATCAATCTCTTTGAGTAGAGTCGAATATTTGACGAGGTCCAACGGCAACGCTTCAAAGGCATCACTGATATCGTTGAGTCCTGGCAACAATTCATTGATATTTGTGATGTTTTTGGCCCGCTGTTTGTACTGCTGGAACTGCTGTTGAGACTGTTTGGTTTTTAGCCTATTGATAAGCCGCTGTGACTTTTGACGCGATGGGAGGTCCAGATATGTCATTATATAGTAGGTGGTTATTCCAATTAGAGAGCGATAGTAAATGGATAAAGAACACAGGTGAAAACTGTAATATACGAGGTGTAAACTGTAAACATATTTGAATCATTCATTACGTAAGGTCCCACTAGCCTTACGAGTCAGAGATGTGAGCATTGCAATTGTGCAACTAGAGCCAAGAGTGAAGTTTAGATATGTGTTTCTAAACAGAATGAGAACAAGGACGCACAGATTAAGGTCCTGACATTCGAAATCAAGCTTATCCTTTAAGACAAATATGGAGTTATCTCCGGTCTCACTATATTTTTCAAAAATGAGCATCAACAGAACTGTTAATTCTAGTCAACCATCTGAAATTGCATAGTAATGGACTGCAAATCCTATACATCCTAACAAACCAAGTCAGTTTCTACTCAACTCAATCTGTCAATGTATAATAATAGGCGTCGATGTACCATTCTGGTGTCATATTGCACAATTATATCTTTACCATCTAGACGTTCCCCTGCAGGCCGTCATCGCAATTGCGCACACCAGAATTGATAAATTAGCACAGGTCACGTGCGGAGATATAATCGTGCTCGATTAGTGTTGCAACAGCAAAGGCATCCAAGAATCACGAATGGCGGGCAAAGTAGGACGAAACAAACATTCGAAAGTAGCTGGAATTAATCAGCGACGCCCACTTTTGGTTAAGAACCACTTTTTTCAGAAAATAGATTAATCCGAAGAAGCCACACCTGTACGGCCCCTCCGAGTCTTGGTAAACCAACGGCAAACAATAATCCCCCAATCTGCTGGTATAACATTACTAACGCGATCCAGTCTCAGACCTACACCTGCTGCAATAATTCCGGTGTTTGACGTAACCTCAATACTCATTCCGAGCCTACAAAATTGAGTCCCAAGACTGTGGCTTTCCACCTTCAACGAGACGTGTCCCACAATTTGCCCTAAATATACGTCAAACTACACCATTTTGAATCCGGTGGATGATCGCGTATATTTAACGTTAGCTAATATTTACACACCAGACTTCAATTGATTCAATAATACAATATTGTAAAACATACATCTTCCTTGCCACTTATAAGCTTTCACACACATTCCCAACTCGGTGAAGCTAGTAAATGCTGTTTTCAGGTAGAATTGCTTGAATACACTGATGGAAAAGGAAGAGCCACAGTTTGATAAGTCGGTATATGGAAGTAAAAAAACTTTACATATAAGCAACGACAATAACAATCAATACAAGAACCCCAATCAAAACCAAACCCAACTACGTAATAAGAAACAGAATCAAAATCAAAGCGAGTTTGGAGATCTGATCCCAAACCACGCGAACCAGTCTGAACCCAAATATACTTTGAACCAAATGTTTTCACCACAACCCAGACCTTCGAGCCCGTTGGTGGGAAACTCGCCACCCAGCAAAAAGATCCGGAGTTCCAAAAGAGGAGATGATTCTCCTGGTAACGGACGCTCGCCTGGACTCAACTACTTTTTACCTGAAAGACGCACACCTGGCCAAATAGGACAGAGCCTTTCGTACGCCCGCACTTTCCACACGTCAGATTCGCGCAGCACCCCGCCAGTGGTGGAAAGCACATTTGAGTCGAGCCACGCAGAACCACCCAAAGAGACCGCATCTAAGCATAGAAGACAAGGCAGTGAAAGCGATGAAGACGAGCGGTTTTTACGATTAGCAAGAGAAGCGCTTGTGGCTACAGCCAATGGGGTCAATGCGTCGGGATCTACGTTGGTAGATCCCACGATCCAGGATCTTTTGCGCAGGTTGCAGTATGCAGCCTCGCCGCACGGCAACCCCATCAAACGATCAGATAATATACGAGCGAACGCAAATGGCCAATTGATGATACAGGGGTTCTACCAGCAGTTCCCTAATCTCAGCAACGATATATTTATGGGCAACGAAAAAACGGCCGAAGGAACCTCTAAAACCAGCAATCATCCCAGTTCGTACAACGATGGGTGGAACTTCCTAATAGGTGAACCAGTGACACTCAAGGGTGGCGTTCCCTACAATTCGAAAAAAGCTGCATTTGACGAGGAGCACGACGATGACGATGACGACGATGATGAAGATGACGACAGCGACGAGCGCGACGAGAACGAAATGTCTGCGCGCAAGAATAGCACGTCGGAAGATCCCAGCCGCAAGTTCTTGTGTGCCAAGTGTACGATGTCGTTCAGGCGGTCGTCCGACTTGAAGCGGCACGAAAAACAACACTTGATCATTCCGCCCAATATCTGCGAGCTATGTGGCAAAGGGTTTGCCCGTAAGGATGCGCTCAAAAGACATATGGGCACGCTCACATGTCGAAGAAACGCCGACAAAAACTTGTATGAAGACAACTTAAAGTACTTGGAAGAAAAAAGCGGGACGCTGGCGTATGGTCGGTGAGAGTGCTACACGCCCAGTATTGCTCATATGAAAAGGCCCACCACAGACAGTATTGAGTGCTGTCGGTAGTGAGAGCTAGCTGTTTCTCTGTAATGTATAGTTTGTATATTTGCAACCAAATTTAAGATATGCAGCTCAGTAGCATGCAATCACATGCATTACGTCAGTCGCGTGCACTGCGGGCGGGTGGATCGGCGCACCCAGAATTCCCTCGGTTAATCCCTAAATTTTCGGACTAATTCTGCGACGCTTGGGTGCAAAGAGCATACGTTCTGAAAGTGGTTGATTGAGCACCCGCGGCGGCCTCGGTTTGATGCAAAATTTCTTTTCGGTCCGATAGATATAAGAAACGATCGCCCCGGCAAATCTGTCAATTCATCAAAGCAATCATGAGTGCCAGCGCAAGATTACAGCAGTTAGCTCAACAATTGTCTCCCAGCCTCACCAGTGCTGTCCAAGCAGCTCAACCTTTCAAAATCGCCGTCATCGGTTCGGGTAATTGGGGTACCACAATCGCCAAGGTGTTGGCAGAGAATGCGGCTGAAAAGCCCAAATTGTTCAAGCCTGATGTGCACATGTGGGTTCATGAAGAGAAGATTGACGGCATCAACTTGACTGAAATCATCAATACCAAGCATCAGAACGTCAAGTATTTGCCAGAAATCACCTTGCCAGACAACCTCCATGCAGTTCCAGATATCGCCCTTGCCGTCAAGGATGCAGACCTTATTGTGTTCAACTTGCCTCACCAGTTTTTGCACAAAGCATGTCAAAGTTTGAAAGGTAACGTCAAGCCCAATGCCAGAGCCATTTCGTGTTTGAAGGGTTTGGAAGTCACTCCTGAAGGCTGTAAGTTGTTATCCACCTTTATTACCGAGCAATTGGGAATTGAGTGCGGCGCGTTGTCAGGAGCCAATTTGGCGGGTGAAGTCGCAAAGGGCAATTGGTCCGAAACCACTGTAGCTTATAATTTGCCAAAAAATTATTTGGGTGATGGTAAAGATATCAACCATGACGTATTGAAGCAAGCATTTGCCAGACCATATTTCCACGTCAATGTAATTGAAGATGTGGCCGGTGTATCTGTTGCTGGTGCATTGAAGAACATTGTGGCATTGGCAGTTGGTTTTGTAGAAGGTAAAGGTTGGGGTGATAACGCCAAGTCTGCTATTATGAGAATCGGTTTGCTTGAAACAATCAAGTTTTCTCAAACCTTTTTTCCGCAGTCGCAAAACTCCACCTTTACTGTTGAATCTGCTGGTGTGGCCGATTTGATAACCACTTGCTCCGGTGGAAGAAACGTCAAGGTTGGAAGATACATGTCGAAGACCGGAGCTTCTGCTTTGGATGCCGAGAAGAAATTGTTGAACGGTCAATCTTCTCAAGGTATCATTACCGCAAAGGAAGTCCACGACTTGTTGACTGCTGTGAACAAGCTCGACGGGTTTCCGTTATTCGAAGCCACTTACCAAATTATATATGGTTCCGAAAAAATCGAGAACTTGCCAGACTTGTTAGAGAGGAAGTAGAGAACCAACAAAGAGAACCACCAAACATTAGAGTGATAGACTGGGTGGGACTCCAATAAATTATTTATCCAACATATAATATTAGTTAATAGCGTTACAGAATGATTTTAATGAATATTCAGAATTGAAGAGTGGATAAGAGTCGATAAGAGTGGATGTACAATGCGTTAAAGAGTGCGGATGCTTATGAGTTTTTCGACTAGTATTATTGGTAGTGCTCTCATTAGTTTTTGATGAGTTTGTGCTTGGTGTGTTATAGAGTGCTCGATATTGGTGTCATTTGATGAGTGCTTTGGGTATCAAAAAGTGCTCAGTGTTATTTGTAGAATTGAAGAGTGCTGGGCGTCATTTATTTTAGGATGTCAAGTGTGTTTGTCTAGTGCCTTTTGTTGAGCCAGAAAGCTATTAGATGCATATTCTGGTTATTTCATTAATAAGTGAATTGGATATCTTGAACTGAATAGGTGCTATAATCACTCTTAATAAACTAAACAGTAAAAAGAGAAAAAAGAAATCTATTAGAACTATTTATACAATAAATAGAATAGATAATCTATTTTGAACTATTTATACATTATGATACAACTATATGATTTGTCAATCAAAGTATTTCTGCTGGACTTTATCAAGCCCAATGTCACTTCTTCCACGGTTTCAGCACCTTTTATGAAGACTTTTCTTTTGCCTTTTTCTTTTCTGGCCCATTGTCTTCTCCATGCTTTCTCTTTTTCTCATGCTTGGATCTCCACTTCACTAAGAACTTTTCCATAAATATATTACAATAGTCTCTGATTTTCTTTAGTTTCGCCGACTCCAAATCCTTGGGAGGTTTTCCTTTGGAATCCTTTTTGAGTTCCTTGGCCACCAATGTCTTGACTATATCTCTGGCACAGCCCTTGATATCGTCACGACCGACTTCGGATTCGTACTTTTTGATGAAGTTGGGGATAACTTTGGCCAACTGATGTGTCCATATGGCTTCTATCGAGTCTTTTTTCGTTGGTTGACGCGACTTTGCCTTTTTGCTCTGTTTTTCAAGTAATTTACTTTGTTCTTCAAGCTGCTTTTTACGGCTAAGATCACCCGACTCCTGAATCAACTTTTGGAGCTGATTCTGGCGCTCTTGGAGCTGTGCATACTGTGCTTCCTTCTCCAATTTTAACCGGTCCTCCTCTTTTTTGGCCAAAAACGCTTCGACATTGCGTTTTTCCTCAGGCCTTTTATCATCAAACCGTTTGGCTTCTTCATTCTTTCTTTTAGATTTGGGCCCTGTAGGAACTTGCGATTGTGGCCTGTCCCAACGAGAAATGTTGAGTTCACGATGGAAATAATAGTGGCTATTTGTATTTTTGTCGAATGCCTTTTCCCAACCACCCGGCAAAGGATCGGAATCTTCCACCACATGTTGATCAGATTCAGCACTCTTGCTCGATTCACTCTGTTCAGTGTCTTCTCTCTTTGGCGAGCGAGAGCCTTTGCGGCCATAAGAAGAGCCGGTATCGGATTTACCACCATCGGACTTCGTTTTTGGAATACGATACGCCATTTGAAGCTGGCCCCATTCGTTAAGCAAATCGGTACAAAGCTGAGTGATTTGGGGGTTTTTACTAGAAGAGGCAAGGTCTTTAATGACGTTCTCGATCTGTGAAGACGAGATTTTGTTACGAGTAACTTTGGGCCATTTCGAAAGCACCGTCAAGAGCTTGATAAGCAAATCTTCGTCGCTTTTAAACTCTTTGATCAATGTAGACAAGGTTTTGTAGCCATGGAACCTGATGATAAGAGAGTTGATGGAGTCGTCGTTGGTTTTGTAGATCCGGTCAACCAACTTCCGCACCACCAACACTTCTTGTGGTTTCATCAATACTCCCATTACCTTCGACACATCTTGCTCTCCAAGTTCGCCTACTTCAATAGACTTTATGAACATCTCGTTGATCATCGAGTCGTCCGACTGCTGTTTCGCGCGAAGGTGCTTATTTTCCTTCAACCATTGCTTTTCTTGCTTCGCGGTCACTCCCAAGGCCTCAGAAAGCCCGTCTGGCAACAATAATGCTGCGTCTGTTTGGGTCTTTCCACCCATAAACTTTACACAGTTGGGCTCACCACAGTAGCAGGGCTGTGACTGGGCTCCGTATCGATCTACATTATAGTCAAAAGTGATTTCTTCGCCCTGGGCAATCGCTCTTTTGGCAAAAATACCCATGCGAAGCTTGTCGGCCACCACCCATTTATCGACATAGGCATTGGGATTACAAGAATGGTTGCAAAAACGGGCCAAAGATCCTTTGACGGTGGCGTCGATGAACGAATCTCCTTTGAGCATCATAAAGTAAAAATGCTTGAAGTTTTGCTTGTCGTACTCAATCATACGAGTTCTGAACGTCGACTCGTCAATGACATCACCGATATATTCATAAATAAAACCACCTTCGGGGATAACCTTGTTGGCACGAAGCCCATAGCCCTTAAGTTCGGTCAAAATCACCGAGACATCGGCAAATTGACGCTTCTGGAACCGCTGGTTCTGACAGTTGGTTCCGCACAAGCAGTGGCCGTTGATACATTCGACCGACGTAACTCGGTTAATACAGTTGGAATCTTCGCCACAGGCCAGATTCGTTTGAGTCTCCGGATCCCATACTTCCTGACAGTCACATGTCATATACTCTTGCTGGTTCGACGAGCCTATGCTCTTGGGAGAGTAGGTACATTTCTTGAGTTCCTCGAACTTAGTCTTGGCCTCGTCAGTTTTATCAGGCGCATCAAGGAATAGCATAATGAACAGCCAGTCAATAGACAAGAGGAACCTATAATATAGCTTGATATGCTGTTATGCCGTGATTGACCAGTTTGATGGCCGCTGGTTGATGATTCTGAAAATTTTCGACCGCGAAAAAGACGAGATAAAGACAAATACGACGTAGAAAAAGAATATGGAGATTACGGAGCGAGCTCTAGTGTGGTCTTTTCGAGCATATGTTTATTGGAATTTAAAGACTAGTAATACTAGTACCGGGACTTAGCTAGAAAACTCACCGTAGTAAGATTTGTAGTACAGAAAAGTAGGGTCCAGATTGTAATGAAGTAAATAAGCGGACAGAAAGAAGTAATGAGGAAAGGATGTTCATCGAATCTAAGGAAATAAACAGCTCAGCACCAACCAGTTTGCGCGCACACCATGCTACTCGCACTACTAGCCGCGGCCACATGCTTGATAAGGGGTGGGGTTAATTGACACTTATTATAACCCACTCTAGGTGGCCCAATGGTACATATTGGAAGATCAACTTGTATTGAATTAACTCATTTACAATGAGTATTCGTTACTTCTCTTCATCTTCTGTGTACTTTGCTACTCTTTCCTTATTTTCAGTGGCAGCATTGACCAACTGCACAAACGCGCTACTGGTCAAGTCAGACTTGCCTTCGGTGATTTTCGACTTGCTTTCTACAGAATCATTAGTCTTGGGCTTTTCGATATTGCCCAACACTTCGGCGAACTTCTTCCATCCCTTATTGCTCTCCGATGAACTGGTATCTTCAAAGAAATTGATTTCATTTGGATCGTCGTCATCGTCACCTTGAAGCTGCTTCAATTTCTTGATTCGGTTATTCAACTTAACCATCTCGATCGCCTGCTTGAACTTACCTCTGGCATCGAAGTGTTGCTTGAAGTTAGGTAACAAGTCGGCTTGTTGTTCAGAGGCAATGGATACCAACCATGGATCTTCCAAAAGCTTCTCGGCTGACGGTCTGTTGTCAGGGTTAACCTGCAACGCCTTGATAATAAATCTGCGCGCATCTTTACTAACGTCTTTCCAGTACTCAGCATGGAAAATGACTGCATTATTATGCTTGACTTCTTGGATGAAATCATCCACGTTTTCAGACCTGAATGGCGAATAGCCACATAATAAAGTATAGGTGATGACTCCAAGAGACCAGATATCACACGGCTTGCCATGTCCTGATCCAAGAATCACTTCTGGAGCAGCGTACCCAAAAGATCCGGCAGACAGTGTGAGTTTTTCGTCCGCACTTGCCAACCTTTTCGCGATTCCAAAATCCGCTAAAACTACATTGGAATCTGCAGATCTGTCAAGATACAAAATGTTCTCTGGTTTCAAGTCTCTATGCACAATGTTCCGTTCGTGCAAGTATTTGATGGCCTGAAGCATCTGTTTTACCACCACAGCAGCATCCGATTCAGTGAATCTACCTTGTTGTACAATTCTTTCAAACAATTCTCCTCCCGTAGCTAATTGAGTGACTATATAAAATTTCTCCTTGGACTCAAACCAGTCTCTGAATCCAACAATGTGCGGACTGTGCAATTCCTTTAAGAGGTTTAATTCGTCAATGATCATAGCTTCATTTCCTTTCAATGCTTTCTTCAAAATGATCTTGATGGCCACTTCTTCATCAGTGGTGTTGTTACGTGCATATCTGACTATCCCAAAAGACCCCGCTCCCAATGTTTTACCGAAGACGTAGTGCTGCTTTCTGGAATACGACGCTGGTTGGCCCGAAAGCTTGTGAAAAAATTTCTTGATTGTAGTATCCTCTGACATTTCATTCACTATGGACTGTTACCAAGGAGTGAATATATGTATAAATTGTGTAATAGATTGTGGCCTCACGTTCTGTTCTCGTTATCTCCTTTACAATTGGTGGGCAGTTTTTATCGTTAATCCCAATCACGTGCAAGCGTCACTGGTACACGGTATAGTATTCGAGATGTATAGTTCGGGCGAAGCTTAGCTTGCAAACTGGTTAAATAGTGTTTGGACAGAGATGGGACTTATTGATCTGTTTTCGGTCTGTAGCGCCTTGTGCCGCCAAAATCGGTCATTCAACGAGCTGCTATAAATAGCTTAAGATTGGCTGCGAAACGCAAAAGAAATTCCCCTGTATGAATAGAAAGTTGGCCTAGAAGCTTAGTTCTTAATAGTGATTGACCATATAGACACTACTACTGATTGTGTATTTGTTTTCTTTACTTTTGACGCATCTAGCATGGGCAATACCCCATCCCTTCTAAAATGCTCGGCATTTGAATATATTCATGACATAATAATACGAGTTTCTGATTCTTTGGTCAACAAACTAAACGCAAAACTTGACTATCTTGCAATGCATGTATCTACAGAGTGCATCAATTGGTACCGAAACCGTTTTAGTTCTCGTTGTCTATCCGGCCCGAAAGCAGCTGCTGAAACGAACAAAGAAATTAGACTTTCGCTTCTCAGCCTTCGCGGAATTAATATAATCTACTCCACTCCTAACGTATCACGAATGTGACCGTCCATATAGTACTTTTTACCACACTCAAACGTACGTGAGATCAGCGCCAATTGTTCAATCGCAGAAACTGTAAGACTTATCCGGTCTTGTAATTAGATCGAGCTGCGCCTTACGAACTAATTCGGGGCTGAGGCTGGCATTTCATACCGCTACCGAACTCTGAATTGGGTAGCGCAATTTATTCATATTTCTCCTTTCCACATCGAAAGGACCTAGTTATGTATTGCCGAGTTTAGGTCACTTCGGCGATCGTAGATTGTGGTCTCTGTACTGACTTTGCGACCTCTTCTACCCCGAAAGTGTCAATCAGCGAAAAGCGATAATTCAACAATATCATTTCCGATTCAAGCAAAAACAAATACGGGATCATTTCGATGCATATATTATCTATCATATTAAGTTTATAAGTAGGGTATAAGTTAATTATTATTTGAGTCTAAATTAATGCTTGTATGTGAAGTCGTCATCCGTGATATTGGATCTCTCACACATTTGTTGAAAGATACTGTTTTCAGTTTTGAATAATGTAAAAGGCGTATCAAACTCTTTAATCTCTCCCTTATCCAAAACCAAGATTTTGTCATAATCAATAATGGTCTTTAATCTGTGGGCGATACACAAAATTGTGCAATTGCTGAACTCCCTGACTATTGTTTGTTGAATCTTTGAGTCAGTTTCGTAATCAACTGAAGATGTTGCTTCATCCAAAATCAAGATCTTCGAGTCTCTGATCAATGCACGAGCGAATGTAATCAATTGTCTTTCGCCAAGTGAAAAGTTGGAACCATCGTCTTCCACAGATTGATCCAAATGAAATTTGTGCAAGCCGAGATCTTTGTCCTTCTCATTGTTTTTACTTGTCTCTTTGGAATCCTTGGAGTCCTTGGACTTATCTGCATTTTTTGATGCTTCAACAACAGGCTTCTTTTGCTTTTTGACTGCTTCTAATCTAGAAGCGTCAATTAAGCCGGTTCTTCTTAAGGCGTCCCATAATACATCGTCGGGTCTTTCATCAAATGGATCCAAATTCCTTCTGATTGTCCCACGGAACAATACAGGATCTTGGGGAATAATAGATAATTTCGATCGTAAAGAATGCAATCCCAATGTAGCGATGTCGATACCGTCAATAAGAACCCTTCCACCACTTAACTCACTAAGTCTATACAATGCCGTCATAATGGTGGACTTTCCTGCACCGGTTCTTCCACAAATACCAATTTTTTCCGAAGCTTTGATTTCAAAACTGAGATTTTTCAATACTAATGGCAAGCCTGGTCTGTAAGCTAAATCTACGTTTTCAAATTTAATGGCACCATGTTCGGGCCATGACGCTTGTGGTGTTGTTTCCGTGATCACATATTGAGCTTCCTCAGGAATGTTGTATGCATAATGGGATAATCTCTCGACCGAATTCATTTCGTTTTCGACCTGGGTGTATGTTCTAATGAGTAACGATAACTGACCAGCAATTTGAAAAACATACGACAATAATAAACCCGCCGACGAAGCCGAAATACTGAACACTCTGCAAACACAAAGAATGGATACTAACAAGGCGAAAGCCGAAGCAATAGAGTCCATATTGATGGAAAGCCAACGCTGGTTAGCAATGGTAACGAAGTATGCTTCACTTTGTTTATCCACCAATCTTTCATTTTTACCCAAAAATAAGTTCTCATTTTGGTAACATTTGATGGTGTTCATTCCACCTAATGCTTCGTTGAAATTGTTGTACACAAATGATCTTTGAATCGCTTCCAATCTCTTTATTTCTCTGGCACTGGCTTGATAGAAATTTGCAATTGCAACGAAAATAAATCCCAAGAACGGGAATGTAATTGCAAACCACGGAATGTAACACACAGTCAATATTAAAACACCGACAATGTTGGCCATAGTAAAGACCAAAAATCTGATTTGATCTGCCACTTCGTTATCCAATGCTTCAGTATCTTTGGTAAATCTATTCAAAATTCTACCCGTGGGAGTAGTGTCCATGAAATTCATGGGCGCTCTCAAAACTCTCTTGATAGCTTTGATGTTCAAGTTAGCGGCTGAATTGGTGGTGATGTATAACAACACAACAAACTGTAAGAACAAAAGAATAAAAGACAACATTGTGAACATGATGTATAGACCAATGTAGAAACCGTTGGTTCTGCCTTTGAACTTGTAAGACGTCCAGAAAGACAACCAGGTATTGGCAAATAACTCACAGAATGTCGAGAGAACTACCAATGTCAAGAACAATGGAACCACCACCCAGACACCCATTTTTCTGGAACCTTCATTAAGATAGTTCACATACACTTCAAGCTTGATTTGGTTAACAGCTCTCTCTTCTACATCAACCAATCTTCCTTCTTCAGTGTCAGCCTGGTTATACTCTTGATGAATAGCTTCTTGGTCAATTTGTTCTTCCTTTTTGAGCTTTGAAGTTTTAACTTGAAGTGATTTCTTTTCGTCCAGGCCCTCGATAATATCGAGCTCATCTTCGATCTCTTCATCTTCATTCTCCTCATCGTCGTTTGTTTCTGTGCTGTAAGCCATCAAATTGTCGAAGCCAGTATTCCTTGCCTTCAATTCGTCGAATGTGCCTACGTCGACCGAGCCGTCACCATTCAAAAATATAACTCTATCGGCAGCACTGATTAAGGACAATTGATGAGTGGCCAAAATTCTGGTAGTTTCCTTCAATAAGCCCAAAATACAGTTGTTCATAATATGCTTACCAACACCAGCATCGACAGCTGATAAAACGTCATCTAACAAGACGATCTCCTTCTTGGCGTAAACGGCTCTGGCCAAATTAATTCTAGCTTTTTGACCTCCAGATAAAGTGATACCTCTTTCACCAACTTCGGTTCTATCACCGGCTGGTAAGATATTCAAGTCACTTTCGAGGGAGCAAGCGTAAATAACTTCTTTATAACGCTTTTCGTCATACGGCAAACCGAATAAAATATTCTCCTTGACAGTCTCATTTTGCACCCAAGGATATCCACAAAGTAACAAAGAGCCATTGACTTTAATGTCACCGCTGGTTCTTTTCATGAATCCAGATAATGCACTTAATAGAGAAGATTTACCCGATCCAATGAGACCGGTGATAACCACAAACTCATTCTTTTTGATAGTTAAATCGATGTTGTGAAGACCGGCAAACTTGGCGGCGTCTTTCTTTTGCAACTCCTTTTCTTCCAGATCGAGTTTTTCATCCACAGTCAGAGCTATTTCTTTGAACGAATGCTCTTCATAATTAACTTCGTCAGCCAATTTAGCGATTTCAATATGCTCTGACTCTTTTTGGGCTTTATTATCTTCTTGTTCATCGAGATCAAAATCTTCCCATTCAAAAGTAGCATTGTTAACTTCTATGGCCACACCATCACTTTCCATTATCTTTTGATCTTCTTCATCGGCGTGTATTTTGATGGTTGCCGGATCTATTTCTGAAGAACCCAAAAACTCTCCCACTCTTGTCAAACCCAATAAAGCATCGACACCGGTAATTAAGGCTGTGGGGATCATAATAAACTGCTGCGATAAGACTCCAAACAAGGAGATGGAAGAGAAAATGGAGGCTGGGTTTCTTTTATTGCTTCCTATGGCGTACAACACCAAAAACGAAACCATGGAACTGATCGAGGTCAATGACATAGCAAGGGCAATGATGAAATTTCTCATGTTTTGGGCCTTGAGAATGATTTTCATTTCCAGCTGCCTGACCCCAATAATTCTTTCTTCGTAAGGACGTTCCCATGAGTAGAACTTGATCATTTTCAAGGTATTGAGCAATTCTTTCATATAGTTGACTCTAGTATCAGTAAAGCGATTGGCTTTAACACGATAGACGAACAAGGTCTTTGCTACAAAGGCAATTAATACGACAAAGAAGATCATTAAGGCCACACCAACCAAAGCAGAAACACCAATGTTTACAATCAAAATAGCAATGGCCACTCCAATAGGGATGGGGAAAACAAGCACATATGGCTGGAACCCTAATGCAAGATCGATACGGGCCAAATCCGTACTCATGAACGAGGTGATCTTACCAGTCGTGTACTTGTGCTTGGTTTTCGCATTGATACGGAACGACTTGTCCAACAACGCTTTGGTCAACAAAGCTTTTGTTTGCGCACCTGTCAACATAGATAAGTACAAAAAGTGATTGGTAAGTATACCGATGATGAAAATCAAGGTGGCTGCCCCAAAAGAGTAACCTAACCCCTTTCCGATTCCGGACTCAATTCCCAAAGCTTTTTTCTCAACAAACGTAATCAATCGTTTGGTGAGCAAAGGGTTGGTCGTTTGGGCCACGTTGGCTAGCACCAAATAAAAGCACGCTAACGAATACTGCCATTTGAAGGTCAAAAATAACGACCAAATCGTCGTCATTTGGGAGAGTTTGAAGTCTTGCAAATCATCTTCACGGTCAACTGAGCTTGACTCAATAGTTTCGCCCCTTTCTTTACATTTTGCAGCTATGTGTTTGTTTTGTGCTTTGGTGTACTGTCTGGTGAAATGTGCTAAAAAGTCATCGGCCATTTTTTTAACCTTCAAGTCATCGGTCAAAGTAAACAAATCTTCAGCCAACAACGTCCGCTTATACCCAGTGTGCATCACAGGATGCAACCACCAGAAAAATATCTGGGATATTATGTTGGCTCTCTTATGGGGATACGGTTTGCGCTCATCTTCGGTTGGTAAATGCGGAATGCGCTTTGAGAATAGTCTCGATAATAGTCGCTTTTGCGGCTGAAGCTCAATCGATTCTAGTTTCGACATCTGATGTTGCAATTAATAGCCCACTGAAAGAGGATTTGGATTTATTTATAAATCGCAAGCAGCATTATTTGGTGGCAATTCTTTCAATACGTCTCTAAATCGTTAATTCCGCCAGTTTAAAAGAGTGCCACTAATTAGGGAAGAATTTTAGTTAGCCGCGTATTCATTCTGCACTCCTGAACGGCTGCACAACAACCTATGTCGCTTTTTCCGTGCAGGCGTAGCCGATACTGCACGGATTGATGATGAGTCATTTGGGCAATCCCCATTGGCACATGCTTTTGTGAGGCATCGCCGCCACGAAAGGGTCTTATAGTATACCGTAAGCACGGCTTTCGATCTGGTTCCGTTCCGAAACGAAGGTAACACACGTTCGCGCGCATGGCTCCTATCTTGACTCGTAACTGCTCCAGCTGCATCCTTTGCATATATTTTTTTTTCGCGCCGATCGACGACTGGCTTAAACCGATTTTCTGTGCAATACTATTTACACTTCCAAATACCAGACATATTTATCATTTGCCACCAGCGCCAAGGGACACGTCAAAGGACTAGAATGTCAAACAGCTTCGGCCTATTGTTCAAAATGTTTGCCACAGCCTAAAATTGATGAAATATGTATGTCGCATCGCCCCCATCAACATCCACTTCCCCTATCTGCAAGTCTGCAAGGTAAATAGGAGTAATTGATGCACAATAGGAGTCACCGTGACCAATTCATGATACCAACTAACTAATCTTTGATATAGGGGAATCCGATATAATTGTACAGATAGTTTGGGTAATTTTGTGCAATCAGCAATTCTGTGTGGGGAGTCTTGAAATTTGACTAGTATTGTGCGCAAGAGTGGCAAAAGATCAAATTGTGGCTATCTTTTGCGAGCGTACTTTGCAAGTCACTTGCGAGCGTAATGTACATAATTGAATCTATTGCCAGCGCATATAAAATTAAATTTACTCTACTACATGAAAATTTCTCCTTTTATTCAAGTATCTACATGGACTATATCCCAAAGAAAGTTGTGTATAAAGCTCACTTTTCAGCTCTTTCGACAATAATTTTTTACCTATATCGCTCTACCACGTATCACTACAGATAAAGGTTTAATAATCATTGCGCTCTTTTACCATTTAATTTGGGGTCTTTTCTTGCATAAGGTGACAATTTGGAAATTAAATGCTACAATAATCTAAAACGCTATTGTGACGTATGCCAAGCATCTAGCCAGAGTGTTTATTTTGCAGCCAAATCAAAAGAGTGAGCATAAGTAGTTTTTTGAATCTACTAGGAAAAAGGGATCTTTTAAATATATTAATTGCATGACTATTAAATGAATATTAAATAACTATTAAAATGCTCTTGAATTTGCAAAATCTTCCTCAGTAATGCCAGACTTTTCACACATTAGGCGGAAAATACTATCTTCTGTTTTGAACAAGTTGTAAGGTGTGTCAAACTCCCTTGCTTCACCTTGATCCATCACCAAAATCTTATTGTAGTTGATGATGGTTCTCAATCTGTGGGCAATACATAAGATTGTACAATGGCCAAACTCTCTAGCAATGGTCTCTTGGATTTTGGAATCAGTTTCGTAGTCAACAGAGGATGTCGCTTCGTCCAAAATCAAGATTTTGGAGTCTCTAATCAACGCTCTGGCGAACGCAATCAATTGTCTTTCACCAAGTGAAAAGTTAGATCCTTCGTCTTCCACTGATTGGTCCAAGTGAAACTTGTGCAACTCGTCATTATCATCTTCCAGGTCTTTGGATGATTTACTTGCATTCTTTTTGCTTTTAGCAATCTTTTCGGACTTGGTCTGCTTTACCTGTTTCTTGACAGCTTCCAACTTGGACGCTTCTATCAAACCTGTTCTTCTTAATGCATCCCATAATTTATCGTCAGAACTTTCGTCAAAAGGATCCAAGTTTAGTCTGATGTTACCACGGAACAACACAGGATCTTGCGGAATGATGGATAATTTGGATCTTAACGCTTGTAACCCAAGACGAGATATGTCTATATCATCAATTTTGATAGAACCACCCTCCAATTCACTAAGTCTATACAATGCGGTCATGATGGATGATTTACCAGCACCAGTTCTACCACAAATACCCACTTTTTCCGATGGTTTAATGTCAATACTCAAGTCTCTCAAAACCAATGGTAAGCCTGGTCTATAAGCCAAGTTAACATTTTCAAATTTGATGGCACCATGGGTTGGCCACAACTCGTGTGGAGTAGTTTCGGTGATTACATAAGGAGCTTCCTCTTGGATATCAAAAGCATATTGTGATAATCTTTCTACAGAGTTCATTTCATCCTGAACCTGAGTGTATGATCTCATCAATAATGATAATTGACCTGCGATCTGGAAAACGTAGGAGATCAATAAACCGACCGCTGAAGCAGAGATATTGAATACTCGGCAAACACAAAGAAGGGTAATTAACAAAACAAATGACGACGAAATGCAATCCATATGAATAGCCAACCAACGCTGAGTGGCCAAAGTAAGGAACGTGGATTCGTTTTGCTGATCAATCAAGACGGTGTTCTTTTTCAAAAACATGTTTTCTGCTTTGTATGCTTTGATGGTGGTCATACCACTCAAGGTTTCGTTAAAGTTATTGTAAACCAACGATCTCTGTACTGCTTCGACTCTCTTGATTTCTCTTGAACCAGCTTGGAAATAGTCGGCTATAGATACAAACAGCATGACTATAAATGGGATAGCTATGGCAAACCATGGCAAATAGCACACACATAAGATCAACACCCCGACAATCATACCACCACTGAAAATCATAAATCTAAGCTGGTCTCCCAATTCCGAATCGATAACTTCGGTGTCTTTAGTGAAACGGTTCAAGATTCTTCCTGTGGGTGTGGTATCCATAAAACTCATAGGAGAATGCAAAACTTTCCTGATAGCTCTGATATTAAGTTTAATGGCGGCGGTATTTGTCAAGTACACCAAGACCAAGAACTCTGTTAAGATTAAAAAGAAGGTCAATATTGAAAACATCACATAAATCCCAATATAAAACCCGTTACTTCTACCAGGAAATTTGTTGGAAGTCCAAAACGACAACCAGGTGTTGGTGAACAATTGACAGAAAGTCGAGATGGCCGCCAAAAGCAAAAACGCCGGAACCACGATATACGGGCCTAATCTTCCGGAACCCTCCTTCAAGTAGTTTCCGTATATTTTGGCCGAAATGGAATTCACAGCAGCCCCTTCTCTTTGAATCAAAGTACCGTCTTGGGCTTGATTTTTGTTGTAATTTTTCCGTATTTCTTCCTGTTCAACTTTGACTTTAGTTGGTTTGTCCTCTTCATTTTCCAAAGACTCGAGCTCTTCTTCAATTGGCTCTTCTTCAGTTGGCTCTTCTTCATGCACTTCGTTGTTGAATGTCATTAATTTTTCAAACCCGGCATTTCTTTCTCTCAATTCTTCCATCGTACCAACATCAATGGTTCCGTCTCCGTTCAAAAAGACAATTCTACTAGCGGCACTAATCAAAGAGAGCTGGTGAGTAGCCAAAACTCTTGTTGTGTCACTTAACAAGTCTAATATACAGTTGTTCATGATATGTTTTCCGACACCAGCATCGACAGCCGATAAAACGTCATCAAACAAGACGATCTCCTTCTTGGCGTAAACGGCTCTGGCCAAATTAATTCTGGCTTTTTGACCTCCGGATAATGTAATACCTCTCTCACCAATTTCCGTATGGTCACCAGCAGGCAATATTTCCAAATCGCTCTCTAAAGAACAAGCATAGATCACTTCTGCATAGCGCTTTTCGTCATAAGGTATACCAAAGAGAATGTTATCTTTCACAGTGGCATTTTGAACCCAAGGATATCCACAAAGTAACAAGGAGCCGTTGACTTTGATGTCACCGCTGGTTCTTTTCATAAATCCAGATAATGCACTTAATAATGAAGACTTACCGGAACCAATAAGACCAGTTATGACTATAAATTCATTTTTCTTGATAGACATATTGAGGTTGTGTAAGCCGTTGAACACCTCTGTGGTGGTGGTGCTATCCTCTGAGTCGTAAATGGATTTTTCTTTGGTGGTATCCATCAGGTCTGCTTCATCCAGGGTGGTTTTTTCTGAGATCTTTTCTTTCTTTTCCTCTACGTTGTCGTCGTCATTGTCAAAAGTCTCCCATTCAAATGAAGCATCCACGAGCTCAACAGCCACATCTTCTTTATCCATAATGGCTCTGTCTTCGCTACTTGCCTCGATCTTGATAGAGTCCAAGTCGATTTCAGATGTAGCCAAGAACTCTCCCACTCTTCCCAACCCCGAAAAGGCGTCTGAACCAGAGGCAAGGGCCAAAGGCAACATGATAACTTGGGTGGACAAAATATTAAACAAGGAGATGGACGAGAAGAGCGAAGCAGGGTTTCTTTTGTTGCTTCCGATGGCATACAAGACCAAGAAAGATACCATTGAGGTGATAATCGACATGGACATGGCCAAACTCATGGTCAATACTCGCAAGAATTGCATTTGCCGAATAATCTTCATCTCCTGGCGTCTTACGTCTGAGATATTTTTATAGTATGAAGGTTCCCACGAATAAAACTTGATGATCTTCAAGTTATTCAAAGCCTCCTTGATGTAATTAACTCTTTTATCGGTGAAGAGATTGGCTTTGCCTCTGAATGCAAAAAGTTTCTTCGCCGATATCGCTATGACAAATAGAAAGATAATCATCAAACCAATACCTACCAACGAGGATACCCCAATATTGACAATTAAAATGGCAATGGCAATGATTATCGGTACCGGGAACGTTATCAAGAAAGGCTGAAACCCAATGGCGAAGTCGATTCTCGACAAGTCGGCACCCATAAGAGTGGTTATTTTACCACTGGAGTACTTGTGATTGGAAGCAGCACTTAGTTTGAACGACTTTTCCAAAATTGCTTTGATTAACACTGCTTTGGCTTTCGATCCTGCCATCATGGCATTATAAAAGGTGTGGTTGGTGAGACATGTCGATACAAACACAACTACGGTTGCACCAATGGCATACCCTATACCTTTTCCTACTCCAGTTTCATATCCCAACACCTTTCTTTCTACGAAATTAATAAGCTTCTTGCTTAGCAAGGGATTGGTGGCCTGGCCCGTACCGGAAAGAGCCAAATATAAGCACGCGCGAGAATACTGCCACTTAAAAGTCATGAAGAGCGACAACAAAGCCACCGATCTTGGCACCTCAAAATCTTCCAAGTCGTCTGCAGCCGGAACAGACGAGGTTTCGGGAGTTTCGCCTCTTTCCTTGCATTTCTTGAGGATATGCTTATTTTGTTGCTTTACAAGCTGAGTCGCAAACCGAGTGGTGAATTCATCGGCCATCTTGTCAACTTTTAAATCATCGGTTAGTTTGAACAAATCTTCTGGCTGTAAAGTACGTTTGTAGCCCGTTTTCAATATAGGGTTCAACCACCAGAAGAAAATCTTGGAAACAAAGTTGGCCTTCCTTTCGGCATGTGGAATACGTTCTTCTTCTGTAGGTATGGGTGGTACTTGTTTGGAGAAAAATATAGATAGCAATCTCTTTTGGGCATGAACCTGGCCCGATTCTAGGGCATTAGCCTGGCCTGATTCTAGGTTTGACATTTTACTAGATCACTATGAATTTTTCTGGGCATGCAACGCCTAATCGGTTTATTATATACTGACAGCCATGGTATATGCAAAAACTATGTAGGCTGCTGTTGCATTTTTGTGTCATGTTCCACCGGGTCTTAGCGAAAGGTCTTCGAGCCGATGGAGATAATGGAGTTAGCGCGCGGTGAGAAGTGCGATGCATATACGCGGGGGATATCGTCGGTGGCTAGTGGAGCGATCATAAGCGATCCAGTACAGAGGGTTCGAAGGGCTACGAGAACATGCAGGCTAGGGACGGATGGTTGGCATTGCTGATAGTGGAGATACTGATAACACTACGAAGCTGCTGATAGCAAAAGGCGAGCCGTATGTGGTACGGATTGCTAGTGCGGGAAAACTTGCAAGAGTGCGATTCATGCCCACCAAGGTATAGAGAGAGCAGACATGTAGTGCGCAGGCGTAGTGAGTCATAGAGGTAAGGGATCGCGGGAGATAGCGAGAGAGATAACGAGAGAGTGGCGAGGCCAGGATTAAAATGACTCGTATAGGAAGGTAGCAACCTGGCACACGGATTTCGAGGCGCTCCTCGCTAAAATGCAACATTGAGTCCGCTTTAATTTTATAGTATGATTAGCTCACCAAACCCACTCCGCCGCATTTACGCATATTAGAGTGTCGCGCTTAGTAATTGCAACAAAGCTACATCATAAAATAATCTATCCCAAGTTATTAGCATGGATTTGGCACAGGCTATTTTAATTTGTACTTCAGGATTAGGGGTTCTGCACATCACCTTTTTTGAAGGTGCTACTGCAAGGGTTCCGTATATTATTGCTCGATCAAATTATTTCGTATAGTACATTATTTGTAGATTTTAGCAATAATAGCAGCTAAATTTTATCGGAAAACCGAACAAGACTTGTGTTTAAATAAGGTAATACAGCCTGGTGCTGACATCGATATTATTTGCATTGGCTACCACTGACGTTCTTTACGCATACGACAATCGGATTACGTTTGAATTGTCATGCAACCCACAGAAATGCTCTCGTAGACTAAATGTGCTGCTTGACTAGCAGCGACGAGTGTCTGGGAAGTCATTGACGATGATTATAATAAAAACGACCCTCTATTCAAAGCGTTCCAGAAATTCTTAGATCCTAATTGCAAATACCCTTTCTCATACTTTACTAGTCTAGTTTCGGCACAAGAGGGTGATGACGACTACAGAAATCTGTTAGACAGACCTAATCTGTTGCCGCATGGAAACCCTATGCAGCGAGAACATTGGACATCAATGATATCAACGAACTACTTTGAATGATAATCCATGTAATAGACTAGCACTACTATCATTGGGTATATACAGGTGTGGCAAATTTAGGTTACTTGAGGTGGCAAGGGTTTAGTAAATGAAAATGCGATAACGAAAACTAGAGAGATCTGTCTTGATACATCATGTGGACTTTTGTCAAAGCTTAACTAGGTTTTGGACACACCATAACTAGATCCCAATACTATTTTATAAGTTTATGAGTTGTCTTTATTACTTCTGTTATCGAGGATTGAATGTACTGGTTAGTGACCCGAGTGTAAGACCTTACAAATCTTACTGATAACGTGCTCAAACCAGCTGATTTCGCCAATGTTCATGCACGACGAACAAGCTCCCAATCCCATCGCTACAGAATTATAGGTCCACGGGTGACATCTAGTTAGTGCTCAAGTATTGTAGGGCAATACCTAGTTTGCACATAAGACTATTTCATCTAAATTATAAATCCGTAGAAGCATTGTGTCGTGGATAGACCAAGAGCTTGCACAATAATAGTTTTGTAGTGAGGTGTGGCATTTAGACCGCTGCCACAATCTCATCGCGACAGAACGGATGAGCGGCCAATAAGTACAGATCATCGAAAGGTTTTCCAGTCCATAATTACCACCAACCATGTCTATCCAATCGGTAGCTATTATTGGAGCAGGACCTTCGGGGCTTGTGTCCTTAGACGCGCTTATAAGAGAGGAGAAATTCACCCACATCAGATTGTTCGAAAGAAAGTCTGAAGCTGGCGGCGCCTGGGTTTTTGATGAAGGCCCCCCAGAGCGCCTCAAAGATCTTGACGAGTTGAGCAACAGAGCTGCCGACAAACACGAAGACATTCCCCAAGAAATTCCCAGCTATGTGCCAAAAACCGCCAGGCAAAGATTCATGGACTCGGCGGTGTATCCGTACCTTGAGTCCAACGTCGAGGCCGAAACCATGCAGTTCAGCGAGGAGGTGTTTCCCGATATCAAAACGGAAAATTCAGTGGAAAAATACGGCAAGGACACGCCGTTCAGACACCACTCTGTGATCAAGGAGTGGGTCCAACTGTTGTACAAGAGAAAGGGGTACGACGACCACATTGAGTTTGGCACCAGTGTCGAGCTAGCCACCAAGAACAATGCTACCGGCAAGTGGGATCTCTTTCTTCGTAGATTTGGCAGAAAAAAGGATTATGTGTGGCGGGAATCGTTCGACGCGCTTTTGGTTGCAAACGGAAAGTTCAATGTTCCGTGGATCCCCTCGATTCCTGGCCTCAAGGAATTTCACGAGCAAGACTGGGACGGCGTGGTGCATACCAAGTCGTACAGATCGAGAGAGTACTACCGAGGAAAAAAGGTGATTGTTGTCGGGGCGTTTATCAGTGCCATGGACACCTTGCATGATGTATTGCCGGTCGCACAGCATCCAGTTTACTCGTCGAAAAAGAGCACCACCAACTTGGTTGCCGTATATCCGCAAGCACCATACTCGCACCCGCATGTGGATAATCGGGGTCAAATTGTAAAGATCGACCCACCAACCAAAACAGTGTACTTTGACGATGGCACGCACGTCGAAGGGGTCGACACCATTATCTTTGGAACAGGTTTCAGCATCAGTTTCCCCTTCTTGCCCAACCTCGATATTTCCAACCAAAGACCCCATGGATTTTATCAATTGGTCTCGAGCATTGAGGACCCTACCTTGGCCATTGTGGGGTGCGTCACCGGAGGGTTCACATTCAAGTCGTTTGAGTGGCAAGCCGTTTTGGCTGCGCGCATCTTTGCAGGCCGAGCCGAGTTGCCAAGCAAAGAAGAACAGTATGAATGGGAAAGAAAGAGAGTTGAACTTCTAGGTGACGGCCCGCGTTATTTGTTTGTGGAACCTGAGTTCGAAGAGTATTTTGAAGGAATTCGGAAAGTTGCTACCAACAATGGCCCTGGCAGAAAGTTACCCAAGTTTGAGCCCCATCTTGTGGAAGTTTTCATTCGGGGTTATGAGAGAAAAATGAGAAGATATATCCAGAATAGTTATACTGGAGGACCCACCAAGCTTTGATTATAGATTAGAAATACATGTTTTAGGTCGACAACTGACAGATTTGTTCCGCGCATAAGCGATAGAAAAGGTTGCAATGGCTGAAAAGCGTGGTAGCGGAGATCCAGATGGCCGCACGTGTCATACCCAGTACCACCGATATACTACCTATATACTACATACCACCTCCATACCTGCCTCTGCATCTACCTCCATACCTGCCTCTACATCTACCTCACCTACCAATATATCACTTCTTTAGAGTAATGTATCATATACTTAGGTGTAATCGGTGATAAGTGAACTTCTCCTATCACTCCATCCATTAACGCAACCTTCAAAGCGACTAACCGCGACTAACTGCGACTAACTCAAGCCTCAAACATTATCCACGACTCATCAAGCTCTGACCATTTCATGCAATTCATGGAATGCACGCCTCGAAACCTAATTGGAATTCTAACCAAGCACACCAGCATCCGACTGTCCGACACAGTCTACTACATTCCCACAGTCTACCACATTCCCACAGTCTACCACATTCTCACAGTCTACCACATTCCCACACCTACAACTTCACTTCAACTCCCCACACCTCCATCTCTCCCCAACTCTTCTTAACTCTGATCTCGCTTAACAATCTTCAACTACCCCAGTGCGATCTCACTAAATAATTACCATTACGCACTAAATCTACCCCAATTAGTCCATCGCTACAAGCCCTTCTGAAACAAGCGAACGCCTGACTAAGGTACTTCACAATAGATATCCGGAGTTCTCGGGGTCCAGGCTTCGCTCTCATCCCCTACATCTGCCGTTTTGCTCCCTTAACCCATCTCTCTCTACAGTTTTCCGTGCTCTGGCCCCCACTTTCAATGCGCTCCACCTATTCTTTTTTTTCCCATGGACACTTTTGTCCCCGAATAAGCCGCAGCTACTGGGCGTTTCTCCCTTTCAGGATATTGCTGGCTCATGCTACTAATTCCACCCTAAATTGGATGTTCACGACCCCAATCTGATTAATATAATTGATTTACAGAGCTTGACAAACTATGGTTTACATTTGCACAATCACACCAACTGAAACATCTCTGACATCCGCCAGCAACCCATAAAGAACCAGCATACCCTGTTATACTATTAGAATCTTCATCGGCCTACTTTTATGATACCCTCGCCCCTGGGACTTTGAGAAACCACCGCTACTGATACTGATACCTCACACTTATACCACCCCAGACCAACCCTTTGCTTCATATCACCAACTATAAGAATATTACACCACGATCACCACCACATTATCCTCCCTTTCCTTTTTTTGTCATTCGCTCATGAATCCGGACCACAAATACTCCCAGAAGCATTTCTCTAACCAACCCAACTCTGCTCCCATATACCAGAATGCTACCTTCACCACACCTCCGCCCCATCATCTGTACTCCACCGACGTCACACCACTTCAACCTCCCAACTACTTTCAAAGCCCCAACTCAGATTTAAGTCCGCTGTTTGCGCAAACCACCCATATGTTTTCTGCGCCCAGCTCGGCCAACAACTCGAATTTCTACATATCTCAGCATCCCACCGAGCCCATTAATCCCAACTTCTCGCCACTAAACCACGATACTTCATGGAACTTGGATGACTCCCAGCCTTTGATGCCTGTGCCGGAAAACTCCTCCATCTACACAACAGACCAGCCTAAATTTGATCTTCATTTTGACGATAATAATGCAGATTCAGTTGGTTTGGGTGTGTATATGGACCAACACCAGTCTTCGCGTGTCACGACGTCTCATGCTAATAACTCTATGTCGCCTTCTATAGACTCAAGAGGTGTTTCTAATCCGTACGACTCGCCTACCACCATCGAGGTGTCGAGTCCCAGGTCGTCTATTCATAATATTAGTGGTGTTCTTGATGGAGACCTTTCAGCAGACGACATTCTCGGTATAGATCCTTTCGAAGTCATTCACCTCGACTCGAGAAGAGCTTCAAACGAGATCGATTCGGGTCTTGGTGATTTTGAAATCGCCTCCGACAAGTTCTATGATGCTTTACCAAACTACTTTCCCATCGAGAATAGTCAAACTCATCAAAATCAAGATCAAAATCAAAGCCAAAATGTTAGTCATACTCATCTTTCCTCTAGAACTGATGCACCCCCTCTCAAAAAACTGGCTTCCAGTGCTAAAATCAACAAGAAAACCCTTAGAAAATCCAGGTCTTTCAACGGCCTCAATGCTCCAGCCGATACGATCTCGTCCATATCCGTCAAACAAGACCCCCACAAAAAAACCAAACCTCCTGCATCGATATCATTCAGCGAATGTTCCCAGCGCTTCTCCATCTCCTCCATACACAGCAATAAGTTCTCGTTCGTCTACGAAAACGCCGGCAATATCGCCAACGACATCGAGCCTTACGAGCTTAAAAAGTCCCAGCTGTCTGCTTCTGTACGTAACTTGGGGTCCCGGACAAATCAAAACTTGTACGACAACGACTGCTCACTGTCAGTGACGTCTCCCAAGTTGTTGCGGAATATGAAGGCGGGAATGGTTGAATTCCAGGTGGATTTGGGCAACAAATAATTTCAAATAACCAGCTAGCCTGTGTTCCATGTAATGTATGTATTAACATCCTAGATTGTCTATGATTGCATAACCACTATTAATTCCAGCCAACACAACGTTGGATAATCACATCATCTATACTGAATACAGACGTTAATATGAATTACATTTATGCTTGAATTGTAGTTACTGTAATCAAATTGTTCTTTTAGCTATCGAAGTAGGGGTAGAAAGGACACGAATCGTTTGCTTCCGCTAATACTTCGCAAATGAATTTGTGGCTTAGAGTTATATTGGCTACTTTGGTATATCTGAAACGGGTTAAATTACCAAAATCCAAGCATCTCTACTAATCTACCTGAGAAGTCATTCCATAGTATGGCCTTATGCAATAGGGCAGCTGGAGTCTCGTGCTTGCTTGATGCTGAGCATTATTCTTGTGGGTCGCAATTAAGTCTGCGGCCACGATTTTTTCTGCAAGTCATTAAATTGGCTGGGTTGCTGGACCATTATCGATTCTCAGGTTGATAAATCTGCCCATCTAAACAAAGTTTAGTGCTATGTCTCACTCTCACGCTCGCTCTCATTTTACCGATAATACTGAACCATTATTTAAATTAATTATTAAAAACATCTCTACAGATCTCTACAGATCTCTACAGATTGAAATGATTGTATTTTCTCTCCAGTACTACAACACTTCAAACTAGTTGCTCTAGCTCTTTACTAATAGGTGTGTATTTCAACTATGCTATATTGGTCTTGGACCAGTTTCTCTTATCTTACAAGTCTTTTTCTCTTGGAACAAAGTCTTCGCCACTCAATATAGGAGCCGTTCTAAACTTTCTGTTGAAACTCATTTGGCCTTCATAGTTGTATGCAAAGGTGGTCAATCCGAATGGAACCAATCCCATAAACACCACGTTGAATAACGCGGATTTTGTTCTAAATCTGAAGAAGTGGCCAAACTTTTCTTTGGCAGTGTTGAACCTCTGGAAAGCGGCGTCAGGTCTTAAAGTTCCAGCCATTTCGTTATCGTTGTTAAGTTTGAAGAAACTGATTTCGGTTTTTTTTGATTGGCCGACCGAGATCACGTGATAGGAGAATGTTTCCAAAGTGCATGGTTCACGGGTGACGGCACGTGCCGCGATGTTTAGATTTGATTCCCAGTCTTTGTAAACAACAACGATGGCAGACAGTTCGACCGGAGACACTGGGGCCGTAGATTACCGCGTGACGTCACTCTTGACAGAGCATTTCGGTTTTCCACCACTTGCACTCATAGATGATGTAATCAACGCCGTCAATGACCTCCTATACAAGTGTACCAAGGCGATGCAGACGTATTTGACGGAAGTCAAAGACAAACAGCTCTCCCAAATATCGGAAAACGAAATTCAGATTGGCACTGGAAAGCTTGAAACTTTACTAGAAAGTCAAGTTGATAAAAACTTTGACAAGTTTGAACTTTATTCCCTAAGAAATATCTTCACTATACCCCAAGACTTGGCAGAAGAAGGATGGATACGGCTCAAGCACCACGAAGAAATTGATTTCAATAACCAGACCAGTAAAAAGGCTTTAGATGAGAAAATATCGTCACTCATAAACAATATAGGACTCGAATTGCATTGTCGAAAGATCCTCAAGCTCCAAATCACCAAAGCCAAAAAAATCATCAAGACATTGCGACTTTTCCAAGATAGTTTGAGGTTTCTCGGGCAGCATGATGGAGAAAAGGGGCTCTCTTTGAAAGCTCAAGAAGCATTGAGATCTCTTCTGCCTATTGATGAAACACTATACTTTCTTCTTAACCAAGTAGAGGAGTTGACCAAACAGACTAGAAAATTGTACAGCAAGGTGGGTAAAGATAAAAATGGCAATGTAAATATGAAATTCTTGCCTGACTTGCGCGATCGCTACATTGACGGAAAGTCGATAAAGATATTGGAAAAGTTGGGACTTTATGGAGAGCCTCAAGAGTACCCAGAAAATACATTGGGAGATATCTCTGGAGTATCTGATGTTGATACTGTAAAAAAGATCGCCAACATATTGGAAAACCCACAGAAAAATGAAAAGTATAATGATCATAATGAGTTTCGAGAAAAAGATCAAGATGAGGTTAAGCCCAATGATGACAAAAATACTGGGAAAGTTGATCAGCAGGCTGAACATAATGTGATTCAGGAAAAAACAAGACAAAACGATGATATTCAGGTTGATAATAATATTGAAATTGATCAAGAAATAGATCTTGAGATTGATATTGATGACGACATGGAGATCTAATCATGGTACCTGCCATGCTGTACTTATATGTATATTAATGTATTATCACAGGCACAGAGCCTTTCATTCTATTGACTCGATCAATGTAGATTTAGTTATGTGGTTGATAAAGTTAGAGCCATCTATCTCATTAGAGCAATGTAGATTCAACTTATAGATTGAGACTTGACGATATATCTGTGCCAAGACTGATAAGAGTGTTGGTGTTTACTTATAAGCACTACGAATTGTTTTGGAGGAGAATCCTTTAATCATAATCTTTGGTAAGTATTTTTGGTATCAAGAGAAAATTATCGACTCTTAATATCCGCTCCTCTTATTTTCCGCTCTCGTCGTATCGCTTTGCTCATCGCCATCACAGAGACGCATACCAAAAGTGAACGGCTACAGAGCACTTTCGATATTCTATACTACAATAGAAGCCTACTCTACAATAGTCGCATCTACTCTACACTAATGCAACACTTCATAGTTTTATCGGGGTATCGCGTACGGCTGAATATCAAGGTGCACAGCTTATCATCTTATCAGCTAAATATTAGCGAAAGTATAGCTCTACATCTTATTTGATTGAATGCATATGTTATCTGTATAATACTTATTATTCTTCTCGTCTTCCTCTAATGCCTTTGTAGGATACCTCACTCATGGTAGATATCGCGATTGGACCATTTCTTATCTTCGCTCAAAACGACTGCCAAAATTTGCGAACGACCAAAAAGTTCAGCGTTACTTTAATCGACACCACGATGGGCTTCAATTTAGTGTACCAAACGGTTCAAAGCCTTCAAATAGTACCTAGAGATGCAGGCTTGAGAGTCCAAATCAGCGGTATCATGGGTTCCACCTCGTAAGTATCAAGATACCATTCTTATTTTGACCTCTACTAACATCTAGGCTTGCGTGCTGGATAGTCTTGTTGATGCCCCAACTTATTGAGCAATGGAGGTTAAAATCCGCCGAAGGAATTGCCATAGGATTCATTACCATCTGGTTTCTCGGCGATGTGTTTAATTTGCTTGGCTCTATATGGGCTGGATTGTTACCGGAAGTGATTTTTTTGGCCATTTGGTTTTGTATTGCTGACTTTTTGATGATCTTTTCATACTTGTATTATACTCGTCTCCATGAGAAGAAGCATGAGCCAGAAGTAGTAGAAGAAGCTGGCAACGACAGGCAACCATTGTTGAGAAGAAGATCTTCGGCGATGACCGATATTGCTTTGGAGCCTCAAAACCACAGTATCTTCACCAAATACGTATTACCATTAGTATTTGTAGTTGGTGCAGGATTTATGGGTTTCTTGATGTCGGGATCCAAGTCTGATAGCTTGCCAGACGAGCCTATCGACGACAACATCAAGTTGGGCCCACAACTCTTGGGATACTTCTCGGCCTTATTGTACTTGGGAGCCAGAATTCCACAGATTATCCAGAACCACCAAAGAAAGTCGGTCCATGGCCTTAGTTTGTTATTCTTTTTGTTTTCCACGTTGGGAAACTTGACTTATGCTGGCCAGATTTTGTTCTACAGAAGTGATTCCAAGTACATATTGCTCAACTTAAGTTGGTTGTTAGGTTCATTGGGTACTATTTTCGAAGACAGTTTCATCTTTTTGCAATTCTACATGTATAAGGACAACGACTCGCCCATTGAGTAAGTACTAGTTAGTTTCAAAAAATCCATTTAGATACATCCAATATATAAATACACTGCTAAACCAGAAACACATCCAGAGAAGCTAATTAACACGTAAATCTGGCAGGATCCTTTCCTGCCACCCACCGATTGAAATAAAAATACCGAGAAATGAAAGGTATACAACCGATAAAATATAATAAAAAAAGAAGTTAACACACACTAGTGTGAAATCCGATGTTAACAACCAAAGTTAACAAAAAAAATAATCAAACCAATTAAAGAAAAAAAGCCTTGTTGTATCACCACCTCTTGTCTAGTTTACAAATACTTCTCATAATGCAGGTCTTTTAACCAGCCTACCTTTTCGAAAGCTGCGAATAATCTTGATGCCTTGTTGACGTCTATCCTGCATGCCTTTTGCGCGTCGGTTCTTCTGAACTGCCTGCCTGTGCGCACTCTTTGGAGCTTTTCGTAAAAGAGTCTTCTCTTCGAATCAAGATAAACCAAAACCGGTAATCTCAAGATAGAAGCAAGAACGACTTCCGCTGGGTGCAACTTCCCCACATTTGGGTCCTGCGATAAGTCCATAGGCTGGCCCTTCCACTCGATTCTCAAGCACTTGGTGTTGTTTTGAGGCAACGTGGTGGCTGGATCAGGCGAGTAGTCTGGAATAGAGTCATCTATCAACATCTGCTGTTGTAATGCAATTGAGGTAGAGGCCGAGGGAGTTTCTCTTCTGACCTTTTTCTTCTTCAAAGGCGGGCTCGAAGGAGTTTCGGTCGAGGAATCGGACTCTTTGGCTATGCTCTTAACTAATCTACGAGTGCGAACTCTTTCTTGATCCGGAGTTTCGTTTTCATCCGAGTTACTGTCCATCATTACCATACGACGCTTGTACTTACGAGGCACGTGATACCTGTCATTGGTTTCAGACGCGCTGGGCATGTTGTGGTATTGGTTAATAAAGTTGAGATGGGATGCTTTGTAATTTGAATCAACGGATTTCCATGGGTGGATAGTCAATTTGTAATCCTTGTAGTTTTCAATGGTGAAAGGTGATTTGGACTCAAGGTAGGACTTGTCGTCAATTACTAATGGTGGGTGTGATGCAATGCTGGTTCTTTGGTAAGGCGAAAGCGGTGGTGATATAATGTTGGAAATCCCCAAACCTTTAACTGGAGCATTCAATCTCTTCTTGGAGTAATCATGGCCGCGGCTCATGCTGGTTCCAAGCTCATTTTCGCTGTCAATTTGGTTGGGAGTAAGACACCCAGATATGTCTCTTCCACTTCTACTGAGTGGTTGATATAATAAAGACATTGGTGTAGTAGTATAAGTATATTTTGTTATTTGTAATTTAGGAAAAATTTTTAGGAGGTTTTTTTGGCGCCAAAAAAAGTTTTTTTGTAGCAGAAAACTCCTTTAGAATAATATGTAGTATCAATTGATTTGTCTATGGGACAATCAAGTGTGATGTGATCGACAAGGTAGAATTGAGTTGACAATTCAAGTTTTCGATCAGTTTGACGTTTTGAACAGTATCTGAAAGAAATTAGTGAGATTGGGTTTTAATTGATATCTGCCATCTTATCTTCTCCATATATACGTTTGAGATGGAATAAAAACATTTTTTTTTCTGTAGCCGTTTCTTTTTTATTGCTTTTTTTGCAGCTGCAAAAGAAATTGGGAACGAATCATGGGTTTGAGAAAATAATCAGTCCGCCTGAGACAGAGAGCCGAGAGCTAGCCTACAGTATGGGTCACTCGGGCAGAGACACACAATCGCAATTGAGTCGCTTCCTCGCTATCATTTGTCTCAGATCCAGCATGAGCCCAATTGACCAATTTGTCCGCTTGCTCCATGATGCATATTCACATTCCAGTCATCGGTACTGCACATAAACATTCGGAGTATGGGTTGTACGCATCACGCACGGTAAATTGGGGAACTTGTTTCTTTTGTCTCTACACCGGTAGCTTCGCCGTAACTCCGCAATATGCTTTATTACTGGAAGCAGTAAGCTACAGTCGTGGGGATGAAATGACTGATTGGTTTGAAGATTCTCCACCCTTATGTGCGATCAGTGATTCACAATTTCATTACGTTTGTTATGTTTACCACCGATAAAAATAAATAGTGGCACTAATCACCCCTCTTACCTCTTTAGAACTTCATGACTTCCACCCTATTACTGGATTGCTGAGACAATACCGGTGCTGCAATAGTTAGGGCGCGCCGCCGCTACACGTCACGTAAAGTTGGCATCTTTCCCCACGATAAGAATTACTCGCGCTTGTTTCCGATCTCACTTACCAGATACAATTGAGGTCTAATCACGAGATGAAAGGTAAACACAAGCACGTAAAAACTTGATTTGACAACCTGGTTGCCGCATCCAGCGCGTTGTCAATTAATGCTTGATTGCACCCTGAGATTTACTTGACTCCGCTAAGCTTAACCCAAAACCTGTTATCGCCGCGATAATGCTTCCTTGCTTCTTTTCTTCTTTATAAGCTTATTTTTTACTTCATAGCGCTAGTTCAGTTCTCACTCTAAAAATATTATTCAGCATCCTGTATACAGCACAAAAATTTGAGCTCATCTTGGTTCAAGTGATATAAACTCTATCAGCAGACGTCATGGTTAACTTTGTGGGAAAGTTATGTCTTGCGCCTATGGTTCGGTCGGGCGAAATTGCCACCAGACTATTGGCCCTTAAAAATGGCGCTGACCTCGTCTGGACTCCTGAATATGTAGACAAGAAGATAATCCAGACCACCAGGACGGTGAACGAATCGATCAATACCATTGACTATATCGTTGACACCGCTA
This sequence comes from Suhomyces sp. yHMH580, assembly GCA_030580235.1. Lineage (NCBI taxonomy): Eukaryota > Fungi > Ascomycota > Pichiomycetes > Serinales > Debaryomycetaceae > Suhomyces > Suhomyces sp. yHMH580. The sequence continues at coordinate 600,935 of JAKTSN010000008.1, read as the reverse complement.
GTCATCAACAACAGCCCAAGAATGGCAAAAAGGCCAACCGGCCACCACCTCCTCCAAAAGTCATCTTCAGAACGCATACACCCTCAGAATCCGGCAAACTTATTTTTCAGCTTGGAACTTCTGATCCCAACTTGGCAGTAGAGGCTGCTCAGAAAGTGATTGCAGATGTAGATGGCATAGATCTTAATTGTGGGTGTCCTAAGCCCTTTTCGACCCATTCTGGAATGGGTGCTGCCTTACTTTCCACTCCGGATCTTCTCTGTTCCATCTTGAGTGCATTGGTCGAAAAGGTCGGAGTTCCCAATAAAAAGTCTATTAGCTGCAAAATCAGATTATTGCAAGATTATAGTTCCACCTTTGATCTCATCAGTAAAATATGTGATACTGGTATAACCAATTTGACCATCCATTGTCGTACTAGGGAGATGAGAAACCGTCAAGACCCAATATGGACTTACCTCAAGCGGTTGATTCCTTACATACAAGGCAGAGGAGTGAGTGTGGTGATCAATGGGAATATTCAGTCCAGAATGGACTTAGAAAACCTTCAGAATGTTTTCAGAAATACCCAAGTAGGCGGCATGATAGCAGAATGTGCCGAGGCCAATGCCTCGGTATTCGGCGAAAAACTCCCTTTGACAGCCGATAAGGTGGTGCAGCAGTATCTTCACATTGCCAAGACCTACAATTACGATAACTTCCCTAACTCCAAGTTCATGATACTCAATCAAACACCTGGAAAATCCAAGTATTATAAGAAATTTGCTCAGCTGAGAGGCTATGAAGATTTTGATAAAGTGCTTGAGGAATTGAAGGAGGACAAAGAAGAGGTTCTTATGAACAGAATATATACCAAGGACCTTCAAAAACAAAGACTGTTGACTGAGTCTGAATATCAGGAATACATTGACGCTCGGTCGAAATTAATGGAGAAGATGGCCGAGCCCGAACCAGTCCAAACTGAAAGCACAGAAGAGCCAGAACCAGTCCAAACGAAAAGAATGGAAGAGCCAATATTTAGTGAGAAAACCAAGCAACAAAAATCTGAAACAGCAGTTTAACAAAGAAGTTTAATAGACAAATGCTATCAATTCAGATGCAATTCTGTATTGATTCTGTAGAAAATCTACATGTCTTAGAATGAGACCTATTCTTTTGTTCCCGTGCTATAGAATATCTTAGCAAGTTCGATTATATGAGGGGATATTTCACAGTATTGCGGCTCAAATGTGATTTTCCAATGAGTAGTAGGGTCCGGTTCGTTTAAGAATATTAGTTTCAAGTTCTCAAGTCTAAATAACGGTACTTTATGCCATAATCACACCTACAGTACTCGGCTATTATTTTTGATAGATGCATATAAACAATAGATAAAATACAGAGGGTGGTCATTAGTACGAGCATTAATATATTCACACTTCATGGATCATGTAGCTTGAATTTGCACCCATGAATTTCATCCTTCCATCTATAATCGTCTATATACAAGTGAGAAGCAAAGGATGGAACTTCAGATGCGCACGCAAGAAGATCACCTCAAAAAGTGTTTGAGTCCACACCAGGCACCAGCAGCACCGGTCATTAAAGCAGTGGAGTATGCCATTGGTCTGATTCCGGCACTGCTTCTGAATAAGGATCCGGCAATTGCACCGGCAGCCAAAGAATTGAAGTCGTCATGTTTTCCTCTGAAGTAGTCCAAACTGGAGTCAATCACATTGTAGGTCAATGCCAATACACCGGCGGAGTTACCCAAAAATGGACCTCTTTTGGTGATGTGATTTAAAATGGTGTTTAATTGTAACTTTGGTGGGGCGTTCTTAGGTAAGTTTCTGACCCCTTCTTGGAATCCGTAGGCTCCTCCTACCCCTAATCCTAGCAAGTAGAGAGTACCGGTACCATAACTCAAGTCGTCGGTCCAACTTCTAGAAGGAAGTAAACCTTTGGAACCTTCAATGTCATTCAATTGTTCGTCTTTAAGATCCAAATATTCCACCCCTTTTTCTAATCCTGCCAAAGGATGTAATCTGGATGAGTCAAACACTCCTGGGCTATTGATAATACTGGATACATCAGACACTTGTGCTGGATCGAAGCCTAACGAATTTTTTAATTCAGGCTCTTCCTGTTTTGTTTGTTTGCTGCCAAATAACCACGACATTTCTAATATATTGATATGTGTTTGATAATATGTATGGTCAGTTGTATCGGAATGTTCCGGCTTCCGTTTGGTTTCTATGGTATAGGCTCTTAAACCTGGTTTAGTCGGTCAAGTTCGTAGGCAAACTTTGGCCAAAAAAAATTTTACTCATTGGGTGAGAAGTGTAAATGGAGGCAACCTGCAATTAAGATTGAGTAAAGGTGTCGTGCGCGGGCAACAGCAGCAGGTCCAAGCAGAGTAGACAAGAGAACCAATGTGATGGGCTTAGACTGGAATAGTCAAAGATACTAGGTTTTCAACTAGACCTGTCTGATAGCCATTGACCGAAATCTCTGAAAAAGCGGAAGAAGAATAAAGTGGGAAACATTGATAATATTGAATTGTTTGCGACTAAACGATTTCGAAGAGCTTTGTTAACGTAAGATAGTGTAGCTCTGACGACTTGAAAGGCTTTTCCGATCTTCTCTAACAAGATTTCGTTGAATCTGTCCTACTAGGACTTTCCAATCAACTACTATTTTTTATCGGTGTTCTCTGATATTTTTGTTCTGCCAGTTTCGCAGCCATTTTTATGCTGCTTCGACTTTACTATAAAGAAGCGCAAATCACCAAAGCGCGAGTCTGGAATGCAACCAAACATGTCTTTTGTAATTGAACCGATAAATGTCATTGATGAAAGCTTCGATACTTCCATTCTTGCTAACTTTCGTGGAGTTGGTGCCTTGGAGAGGGAGTACAAGAAATTAGTGGCTGAAGGAAAAATTGATCCGCACAAGGCATATTCTCAGCGAGTCACCGAGCTCATTGACAAGACCAAAACTTTCAAGTTCAACTTTACCAATATTGATGAGCTCGACCGAAAGCTTTCGAGGAAGATTTTCCACAACAGAGAGTTTAGAGAACGAGTGTTCAGCTCAAGGAAGAAGTCTGTGGACTACTTGCCAGCGTACAAGCCTCCATCGAGAAAACACTTGCTCGCTTTCAAAATCTTTAGTGAAGCATACATGTCCAACCGACCCACCGGTTCGAACGAGTCTAGTCGAGAAATGCCAAAAAAGCCGCATCTTCCCAAAGCCAAAACAAATACCAACCTCGCAACCTATATCCACAAGATTTACATTTACGAACAATTCCTCAAAGATCAGCTCAAGCAACAAGTCTTGAATACTCCAGATGAAAACCCTGTAATGAGGTTACCCACGATCAAGGCCAAGAAAGTGGAGGATTACATTACTGAAAAGGTATTTTCGCACCCACGTTCTGCTGTGACTTTTGAATTGGGGGCGCCTTCTGAGTCGTCGTCTTCAACAAGCTCTTCGGACTCAACAGGGTGTAAAGTTCGCCTTGCAGGCAGAACTATAACTTTGAAGCACAAGTACGATCCCGAGCTCAGCAAGACTGTTGCTCGCTCCATTAGCTTGAAGTACCAAGGAAATTCCGAATAATTTTACATTTTTGTAAAATTTGCACCCAAAACAAAGAAAATTAGAATAATGACTGCGGTTGTGCCGAATAGTAGATTAGAGAAATTCTTGGCATTTGAGGAAACCTAAAAGAATAAGGAACACTGAAAGGTAATAACAATATATGTATCAACGTCATGCACTCCTAGTACCGAGGTACCTTACATAACGCCTGTATCAGACATGTCTACATATCGTATATACACTTGATCGTACAATGAAAACATTTACTATTTTTCTATCACAATTAATAAAGGCTTGGCGTCATTGAGATAGCATTAATGGTAGCAGTAGTAGTATCGGTAGTCTGTAATTAGTTCCAAGTCTATTGAGTGTAGCATATTGTTCTAAAATCCGAACTTGATATAGAGTTTGCACGTGATCTAACAACAGACAATCTTTGGCGTAGGCAACGAAGCTAGTGGTGGAACAGAAGTGTATTAAAGCCATAGAGACAATTTCGAGAATACAAATCATTAGACACAACATACCACAGCATGAGTAAATTGTGGCAAAAGTCCAGAGAAAACCATGATATCCACAACGTCAATCTGGATACCCAGCTAAACTTACTACCAATGGTAGATCCCAAAGACCCCCATGGAAAACCGATGGATACACAAGGATGGGGAGAAATACGAAGAAATGGAACAGAGACAATACAGAATGATCCAGATGCTGATAGCAATGATAATATCAGTGCCGGAGTCATGAGGACATACAATCCCAAACCACAGTATGTTCCGCCATTGAACTTTGCATTGGTGGAGGATGGAATATACCGGTCTGGATTTCCAATGCCTATAAATTACACGTTTTTACACCAACTAGGACTCAAAACTATTATATACATAGGAGATTTAGGCCATGAAAAGAAGAAGAAAGATAAAAAAGACAAGAAAGAGAAAGAGAAAGATAAAAAAGACAAGGATAAGAAAGACAAACAATCTACGGGCGAAATCATGGCAAATTACCAAGATTGGATCCACAACAATACCGACATCACGTTCCACAATCTCCTCATTTTGCTGTCTCAAGAGCCATTCAACTCCGCTGAAATCCAGCAACAAGCTCAAGAATCTTACAGCAAAACGCTACAGCTCATGTTGGACAAGCGCAATTTCCCCATACTAGTTCATTCCAATAAAGGAAAGCACCGCGTAGGCTTGTTGGTGGGCCTCATGAGAAAGTTGCTACAAGGATGGTGTTTGAGCGGGATCTTTGAGGAGTACGAGAAGTTTGCCATGGGCAAGTCGGAGTTTGACTTGGAAATCATTGAGTTGTGGCAGCCTGAACTCTGGGTGCAGGATGAGTATAAGCCTGATTTTGTCAGAATATAACAACTAGGCTAAGCAGGAATCTATAGGAAACAAGCTCAAAGAATTAGAAGGGAACTAAGATACTAATTCAGTGTCAAAGCATCAGAAGGTATTGTAATATTTTGTTATGGCACCAGAGGCACCAGGACTAAATGAGACTCAATCTACAATATTTACTTCTTTATCAGAATTCTTCAACCACTGTTTCTCTTGGTGAACATCACGTATCTAACTGCTTATTTTCAGGTCATACAACCGTTCATCGTTTCGGTCAGGCCTAGATTTGCAACCACTAATTATATCTAGCATTAGAAGAAGTGGAAATGGTATCTTTTGCCGTAACTACGAAACAAGGTGAAACGCCTAGAAGGGAACCTCACATCCTCGTTGTCTGGTTGGTTCCGAGCGTACATAAATAGACTCAATTCTCTTGAATCCTTGAAAGCTTAGTTTAATCAACTGACTACGGCCCATAAAATCCAACAACTAGTATTTGATATCTTATATAAATATATACTTGCGTCCATTCACTATGGAGCAACTGCGTTTTCGTTGTTATTTTGTTATTTAATGATACTCTACACTGATATGGATCTTGCCTTATACTATATGGTCAGTGCTTTCCTGTGTACTATATAATTCTTGCCTTCTACTATACGGTCAGTGCTTACCTGTGTACTATATTATTCTCCCATGTACTACAGATTGTTTTTGAGTTCCCTCAACTTATCCATAGCATCAGCAGCCGGTGAATTACCAGTCACCTTGACGACTTGTGGGTCAGAAAGTCTCATGAACGGGTTAAATTCCAACTCGTCGCCAATGGTAAACTTTCCAGTAGTATACTCGTTATCTTCTACAAACTGAACCAATTTGTCCATAGCCTTGTTTTTCAACACGGTCTTGGAAAACTTGACGTTCAGCTTGGTGTACTCGTGACCCGGATAAACCACTGTTTCCTTTGGTAATTTGGCAAGAACAGTGTTGAGCGACTTGTGCATTTCCGCACCTGACCCTTCAAAGAAACGGCCACAGCCACTGGTGAACAAAGTATCTCCAGTGAGAACAGCTTTCTCTTTGGTTTTGGAGTCTTCTATGTAGTAGCAAATAGAGTCTTGTGTGTGGCACGGCGTGTGAAGTGCAGTGATGGAAAGGTTGTCGCCCAAATCAATCACCTCCTGGTGTGATGGCGTGTAAGTGACGCCAGGAGAATCCTTTCCGGCAATGATGGGCAAGTCAGGGTACCTTTTGTGGAACTCATTGTTGCCGCCAGAGTGGTCGTAGTGGTGGTGAGTGTTGACTATTGACTTTAATTCAAAGCTGGGCTTGTTCTCCTTGAGATAGTGCAACACGTCTTTGGGCTCGGCTGGGTCGATGAGCCAGGCGTGTTTGGTGGGAGTATCGATGACCAAGTAAGAGTAGTTGTCGCCGGAGCCCCATCTCATGGGAATTGCTTTTATCTGCATGTTTCTGGTGAATCTAAGGGTGTTGGTGAAGGTCCGAAGCATGTTCTAGTGTAACACAAGTTTGTGCAGGAGCATTACTAACGATAAGCCGGGTGGTGCGAGAGAAGGCAAGGTAGCAAACGAGCGTAAATCAGTGGCAAACGAGCGCAGTATTTTATTAGCAAAAATGAGCTTGGTGGTTGGTAGAATTCAAGCGTAGGTATGTACATAGAGCGATAATACAGTTATATGCGACCATGAAGAAATCGTAGCATCACGAAACTTGTTTGAGTATATGTAAGCAAGAGCAATTGCAGTGATGTTGCAAAGGGCATTCCAGGATTAGTGCGATTTGCAGCTAATGTAAAATCAATAAATTTCAAGTAGGCAAGGGACTCTATTTTTGAGAAGAGTTGACACGACGCCTTACTAATACTACTGGGGCTCAATAAAATTTTGTTATAGGATTCTTGGCAAAGAAATATAGAACATGATTACCTCAAGTGTGTAGAATGACTGGTTACAAAAGATTAAGCTGATTAAGTTGTCTACTTTTTAGGTCCACTTTTTAGGTCCACTTTTTGGCTTCCATTCCTTCCGGAGGACTCGTTTCAAAGTCTTTGGCCTTGGCATCTTCCCAGTTGGTCGTCAACACAGTACCATTGGACTGGACGTACGATTTCATCATTGCGCGTCGCGTGTTGTCGTCTGTGTCCTTGTAGAGCTTTTCGAAAAACGATGCCTCATTGGTCTGCGAATCGTCCTCCTCATCGTCCACCTTGAAATTTGCCCAGTTGATCGACTTTTTCGATGATGAAGGGTACGATAATGGAGTCGAATCTGCGACCGTTGACTTTTCTAACGAATGCCAGTTTCCAGGGCTTTTCTTGGTCAAGTATATCTCAATTTTGGTGCCAAAAATTCGGTGCAGACATTTGGCCGCGTCGATTTCGCCGCCTAGCGGATCGAGCAAATAGTTGTACTCGGAGTTATCGGCGCTTGGGAAAGACACTGAAACCGAGTTGGCATCGAACTGCACCGATAACGAGTCGGCAGAAACGTTTTTGGCGTAGATCGTGATGGTCACCGCATCTTTAGTTTGGTACCAATCGTCCTTGATTTTAGGCTTGATGGGTGCGTGCTGGTTAATAACCTGTGGGTCCGACGAGGTTTGTGGGGAGGAGTCTTGCGGTTGCGATGATTTCGTTTCTGTTTCGATTTCGATATCTTCCACTTCGTCATCACTTTCGTCTCCCTTTCCTGATCTTATATCATATTCACACTTGGACTTCCACACCTCCAATGTCTTTTCCTGGCAATCGTAGGTCTTGGCCTTTTCAAAGTGTTTGAGAGCCAGCTTGTATTTCTTTTCTGAGTAGTAGACTAAGCCTAGACGGAAGTAGCATGCGCCTATCTCGCTTCTCTTGCCTCGATTTTGGGCAATATTGTATGCTATCGAAATATCTTTCTTCGCTGCCTCGTAGTTGGCGAGCTTGTGCCATGCTGAGGCTCTTTTTATATAAGGCTGGAATGCTTGTTCGTTTTCTTTGATCGCTTTACCAAAGATGTTGATGGCCTCAAGATAGTCCTTTTCGCTCAAACATTGGTCTCCCTTCTTGATTAGTATATCAATTGCCATTGTTGCTTACTCTAGTGAGATCAAATGAGATCAAATAGCGAGAAATTAACTCAGTAAATTGCGAGCCAGAAAAATAATTTGGAAAGCGAGAGAAGTTTGTGGAATTGCCGCAAAAAAAGTGGTTCCTCAAAAGTAAATTTACAGCTGGAGGTCCATGTTCTACTTTATCTAGCCATGACTATGATTGTTCTATACTAGTGCGCGTGTGGTCAGCAGTGTGTCCGTGTATTCAACAGAGTGTACGTCTAATTTCTACCATATAGATTTCCAAAATGACTTGCCCTGGTTTCTTCTTTCAACATTAGGCAAGCATATCCAGAGAATTAGCATTACCGAATAAAGTCCAATAAAGACCGGCATCACCACATAAGTCCCAGCACTTTGGGACAAAATACCTACGATAAATGGAAAGAGTGCGCCTCCAGATGATCCGAATGCGGTCATAATTGTCATCGATACGATCTGGATCTTTCGTGGTAACAATCCTTCCAGAGCAGTGTAGGTGATAAGCAACGGATAATTGGGTCCTATAAACACCCCCGCGATTGATACGAGTACGGCTTCCACAATTACATGAGGAATCACCCATGTCAAAATCACCAACCCAATGGAAATTACTGATATGACAATCACACTGCGACGAATCCCCCAATACTGATGGAGCGGTCTGGTGAGCACCAATCGACCAATCGTCAAGCCGCCCCAGAACCCCGATGCAACGTACCCCACCTTGGTAGGATCGCCCTTACGATAGTCTAAAAAGAAAGTAACGATCCAACCAGCCAACGATACTTCAGAACCTTGGTAGAACAACACAAAGAACGATATGAGCCAAGTCACGGGGTTCTTCAACGCCAAAAGCATATCGCTCTTGTTCGCAACTTTGTTCGCAGCATTGTTCGCAGTTGATGCACCGCTGTTGAGTGGTTGCAATTCAATGGCTTCGGACTCTTGGTGGTCATCGGAGTCCCAAGGCTTGAGATCATCGTCCGAGTCTCGAAAGGCATAGAAAAGTCCCACCCCTGTAGCGGCCATCATACCAAGTAGAATCAAGTAGAAATAGTGCCACTTAACCCCAGCATTGACCATTCCGGTTGCAATGAGCGGAGACACCGTTGCACCCGTGCCGTAAGCGCCGTGATTGAACGCAAGATACTTGGACTGCTTGTCTAGCCGGGCCAAGAAGATGTTTGATTGCGCCAAAACCACCGCGAGCCCCACCCCTCCAAAGAAGAAACCAACCACTATGGCCGGAAACTTGGTTCCGCTAGCAACAATTGCGTACATAATGCAACTACTCGCGCACCCCACGGGGAACGACTTCTCTCTTCCCAACCACGGCTGGATTTTGTTCGCAAAGCACGCAACCAAAATGAACCCCGCCGCGTTACTTATCCAGATCAAAGATGTAACCGCATAATTGATTTGATAGTACCCTTCGATGTGAGGCAACAACGCACCTGGTGCCGCATCACTAAAGCCACCTATGAAACTCCACAATATACAGGCCACGATCCGCCACACGTTTTGCGGCGGGTTGGAGAAACTCATGATGTTTTGGCCCTGGTTGCCCACAGGCTCGTCCCAGTGCTGTGTAAACTCGACGGGGACATTTTCTGTAGTGCTAGTCTGGTCGATGAGGTCTTGGGTGGAGAATCGGTAATCGATAGGTGGCCGCGATCTCGATTGATTTTCGAGGGTTGCGACTGTTTCGGGACGGCTGAGCACTGTTACAATTTCCGGTTTGTGCTTTTTGGTTTCCGACATGATAACTACACTATACAAAGGAATAAGCACCAATTTGTTCCAATGATTCAATTTGAGGAGATGCTCGGCAAATTTGCTTTCCCCACCGCACTCTGGTGGTTGGGTGCGTTTCCTGTTTGGGACATGCGGCTACATTTTTCAGATAAGACTAAATTGTGCTCCTATATAATATACAATAATTTTACGACTGACCAGCTGCTTGCACCAAATCCAAGAACTTCTCCTTGGAAATCTCGTTCATCAATTCTTCCTTTTTGGCTTGTCCTACCTTTTCCTGGTCTAGCTCCTGGTTGGTTCTGACCTGTGTCGACAAAATGGCATTGAATAACCTCACTACACCCTTCTGCGCGACTTTTTTTAATTTCCGCTCACTATCGATGATTTCTCTTACCTTTTCTGGCTCAGATGATGAGGGCAACAAGTTTATGACCCGATGTTTGTCTTGTAACGCTTTCTTTTCAGCCAGAAGAGCTCTGCTGGCCTTGGCTTCCAACTTATCGGATTCCAATTTCTTGATTGTCACTTTATTTCTAGCTAAAATAGGATCCTTTCTATCATATGCCTTTAATTTGGAGCCGATAATAGCGTTGAATGCACCCGCAAACGATTCCGATCCGTCGTCAAGATTTTTCTTCTTTTTCAATTTAGGGATATCTTCATCATCACTGTCTTCCTCCTCTTCGTCACTGTTCTCGTCTTCGTCACTGCTTTCATCGGAAGACACATCGGCTACTTCAAGCTCATCGTCTATCTCGAGATCATTCAAGTCTTCAAGCTCTCCCTCCTCTTCGCTCGAAGAATTGTCTGATTCTGATTCTTTCTCTGGGACAGGTTCCGGCTTCTTGTCCGCAACCTTGCTAAGTTTCTTGGACACCTTTTGCTTCTTCTGTGCTGGACCCATCTCGTTACTTGCTAGCCTCTTCTTCTGCCTCATCTCATTAGAAAAAGTGCATCGCAGATATTGTCCCCGTCACGTGCCTCGGCGCGTGACAAGAATGATCCAAATTTGTTTACATTTGGTTTTAAATCTACAAACAAAACACGCTTGGTGGCTATAAAATGAGCCAGGATGGAAACAATGCTCGTCGAGGTGTATACCTGAACCGCGTGGGGCCTCTTAAAGCGTCTGGTAATAAACGAAATCTTATGCTCATCACCCCAGAATCAAAGCGATCTCGATCGGAGAATAGAAGAACAACCCAAATTCAACTTGAAAATAGAGCGGCAGATGATGAATTATATAATAGAAAACAAAATGAGCTTTCCGAGCTAAACGGGCTCAAGATGTCGTTGATAACAAAAATGCAAAAAGAAGAGTTCAAACTCCATATACTTAGTAAAGAGTATGAAGATCTCAAAGTAAAGGCTGCCAAATTGGATGAGTCTATTGAGACAGTCAAGCAGGATCGCAAGAATATGCATTTGGAGTATGAAAACGAGTACAAAGTAGAAAAGCAGCGGCTGGTTTTGAATCACGAAAGGCGAGTAAATGACCTTAAAGAATCGATAACTGGGCAAATTGACAATATAATTACTACTAATGGTCAATTCAAAGCCACAGAAAGAGCTCGATTGGTCCAGAAATGCGAAGATACAGCCCAAGAAATAAAAAACCAAAAACACAATTTGAATAAGGCCCTCATAAAACTCAAGGAAAACCACGGCAAAAACCTCCACAACCTTGAATCTACCATGCATGAGAATGTAGAAGTACTTCGGCAGACTATCAGCACGATCGAACAAAGTAAGGCCGAAAAAACAGCCAAGATTGGCCACTTGAGCCAACAATTGCAGTCACTAAATCACGGACATACCAAACTCAAAGACACCTTGAACCGCTTGGTGCTGAAAAGTCTAGAAAAACAGCACGAAATTGAAGTTCTCGAGTCTTCCGTAGCTACTAAACAAGCACAGATAACGGATGTCGAGAGTTCTTGGGAGAAAACGGCTGCGCGCATTGAGTATGTCGAGCGCGAGTCACAGAGAATGGAATCCCAAAAGATGCACCAGGAAGCGGTAAGACGGGTTCTTCACAATAAGCTTCAGGAGCTCAAGGGAAACATACGAGTGTTTTGTAGAATACGCCCGGCAGGAACGGATACCGCCCCTCTGGCCAATATTAAGCTTAGTAGCGACGACCTAAATGATGAGGCAAGTCAAGATTTGGTGCTAACTCGACAGGAATCGGCCAGCGCCAACTCGAACCAGGTCTATAGGTTTCAGTTTGACAAAATCTTCTCTGAAACTCTGAGCAACAGTGAGATTTTTGAAGAGCTTTCTCAGTTGATCCAGTCGTCTCTTGATGGGTTCAATGTATGTGTGTTTGCATATGGTCAGACAGGATCTGGCAAGACCTACACTATGTCGAATACTGGCAATGGGATGATTCCTCTTTCGATAAATAAGGTATTTGACGATATACAAGAGCTTGGCCAAATTGGATGGACTTACGAAGTTTATGGGCAATTTATTGAAATCTACAACGACACTATAATCGATTTGTTAGCTGCTCCAGGTGGTGAAACTAAGCACGAAATCAAGCACGACGACGTCGCGCGCAAGACGACCGTCACCAACACCACTTCAGTTAAACTCACAAGCGTGGAGCAATCGTTCCAGGTATTGGAGAGAGCTAGCAGAAACAGGTCCACTGCATTTACCCAGTCGAACGAACGATCGTCGAGATCACATTCCATTTTTGTGATACGGCTCAGCGGAGTCAACCTGAATACCGGAGCAACCTGCGACGGAACATTGAACTTAATAGACTTGGCGGGCTCGGAAAGACTCTCTCTGTCGCAGGCAAAGGGTGACAGGCTTCGGGAAACCCAGGCTATCAACAAGTCGCTATCCAGTCTTGGCGACGTGATCTACGCCTTGGGCCAGCAGCAAGTACAGGCCACCACACAGCACATCCCGTACCGGAACTCCAAATTGACGTACTTGTTGAAGCATAGTTTGGGGGGAAACTCCAAGACTCTCATGTTTGTAAATATCTCACCGTTAGAGGTCAACTTCAATGAAACCGTCAATTCACTCCGGTTTGCAACCAAAGTCAACACAACAAAATTACAATAATACTGGTGCTGTTATATATGTACAAGACTATAATTAATAGAGAATCTCCAAGGTTTAACGCCGTCATTGATCTGCCGCGATCAAGTTTGTAGAGGGTGCGTAGTTGGTGGCACCCACCAATAGGCCCGTATTGACTGCCTCATTCCAAATAGCGGGATAGTTTTGCTGGGCCCAGGCGCTGATCTTGATCTGGCCAGCTTTGTCCATACAGAAGTTGTGTAGTGAAACTACAAGATCCGAGTCCACGGCAATGTCGTAGTCTTGCATGCCGTCGATCAATCCCAAAGCCTCGTCGGCAAGGCCGTGGTACGCATACGCAATGAGATACTGGCGGTATATGGCACGGTTGGGGATGATATTGAATTGGGAAAGGTTATTCCAGAACTTCTGGACGTATGCCAAGTCGTTGTAGGTGTAAGTTTTGATCATGATCTGAACTGAGTCCTCGTTGATACCTCCAAGCTGCTTGGGAGTGGTGGACATGGCCAAAAAGAGCTCGCGGGCCCTTGCAACGTCCTGCAAGTTGGAATAGGCGTTGAGTATGGCATTTTGAAGTTGAATGTCTTGGTGAGACAAATTGACATCCATCTTGAGGTTTTCATGGAGCTCGATCACACCTTCTTCGTAAAGTTTGTTGCCAAACTGCTCAAACAAGTGAAGGTACATGTCTCTCAGCGGCGGTAAGTTGCCATGATTGCCGTGAAGCTCGTGAAGTTTGCGCACCTGTCTGAAGATAATGAGCGCCGCGTTCAAGCGGTCCTTGCTACAAAAGAATTTCATCGTGGGTAAGTAGGTTTCGTAGGGCACAATAAAGTACTTATGGAGCTCGCCGTAAAGCACCCAGTTTGTTTCGTAAGTGGATTCGTTGTGGTAGGAGATCACAAAGTTGGCAAGTGCGTCGAAGAGGCGACGGTACTGCGATCCCCATGTCTGGTGCAACGGCAACTTCGTGGTGGCTTCCTTGTCTATGGTTGGAAGCTCGCGCTTCAACATCTCAATGAGATCGCCCACGTACTCAGCCTGGAGCATGCGCTGAGCCATGGCGGTGATGGCTTCGGCGTTGCACTGGTGGTCTGGACCTCCCATCAGCCTCTTTATCTTGGTAAACACCCCAAAGATTGCCTCGATGTCTTCCATGTTGCGACATACACACACAATCAAGTTGTTTAACGTCGCCGTGACGCGCGGCTCAGGTTCACTGGACCAATCCACCCCAGCGTCAAGACTGTCATCGAAGGTCTCCACCGCCAGAACATGGTCGTTGAGCGCAATGGCCCGGTCAATGCGGAACTTGTACGAGAGCACTGACTCTGAGAACCCACTGTTTTGTTCAAAATGCTTCGTGATTCTGTTGATCAACTCGCCGCGCGGAGGCACTCCGCGCATCATGAGGGTTTGAACGGTGCGGATATAGTTTTCGCTCCAGTCTTCGCCCACGGCCACACGCTGAACCGTTTCATAAACCTGTTCGTCTCCCTCTCGTTGGCCAAGCTCTCTCAATAATTGCACCTGGACCTGAGTGGGCAGTGGTGGCATTGCGAGAACGTGGCTGCATACGATTTCGTGCAAACGTTGATGGCCGACGCTGGCCACAACGAGGGTGTCGAGATACTCGGTAGATGCGGCTGCAAGCTCATCCGCCAACGCTTCATGTCCCATCTGGTCCAAGTGCGATAACAACCGGTTGCAATTTTGATCGAGGTGCGCGTTATTTGCAACACTTGCCAACTGATAGCCGAGTCGGAGTAAAACCACCGTAGCGCGCACACTGAGATTTTCGAGGTGCGCGCTGTCTATAATTGTATTGGTAGCCCATTGAATCCGATCGACGTTTCGTTCCAAGTCCTGATACTCATGGGCGCGCGGTAAGTTGTCGATAAACAACGACTCGATGTAATTGTTGAATCGAACGTAGAACTCGTCACTGATAAGTGGGGCCGCAATTGGCTCGTGGTGGCCAACTTGAGTGGTGGTGCTGTTGCCGGCACTATACGAATCTTGTATGTTGCCCTTGGCCCGAGACTGGCCGATAGATGTTGCCAATTCCTCGAAAACCGCCAAATTAAGCTTCCCATGCTGCTGGTAGTGGTCGAGAAGCTCGGCGACAAAATCCGCAGACAAAAAGCGCGCTTTTTGAGCCATCAAGCTGGTGATGACTAGTTGGAAGGGGGACGTAAGTGTGCCCAATTCAACAAGATATACTATCGTGGAGGCCGGAAGACTGGCAAAAATGTTGTCGTGAAGTAGGAACTGGGAAATTATCGATATGTACCGAGGAATTTTGACCGGTTTGTTGGTATTGCTTCGGGCTACCAATGACTTGGCCGAGAGCTCAAAGAGCTGAGTGATGTTGTGCGTTGACAACGTAGATGCCGTCACATCTTTTCCACTAAGCTTGTAAAGCTCCATTACCGCCCCATCGACCACCTTCATGTCATCATCACTCAACCGCGATTTCTCATTGACCATTTCCACTAGCTTTGATGCCAAGAGCCGGGTCTTTAACTTTGACGCCATATCGGTTGTTCGTATTAAGTACCTCAAACTCTGTATCCTGTCGTTGGTATCTTCTATGCTGTCTTCTGTATATGCTGTTTGTTTTGTATCATTTGTGGGGGGCTCCTGTGGACTGGGGGCCTGTCGTCTGAACTTACTGAGCGGATTGGTCCAGCTGCGATGCCGAACAGGCATCACTGACACAGCCTTAAGCGGTTTCAAGCCATGCTGAGCTCTTGTCTGTGTACTCCAAAGGGTCGTTGATCTTACGGCCGCAAGAACTCGCACATTCGTTCGTATTACCATTCTATATCATTAGTGATTTTTCAATCGTAGATATTTTTCACAAGAAATTAAAGAGCACGATCGCACAATATAGACAGGGCGAAAAGTCGGACTACAAGAAATGAAAAGATATATGGGCTCGATACTAGCACGTCGAGCGATTGACTAATACATTCCACGTCAATAAATACCTATACTGGTAATTATCAAGTATGTGGCTTAAGTAGTAGAATCATAAACTCGCTACACTAGCTGCAAATTTACACTATAAAATCGACTTAATTGCAATTCTATGAACATGGTAAAGCTTCAGGTTTCCGCACAAGTAAAGATAGAAAGTTTTTCTATTGTATATAACGTGAGACTCTCGAAAGGTTATCATTTCTATCTTTACTGACGCGAGATTGAGGTTTAGGACTATTTCAAAGAAAACTTTTCAACTTACAAAACACCATAGACTTCAAGCAACGAACAGTGTTATTTTGCAGTGTAGTTAGTTTTACAGGTATTTCAGCAAGTACACTGTATCTTTGAGTAAGTACTAAACTTGGTGCCCAGGCTCGATCATTAGTCGAACACAATATTATTGTATAGTCGTGAGCTCTTTCATTCTCTGAAACTTCTAGTTTTCATTGCATAATCCAAACATCGTCGTTGACTTTGTTGGATCAGTACTGTAATTAGGCTTTTATTAGCATGCACTCATCCGGATTCTGCAGCACACCGCAAACGGAATGCGAGCATTTGTTTTCCAACGTTTGTAGCATCATCCATAGACGTGGGCCTTGAAACTAAAAAAAAAATTTAATGATACCTTCAGACCTTTACCACCAGCGCTTGACTTTACCGGCACGAAACTAGGTAACGCTTGTTCTGATTGGAATCCAACTATAATGTCAAAATAGTCGACAATAAGGCCATCCTTCTCGATCTTGATACTAATATTTTGTCATAAATACGTGGTAATCCAAATTTTCGGCAAAATAATTTGCAGCTTACTGTCTACTCAGCCGGATAAAAAAGTATTATTTGACTCGCATCGATTGAAGAATGTGCATATACGGAAAATTAACTAACCCCTGCCTTTGAAAAATTGGCTCCTTCATCTGCGCGCTGGGTGCAGCCCTGGCTAACACAGATGCCGAATAAAGATCGAGATCATATTTTAAGACGTGGTGCACGGAGTAGACCATCTTAGCTAATTTTGTGTGAAAGCAAGCACTCGTAATAGATCAAACTCGATTCAATTTGTCGGTCTGACCTTGCTTACTACGTTTTTACATAATTCAATGTGTAATTAGGGGCAGATAAATGTCGCAAGGCTAAGAACATCCTTGCACTTTATTGGAATTAATTTTTTAGAAAGCCGCAGGTGTGCTTTGAGGTTACATTTTAGCTAATCGATATCAAATAGATGGTAGCAAATATTAATTATACAAAGGAAATCCAATTTGATCTGGTTTGTAAATGTTTTCTACGTCATAATGATTTTCGATGTAGTTAAATAAAACTACTTGAGCTAACGTGACATATTAAACAGTTCCCAAAGAGTAGTCTCCGCTTATCCATGCGTTCACCATGGAAAGGGATTCTTGCGGTCTATCGTGAGGTACCATGTGTCCAGCATCGTATATCCTCAAAAACGTGAATTTGTCATGGTTGCGAATCTGTCCGGCTTCCTTGCCATTAACATACCAAGGTGACAATGGTTTGCTTGCGAACTCTTCACTTGACGAGTACTCTAACTGATCGGTCCATTCATAGTTTCCAATCCAGTTGCACCGATAATCTTTGTCACCAGCAAAGATCAAGACTGGGATATCGTTGTCTAGCAAGCTAGCAACATATTGTTGGTGGGGCATAGCTTTGTCGCCTTCAATACTAAACCCGTCTGAAACTGTAGAAGAGCATGCAACAAATGTTCCCGCTTTTTCAGAAGCACCAATCGCTTCTCGTACAGTATCAATATTCAAGTAGGTGTCGATCCAATTGATTTCTTCGTAGCAATCTCCGGAAGTGTTATTGAAGCAGTCGATTCTGATGTCATATGGATTTTTCGATGTCTCCCCAAATGGTTCAAACATGTTAGTTTCGCAGTAATGATAGGCTGGAACACAAGCGAAAGGGTGTAGAGTTTCATAGCACAAGTCTAATAAATGCGCACATTTTGGGTAAACGTCATTTTCAAGAGACTCGCATTGTTTGTCGGAGATTATCTGGGGATATCCGCCATCTCCACACGCCATAGGAATAAGTGCTTTGTACTGGATTTTGGCATCGGTTATTCCATTTCCAATCAATACTGAAGTTAAATTAAAATTCTTTGGTTTCTGCGCGATGATCTCGGCTGCAAATCTTGGAATATAATGGCCCGCGTAGGATTCACCAGCAATGTGAAGGTCATTGTCTTGAAGGTGAGGGAACTTTTCGTAGAACAATTCTAAAAATGCAACAAAGTCAACCGCAGCACCAGTGGTACTGTTGACGGATTGAGACTCGCTGTAGGAGAGACCCACATTTATAGGTTGATCTAGAAAAATAACGGAAGCGTTGGAGTTCCAAGAGGCCGGATTGAATATGGGGGTCAAAGACCCATTGATAAATGAAG
The DNA here is from genome assembly GCA_030580235.1 of Suhomyces sp. yHMH580. NCBI lineage: Eukaryota > Fungi > Ascomycota > Pichiomycetes > Serinales > Debaryomycetaceae > Suhomyces > Suhomyces sp. yHMH580. Next base: position 582,677 of record JAKTSN010000008.1, on the reverse strand, counting down.
GTCCAAGTTCGAAAAGTAGTCCTGTTGAAGACGAACAACCGGGTCCCCCGTTCAACCAAAGGATCACCGGATCATTTTGGGGGTCATTGCGCGACTCAAAGAACCAAAAGAAAAGATGCTTGTCGCTATCAATATCTAAGTATCCAGTGTACTGGTTCACATCATCGAGCCCCAAGCTCTCGGGATGATTTTGTTTTACTCGAAGAGTATATGAAGTCTCATGCAGCTGAAAATTTGCACCCAATTGTTCATGCGAAATTGACGCAGCAGAAAATATATTGTTCGCCGAGCTTGGTATACCAGCTTTGCCTAGTTTGGCCAGAATAATGCGCCATTCCTCTTGAAGCTGAGTATCATGGAACGGTGTGCACTCGCCCCCAGTTAGGGTTTTATGCCCCTGGATGCAGGGGACGTTTTGTAACGGATCAAAGTGTATTTGTTGAGCCAAGCCCAATGCTAAATTGCCGAGGATTCCAAATGATAAGCCTAGATGCATGACTGAAAATTTTTTGAAGCAATTCTTTGCTATAAAACAAAAGGATACGGCAAACTCAAGCTAACTTGTGTCAAACCAGTGATTACTCAGGAAACCGGTTCAAGAATAAAAGTTTTTTTCTACTTGCGCGAAAGTAATTATATAGACGATTAAGCTATCGCCGTCCATGATAAGGCATCGATTTGAGGAGAAGCAATTCGTATATTTCGATTCTACGCGTTCAAAAAGTACATACTGTAACGGATTTGAGTACTTCTATTGTTATGAATTCCGCGTTACTATTTATCTAGAATCCAAACACCGGTACCGCACGGAATATGGTGTATGACAAGGATCGGCGGCGCCCACTTGAAGTAAACAGGATTTGCATTACACACATGAAATGCAATTGACGGTCTACTATTGAGCGCCTTGTACGCCTGCTGAGTCTACAACCAATTGTGTCGAGTTGCTAGGTTGGTGACTGGCGCAGACAATCAAGCCTATAGAGAATATGTAGTTTCGAGCCATGCAAGCGTATCAAATACGCTGAAACTCAAAACCATCTTACAAAAACTGTTGGATGCAACTCAAGAGCCGGCTTATGAAGATTTTTTGCCGCCCCAAAGATGAGATTCTCGGTAATGGAAAATAACCCGTAAGTGGGCGTCAAGGTGCATATACTATCGAATTGGTGAGGTAGGACTTTGGGTTGTTTGTTGCATCGTGGACAATCAATGACCCGATAACGCTGCCGGTTGAGTATATACTCCTCTAATTGTTAATGTTTTCTGTATATGTGTCGTGTATGGCGTCTGTCGCAGCAAATCATCTGGTCAACTCACGTTGTGATGGTCATTCTGATCCGCCTTTTTTTTTGCTACGCCAGCTGTTAATACATCAGCTACACTGACGTTACACCGCCTTCGTAAGAATGTCACCCCTCCGCCGTCGACGTACATGCATTCTCTCTGTCTCTTCATGCCTATAATTGGTCTACGATGCTACCCCACTCTCTAATCTGCATGAGTCACTTACGTTCTCAACCTTCCATACCTAAATCCTTGTCAAACCTCGCTCCATCTTGACCCCACTAGATCCTCTCGTCATGCACCAAAAAATTCGAATACATCCGGTGACAATCATCACCATCTAGTGATTACTTATAGTGTAGGTGATCCCCTTTCGTGTATTATCGTAAAAATACCAATTGATTGGATAAGCAGCACATAGTACAGAGCTCAACTCAAAGCAATCTAAACCTTCGCACCTAATACTTGCCCTAGATCATCGCACTCTCGGCCGATTCAATCGCACTACTCCCGCACCAGCCCCATTAGCTCCCCCTCCTCCTTAAGCCTGAAAAAAAATATCAACAAGGTTTTTTTTTTTCCATAGTTGCTTGTTTATTCAAATTTGTATTACTTATAACCGAACCATTCATTGGATATATTCAGAGTCACTCGTTCATTATTATTTGCCTATTGATTACTTGATATGAAGGAATACAAATTAGTCGTTGTCGGTGGTGGTGGTGTCGGTAAGTCGGCATTAACCATTCAACTCATCCAAAGCCATTTCGTGGATGAATATGACCCTACCATCGAAGACTCATATCGTAAGCAATGTACCATTGACAAAGAACAGGTTTTATTGGACGTTCTTGACACTGCCGGACAAGAAGAATACAGCGCCATGAGAGAACAATATATGAGAACCGGTGAAGGTTTTTTGCTCGTGTATTCCATCAATTCCAAAAACTCACTTGAAGAATTGCAATCTTTTTACGAGCAGATTTTAAGAGTCAAAGATTCCGATAACGTACCGGTTTTGGTGGTCGGTAACAAGTGTGATTTGGAGGTTGAAAGACAAGTGAGTTACGAAGAAGGATTGAGTTTGGCCAAGTCGTTGGGGTGCCAGTTCTTGGAAACTTCGGCTAAGCAAAGAATCAATGTTGAAGAAGCATTCTACAATTTAGTCAGATCCGTCAGAGACCAGGACGAACTTTCCGCTGATTCTGACGATAAGGATGCTGTAGTCGCCACCAATGGTGCTGTTGCTTCGCCAGCAGGTGAAAACTCAGCAAATACTGCGACCGACAACGCTCCAGCCTCCACCTCTCAAAACGCGCCTTCCACACAAGCTGCCGAAAAAAACTCTCAACCTTCATCCAACCCTCCTCAAAGAAAACAACAGGTATCTACTAATGAAGCCGCTCAAACTAAAGAGAAGTCTGGATGCTGTGTCATTGTTTAATTCTTCTGGTAACAATTCACCAAAACAAAACCGCAAATTTCAGTGGTCATAACTACTTCGGTGAAAACCAAAACTATCAAAAAACCAAGCTACCTCAATGAGGAATCAAAAGTAGCGACACATTTTCTTCCATCAAAACCACTTCTCCTTTGAGATGCTGATTCTATTCTTAATCCAGTTCTATTTGTTTAGTATTATTCAATGTACAGTGTTGCACAGTTTACAAGATTATCAGTAGAATGTATTTAATTAATAAAATGATATACGACAAAATGTAAGATCAAGCTGGCGAAAATGAAGTCGCCAAAAGCTCTCTCCGGGCTAATATCACTAAAAATTGTGTTCTTGTTGGAACTTACAACTGGTGCGGCCAACACTGTCTCATCCTCTTCGTCATCTACTTGTAAGTGCTTGACGATCGGTTCCTTATTCTCCTGTGGCTCCTTCACTTGTAATCTCAAACTTACAAGCAACACAAATTGTCCTACGCAACTTATAAATCCTCCCAAAAACGCATTGAAGGGAAAATTTCCAATCAAAAGGACATACAAGAATTGTAATATACCCAAAGCAACCAAAAAGACCAAAAACAAGTCTATCAATTTCAATCTTGGTGTGAGTGACTTCACGTATTCGTCATAGGTAGTTCCTATGGCTCCGAACAATTCACCCACTAAGCTGCCAACTTTGTTGGATCTGGCGCTTTTGTCAGCAGTGGTGCCTGTAACCTGGACCTGGGCTTTTTTGATCACTTTTTCTTTCTTACTAGACATTGTGCTTGGTTTGAGTGTAGCCTACTATTTCAATCAATGAATAGCGACTCTATAATATATCTAATCTAGATCTCCTTGACAGTATTTAGGTTTGGTGGAAAACTCCACGTAACAATTTTCAGGCGTCACGTGTGCAGCGTAACTGGCTCGAGTTTAAAGTGGTCGAGTAACCCCAACAGTAGAGCAAGGAAAAGAGGCATTATACAGAGAATATGGAAAGAACAGCTGGCGCTAGCGAAATAGAGCGTTTTGAAAAAGAGCCAGGGGTGGACAATCACATAAATCCGAGTGGTCAGCCCATACTATCGGCCCCACGAAAGATCACCCGGCCACCCATGCTTCGGATCATCCCACCATTGAATTTCTGTCCGGTTGAAAGACAACTCTACCGGTCAGGGCAGCCATCGATCATCAACCAGTCATTTCTTCAAGATTTAAATTTGAAGGTCATATTATGGCTTGCCAGTGAAGAGCCGCAAGACGATTTCTTGGAGTTTTGCAACGATTCCAATATCAATGTAGAGTTCGTGGGTCTAATTGACGAGAGTTATGGACACGGACAAATGAACCCCTGGGATTCATTGAATGAGGCCACCATCAAAAAAGCATTGGAGTTGATAGTCAACCGAGACAACTATCCTTTATTAGTGTGTTGTGGTATGGGACGTCATAGAACGGGGACGGTGATTGGGTGTCTTAGAAGATTACAGGGCTGGAATTTGGCGAGCGTATCGGAAGAGTATCGTAGATTTACGGGTGCGAGAGGGGGGAGGATTTTGGTGGAATTACTCATTGAGAGCTTCGATATAAGCTCTGTAAAATTCGACCCCGAAAAGTTGCCGAGCTGGCTCAAGTAGAAGAGAAAAACAGTGTCACCCACTACAAAAAGGCATTACGAAACATACGACAGACGCCATGATGGCCATATTAATGCATGCTGCTCACATGACTTATGAATTATAGATAATAGACGTTTAGGCGGCGTAGAACCTTACGAGACTAGAACAAGCCATGGGCTTTGCCAACGGCCAATTTCAATGCCTGCCTGGCTTAGTGCTGCCAGAACAGCAACCACGGAGACCGGATATCACGCTTACGTAAGCATAAGGGTGAAGTCACGAGTGGCCCCCCAAGCAGTCCCAGGCAGTAAAACAGAGTCTCGAAGGCAATTACTATTCCTCCAGTATAAACAAGAATAATGGGCGCTTGCATTACTTCTATCAAGGTATTAGGTGTGACTTCCCTAGGAATATACGCCGGGTCGTTGTCGTACCTGGCGTTGCAGGCCATACCCACGTTGATCAATGATTTGGGCCGCAACTACGTTGCTACCCATTCGCTTCAATCATACTTCGATCAAGTCAAAACATTGATTCTTGGCTCAAGAGCCTTTGGTTTTCTCTTTGGTACCGTTTCTACAGGTCTTCTTAGTTTGGGCTACGCTGCCGCACCTCCTAGCGGCAAACATCCTTACCTCATCTACAGTGCCTTGGGCGCTCCTCTAGCCATTGCCACTTTGTACTACCAGGCATATACTCATGAGAAACGCTTGTTAGCATTAGAGGAAAGCTCTTTGAAGGAGAAGGTCAAGCCTCAGCTTCAACAGGCGGTCGAAAACGCCTCCAACGACCTCAACCAGCGCGACGACGACTCGTTGGGCAAATCGTATATCCACGTTTCGGACGAGGAGTCTTCTTCTACAGTTTCCACTCCGGTTTCGTCTTTCACCAATTCGCCTAGAATCGATGCCTCTGAGCCGGTTGCCGATGGCGCAGCTTCAATCGAGGAAGAGGTGGAGTGTGCCTTGGCCAAGAAGGAGTTTGTAAATGACTTGGTGTTGCTCAAGTCATCATACTTGGTTGGCTCAGCGGTTGGTGGGGTTGGATTTTTACTTGGTGTTGTTGGTTTGTTGGGCGACCTCTATTTTTAGTGTTGAGTATATATAAGTTCTGAACAGCTGTAGTTGCTAAACTCCTAGCACTCATATGGGAACATCGTGCTTCGGTATACGTCACGTGAGAAGACCAAAAAAAAACAACCGAACCACAACATCCAAGCATCGTGGGTGCAATTCTGCTACAGTCTGCTACAACGAACCCCTTTTGGTGTTGGCATTTCGAGTTTATTTAAGTTGCAATGAGCTTCCATAACGTTCCTTATCAGCCTACGCGTGTTGACACCATTGGTAATGATCAGGTCCCAGACATCGATACCGCAGTGGAAACTGCTGTGATAGCCGTAGCCAACACGGTTGATGACCGGCCACTTTTCAGTACACCCGAAGGAAGGTCGATGTTGTTTTACATTCCACCCAAGGAGAGCTACAGGTTACGCTACAAACAACTTATTCTAGAAAATGGCGGTATAATCACCGATGTGGATCCCTCAGAGGCCCCTTCCAAGGCCAGGAAAGAAATTATTTACTTGTCGCGCTATCCTATTGAAGGAAAGAGTGGGGTTTTATTACAGTATATCGACCAATGTATCGAATCCGGCCAGTTGTTGGACATGGAGCCGTTCGGGTTTGAAGGTATGGTGGTTACTGGGGGCCAATATTTTGGCCGGCCGCGCGTTGGCAGTGACGTTGCCAGATCAAAGTCTAGTAGAGGACACAGTAAGTTCACACCAGAGAAAGACGCGTTTATCTTGAAGAAGATCCGGCTCAACCCCAGACTACGTAACAGTCATCGGTTTTTTGACGATTTGGCCAATGAAGAAGAACTCAGGGGTCATACCGGTAATTCAATCAGAAGTAGATATCGCAAGCATCTTGAAAAAGATTTAAAGTATGTATACGATGTGGATGAAAACGGGCGTATTCTTCATAACCATGAAGGAAAAAAGATTAAGCGCGGGGTGGATGATTTGCCAGACACCTTGAAGAACAAATATGTCGCGGCCGAAGACTACACCATGTGTGTGGAAGCCAAAATAGTATTGCCAAATTTGGAGAACGACAACCAATGGGACCAAAAGTTGCCCTACTCGTTTTTCAGTCACATGAACCGCAAATGCCCCAAGCACAGTCTTCATTCATGGAGAGACCATTACAGAAAATATGCCTTCAAGGGAATTCACGAGTATATCAAATACTATGAAAACTCCATAGCCAATGGCACCGAACCTGTTCCGTTATCGTTGTACAAAAACAAAACATCTAAAGGTATTGAGACACATGCGCTCATCGAAGCTTCTAATCAGCTACGCGACTCGGTGGGCACCAGTTATCGAAGACAAAACTACCTGGACATTGGCGCTTACGGCGAATCGCCACTTGACGAGGAGATAGGCGAGTCCAAAAGCTCCAATATAGACCATGCCTTGGTAGACAATAGACACAACAAGCCCATTCCAGCCCCCAAGTTGGATGAACTCGATGATCTGGACGATCTGGACGATCTGGAGCTGCAAAATTTACATAACGCGCGAGTTGCGGGATTAAAGAGAGATGCGCCTAATGCAGACGAGCTCGAAGAAGGCTATTCGACTGCGCAAGAAGATGAACTGTTGGCAGCACAGCTTTCGCACAACGTCTTGGCCGAACTTGAGCGCGAATCTTCGCCGCAAGTGAACATCCACGAATCGCCAGAGAGAAAAAGGCAAAAGAATAATGAATTGGTCCAGACAGAACCTTACCCAGATTCGCAACTAGACTCCCAGACCCAGTACAGGACTCCAGCAGGCACACAGATACTTGAGGAAGAGCCACCAAAAGAGACCCAGGAAGAGTCGCAGGTTTCTATTCAGTATCTCAATGACTCCTTCACGCTCGGGGATCTATTTTACGATAGAGCCTACGCGCATTTCAGCGACCCGCGTACCTTAATCAATGACATGACTCGCATAGTGAAGAGTTCCGAAAGCATTCCCGACTTGTTTGAAGAGTTTAAACAGTTGGGTTTCAAGGAGAAATTTGTGTCACACGCAGTAATGTCCACCAGTGCCGATGTTGCAGTGATGAGTTCGTTTTTGGGGACGTTTGTAGAGAAGTTGGTGGACGCAGTGTCAACTAACGATACGTCCGAGTTGCTCGAGCCCATCGAGTTTTCTGGCGTGTGGAACAGACACCAGGATCTGTTGCTAGGCACCGATAAAGAAGAAGAGCTTTTGAATGACCATAGCAGAAAGCAGCTTATAGTTAGAAAAGAATTCTTGGAGAAGATCTAAAAATTCTCAAAGAGGATAAAAGAGATTTCTGGAAAAGATTCCAAATTCTAGAAGATCTAGAGTGTTTGCATATTCGTCCTATGATGTCAGTATAGTTGTATGTAAATTAATGTTGACCAAATAATATTTTATTTAACTAATTGTCTTTACTTATTACCTTAAACGGTCTATTTTATTTACACGAAATTAGTATATTTACTCTTATCTTATTGCTGACATTCATTTCGCCTATAATAATCCACTTGAGCACTGACTTGGCGATATCCTGTTTTGTAGAATTCGATATCATTTCATAACCGCCCTGAGATACCTTGTTGGTGAGGTAAGATAGAAGCCCCAGGCTCTAAGGCTAAGCATTGCGTAGTGTTTGTTTATATTTTATACAGTCTTGGAAGGAGCAAAGAGTCGCGTTTCGGCTTAGAATCGCGTTAATTTTTTCTCCTGCGCTCGTTCTGGTCCTCCTCAATTGTTTACATTACTACACTTACTAAACGAGTAAAATAAAACATAATTGAATTTGAAATGTACGGTAGGGTATTAAGAAGTTCAGAAAACAACTCTCGGGTACATCCACCTAGACTAAACTAAAGTGCATAGTAACTCTAGTTTTGAAGGAAACCCCAGTGCTTTTCGACATTGTATTGTCCGTCAGCCTTCCAAGCTTCATCGAAACCTGAGAATAAAAAGGCGTCACTACCACACTTGCTCTTAACGTCAGAGATGGCGGAAGCTTGGTTGGATCTAGATGGAACAGCGTCACCGTTGCTGTTACCCTGGTATGGCCAGCCGGTTTCAGTAATAAGAACAGACTTGGAAGATCCACACTTGGTGTAGACGTTTTGAATTTGTTGCAAAACCCAGTCACCGGCGTTGGCAGCAGCAATGTGACCATCGAAGTATGGGTGGGCGTTGACAGCCATGTAGTCAGAAGAGTCACAAAGGTCAGGGTTGTTCAAGACAGCGATAAAAGTGTCAACAGAAACAACTGGACCGCTGTAGCCGTCGGCCTTCAAAGCAGCCTTACCGGTTTTGACGTACTGGGCTACTTGAGAAGTGGTGGCTTCACCAGAGTTAACCAATTCGTTACCGATGGAAACGGTGTGGATGTTGTCCCATCCACCATCAGCAGCCTTGACGGCAGTAGACAAGGTGTCAACGTCAGATTGGATGTCGTCAACATTGTAGATACCAGCAAAAATCTTTTGGCTGGATTGCTTGCCGGCTAAGACAGCGGCAACTTGGTTACAGTCGACACCGTAAAGTCTGATGACTTCATAGTTGGTCAATTGCAGAAGTTCATCGGCAATTTCTTGGGAGGTTTTACATCCACCACTGGAAGAGTAAGGGGTATAAGTAACACCCTTGGCTCCACCAGTGAAACTTCCAGAAGATGAAGGTTGAGCAACCGAGCTGGCAGTGGAAGAGGCTGCAGTAGCAACGGCGGAAGCGGAGGCAACAACACTTGGTTCACTGAATCCAGATGGTTGGTTTTGAGGAGCCTCGGTGTTGGCAGACACTGGGGTGGTGGTAGCAGCACTTTCTGGGAAAGTGAAGGTATTACCGTCACCGGCAGTGACTTCAACAACGTTGGTCTTGGTGACGACCTTAACATCTCTTTCTTGATGTTGGTGGTGTTGGTGTTGCAAAGGAACGGAGAGGGCAGTGGCGCACAAGGCGGCGCTAGCGATAGACTTGAATAACATAACGACGACGAACGGGTTTGATCTATGGAGTGGAAGGAGTGACTGTAGAATAAAACCTGGTTGACGAAAGAGAAAGAAAAATCCAAAAACAAAATAGCAGCAAATTCACATTTGTATATAAGTGGGAATTTGAAGAAATTTGACGACAGCTGCCAATAGGGCCACAAAAGTGCGGTGCAAAAAAATATCAAGTAAGGCGATTGTTTACTTTTTGTTTTGTGCGACCCCTGTGATGGCCCGAACAGGTTCGATGGGACACATTGAGAATTGCGAGCACCACATTTTGATAAGTGTATTTCACAATAGTTACTGGAGTTACGCCGCAGGCACTAATAAGAGAAGAAGTTCGCAATAATTGTGCAGGAATTGTCCGTGAAACGATTTGGGTTCGATCCGGGGACGAAAAATCAGTCGCGAGTCTAGATCTTTGAACAAACCCATGTTAATTACGTCTGTTTACGGTTAACGCATGTTTCTTTTAGTTAAAGTTGGGAGCTTCGAGATATAATTTTGATTGTTTTTTATGCCTATAGTCTCGTGGCATCGTGAAAATTCTGTAGCTCATAATTAATATCGTAGATTTAACCAAGAAAATCAAGAACATCAAGAACTACAGAGCTACTGAGAACTACAGAACTACCAAGAACTACAGGATCTGGGTCGTCATCTGCTGAAGGGACTTGTACACCTAATTATTTTGCACCGTAGGCGCGACGAAGGAGTGAAAAGTTTTCCGATTCAATGTGCACGTGATAGGCAGACCTCTCCCCTGTCCCTTGGCATATCGACTCTGCAACGCAAGGGTTAGATCGGCTAACACATCTCATGAATATGCGGGAATCGTATGGGTTTGGGGTAGATTTGAGATAAGTTTCAGAAGTGAAGTGAGCATGAAACAGTCTAGCTCCACATATGTAGTAGAAATTCATTGAGGACACATACAGCCAAAGGACCGAATGGCACAGCACTTAAACTTTCCGTTGGTCTATACGGCACTGTAAGTTTTGTCTCATCTCGCAATTGCTCAATTCATTAAATTAATCTCTGGTGCGTATGACATCAAGAGAAATTTTGTGCTCTGTCCAAAACTACATCTCTTGGCCCGAGCCCATAATTAATACCATAGCCTAGACTATTGACCTATTTTCCCCTAGATTACTGTAGTCCGAACTGAGACCGAACTGAAGACTTGGCTACTTATTTTTGTACAATTTTACGATTATACTTCTCTTCAAATGTAATTTTCACCTGCCAATAATAAACTTGGCTCCAACACTGGCTTAGACTTTCGCACGTGACATCTCGTCTCTCGCTTTAATATTGACGTAGATCTCCATCCTTGCGATTAGCTATCGCAGCACGTGATGATGTGTGGTGAATGTGTGGTCTCACGTGAGTGTTGATGTATTGTGGATGTTAAGGATGGGCAGACTGGTTATTGTGCTAGTGAGAGCACTAACTTCTGTTGTAGTCCATTTCATTTCAAGAAGTGACTATTTGGTTCTGATCCAAAATTGCCATTGAAGTGCAATTGATGCCGCCATAATTTCGGTGTTTATTTGCAGCATCTTGTAGGTTTTTTGATATTTTTACAAAAATACACCAAAAGTAAATCAACGAAGCAAAAGTAGTGACGATTATACAACATCCACCCCACACAATACATATCTTCCTGGTGCTTCACTATGGGACAGATTTTAACTAATTTTATCAGCACCAGATCGTGAATCGCAACAATCACAACGTGATTACATTACGTAATATAACCATAGTATGGGGTTCATAAACTTCTAGGACCAACACCGACAACACTGAATGTTTTACCTCTATCCAGTTAATAGACTTATAGAAGGACATTGATATTACATAAATACTAATAGTATACTACTTTTAAGTGTAGGTCTATTGTTGCAACTCTGGCCCCTTAAGAATCTCACTGGAAAAAAGTGTGCTCTTTAAATTTAATGATCTATTTTGTCGTAAATAAACCACACTACATTGGTATTCTTGAACGATTGTTTCATCAATTAACTCAATCAATTGACAACTACACTTAATAACTGTATCATAACATAAGACCTTATTAGTATCAATAGTTTCATCCATTTGATTTATCCATAGTTTTGTCATGGCAGTTGGCTTACCCAATACAGTTGACTTAGATCATCAATCACAAGATTCCGAGGTCATTGAAATTGAAGACTTGGACGATGTTAACGTAATAGAGGAAGAAGGCGGTGATGATGAAGAGGATGACGAGGAAGATGGAGATATCGTAATGCTTGATCACAATCAATTAAATGTACCATCCTCCAGAATAGGCACCAAGGTTTCGCCAGCATCCAGCTTGCCACCTCCAGCCAATGATTACGAAGCAACCGCCGCCAAACTCATGAAGCTGATCCCTGATTATTCGATTAAAGAACAGACCCATTACGTGTGGGAGATCCCAAATTGGTCAGCAATTGCTAATCAGGATAAAGTAAGATCGCCCAGGTTTAGCTGTGGAGGTTTTGAATGGAACATTTTGCTTTTTCCAAGGGGAAACAGCGGCAGCAACTCATCTATATCCATATACATGGAGCCACATCCAATAGACGTGGTCGATGACGACTGGTATGTTTGTGCCCAGTTTGGCTTGGATCTTTGGAATCCAGACCATCCTGAAGCTCATTTGCCTAGTGGTTCCAGCCATAGATTCAACAAGAACGAAACTGACTGGGGTTTTTCTTCCCTTATCGATGTTCATCAATTGCAAACTACGAACTCAAACAACCCCAGGATCCCCACCCAAGCAGTGCCTATATTGGCAAACAATAAGTTAAATATAACCGGTTATGTTAAAGTTATTGACGATTCTTCAACTGGTGTATTATGGCATAACTTTGCCAATTATGACTCCAAGAAATCCACGGGATATGTTGGTTTGAGCAATCAAGGTGCCACCTGTTATCTTAACTCATTATTGCAAAGCTATTTCACTACCAAAAACTTCAGAAATTTGGTATATCAAATTCCTACTGATGCCAAAGTAGAGACTCAAGGAACTGCCAAATCGTCCGTGGCATTGGCCCTCCAAAGAATCTTTTACTTGTTGACTACTTCCGATGAAACCGTCAGTACGATGGAATTGACCAAAGCTTTTGGTTGGGACTCCTCTGATGCATTTACTCAGCACGATGTCCAAGAACTTAATCGTATCCTTATGGATAAGCTTGAAACTGCTATGAAAGGCACAATAATCGAAAACAGATTAAATGATATATTTGTTGGAAAAATGAAATCGTACATTAAATGTGTGGATGTTCCATATGAATCATCTAGAGCTGAAGATTTTTGGGATATCCAGCTTAACGTAAAGGGATTCAAAAACTTGGAAGAATCTTTCAAAAACTACATTGAAATTGAAATGTTGGATGGTGAAAACAAGTATCAAGCCGGCGATGAATATGGCTATCAGGATGCCAAAAAGGGGGTGGTATTTGAGTCATTTCCACTGGTATTGCATTTGCAGTTGAAGAGATTTGAGTACGATTTCATGGTCGATGATTTAGTCAAGATTGACGACTTGTACGAGTTTCCAGACAAAATTGATTTAAGCCCTTACTTGGATGAGGAAGTTCCTAAGAACATCAAAAGCCAAAACTGGAATTACAAGCTTCATGGGGTTTTGGTGCATCAAGGTAGTATTTCAAATGGCCATTACTACGCCATGATCAAGCCAAGTGCTGGAGAAAGTACCTGGATGAGGTTTGATGATGACAAAGTTTGGAAAGTTACTCCAACTCAAGTTTTCCAGGAAAATTTCGGGGCAGATGAATTGACTCAAGCTGAATTTTCCAAATTATCCAGATTGGAACAACAGGAGAATTTGATAAGAAGAGTCACTTCTGCCTATATGTTGGTTTATTACCGAGAAGATAAATTGGATGAGATTTTACCTTCTGATGATTCCATAATTAACTCTTCTCTTCCAGAGCATATTCCTCAACAGATACAATACGAGATCGATGAACGGAAGCGGATGGAAAAATCCATGCAAGAAGCGTTATATTACATCAATGCTAAATTTATAACAACCACCACCTTCAATAACTTCAAAGGATTTGATATAGGTTTGGATTCCACCGTCACTAAACTTTATGATGAAACTTTGGAAGGTACTCTCGCGGATCCAACTAGTATTCGAGTAAAAAAAGATGATCCCTATTTATCATTGTACAAGGTCGTTGGCGAAAAATTAGGGTACACGGTCAGCGACGGGGTTCCCAAGTCTTTTAGATTAATTCCTGCCATGCATAGGAACAATCACACGAACAGAGTCGATGCTCCGATCGATGAAAGCTTGATAAGTTCGACCATTGTCGATGCATACTCCAAATCATTCAACAAAAAGTACGACGAAATGGTTCACTTTGTTGAAGAGTTGAACAAAGACATGAAAAACATCAATAAATTGATTCCCTCGCAACAGTCCAATAGTGTTGAAAAGTTTGATTTTGGGGTGGTTTTGGATAAAATTGAAAAATCCAACAGTTTCACTGATGTTCAAGATCAGTTTTCATTTGTTGACTTATATGACCATTCTTCACATATTATTATCTTCATCAAATATTTCGATCCGGTTTGTCAAGAGGTTAGGGGCTTAACACACACCGTTGTGGCAAAATATGAAACAATTTCGTCAATTGTTCCTCATATTGCTCAATTTTTGGATCTTGATCCTGATACCGAATTCAACTTATTCGAAGAATTGTCACACTCAAAGATTGAAATTATTGACTCTAAATTGACTTTCGAGAAGCACGAGTTAAGTAATGGTGACATCATTACGGTTCAACCTTTAAACGTAGCAGAGTTGACTAAGGATAAAAAGTTCAAGGATGTTCGTGATTACTATCGCTTTTTATTAACCAGAATGCATATTCAAGTCAAGCCATTTAAGGCTCAGATTGACGAAGAAGATAGTGATTTTATCGCTATTGATGACATCAAGAAAGATTCAGATGATTCCGTTGCAGATGTCAAGACGTCTCCATCGGACGATGATGTCACTGCAAAAGAAATCAACTTAGCCAAAGAATTGAGCAAATCTTTCGACATGTGGATCTCCACATTGTCAACGTACCAGCAACTTTCGGAAGAGATTGCATCCAGCCTTGAACCCAAAGTTGATCCAAACTTTCTTCGTATCTTCATCGTAAACAACCAAGGTGTCAGACATCCATTGAAGTCATATCATCAATTGTCACAGATCTTTCCGAAAACTTGTCCAGTTAACCAAGTGTACTCCTTCGAGTATGAAGTGTTGAACATCAAAATCAAAGAGTACGAGAATTTGAAGGCAATCAGAATACATTGGTTAACAAGCTTGTTACAATACCAAGTATATGAGTTATTAGTTCCCAAAAAGGGTGTTGTCTCGGATTTGATCAAGAAGCTAGTTCACAAGGTCAATGTCCCCAAGTCAGACCAGAAACATATTATTGTTTGGTGTGGTAAAAACAATACGTACAATGATTTGGTACAATTTGACAAGCCGCTTGAGACAATTGACGATAGAGTTGATATATATGCTGGTGTATTTCCAGCAGAGGTAGAGATATTATCATCTCATGACATGATCAGCAGATTCGACCGAAGTGAACCAGTAAGTTTGGCAGATTTTGGGGGAGATGACTTCACAAAAGAAGACTACTTGACAGCCAAGAAATTCACCAAAACATTGAATTTGATTCCTGCATTCCATTTTTACAAAAACAGTAGCTATGTTCATGGCATTCCCTTCATACTTCCGGTGTACCCTAATGAGAAGTTTGGCGAGACAAAGGAAAGATTGAGAAAGAAACTAGGCCTAGGAATTCAAGCTTTCGATAAGATAAGATTCGCCTTAGTTGACAATCACGACAAAGGAGTATACATTGACCACGAGAACAACGACTTGGTGTTGTTTGACGAAGTAGGCAAGACTCAAAGCAACATCTCGTTTGCATTGGATCATCCTGATAGAACCCCGAAAAAACAAAATCAATTCGACAAGGGTATCTCTATCAATTAAGTGCACAAATACATAAATATATACTTTACGATTAAAAATCTCACGTTATGATCTAATCTCTTCTATTTAACTCTTGTTCTCGTATATCGGTGGAACTCAACTTGCCTTTCCAGCCATTCTCCTCGGTGGCTTCTTCGCTTCCGATTACCCTGATGGTAATGAGATCGAGAGCTTTGAAGTTTTTTTCCGACCGGTAATCATTGACAAAGTCACCACCTTTACTGGACTCCAGACTCAACACCAATGCGTCAATATCCAGAATAAAACCGGTAGGTCCGCAAATATCGTTTATGGCATATATATGAATGCTGAAGTCACGCGGATTCAGCACGAGAGCGAGGAATCCGAGGACGCTTTGCTGTCTTTCGCTGAATGGCTGCAAAGCTTCGGCGAATTTCTTCTTTGCCAACAAGTCAGGGCCAGTGATTCCTACAATGAGCTTGGTTTTGGTCAAATAGGCTGCCACCGACAACAACACCTTGTGGCCATCGTGCACATGGTCGAAAGTTCCTCCCAAAGCTACTGTGGAGTAGTGCTTGGGAGATTTCCCGCGCGCAAGAGTTCTTTGCTGGGGGGCAATTTTGACCGTATCGTGCGAGACGTTAACAAGCTTGACACTGGAGGGAACGTTCACCGTTTCCGATTCATATTTGAACACCACATTCCAATTGCTGGTTAATGCGTTGTCGATATGTTTGTTGAACAATATATTGATTTCAAAAGTGTAGTCGTAGCCTTGTTCAGTCGCAACCAGTCTAGCATTGAAATAGTATTGGGACAAGATACTATTGAGTGTGGTGGCGTCGTCGATTGACGATTGAATCAAGATGTCCAAGCGATTCAAGCCAGAATTCTCCTTGAGAACATGCGAGATCAACGATGTGTAATCATTGGCTACTGCGTTTTGAATGACTAGTACAGGATACACCATTGAGTACTGGGTATTATTTGTGCGTTGGCCCGCACTTCTATTTACAAGTTATATACAGAGCTATAATGTATTCGCGAGCGGCGCGAGTGGGTGCAATTTGGGGTCGCTGTGCCTGTAGATTGATTTCAAGATGGACTGCAACTTTTTGTCGGCATCAACATCTGTCTTTCTCAACTGAAAGAGCGACTTGATGGAGTTACCGAGCCGCACGTCGTCTTTGGACAACCCTTTGCTTTGTTTGAACCATTCGTACACAGCCTGCAACGAACGAAGAACGGCAGCGTTGCTGAGCTTTTCGCGCGGATCCACAAACGCCTGCGGCTGGTACATCAAGATTCCAGACCTGATGATATATTTGTGGAAGCATACCTTGTCTTCCGGAGAGGTATCTACCCACGTAGTGCCAACCACTCTTTCGATGATACGGTTGTACGAGTCCAAGTACATATTGGGAAGCAAGTAGTTGTTCTGGCTGCTGTTTTGGGATTCAAACACCAAGAGCGCATCCATAAATCGTGTGAGCACTGGCAAAAAAACTTCCAACTGGTGTTTGGATACCGAGTTGTGCGGGATGGGCTTGGGCGCCTTATCCTTGGTGGTATTCATTGCAAGCTGGTTGTAGGTGTAGTCGTTGTAGTAGTGTAAGTCAGTCATGAAGCTGGAGAAAATGGCGTGGGCCGTTTTCACTCGGGGGCGGAGGGTTTGGCTAACGTTGATTTGCGGACTGACTAATGCCGTGAATACATCGACGATCGTTTCAATCGCACTGGACCCTTTTTGCTTGAACTTGTCATTGAGCTTGAAGATGAAGTTTTCCACAAGAAGAATATCAACGATGGTGTCTTTATGTACTCTCTTGACCGAACCCTCCACTTGTTTTGGGCCCAAGAACTCGGGAACTCGCTCGCTGTCAAATATAGTACCGCCTTTTAGTACTTTCTCAAGCTCACTATCATTAATGTAGAGGCCACCCCATCTGTCACACACATTCCACATACCAGTTACAAACTCTCTGGTTCGGCCCAAGCTGACCAAACCATCGAGATAGTTCATGATCAAAAACTTATTCAACTCGTCTTTCTTGGTGTCCTTAGATACGTTGATGTGCGATGGCATTTTCTTTCCGAACTTGCCTCGCGAGTCCCGATACGACTTGTCTTGTAAGATCATCTGGACTTCATCGTATGTAAGTCTAGTCAAATTCACCAAAGGCTTGAGCTTGTTGCTAAAGATGGCCCGGGTTTTGTTCTTGGAAAATGGCGATGGCGGGAAAATCACCATGGGGTTGAGTTTTTCACCATTCAATTCTGATAGTTGGAGGGCCTCCACGAGCTGCTTTCCAGATTCGGTATCCAAAAGCTGGTTTGTGCGAGTATCCGTAACGTGCTTAACATGTTTACTTGGTTGGGTCGCGTTTTTTCCAGCTGCGTCCATCAACTTGTGCATTTCCGGACTCCACATCTTGAGATATTCCAAGCCTTGGCGTATATAACTGTAGTGACTTCCCGCGTGGAAATCAGTGCCGGTGCCGCTGAAGCCGTTGATATAACACGATACGAAAACCAGCACAAAGTTGTGGTCTATGGTGAGCATAATGCGGTTCATCTTCGTTCTGTACTGCACCAATACTTCTGGATCCTGCTCAGCTTGTTCCTTTGTGGGTGGTTTGGGAGGAAGCGCTGATTGAAGCACTTTTTCCAAAATCGTGTTTGCAGTCTCTACAAGCTGGGCTTGGTTTTCAAGAAGTCGCGCCAACTTGTCTTTCTTTGCAAGCTTTTTGTTCTCTATAAGTGCCTGGGCTCTGCTCTGATGATACTTCTTTATTCCGTTGAGAAATATGGTGAAGGTCTGGCTATTGGGAACCAAGGTAAGACCTTTGGTTGTAGGCGTAACAATAAGGGTATCGAAGACCGACCATGCAAACTGCTGTTCGTCCAGAAAGTTTTTGACCACGAAGCTGAGAAGAGCATTGAAATGCTCAATCCCGCACCGACCCAAGTCTCCGCCATTTTTGGGACTCTGCTTGGGTAATTGACGATATGACTCGAATATGGCAATAATTTCATTACATAGTTCGTCAGAGACTTTTCCCCACTCATGTGAAGTACAGAGTCCGTTGAATAGAATGATATAGGTATGCGAATTCAAAGGAATGTTCCACTTTTTCCGGTCGTTCAAGCACTTGAGGGCTTGCTTGGTGTTGCCTCGCTCGAGGGTCCACTGAAGAATGATATTCATACCAACGATTCCTGCCAACGGGTTGTTGGACGTAGCGTAGCGAATGAGCGTCATGGCACGTACCAGGTCGCCATCTCTCTCTAGCAATTTAAGCACGTCTGAAGAGACCAAGTATGGGTCTTTGAGCTGGGTCTCGTTTGTCCCCAAGAGCGTCAACATGAGTCGCTTATCGACACTTTTCTTTGAAGTTTTTCTGATATGCTCCAAGTTTCTGAAGATGTCAAGTGATTTAGCGGATGATACTTTGAGATCATTGGCATTTAGTGATCCTAGCACCATGGCATTCCCTTCGGAGCCTTGGAACGCATTGGAATCGTATCGAGCCCGTAGCACCAAAAGCGCTTTTTGTAACGAATAACCTTCCTGATACTTGTTAGGACGGAGCTTTCTACTTAGTTTTTGGGGTGTTCTTTTGATTATTTGGCCCGTATTGAGGAAGTACTCGAGCTTGGCCTGCGTCCGATTGGGTGAGGTCGGTATTGATGCCCTCGGCGATGACTCCGATGTTCTCGAAGCTTGCCTTACAGACAGTTGACCTCGTTGTGTCACTGGCAAGGCTCTCGCCTTGAATATTGAAAGCATGGTGGTGCTTTGTACAGGTAGAGATGAGCTGGTCTCGCGATGACATGATGCATTTTTCAACCCGCACTTTTCAGCCATCGCGAACATCGAAATCGATCGATTGACTACCCGGCTAATAGAACCTAACAATGTCGGATCCAGCACATATATACAGAGAATTCGAGGATGTGATAAGATTACGGCCCAAGAACGACCAAATTTCGTTGACTTACATATCAAAAATTGAAGAACTAGCATCCAAGCTTGAGATAGACTCTTCGAGCCAAACACATCAGAAGATCCAGTGGGAGTTGCTCCGGTCGAGAATTTCGTACCATATCAACCTGTTGGACATTAATAACATCCAGGAGGTGGTCCGCGAACTTTTCAAATTGAATTTACAGAGAGGTAGGGGCGTGTTGGTGCGATCTTTGATGAAATGGCAGCTATACGACACCCGATACGCCGAGCTTTTCGCCAGTTTGATTGCAGTTATCAACTCATACATACCTGAAGTGGGAGAACTTCTATGTCTGAGACTAATTTTGCAATTCCGCAAGGCATACTTAAATAATAACCGCAAAGTATGTGTAGCATCGACCATATTCTTGGGGTATTTAACCAACCAAAGAGTGGTCAGTGAGATTTCAATTCTACAAATTATACAGCTCTTGATGGCCAATCCTAGCAACGACACCATTGCCATAACCTGTGAGATAATGAAGGTCACAGGCCAAACATTGGCGAAAACCTCAGCACTCGCTCTGAACACCATCTTTTCCAAACTCCGCGAGATGCTCCGTGACAACACCCAAATTAACGCAAGGACCCACCTCAATATCGATATCGCCCTCAAGGCACAGCGAACTCACTTTAAGGACTATCCTGCGTTGCCCAAGGCTTTAGATTTGGTGGAGGAGGAAGACCAAGAGACTCACACCATTGAATTGCACCTGGCGCACCTGGCGCAGGACGAGTTGAATGTGTATCAGTACGACCTCGCGTACCAGCAGAACGAAGAAGAGTATGCGCAGCTTAGCCACGAGATCTTGGACAACAAGGAAGACGCGCGCACCGAACCAGAGGCCACAGCCGCAGAGCCTGTAATAGATCTCACCGAGACAGATCTCTTGCAGTACCAAAAAACAGTCTACTTGAAGGTCATGTCGTCGATGTCGGCAGACGAAGCGGTCCACAAGTTATTGAAAATGAACTTCGGCGAAAAGGGAGACAAAAACGAGATTTTGGCTGATATGATAGTCAAGTGTTGCTCGCAAGAAAAGACATACTCGAAATACTTCGGAGTTATTGGCGAGAAATTATGTTCCACCAACAGAAACTGGCACGATGTGTTTGTGCGGCTTTTCAAAAAGTACTACAAGTTGGTGGACCTGCTTGAGATCAACTCATTGAGAAACGTGGGTAAGTTCTTTGGCCATTTATATGCATCAGATAAATTGGCCATCGAGCAAGGATGGGACGAAATCAAAATAACAGAGGTCAATACAACCTCCGCAGGCCGAATCCTACTCAAATTTATATTTCAAGAGATGGTAGAGGAACTTGGTATAAAAGAAGTGACGGACCGTTTGATTCACGATAACTACGTGAAAAAGAGTATCAACGGAGTTTTTCCTGTAGTGGACGTGGCTGCAAAAGACGCGGACAATATTCGATTTTCCATCAACTTTTTTACGGCAATTGGGCTTGGTGTGCTCACTGAGGAGATGAGAAGTGTGTTGACGAATTTGCCCGAGGATCGCGGCCGTAGTAGCGATAGGTCTCGGGATTCCAGCTACTCTAGAAGTCGCAGTTATTCTAGAAGTTCCGGAAGTTATTCAAGAAGCCGGAGTTCCTCCAGGAGCCGGAGCTACTCTAGAAGTAGAAGTAGAAGTCGGAGCTACTCTAGAAGTAGAAGCAACTCAAGGTTACGTAGTGGCTCAGAGACCGGGAATGGAAGCCCTACACAGGGGCCTTCTGGAACTGCACCAAACCCCGGGAATCACTAACGGACAAGCACAGCTTGGCTGCCGTTCGAGGTGAACAAGTGTCAAGTGTGACGGAGGTATCGGTCCAGCTGAGCCACAAAAACAGATTTTGAAACTGGCGCAGAAAAAATGACTTGGTCTGTCAGGCTTTTACAGGTTAGATGACGGGATGATTGCGGATGTAATCGGAAACACCTGATCCACCACACTCGTCACTCGAATGACTGGCGAGAGCTTTCTAAAATCTATGTAGAATATACATACTCGGTCAATTGTGAATCCTACATTCAGCACTGCATTGCAGCACCGTGGGCATCGAGCAACACGGCGTTTTCTTCTCCATATCTCGCCTCCATCTTGCAGGTGCCTTGCTCCGGCTGTTTACAGGTTAAGATGCCGCCAATGAGCGTCGAGAAATTTGCAATTACTTGCACCATTGGATATTTTTTTTTTTCCTAACCAGATATAAAAAGGAGAGCAAAGGCGAAAAATTTCAATATCATCATTTGAATTACATTAGAAATGCCAGCTCCATTTGAAAAAGGTTCCGAAAAAAAGGGGGCTACCCTCTTCAAGACTAGATGTTTGCAATGTCACACCGTTGAATCCGGTGCTCCACACAAGGTCGGTCCAAACTTGCACGGTGTTGTCGGTAGACAATCCGGTCAAGCTGAAGGTTTCTCTTACACTGACGCCAACAAGAAGAAGGGTGTTGAATGGTCCGAACAAAACTTGTCTGACTACTTGGAAAACCCAAAGAAGTACATTCCTGGTACCAAGATGGCTTTCGGTGGTTTGAAGAAGGCCAAGGACAGAAACGACTTGGTCACTTACTTGGTTTCTGCCACCAAATAAATCAATTAACCACTTAGATTAGTGTTGATTGAAAAATTCATAGGCCTATGACTGTGATTTAGACGTTTAATTCAGTTACGAGCTTAATCCAGTTTACCTTTTGTTCTACTATAGATCTATATCAAGCCGTGGATCCACGATTTCATGTACATAAAATATACAATAACTTATTGACTAGTCGAAGCGTAAAAAATAAACAAGTTAATCAACTGGCTCGGATGTAGAAAGTAAACAAGTCATGTAACAAATAAGCCACGCGAACCCACACGTGAGCGAATACTTTGTGACTTTTTTCACATTTATCAGTTCGGCCAAGAGCAGGGCAGAAGCGACTTAATTGATTCAACAAGGCCAGAATGGATAACATGAAGATTCCCGTGGAGGTTGATCCCAACGAAGACACCGAATGGAACGACATATTACGAAGCCACGGTATCATACCGGAAAGGCCGCCTTCACCAACGCAGCAGTTGGAAGAAGCCCTTGAGCAGGCAGTCCAGAGGCAACATGAAAATAGACTTGAATCGAAAGACTTGGACGAGTTGGACGAATTGGAAGATGAAGAGGACGAAGAATTCCTCAATTTCTACAAGAACAAAAGATTGCAAGAGATCAAGAAGCTCAGCGAAAAGAAGAGGTTCGGCTCAGTTTTGCCCATCTCCAAGAACGAATACGAGTCGGAGGTCACCGCAGCCTCCAAAGAGTCCTTTGTATTAATACACTTGTCATTACAGTCAAACTTGCAGAGCAGATTGCTTTCCTCTATTTGTATTACATTGGCCCAAAAATTCCCCGAAATTAAGTTCTGCGATATTCCCGCTCAAAGATGTATCGAAAACTATCCTGATTCCAACTGCCCGACATTGATCATCTATCACAATGGGGAGGTTAAAAAACAGTACATCACCTTGACACAATTGGGCGGTAATGATACAAAACTCAAAGACTTGGAGTCAGTATTGGTTAATCTCGAGGCAGTTGACGTCAACGATAAAAGGCTTCTCATCAATCAACAAGATGAGGACCTCGAGCAAGATAGAAAACTAAGATTCATGAAGAAATCGGTAAGAGGAAGAGCCGAAGACGATGAGGACGATGGAGATTTCTTCGATTGATCTTCAAAGTACCCATAATGTATATAATCATGTAAATTAGACGACTGACTTCGTAATCCGCCTCCGGTTTGTTGCAAGTCAATTATCCATACTCGCTTAAACTTCCTTCACGTGATTTACCCGAATACCGACGGCTGAAACGACCCACTGCCGAAACTCTATACGCTGATACGGCCCGTGTAGCTACGATTAGGCGATCACTACACGTCTGATTCTTGACATCAAATCTGGCGTTTGTTGTGACATGCGCTATTATTTTAGCCGAAAGTCATCGGTTTATATATAGGTTATATTTTCAATGGCTCTAATAAATTCAATAGCTTCAGATGGCACAAATAAATGTTGTACCAAAGACCGATACTCAGTTGAATCGAAGAGGTTCAATCGACTCATTTGGTACTTCGAAAAATAGAATTGACTCACTTTCGAGTGAGTTAGACAAGTTAACCAGCGCAGATATAGAAGAATTACTTCACGTATTCGAAGGGTTTGAAAAAAAGATTTACTTCACTGAAGTAAAGAAAATGTCCGAGTCTCAAATCGCCAGCAAGGACAAAACACTGGCAGATAAAGGTGATACCGGTGCGCCCAACCCTACCTCCCCCAACCATCAAACCACTACTTTAGACGACGATAAATCACATGAAGACATGGAAGATCAAAAACTTCTCGATGAGCTGAAAGGCAAACTAGATCTAAAAAAAGAATCTGTTTATCCCAATCAGAAAGAAAAAATTACAGGAAGTCTGGGGCAGGCCCATGACGATTCGGAAATAGAGGAGGCTATTGAGAAAGACGATATTGACATAGATGATACACTCGAAGAAACACACGATGAAAAAACAGATTCAAAAAGTTCCAAGCAGAATGAGAAAGTTGATCAGGTAGATCATTGTGATTCAGAAAAGCGGGGAACGGACGAAGATAGTTTTCATGGAACGGTTTTCGATCAAGAAGTCGCGGCAAAGAAGAATAAACTTATCGACAAAACTAAAAATTCGGGAACTGACGGTGGTAATAAGCCAACACTTCAAGGCAAACGATCCATGACTTCTACAAGTATGAACCCCACAAGCTCTTTTATAAGTAAGATATCACTTGGGCTTTTCGGCGCAAGTGGTCCTTTTCTAGCAGCCGTTTCTGATGCAAATAACCAAAAAAACAATACCGAAGAATCTATTGACACCACTGATGATCTAGAGCAAGATGCAGACTTCATTGAAACGGAGGACACACCTATCGTTGATTCAAACTCTCTCGAAGCATTCACCGAAAAAATTTCGCAGCCAAATTTTGAGCGCGGAACCTTTTCGCAGCCAAATAAGAAAGGCAAGAAAATAGCGCAAGACTGTGCAGCCGATATTGTTGCGGAAAGAAATGTAGAAGAGAATCAAATGCATGATGAAGAAGGGAAAGAAGAGGAAGCAGCGTTGGAGGAAAAGTTTGAATCAAAAGAGGTTGAAAAAATAGAGCAAAATCAAAGCTCGCATACACCCATCCTAGAGGAAGATATGCTATTGACAGGCGAAGAGATATTGGAAAGTCCGCTTTTCAACGGGTCCCACTCACTACTTTTAAATGGAGATTATCTGATCGGATTCGAAGAGGGGACCCCAAATCAAAGCATCTACGACCTTTCCTATCATGAAAACTTTTTGAATCCAGTCCAGGAAGATTTGAAGTTAGAACCTATCGTAAAAGAGTTAAAGCTAGACTCGGTGCTGAGAAGAAGCGCTAATACGACCATTGAATATTCTGATTCCGAAACCATCAATCCAGGAATCGAGTTTGATGATCAGAGCAGAAGCTCTCTTTATTGTGAATGGATGCGTATAGATCTGTCGAAATTCTTCTCTATTGAATCTCCCAAACGTTGGTCAGTCAAAGCGTATCAGAATACCGTGACAGAAGAAGAATTCAAGTCCAATTTGAACAATTTTGAATACATCTACATTTCAGACGCAATAACGGATCCGGCTTTTGAACTAAAGTATTACTCCACCAAAACCAACTATGATTCTAATCTCAAGATCCAAAAAAAGACCTTACTTCTTGACTTCTGTTTAAAGGATTTTTTGGCATTCAAAAGCTTTGATGAGACAGTTCGATATTTGTCAACAGTCAAAAGTAGCAATTTTTTCTATACTATCTTGAATGGCATTGAAATGAAATTAGAGACTATCGATGCGACTTATTCACAGTACATCTTTGATCAAATTAAATCAATAGGTATACTTAACAATAGTATCAGATCATTGGGGATACTCAATATGGCTCCTGAAAATATAACAGACAAGTTCAGTGGTCAAGCATACTCAAAGTCAGGCAACAATTCTTTAGGAAAGTTGCCAGCGAATTTGAGTAAGCTTGTTGTTTCAAATGGACTAGATATAGATGATTGTATTACTTTGAACGGCTCATTGAAATTTGCAGCATTTTACAATTGTCGGAGAATTAATTTGAGTAAGTTTAATTTTACCAGGAGACTTGAAAAGCTCCATATTTTCACTCGAAGAGGCGAAAAGCTAGATATAGCTAGAAACAGCTGGACAGAACAATTTCCAGCAGGACTCACGGAATTGAAAGAGCTCAAGTTATCTGCCCAGGTGTTCATGAATCCTAATTTGCAAAGAAATGTCAATCTACAATCGTTAACCTTAAGCGATTTGAACGTTACCAAGACCAGAAGATTGATATTACCACCAACATTAAAAATATTGGCATTTGAAAACTGCTCAATATCGTCATATATGGGTTCCTTTCCAAGTTCTTTGAAAAAATTGATTATCAAAGGAGGCAAATGGAGGGAACAACACATTCTTACTTATTCAAAATTGAAAGAATTGAATATTGATAACGTTGAAGTACCTGATATTTTCAGAAAAATAAATCATCCAAGAGAATTAACAAGTTTGATCGTCAAAAATTGCAGATTGAAGAGCTTGCGTGAATTGAAGTTCCAGCGCTCTCTCAAGCAAATCGATCTTTCGAATAACGAAATCACCCTGCTCAAGGGTTCTGATAATCAATATCCCTTGAATAATTTGAGTTTGTTAGAAGAGTTGAATTTGAGTAGCAATATGCTTCAGGGCCCAATCAAACTTGAAAATTCCAAAATCGAAACTCTTGACTTGTCGGCCAATCGCAGTATAAGCAGTGTTGAGCTACCTAAAACTATAAAGCATTTGAACTTATCTAGCACGGGATTTCAAGCACTAGAAGATATTAAATTCAATTTAAGTCTTGAGTCAATATCGTTGAGAAACTGCAATATTAGTCGGGTAAAGTATTTCATACCACCAAGCCTTGAACAGCTAGATCTTTCAGGATGCCTGATATGTACTATTGAGCTTAAGTTTGCAGCCAAGACAAAACTTAAAATACTCGACATATCTAATAATTGCATCGAAAGTGTCGAGAAAATAGACTTTGAAAACTCCGTGGCAGAGAATATTAATATTCTGAACAATCGAATCAAACTGTTTGACTTACTCTTGCCACCAACCACCGGGATTTTGAATTTAAGTAATAACCGCTTAGAAAACTGCTGTTTGACAAATGGAAGCGTCAAGACTTTGGATTTACTGAACAATAAGATCAAAGACATCAGCAAGTTAGAATTGCATGAAAATCTAGAGTTGTTGTATTTGAATCATAATCACTTGGGCACGATCAGTGAGCTGTTTCGAATACCAAAATATTTGAAGGAATTGCACCTTGAACTGTGTGATATCAATCTCTTTGAAATTAATATTTCAACATGTGTGGAGGCGATAAATTTGAAAAATAATAAGCTCCAGTCGAAAAAGTTCAAATTGATCCCCGACTCAAGCGAAAGACTCAAGATAACTAGACTAGATTTGACAGACAATTACTTTAAGGATTTTGATTTTAACTCACTCAACAATATCTCATTAGATTTTTTGAAACTTACCAACAACATGTTAGAAGACACGCCAACCATAAGCAAAAACGTGTTCTGTGCAATCTTCAACGAGAGCGCAGACTGTTTAGTAAATAACTGTTGAGCCTCAATAGTATAATGAAATACACTTTAAGAGAATGTATAGTCTACGATCAGCCACCCATTATACAATGTTAACTAAATTCGAACATAAGAAAAACACTTGATTAAAAAACAGTACGACAAAAATTCAAGCATATCTAATGGCACATACCTGTACTTTGTGAATCACCTTTCGTTAGCCTCGAGCGGTGCAAATAATTTGCAATAATACACTAATCAGCTTGTAGCTCACGCACAATATATATAAATGGCATATGTCTTGCTAGTGGTCTCGCAGAGTAGTAAGTAGTTTGGACAGAGGTGATTTCACGACTTTTCACCAATTTGAATAACTACGTCAACGTTTTGCTAATAAAATATAATAGACTGATTACTGCAAACTTCTATATGTTGCTTTCGCAGACTCGCACGACGATCTCGCTTGCGACAAATTTCTGTGCCAGGCACAATCACTGCAGCGATAGCGGGAAGAGCTACACCCACCACTACCTAAAAACTAGCGGCAAACTGACTACTACTTAACCACCATAGCAGAACATTGCCGACTATACTGAATAGCCAAATTCAGCAAAAAATCGGCCAAAAATTCCACGTCATTCTTGTGAGTCTTTGCATAGATCATCAGGTGTATGATTTGCCATAACTGCAACTAGCTCACTAATGTCACATTCAGGGAAAACGGTACCGGGAAAGACAAGGCCGCCGTCACAGTCATCGCTTGAAGCTCGGCCTGGTCTCGAAACGACCCCTCCACCCGACAATTACGCTCTGATCGAACCATGTTACCACGTAAAATCGGTGCTTGCATCCAAAGCCAAGGAAACGGTATTTGTCACGTATCGCCAGGCAGTCACAATATCACAGCCAGTGAGTTACGACAAAATTTACCGGTTCAAAAAAGACGGCAGCGAAATCCCGCACCACAAGTTGATCCACAAGAAATCGGAGTCGTTGAAATGCACCGATTGCTCGTTGAACAACTTCCAGCATAACTTCATCTGCTTGCAGTGTCCTCACGTCGGATGCTTCAACACCCATGCATATACACATTACAAAATCAACCAACATTTATTCGGCATCGATTCCCACAACGGTCTACTATACTGTTTTCTGTGTGGTGACTACGTTAACCATCCAGAGCTAGAAAGGATCAGATCGCACTCGCTAGGGAAAGGAAGTGCAGAAGTTGTAGAAAAAAGCGTGCTGGACGATGAGATCGCGGCCTATTATGCTCCTCCCACGACCAAGGCCATCAACGGCTTGAAGGGCTTTGTGAATTTGGGCGCTAC
The DNA here is from genome assembly GCA_030580235.1 of Suhomyces sp. yHMH580. NCBI lineage: Eukaryota > Fungi > Ascomycota > Pichiomycetes > Serinales > Debaryomycetaceae > Suhomyces > Suhomyces sp. yHMH580. The sequence continues at coordinate 554,241 of JAKTSN010000008.1, read as the reverse complement.
GTGCTACATGAGCTCCATTCTCCAGACCCTTATTCACAATCCCATAGTCAAATATCGCTTTTTCAACAATGACTTCCACTACTTCAACTGCGAGCGAAACACCGAAGATGATATAGACGAGAACAACGCCTGTGTTTCATGTAGTATCGACCACATTTTCCAGGACTTTTACACATCTGAGTCTAACGAGGGGTTTGGAATGACCAATCTCTTGACTACGGCATGGTACAAGAATAAATCGTTGGCTGGGTTTCAGGAGCAGGATGCACATGAATTCTGGCAGTTTTTGCTCAACGAGTTCCATCTCGACCACGAGCATATATCCGCCAATGTGGGCCACCATGATGAAGATGGGTGTACTTGTATCACGCACACCACGTTTGCGGGAGAGCTTCAGAGCTCCATCAGGTGCTTGTCTTGCGAAACTGTCACGCATACCGTCGACCCCATGATGGACTTGTCCTTGGAAATCAACCACCTAAAGCACAAAAAAGGCGTCACCTTGTACGACTGCTTGGACTTGTACACTCTGGACGAAAAACTTGATGTAAAGTACACCTGCAGTAGCTGTGGAGACAAAACCAGAGCCATCAAATCGCTCAAGGTCAAAACATTTGCGCCCGTGGTCTCCATCCAGCTCAAACGTTTCGAACACAAGTTCAACGATACCGCTTCAAAGATCGATACTCCCGTTCAAGCGCCTCTCTACTTGAACCTCACAAAATACTCTTACGATGGCGACAGCTCGGGGATCGACGGATCGAAAATATTCGAGCTATTTGCAGTAGTGTGCCACATTGGATCGGTCAACACTGGGCATTACATCGTACTCATCAAAAACAACTCGGGCCAGTGGTTCAAGTTTGACGACAGCGTCATTTCACTTATTTCTCAAGAAGAGGTTACCAATTTTAACGCCTACCTACTCTTTTACATCACCCATAGAATCTAGAAGTTGTCTCACAATGTAGCATTATTTCAGATTAAATATATTCCGTCAGGTATCAGCATTTTGATTGTGTAAGCCCTAGTCTAAAGACTAAATAGAAATTGCGGTATATAGATACTGCAGTTATAAAGAGGCAGTATATAATACTTCAAGGTATTGCAGCTGCATTCAATATCACGATCCGATTCTACATTATGGCTCTACGGCGGGTTCATTCACCTCATGCTTGCTGAATGGCGAGTACGCTATTTGTATGGCCAGTATCCAACAATCAAATACCCTTCCATTACATGGTATGAAAGGCATGTTATACGAAACATCCAACCGAACTTACAGTGGTCATTTGTTCCTATTGTTAGTGTTGGATTTAGCCGTAATTAGTAGGTCTACTGGCACTCGTGCTCCTTAGTCTACTGCACAATTAAACTCGAGTTCTGTTTGTTGACTTTCGTTAACAATAAACACTACGCTGGCTCCTAATCAACTCGTGAATAAACTTTAGCCGCAGACACCAATTGTGGTTTCTCCTCTAGGGGCACAAAACTAGGGGGCACCAGGCTAAAATTTCTGTGGCAGGTACTTGATTTTCTTGGGTTGCCCCCCCTCCTGCCAGCAAAACCGCACACAAAGAATGATTTCTCAGTTGAAACCGAGCCAACCACCCGTTTCAGCTAAACAATCGTAGCATTTACAGTCTCTCTATTGTGCGGAACAAATGATTCGCGTGTTTGTCCGAATCGAGGTTTAATGAGGAAAATAGCTGCGCAATCGCAACGATTATTTTTAAAACATTGCAGTAAGGGACGCAAGTTTACGGACGAATTAGTGCATCTCATGTAGTAGAAGAGAACGATTCAAGTCCGAGGTGACTACGTGCTTGTTTGTAAACAGAGGTTCCGATCTAATGTTGAATATGTCTCGGCACCGCCAATCGTCCACATAGATGAAATGCCGTGCTAGTATCACGTCAATCATGCTAGTATTTGAGGCGATCGCATTCGCTGCGCGAACCCTGCTTCTATTTTATTCGATGGAGGCGCTTTTGTGAAAATTAAGATCTGGCTACAATTTGAGTCCAGAGCTGGACAGAGTTTCGAATTCGTAAGCAAGGTTTGAAGGCTTTGTGCTGCTTAATGACGCATCAGGAAGCTCGGTGTATTTATAGTTATTTTCCAATTTATTTACTCAGCTGGAGGCACGTCTCAAATCGACAATAATTTCGAAGATGGATTTCATATAAATAAGTAGCCTGACCGCCTTGTATAATTATTCATGGCCAGCTTCCGTTCGTTTATCGCTCCTTTCGTTACATTAGCTAATATATATTCAAGATGTTTTTTTGGCCACCGCTCGCTTTCTTCATCCTATTTCAACTTTCCAACTGTTTGCCAACATCTTACTCCTACCACGTTGAAAGAGATGATCCAACGGCAGATTTTTCTGGTGCCTTTGCCAACATTTTGAACGCAACCTGGCAAACGTTTTGGAGTGATCCACAGTCCTCCTTCAGTGAGCATGCCCTAGTTTGCCTGAGTACAAGCTTTGCTTACCCATCAATTTGGGACTTGGCTGTCACTGGTAAAGCTGTAACCTTTAGCAAAGACGATAATGATATCAGCAAAGTGACTGCAAATTGCTTGGATTACAAGAATCCTCAAGGTTGGTTTTCGGCCTCTACTGCAAAAGACAACGATGTATATGTCGATGACAATGCTCAAGTTATGTGGGTTTACCTTGAATCGTATAAAAACACCAATAATGACGATCATCTTCAAATCGCCCAGACTTTGATGGACTTGATCCAGGGCCAATGGGTGCAAAGCACTGGTGGCGTGAGATGGAAGCTTGGTGCTCCTTATATTGCTTCCATTTCCACTACAGAAGCTGCTTTGTCTGCTGCTCGCATGTATGAGTTCAACAGAGATCCCAAGTTGTTGTCCTTTGCCCAGCAATGTACCGATTGGATTTTTGATAACCTTCAAGATCCAGATGATGGGTTGATTTACGATGGCTTGGATTCAAGCAATGGAAATGTGAACAAAGGTAAATTAACCTATACTGTTGGTACAATGCTTTCCACACTCTCTTTACTAAACCAGTACTCTGCAAATCCAACATATCTCAAGAAAGCTATTGATCTTGCCAATTCCGCCTTGAACTCGAAGGGTGCCTTTTACAACAGTGATGGATACTGGAACAACCCTGTGAGTTATGAACATTTGTTCTTCACAGGACTTACAGACTTACTTAAGTCGAGCAGCTCCTACGCAAAGTACATGTATTCCAGTACATTCAATAAAATTCAGTCTGAAGTTATAAGGCAAGGTAACTATATTTTCTACACTGGGCAGACAAGTAAATCCGGTAACTACTTAGCGAATACTGGAAAATATTCGCCGGATGTTGAATCATCTACTTCTTCTACCAAGTTCAATCTCACCAATTTTCCAAATTTTCAATTTAATAAGAGAGATGAATCACTGGATGTCTGCAAACAAGTGAGCAGCTATTCGTTGATGAACAATGCAGCAGTTTCTCAGATCTACTACCAAGTAGGTAGACTCACGTCTAATTAGTTTCTAGGCTATTTTTAATAGCTCATCTTTGTAGATTATCGTTACTTTTTTTTAATATTGGGAATATACACTGGCCGAAAATTTAGTTCCGAAAAAAAAATAAATCGAATATGCAGCAATTTCATGCACGCGAACGTAAGCGACATGCATGAGCATATTGTGAGTTTTGAAATTTAGGTTTTTGGATGCATCAAGAAAATCGAGTCAAGATCACTATAGTTTATATTCGGACGAAATTAAATTTGTATTGAACGATAAATAATAGTTGCTTTAACTAACTGGTAGAAAAAAATAATATACACCCGAACTTAAAACGTCACAATCTATGAAAAACTTGAAGTACATTATATGCACTAACTTTTGCGACAAGTTGATAGAATTTAAAAATCCTCAATAGTGATATTAGCTTTATCACACATGCTTCTGAAGTGTTTGTTGGCATTGAACAAATTTTTTGGTATACCCTTTTCAACTATTTCACCCTGATCCATCACAATAATTCTATCGTAGCTCAAAATGGTCTTCAATCTATGAGCAATACACAAAATGGTACAATGACCGAACTCATCAGTGATGGTGTCTTGAATCATAGAATCAGTTCCAAAATCGACAGAAGAAGTGGCTTCATCTAAAATCAAGATCTTAGAATTACGGACTAAAGATCTTGCCAATGCGATTAACTGTCTCTCACCAAGAGAGAAGTTCGAACCGTCGTCTTCGACAACCTGATCTAAATGGAACTTGTGGATGTCATCATAACTTACGGAATTCGAAATGTCAAGTTTTTGAGCCTTAACCTTCTCCAAATCCTTGCTTTCAATCAAGTTGGATCTTCTTAAAGTATCCCACAACAAGTCATCGGAGTATTCATGGAAAGGATCCAAGTTCTTACGAATGGTACCCTGGAACAAAACTGGATCCTGAGGAATGATGGATAACTTGGATCTTAAATCTAATAATCCCATATTCGCAATATCCAACCCATCTATACGGATGCTTCCTTGGTCCAATTCTACCAAACGATAGAGTGCTGTCATGATAGATGATTTACCAGCACCAGTCCTACCACAAATTCCAACCTTTTCACCAGGATAAATCGAAAGGCTCAAATCTTTCAAAACGCATGGCAAGTTTTCTCTGTACTTCAAAGACACATGATCAAATTCAATGTAGCCTGCCGAAGGCCATTCCGCAGGAGGAGTGAATTCGGTCTTTTTGTAGGCTGCTTCTTGGGGAAGTTCAAAGGCATACTGATGTAATCTTTCAGCAGAATTCATTTCTATTTCACATTGTGTCATGGCTCTGACGGTCAAAGATAACAATCCGACGATTTGGATGACATAACTCAACAATAAACCAGTGGATGATGCACTGATATTGAATTGGTTGGTGATACACATCATAGAAACCAACAAAGCAAACATACTGGCAATAATATCCAAGTGGACGCACAACCATCTCTGGGTGGCGATAGAAACGAAGTAAGCCTCGTTCATCTTGTCCAAAAACCTATCGTTTTTTTCAATGAACATGTACTCAGCTTTAAAGGCCCTGATGGTCGACATACCAGTCAATGTTTCGTTAAAATTGTTGTACACCAAGGATCTCTGGGTTGCTTCCAATCTCTTGATTTCACGAGACGAGCCCTGGTAGAAGTTGGCAAAGAAAGTGAATCCAAACAACAAGAAAGGCACAAATATAGCAAACCAAGGCAAATAACAGATACATAAGATGACAATACCAATGATCATGGCCAACGGGAAAATGAATAATCTCAACTGTTCTCCGATTTCGTTATCTAAAGAATCGGTATCTTTAGTGAAACGGTTCAAGATTCTTCCAATTGGAGTAGTATCCATGAAGCTCATTGGAGCGTGCAAAACCTTTTCGACAGCTTTGACGTTAAGAACTTTGGCAGAAATGTTGTTCATGTAAGCCAACATAGTAAATTCAATGGCAGTAAAGAAGACCGTTAAAAATGAAAACATGACATAGATGGACACATAGAACTTGTCTGATTTTCCAGGAAACTTCTTTTCTGTCCAGAAGGACAACCAAGTATTGGTAAAGACCTGACAGAATGTAGCCAAAGCCACCAACAATACGAACAAAGGGACTGCTGCATAACCAAAGATTCCCGATCCTAAGTCGATGTACTTTTTGTAGACTTTCCAAGAGATAGAATTGGTAGCTGCGGTCTCATCACTGGTAGTTCTTCCCATCAAATCATCCTGCAGATCCTCGATCATACTTGGTTGTTTAACCAAAGACAATTGTTCGTCGCTGTTGATTTGCGAGTCATCTTCACCAGTTGTGGTGCTTTCCTTTGAGAAAGTAATAAGACGCTCGAATAACTCGTTACGAGCCAAAAGTTCAGGCACTGTGCCCACGTCCACAGATCCATTTCCGTTCAAGAAAACCACTCTATCAGCAGAGTCAATGATGCCCAACTGATGTGTAGCTAAAATAACTGTTTTGGACTTTAATAAGCCTTTGAACAAGTGGTTGACGATGTGGCCACCTACTCTGGAATCCACAGCACTGATAACGTCATCAAACAAAAAGACTTGGGCACCGGAATAGCAGGCTCTGGCCAAGTTGATTCTGGCTTTTTGTCCTCCTGATAACGTGATACCTCTTTCACCAATTTCCGTATGGTCTTTAGCAGGTAAAATGGCCAAATCTTCGTCCAAGGCACAAGCATACAAGACTTTACGGTACTGAACAGGGTCGAAAGGCTTTCCAAACAAGATATTTTCACGAACAGTGGCATTTTGGATCCATGGGGCTGAACATAAGATCAAGTCCTCTTTGACTTTTAACTCTCCGATGCCAGGATTGCTCAACTTCATGAACCCGGCGATGGCACTCAAAAGCGAACTCTTACCGGAACCGATAATTCCCGTAATAATGATGAATTCACCTTTACGGATCTGAAGATTGATATTGCTAAGGCACTTGAAGGTATCAGCCTCAGATTGCATCTGCTGGCTATTGTAAGTAACGGAGCTGTTACCAGAAAAGTACTCACCTTTCTCGGAGTAGGTACTGTCGTGTTTCATGACTCTTTGCTCCTTCTTCATCATCTTCAATCTACGCTGTTCTTCTTTCTTCTTTTCTTTTCTCTGTTTCTTGGCTTCTTCGCTCAAATCCCACATGGACATATCAACATCGTCATAAAAAGATTCCCATACGAAGTCGGCATTGGTGATTTCAATCACATCATCGTCGATAGCAAGGCTTCCACTGTTGTTTACTTCCATGAATTGACGGGCCTGGCCAACTGCGCCAATTGCGCCGGCCACATTAGGTTTCATTTCTTTGTTTTCAAACTGGGAGTTGAACTGGGTTTGGCCCATAAACTCTTCTTCTTCACCCGAAAGATAGTAGCGGCCATTAACTTCTGGCTCCATCATTTTTTCTTCCAATTCTTCACTGAATTCGGAAGAACTTAAGAAATCTGTGCATCTGTTGAAACCAATATAAGCATCGGCACCGGTGGCCAAGGCAATTGGCAATAACATGATGGCTTGGGCCAAGATGGAAAACAACGACAACGAACTAAAAACCTCACCAGGAGATTTCATTCTGTTGCTGGCCCACATGGTGACAAACGATACCATTGAAGTCAAGGTAGGCAATGTAACGGCATAAGCAGTAATAAAGTTTCTCAAAACTTTGATGGTAAACAAGTACTTCATTTCAGTGCCTCTGAGTTTGGAAATACTGGCTTTGTAGGCCAATTCCCAGGCGTAGTATTTGATGACTTTAAGATTATTCAACACTTCTCTCATCAACCCGATTCTCTCATCGGTATACTTGACTACGGTTTCTCTGGTAGTGAACAATTTGTGGGTGAGCACAACACAGATAACCAACGAGATGACAAAAAGTCCAATACCTGCTAACGACGACACACCTAAATTAGTTAACAACAATACGATGGCGATGATAACAGGAATGGGGAAACAGATGACCAAAGGCTGGAACCCAATGGCCAAGTCGATACGGGCCAAGTCTGTACTCATCAAAGAAGTGACCCTACCGATTGGAAACACGTATCTGGATCTTGCAGACAATTTGAATGATTTCAAGAGAATACTTTTGGTTAAGATGGCTTTGGTTTGGGCACCGGTGACCATGGAGTTGTGGAAAAAGTGATTGACCCACAAACCATTCAAGAAGATAAGAACCACGGATCCGATGGTGTAGCCTATACCTTTGTTGTAGGTAGTTTCAATATTGAAGTATCTCAACTCCACAAAGTCAATCAACTTTCTTGACAATAATGGCGACAAGGCTTGAGCACAGAACGACAATGCCAAGCACAAACAACTAAATATGTACTGCCATTTGAAGGTCAAGAATACGGCCCATGGAATAGCGTAGGTTGGCCAGGTAAAATTGTCCAAACTAGGGTGCGATTTGAGGTGCTTTTCCTTTTCTTTCTTCAAAATTTCATTCAAGTGTCTGTCAAAGACCTCGTGCATGTATTTGGTTGTGAGTTCAGGGGTCAACACCCACAAGTCACTAGGGATCAAAGTTCTTTTATAACCTTTGACCAAAATTGGATGCAACCACCAGAATCCAAGCTGCACGAAATAGTTCGCGTGCATCCAAGGGTACGGTTTTCTGTCTTCTTCTGCGGTGATTCCAGGCACTTTTCTCGAAAACAACCACGAGAACATTCTTTTTTCGTTCTTCAAGCCGTGGTTGGACTCTTCGTCCAGTGTCAAGTGGGAGTCTACCTGTTCTACCGAGGCAGGACTATGTTCCTTTTCTTCAAGGTTGGTTTGTGACGAGATCGAATAGTGCCCATCTTGAGGAGGGGTATCCACTGGAGCCTTTCTTTGGGCTCTCTTTTTCTTTTTGGACTTTTTCGCTCTCTGCGGCACTGGCTGCTGCGAATATTGATCAACATATGTAGCTGTAGTATCGGAACTATTAGAGTTTCTGACATCAAGATGGTTCCCTGTGTTGTGTGTGACATCAAGATGGTTCCTGGTATTATGTGTTGGTTCTGGGTATGATATACGTCTCAGATTTCTGTTCTCCGAGTTTTGGTACGCCCTTTGGACGTATGTGTTGAAAGGAGCCGAGTTTGGCAAGGAATAATCTTCATTTAATTGAGATTCTCTGTTGGTATTGTCTCCATAGGTATCATAGCTGTCGTCATAGTTGTAATAATCTATGTGTCTTGACATTCTGAATTATGGTATGCAGTTATTAGGAATGGGATGGGTATAATTAATGAGAAACAAGTTATGGTTGGATCTGAGTGGTATTTAAACGATGTTTAACCTTTGCTGGTATGATATGTTTCGGGAGATCCGATAACTTTTGGTTATATGTAGGCAACTTTTAGCGGAGGGTGTCAGAGTGGACAGGGGATTGGCTGCAAATTCGAAACCAGCCAGATTGCTTGATTAGGAAGTGTTAATGAGATACTTCTTGCTATAGAAACCTCCAGACAATAAGATTTGAAGATGCTCAAAACAATGCTGATAAACCTATAATGCTTTAGTGTACAATACTACTGAAGCAAGTCAGCTTACAACAATAATAAACGTTATGAAGAAAAGTGTTTTGTTTTGTGCCACTTGAGATTTTTTTCACTTGCCGCACTAGGAATTTTTTGGTCGTTTGTTTTTGTTAATTAGCAACAACAATAGCCAAAGAATAGAAGGTCGGAGGAGAATGGCCAAAGGCTGGTTCAGGAGTAGTAATTAGTGCGGATTATGAACTAGTGCTTCGAGAGTGAGCAAATATAGTGCACAGGTAACAAAGGGGTTATGAAGGACGGGGTCTTGCTCGCACCACTTACTCTGTTTGGAGGGCAGCCAAATGTAGGTTCCTGTCAATCAGATTTCTTTGTTCTGGAAGTAAATATGTACACACTTCCAGAGCTTTGTAATAAATATAATACAGTCAGGGGAATGAAGTAGGAACAATATGAGGTACTGTCTTCTTATGATGCTGAACTTTGGATGAAAGAAGACGTAGGAAAAATGGGTTGTCCTTTTGGTATTGGTGGTGATGTAGATATTCTCTCAAAATATGAACGATCCGCCGGCTAGTTGTTACGAGATGTTTTCTTTTCAAATTCGTCGGACGTGGTGACTATTTTATAAAATTGAATCATCGATTTCAAAACTTTTTATTAAAGTTTGTACCAGAGTAGAAAATTCCTATTCGGGAAGGCAATAAAAATTGGCTTTGTGCCATCTCATGTAGGTCCAAGTGGGAAGAGGTCGGGACAATTTCTCCATTTTTTCGGGGTAGAGGCGCAAAATTCTGCAACGAGGGATGAAGGAAATAAGAGCGGAAAAACACCGAAAGAGACCGAAAGCAGCCAATAAGACCGAAGATATTCATTGGATATGGCCCGTAAGAGCAATACACATCATCAAAACCTGTTTACAAATCATGTATGTTATTGTTGAACCATCGAACTGTTGATCCATCTCGTCTCTTTTAAGGTTTCGGCAGTGCGCATTCGCACTAAACGACTTTTCTCCGTCTCAGACGTCATCAACATGTCGTGCGAGCCAAAGCGAACATCCCCACATTTCTATTTTAGTCAGAGCAAGGCACTCCTGCTAGCGACGGTGTTTATCATCGGCTAACGGTCCGGTAAAAGGGATGACATATCTTAGCAATTATTGCCTCCCCACTGCGCATAATAGATTCGCTTGCTCGCAGATAAGAGCAGATACAGTCTAGGCTAATTCTGTACAATACACCTTGTTGCTAATGGCATACATTACATGGCCGTGCATTTTACGTGGCGAAGCGTCATCAACAGTTCGGCTTTATGATATATGTGATCTGGAATATAAGATAAGCTTTAAAACCTAAACTCTATCAATGTAGGCTTTGATGTTGCGTTCTGATCCATTGCCTAATTAGGCAATTTGCGAGGGACAAATTGAGGGTGAAACAACGTCTACACCCCTGCCATCTTACAACCAACCATGGCCCGAACCTCCAGAAGGACCGCCAGGACCACTAGGACCACCAGGACCACCACCAAAGCCTCTCAAGTTGCCCGGCAACCCGTGACCCAAGGCATCAAGATTGTCTTCTCCGTAAGGATCGTCAAATCTCGCACCTGGTGGCACACCCAATCTGGAAGTGTTGCCTCCCGGGCGACGGTCTCCAAACAACGGATGATTGGGTGTAGGATACATACCTCCTTCGTTGCCAGAACCGAGAGGATCAATGTAGGGCTTCATCTCTGGGTGTTTAGGAAGACCAGGCGGGTTCAAGTCGCGGTCCCCTATACTAGGAAGCAGGCCAGAAAACCCTCTGTTGACAGACGAAGATCTGATCTCAAGCTCATCGTCGAAATCAGGCATATCATTGGGACGTTTTTGTGGAGACTTCTTTTGGTCCAACTTGTCCGCGTCGTTCAAGCGAGGATTGGGTATTTTAGTGTGCACTGGTTCTGGGCGCGATTTTTTGTCTTGATCTTGCGGTTCACATAATTGCTGCAAGAAATTGTAATTCGCTATATGATGCTTTATTTTTTCGTTGAACCCGTGAATCAATTGATTGGATAAGTTGATCTCGTTGATAGGAAACTGGATGTCATGATCAATGATATCGTTTAAGCTCCAATCAATCAATACACTATCCAACCTTTTCGGTTCTCCAAATATGAGATTGATCACCATTACTTTGGTGTCCACTTGAGTGATACTGGTGGTGATAAAATGCTTGTCTTTCTCCTTGAGATCATACTGAATTAGCCTATCCGACTGAGTCGCCAATTTTTGTTCGAACCCAGTACATGAAGGATACAACGATCCAACAAAGTTGAGGATCAAGTGTGTTGTGAGCTGAAAATGGGTTTCGATTGGCATTGCGTAACTGCTCCAAATTGTGGCAAGCTCCAGGTACTTTAAGGGACCAATCTCGAGCACTAAACGTGATCCTATGACCCCATACATCACGTGACAGTGGGTCACACGAGCGCAGTCCTTGGCGAAATCGCCTGAAGCAACCGAGCTGGGTAGCAGCAGGACAGTTCCATCCGCAAAAGCAATAAAAACAGAGCAATAATAGGAATAATGTGGCGTGGTATGCGGAGAAATGTTGCAGTGTCGGATCAGATCAGGTCGTTGGGTGTTGTGTAGACAATAGCGGATCTGAACGCGATACGGTGCCTGAAGACTAAGGTAATTGCATCCTCCCGAGGGGAGCCTGGTATCTAGTATGTCCGTTCTGACATGTGCGCTGACCACTTAGAAGCCTCACCGGACTAAAAAGAGAGGAGGTCCGAAAACTTGGGGCCAACACAGGCGGTTCAATCAGGCGGAGACCAACATTATAGGGATAATGAAGTCAAGGTTGCATTTGTCCCAACATATACACTTTGATTGTAGTATATAGATGTAGTTGATGATCTAGATCATAGTCTAAGCCTACCCAGATATCGTTTACTTGATCGGTCTTATCGTGTCTTAACACAAATTGTTGATTTTTTCGAGCGCTAAAATCAATCTTCTATAGAATTCTGGATACAACGGCAATTAATATAATACGAAGCCCCGGTATTTTTAGCGATCATTATAGAAAACTATATAAAATACTACCATCACGCATCACCCAGTGAGCTCTATCTTCATTCGACCACAGTTGAATATAACATAGCCGCCCAATACTATCCTTAGGATCCGACGGCACTGAATTACCAAAGCTCAGTCATACCCACTTCGGTCAAAACTCTACCATAAATGACCACCACAGTTCCATTGATATACTCGTTTCCCGAGTTTTTAGGCGTGGCCGATGCTGTTACCGACCATGTGATTTCAGCCCAGAATCTTACCTTGTATAACACATTGGATCCTAAGCAAATATCCCTCATCAAAGAGGAAAAAGAACGCCCCCCTTTATATTCTTCCCTCAGCACTGCTTCGATACCTTCGCCTCGTGTAGATTCGCCTGTTCAAAACGGCCACCCGTCATTCTCGTCCAATGGTAAAATTAAAAAGGAGAAGAAGAAAAAGGCCGAACCTAGATTCAAAGTTGCCATTTCGGGTGGTTCTTTGTTGAAAATCTTGCATCAGGGCTTGCTCTCAAGACAAGACGGAAGTATTGAGTGGGACAAATGGGACATTTACTTTGCAGATGAAAGACTTGTGCCTTTTGATTCGCAGGACTCCAACTACGGCCAAGCAAAACGGGAAATCTTTGACCAAATCAAGGGTGATAAGAAGCCTCGTGTGTTTCATATTGACGAGTCGCTTATATCTGATCCTCAAGAATGTGCTGATCATTATGAAAAGCTCTTGATATGCAATTTCGCCAAGAAGGACTCGGTCAAATTACCCATGTTTGACTTATTATTGTTGGGATGTGCCCCTGATGGACATATCGCTTCGCTCTTCCCTAACCATGGCGAACAATTGCGTGAAAAGTTAGCATGGTGTATGCCTGTATCCAAAGCCCCTTCAGGCCCAGAGAATAGAATCACCCTTTCTATACCTGTAATTTGCCATGCTAGCAGAGTCACCTTCGTCGTTGAAGGTTTGACCAAAGCTCCTATTATGAGAATAATCATGGAAAGACCTGAAAAGGGCTTGCCTAGTTCCATCGTCAGTGAAAGTGCCGCAGGTAAAGTAACGTGGTTTGTGGACGATGACTCGTTGAAGGATTGTTACGATGTCACCAAAAAGAAGTATAAATTTTTATCCATACAAGACACTAATCAGTAATCTTTCATACAAGGTTGTCAATTGGGTGATGAGATCGATACTACTATACCAAATCCATACTATCGCGAATAATGAATTTTCTTAATATATTGATATACTTTTTTTTTGTATAAAATGGTTTTTATATTTGCCTAAAGTATGTATTATTGTAATATGATGATTGAAGAATAAATGAATACCGATAACAAATACTAGATAACTAATAGTAGATAACCAATACCGTTATAATAAATACCAGATAACAAATACGTTTGCACTGCGAAATTACCTACTTCTAGAATTACTTGGCCCGAGTGAATCTGGCTTTATAGCAAATACATTCTAGTTTATACTAAAATAGTTAAATTCTAGCACTCTATAAGTGGTAGTAATTAATTTCAGTAATTAGTTCTAGCATTGATAAATATCCTAGCACCCGTCACCCATCTCGATGTACATATGTGTGCTAAGAAGCACTCATAAAGTACTCTTTAACATGCGCACTCTTAAGCATGCACTCTTTTACCACTCTTTAGCATCCGCGCTAGCATGAGCGCTCTTCATCAGCACACTTAGCATTTTTCATTAGCACTCATTTTCATAGCATGAAAAGTAAAGCATGAATAATTATTGTAATTTATCTTGTAGTAGTAATAAAGAAGTTAAATTCTAGGTTTAGTTTTTGTCTTTGACTATATACTCTTCAGGTGCTCTATCTGCCCATTCGGTCCATGAACCATCGTATACACGAATAGGAACATCCAAACCTATGATAGAATTGATAGCCAACTTTAATACTACAGCAGTGACACCACTTCCACACATCACTAAAATTCCTTTCTTGCCTTTTAAAAAATCGGAAGATGCTAAATCCAAACCAAAGTCTTCCTTAAATACCTGAAGCAATTCTTCCTTAGATTTGTATGTACCGGTGGTAGGATCGACCACTTTGGAGAATGGCAAAGATAATGAGAACGGGACATGACCTGAACTCAAGCCTGCTCTGGGTTCAGGTGCTCTTCCAGTAAACCTATCGTTGGGTCTAGCATCGAAACTGATGTAGTCCTCTCCCAATTTACCTGACTTGACTAACTCAAGAAGCTCTTCGAATTCAATCACCTCTTTCTTGTAATTTTCCCCGTATTGATCTGGCGAAATTGGCTCATAAGATTCGGACTCAATTGGGGACTGCGGCTGAGAGACTTGTAAAGTAAAACCTGCTTTTTCAAAAGAGGAGTAACTATTCAATAACTGAACATTTTTATGGCCGAAAAGCGCAAATGTCCAGGCTACTCTAGGACTGGAGAATATGCCTGATTTGTCATAAATGACAAGCTGATCGTCGACGGTAATTCCCAATTTTTTTACAGCTTTGGTGAATCCTTCATATGTAGGAAGCATATGTGGGTATTTGGACCCAGGCAATGAGGTTTTGTCCAAGTCAAAAAAGACAGCATTTCCAATTCTCTTATGTTGGTATTCGTCGTAGGCATTTCTAGGGTTATTAGGCATGAACCAGGTGGCATCTACCGGGAGTGCGCGGGTGCCCAGGGCATTTTCAAGAGCAACCTTCAAGGCGGTTGGGCTAATAGCAGATACAAATGGTTTGGACATTCGCAATTACTTTTGACTTTCACAGCTGTCGCTCGGTCAACTACGATTTAATTATCCAGTCAAGGACGCGCGCAACGACATAAAGCCGTTGGGCTAAACACACGTTGAATGCACGAACTTGAGGAGAGAAACATGGCGGTACGTAGTACCTACTCTCTGCTACTCAGCTATGCATTGAAAGGATACCCGTCAACAGAAACGGGGGATTTGGCTTCGAGGAGATTTGGCTACAAGTGGATTTGGTAGATAAGGGGGGTGGTGAATGCCGCATGGTGACCGGCTCGGTATAAGACTGAAATTCTTGGGCGCAAAAATACCCACCGTAACTACGACGAATGAGTTTTATCCAGATTTAATAGAGCACCGAGTCAAGTTTCGCAAAAGCTTGCCCAACGAAATATATTTGGTTATGAACGGATGCTTTAAATTAGCTGATTATAAACGTTTCGCAACTTTATAACGACATATTTGACCCGATGCATGCACTTTAGAGACGAGGCCATGTGGTACCATACATAAAACCCCTTTTGCTTGGTTGTAGGCTACTAGAGTTCTACGGGTTACGTAATTCTCTCGGCAGCTCGGAAAATATGCACTGATGCGAGGCTTTGAGTCTTTGCGCAGAGGAGTTATTAACATATCTGTCAAACTGGCATGATCATTATTCCGAAATTGCTTTATCCTATGAGCGAGAAATTCACAATAGCCAGGTGACAGAGTTTCAGCTGCTTGAGAAATTTTCGACTCCACAGCGCTTGGTTCAGCCTCTCCTTGCTTCAAATATATAAAGCTGTCAAATTTGCTGTCAAATTAGCTGTCAACTTAGCTGCAAAATATCAAATCTTAGACAAAAAAAAATGAAGTTTTCAACACTTTGCACCGTTGCAATTAGTTTGGTTACCACTGTCGTCGCTAAAGTGACTACTGATGCCAGGTTCCCAGGTCTCTCGTTGAGTGCAACTACAAACCCAGGCTCGTTGGGTATCGATACTGTTCAACAGCTTTCTGGATATTTGGACATTGAAGACCAAGACAAGCACTTCTTCTATTGGTTTTTTGAATCCAGAAATGATCCTGGCAATGATCCTGTTATTTTATGGCTCAGTGGTGGACCCGGATGCTCGTCGATGGTAGGCGCCTTGTATGAAAACGGACCTTCCTCCATTGACAGCAATTTGAACCCGGTCAGAAATCCATATAGTTGGAACAACAATGCGTCCGTGATATATTTGGATCAGCCTGTCGGCACTGGATTTTCTTACTCAAGCAATGGAGTGGGTACCGCCGCGATAGCAGCGGAAGAAGTGTATGCTTTCCTCGAATTGTTCTTCAAAGCAAATCCTCAGTTCAGCAAGCTCCCATTCCATGTTACTGGCGAATCATATGGGGGCCATTATGTGCCAGCCGTTGGTAGCGAAATATTGACTCATCCCGACCGTTCGTTTAACTTCGCGTCTATCGCCGTGGGTAACGGATTGGTAGATCCTTTGACTCAATACAACTGGTACGAACCTATGGCGTGCGGCCAGGGAGGACAAGCACCCGTTTTGAGTGATGACCAGTGTAGTCAAATGCTCCAAGATCAAACCTCTTGTATTCCAACTATTCAGTCATGCTACAATAACCAAAATGATGACGGTCAATGTGAAAATTCATTTGACCTGTGTGATAACGTCCTTGCTATTTATCAAAATACTGGATGGAGCGTTTACGACGAAAGACCATACTGTCAATCTGCACCGAGTCCTTGCTACATAGATACCAGTAATGTTGTGAATTATTTGAACCAGGCAAATGTTCAACAAGCGTTGGGAGTTCCTCCTAATACTACTTTCAGTGAATGTTCTAATTCAGTGTACGATAATTTCCTAAATACTGGAGACTGGATGAAACCATACCAGGAAAACGTCACCACTATTTTGGAGCAAGGTATTCCGGTGTTAGCATATTACGGAGATGCAGACTTTATCTGCAACTGGCTTGGGGGACATGCTTGGACTGATGCGCTTCCTTGGTCCGGCCAAAGCTCTTTTTCCCAAAGTTCGTTTTCCGAATGGGTCGTCAATGGAAACTCTTCAGGCCAAGTCAAAAATTACGAAAACTTCACATTTGTGAGAGTGTACGAAGCAGGCCACTTTGTTCCTTTTGATCAGCCTGAGAATGCATTGGCATTGATCAACTCCTGGATCAGTGGAAACAAAGCTTTGCAGTAATTATGAGTACTATGACATAAATATAATTGAGAATGCGATGATCGTAGATTTTAAAATAGAGTGAAGCATTCACTTTCTCATAACTTGAAATAACAAGTCTAATAAAGACAGAAGATTTTGTATAGCCCGCTAGAGAGCTGACGTATTTGTAAGATACTCGACCTGTAGTATATGAATTGGTCAGGCCCTTATTGTCATATTTCTACAAAACCTACACACGATAACTTATAGCTGCACCAGCGATAGACACATTTAGTATTCGTTATATACCAAAATGTACCAATTTCTCTACTCTACGTCTTTATTTTCTGGCTTGACCATCGAAGCACCAAACCTGGAAGTATCAGCCTTCATGAACTCTCTCAAGGCCATGGTAGCGTAAGAACTCACACCAAGCTGCATTTTCAACACTATAGCCAACTTCTCAGCGGCCGGGTCGGTATTAATGATTCTGGAGCTGACGTCGTCTAAGTCTGGAAACTCCACTTTTTCTTGCGCCTCTTCAGACGTTTCTTGAGTCTCTTCGGTCTTTTCTTCAACGCTCTTCTCGGCCTTCTTTTCCTTGTTGAGTCTCAATATTTCCAAGTCAGTTCTAACCAAGGGAACATCGTTGTTTTTGTATTTGATCAATTCATAAGACAAGTTTTCTGGCTTAGAAATTAAATGTCTGTATGAACCAGCCAAACTGAATTCCCTTACTCTTCTAGTCATTTTGAATGGGTCCAAGCCATCTTTGGCCATGGTCTCAACATATACATTTCTTAATGTTTCGTTGGTTGGATATGTGATCTTGTAACCTGGGCCTGGTAATATGACGTCGTAGATGGAATACTTTCCAGAATCAATATCTTCTTGTGTCAATGGCATGACTCTGACGTCTTTGCTGACGGCTACGTCTTCTACAAACTCTTCGCCGTTTTCGTCCGCATCGTCTTGATTGACTTCCTTAGGACTAGAATCGTAAACCAAGTCGCCGACTTGAGCCTCCAATCCGAACAACTCGATTCTTGTACTGGCCACCAAGTTCCAAATATATGACTGATATGCATGTCCGTACATGATACGGAGGTTCTTGGGAATGGCCATAATGGCTTTAAAGTACGAGTGAGAGCTGAACTCCTCATTGTCGTTGAGAGGTTCCTTCTCTAATACCTTTAAAATCGAGTGTTCGGCCGAAAACCTATGAGGCATCTTCTTGAGAGTCAAGGATGGGTTTGAGGTCTCAGCCCAAATCCGTCTGGCTTCTACAGAATCGGGAGCCACCACTTCTTGTTCCGATAAAATCAACTCCACCACACTTTTCCAGTCTTCATTCAACACATGTTTGCCGAGTTCGTGGGTAGAGATGGAAAACGACCCAAATCTTTGCATACCGTAGTAGTTAATAAATCCTTTGTCTTTCAAAGAATTGAAGCACTCCGAAACTACGTTTTCAATCTTGTCTTCGTTCAACGACTCTACATCTCTAATTGTGATCAAGAACTGGTTTCCCTTAAGATCACCCAAGCCCAACAGCTTGTCTTCGTATGAAAATCCACCCAAGATCGAGCCCTTTAAAGCTTTGTTGAGAGAGTTGATACGAACCACTTTTCCTCGGTGGATACTGAATCTTTGGCATGTAACTCCTCGTCTATCTTTGGTACCAGCAAAACCAATGGCTTTGGTAGGGAATCTGATGAACTTTGCAATGGTCGATGCTACTTCCATAGTTTCTCTGTTTTCTTTGTATACAGTGAGGTGCAAGTATGGCTTGAAAGAGCCCAATCCATAGTTAAGTATTCCATTCTCATCTACATGGTGCATACTTTCCTGAGGATGTTGTGCTCTTCCGCTACCTCTTCCTTGGCCCTTTTTGGCAATGGCGATTTTAAAAGTATTTTCAGCTGAAGTGATCGTTTCCAATTGTCCTTGGAAGGCTTGTCTGAACAACTGATGCAACTTGCCTCTGGCTTGTTTATCTTCAAAAGCGGTTTTTGTTTCCATATTGTTACCTGTAGAAAACAATTCTTCAACCTGAGCAAGTTCTTCGCTGGTGATATGCGTCAACAACTCAGCACGGTGTTCTTCACTCAACTGGTACTTTGGTCTCTCTTCTTCTTTCTGGGCCTCTTCCTCCAATCTCTTGGTCTCTTTATACTGCTCTACCTCTTCAGAAGTCATATCCTTCAAAGCATCTCTTTCCTGGTCTCTCTTTTCAAGCCTACGTTCTCTCTTAGACTTCCCCATATCAATTCCTTCATCTTTCAAGTGCACAACTTCACCGTTCAAGTCGATCTCATTGACCTGGAAATCGGAGTAAAGTTGCTTCATGCTCCCATGAAATCCTCCCCCGGACTTGTTCTGCTCATTGATGTACGAGGTGATCCCGACTTGCGACTCCTGGACGACTTTTAAGGCTCTTTGGTCTTGGCTGAGAGTAGCGAATCTTGCTTTTTTATGGCCCACTTCTTCGCCGGACTCCACGAGTCTTTTGACATTGTTAGTGGACATGGTGATTATTCGCAGCTGTAATATTCGGGTTGGTAAGTTAACAAGCTTGGCTACGATGCGGGAAATGTTGGATAGTTATTTCGAGTTGCACATCGGTGATATTTCTTTGTATAGTGAAAAGTTGATGAAGACCCAGGGCTATATGCAGGTGCGATGAGCTCCTAGTACAAGCACCGTAAATTCAATATGATCTGGGGACAAGGGTACAGTGAAACGAATGTGACAATGGGTGTTCATGAGGCCGATTTATCAGTCGTTTTAACCTTCCAAAATTATAGTTGGTTCCACTTTTGGTGACCGACGCTGGTCTCTTTTGCGAGCGAGATTTGGCTGCGAATTCTTGTTTGTGCATAAATTATACAGATACTGTGAATTTATTGATTGTCTAAGATTTGCTAGCAGCTTAGATACTATAATTGCTGGTCAGCTTACGATATTTGCTATAAAAACTAGATATGTTTTGGAAAGGACCTTCCATTGACAATGAAAGGTGGGGCCCGGTGATCAGATTCCCCGAAGCTGGTTCTGAATTGAAGAGAGATACATCCAGTAGCTGGAATCTCGATACTACTATCAGGTCAGAGCGGTTGGGGTTGAGAAGGTTGGTGCGTGCATGTTCGAAGTCCGTTGGGCTTTTCAATGAACACGCACAAACAGTGGGAAGCTCTGATGAAGAGGATAAAGAATTCGATGAATACGAACAGTACAAGCGGTACGACTCTAGAAACTTTCATACCGAAGCCATTCTCGATATCAAAAACTTGAGGATTGGTAACACTGTCCAAATGGGAAAGCGTTCTGGGGTTGTGGGGAAGGCTGAACGAAGCAAGAGCGAGGACAAGAAAAGAAGAATTTTAGTATTGGATCGTTTTCCACCTGATGCGGGAGTCAATAACATTCTCTCCCAAGTCTGTGGAGGACCATTGGAAAGAGTGGTTTACTACGATACAGACACACCTAAGATGGAATTGACGTTTGTGTTCCCCGAACAGGCTGCAAATTTCTTTACCTACGCAACGAGAACGGGGCTTTTTACAGTCAATGGCAAGAACTCGCGCGTATGTTGGGCGGACATCTTCAATACTGAAAGTATCACCAATGAACACGCCAAAGTGTCGCCTTCTTTGATGCGAGAAATTATCCATCAAGGTTCTCGAAGAACATTGATATTGTCGCAGATCATTCCCAACAAGATTCTTCGTAGTAACAAGAAGTTGTTTTACCCTGATCCTAGCGAGCACTACTCCCGAGCCTTGGATATCGTCGAAATCAGAGCAGACTTTCTGGTCTACGGGGAAGTGATCGATTTGGGACCGGTTGTGTCACGTAAGTTGTGTTTCTCGATTCATTTTTCCGATATCGAGTCGGCGATTTTGGCAAAGAGAGACTGCGAGACCCCAGGAACAGAAATGAATAAAAAGTACAGCACCTGGTCGCTCTGGTTTGCCAAAGATGTCACCGACCGACCCTGTCCCGTCATATAGCCCATAATCTAATCATATATATATATATATTTTACATGTTAATGACCCATAGTAGGAGTTATATGTGATACCACCAGCCTACCCCGGCACCTATTTGGATCACTGCGAAAAGTTACGTGATCCGTCAATTACATTACCCAAACGGTCATAACAACAGTAACACAAAACCAACACGAAAACAGCCTGGTTGAAATCAAACTCAAACGACGTCAAGGCAATTATACTTGGAAGTACCACCGTTCGTCGCAGAAACCTCGCAACATGTCACAACGCGCTCCCTTACGTCCCAGATCGTCTTTGGGACACATTTCATCGCCTGGATCATCGACCCAGTCCAGCCCTGTGCAGTCCAAGCCGAGGGTCAATATGACAGATTTGAGGCGCCCCCCGTCAAGAAACTTCCGTCCTGCTTCACCCAAGCTTTCAGCTCCTCCTAGTGCTGGGTCTAGAGTATCACGACCAAGTTCAGCCATGGCCAATTTTAGCTCAAGCAGACCTAGCACGCCTTCTTTTACAAACAGACAAGAGCCATATACGGGCTCAATCACGGTTTCGATTCGGCCAAATCCATACAGCGTCAATTCCCAACAACCCAGTGCTTGGAACATCGACGAAATGTCTAGTTCAATCACCAATATGGCTGACCAAACGTCTTTTAAGTTCGATAATGTGTTTCCTCCCAGGCTGGATCTTTCCAATAGAGAAGTGTACCAAAAGTCATGTTCCAATATTGTAGACAAGTTTTTGAATGAAGGATACAACGGTACTATATTTGCTTACGGAATGACTGGATCCGGTAAAACATTTTCTATGAAGGGGTCTGACCTGGATCCAGGCTTTATTACCCTAGCTATCGATGCCATTTGGGACAAAATCGAGTCGGCCAAATCCAACACTGAACACACATTACTGATAAGTTATCTAGAAATCTATAATGAAAAGATTATCGACTTACTTCAGCCGTCAAGCTCATTATCCACAGACCTCAAGATTAGAGACGACATCACCTACGGCACCAAGATCATTGGAATAAGCTCGCCTACAATAGCCTCCAAGTCCCAGATCCAGCAGCTTATTTCAAAAGGAGATACAAATAGAAAGACCAGTGCCACCGATTTCAATGCCCGTTCGTCACGGTCACACTCAATTCTCCAGCTTAAGCTCAATAAAGCAGATCTTGTGAAAAACGTCGAAACTCACTGTACGCTTTCGCTCTGTGATTTGGCAGGATCAGAAAGAGCAGTTCTGTCGCTTGAAAGAAGAAAAGAAGGCTCTTTTATTAACAAGTCGCTCTTGGCGTTATCCACCGTCATCAACAAGCTATCATTAGCATCGTCTTCTCCCCAATCCAACGAACATATTCCATATAGAGACTCCAAGTTGACAAGACTTTTACAGCCTGCTCTTTCTGGCTCATCTCTTATTCTGATACTATGTACCATTCATTTGGGCTCGGTAGTGACGAGCCAGCAGTTCACGTCAGAAACCTACAATACCTTAAGATTTGCAGCCAGAGCAAAAGATATAGTGATGGATGTGCAGAAAAACAAGGCATCTGCGCTTGACCAAAGTGAGTCCCTAAAGCTTATAGAGACATTGAAGAGTACGGTTGAATCGCAAAAGCAGGAAATTATGATGCTCAAGATGCATGGTGGTACTGCTAGCAATACCAGCACCATCGAACCAGTCAATCTCAAACAAGAGCTAAAAATTTCCCAGCTTGAAGCAGAAAACAAGATCTTGAATGAAAAGTTAGAGCATTTGACTCGAATCACCGATCTTCAGAAAACAGAAACAATTATTTTAAAGAATGACACTTTGAACGATATTCTTGGCTCCAACGTCGACTCTTCCCAAATGTTTATGGCCAATTTGGAAGAGTATTACAAACGAGTCAACTACGAGATAGGCGAACAAAGGTCTTACATCCAGCACTTAGAGAATCAAGTTCAATCGACACAGCAAGAATTGTCTCTACACAAGAACACTCAACATACCAAGCAGAAGCGAGACTCGAGAGAGCTCAGTGAGAGACAATACGACTCAATTCTCAAAGACCAAGAAGAGGAGATTCTCCAGCTCAAGGAATTGCTCAAGGATAAAGACCATTTGATCCGCAGCTTGACCAAAACCACCAAGTTGCGTCGGTTGGTCGAATCCAACTCGCTTAACCAAGAGAATTATGACAAGCCACTGGATACAAGTATTGGAGGCAAAGAGAATGAAAATGTTCTTCGGCTGTTTAAGATCGGGCCAAAGTCCACAGAGGTGGAACTCGAGCTGGTGCAATTGATGTGATACGAGAGAATATGTATAGTATGGGACAGGAAAAGTAGAGTGTAAAATTAGAGATATATGAGGTATTTTAATAAAGAATATTTCCGACATAGTGAGGTGCGTTCAATATGATTAGTTCGATTAGGTGATCATTATTTACTCAAGGCTAATGTCGCTGTCCAATGGGCGGAGACACAAGACGGCCTTATCGGAGCGAAAACTCATCACTTCTGGTCGATATACGGTTCATCTACCGCGGGCATACATAGTCAGGCTCATACACATTTATATATGTAGAAGAACCACTGATGAGTCATCAACGCAACAAGCCTGCAACGAGACTCGTAATACAACGCCACTAATAATATTTGTGCCTGCACATTTTACCAATAGGTTTGGTGCCGCACAGCTACCCTAGTAGCTTTACAGATCGAGTCCGACAGTTGACCCACCTGTCTACACCTGCCTATACCTGTCTACACCTGCCTCCACCTGTCTACCTGTCTACCTGTCTATATCTGGTTTAGGGCCACGGTGACATTGTTCTCACATCATTTACGAACGGTATTGCTTGCTTGGCTCGAAAAATAAACCGCTTGCAGGTGCGCCTATATCTTATCATAATCTCCGGTTCTCTGTTTCGCACGGGCGGCCCTTTTCAACTTCAAGCTAACTAAATCATTAAAACTAACTATTCAACTAACCGTCTCAACAAGAGTACTTTTGTGTTCTACCTCAACCTAAGCCAGTGTCAGTATTATATCCTTGTAGTTATGTCCGTTGGCAACGATTTGTCTCGCAACCCTTCGACTCTCGATTCTGTGGGGTTGTCGGAAACAGCCACCTTAAAATTCAACGTCAAGAGAGACGAGTTGCAGGATACCTTCGATGCCAACTTCACATTATACTATCCATTTGTACTAAGAAAACAACGCTTGGCAGCCCACGAACACGATACAGCTGGAGCTTCTCCGGTGGCAGACTCAGCACAACACCAACCTGCGCACCAGACTTTTGCAAGTGCCAAGTATGAAAGTGAAAGCTACAAAGACGACGATACGTCTACAATTTTCACGGACAACTCGAGAACTATCTTTGGAAAACCGACTAGTGTTTTCGACTCCAAACGAGAGTTGGTTCTCGTCAAAGAGTTTTTGCACTCGTCCTATTACTTATTTCCTTCCGAAAATTCGTTCGAGATATTCAAACAATGCAAGAATAAAAATTCTGGGGATTTCAAAATCGCCAGCCATGACTATGTAGCAGACCTTCAACAGTTTGGTATCGGCTTACCTCTATTTAAAATTCAAGTACCCTACTTGTCCCAGTTTCGCAAGTCTGCTCCGTATATGGTGTTTAAAAAGTACCGCGAAAGATCGTTGAGCTTGGTAGAGAGTAATGCCAGTGCAGAAAGTGGTGATTCCCTAGTTTCACTTGACGACCACATGGTCGAATCTTACAAGTATTGTGCCGTTTATAACAAAAACTTTACCAAAGCTCGCCGGTTCATGTTTGAGTTCTACAACGACAAAGGTGATGTCAACTGCAAAGTGATTTTGTTTATGAACAATTCCAAACCTTTTGCGGATTTTGTCTACAAGGACACTAGATTCAGAATCCTAGGTACTTCCGTTATTACTGCTTTTCACTTGGACGCGGCCCCGAGCTTTAAATTGCTCATTGTAGACGATAACAAGCCTTCGTTGTGTGACAATATTGTCGACAAGAAACAGGGGTTTGTTCTGAACATACTTAAAAGAGAGCGCGCATCGAGTGTTAGCGAGGATGTTAAAAATGACCACTTTGAAGCAAACCGCTATGCGAATCCTCACCCTAACCCGGACAATAAGTTGTACGAAGACGATTTGAATAATACCACCGAAAAAAATATTCGTACCAACCACATTAGTGACGATCTCCCACCATTCGGGGCGTTAAGAGACTTTTCTGTATATGGCCAAAAAGACTCGCACTTGATTCCGAAAAAATATACCGAAGCTGGCAAAATCCAACTCTACCAAGAATCTCTGCACGATTCTTTGGACAGTGTGTTTTCAATTGATGAAGATACGTCGGTGATCGCTTGTATTCTTATAACTTTGCGTGAAGTTTCACTTCGCAATGCCTCCAAGGCTCCTCAAAGGGCGCTGTTGAGAGGCTTGAATCCTATGATGGACTCCTCAAGTATCGCGATGTAATAAAATTCTACGAATATCAAGAAAAGTCCCAAATTTTAGTTATCTGGAGGTGGGTAATGGAAGATACCTCGATACTGCGGCTGCATGAGACCAGATTCTGTCTGGTTGCGGGTGCTTCTCTTAAGGTAACAATCGCCGTAGTTACCCCTTGGTAGCAAAGGCGCCAGTGTGTATGAGTAGTGGCTCGATTACCCCTTCCAAGTAAATTTCTTCGACTACTTTAGCTTCACTAACGGAATACATAAATCCTAACAGGTTTAAAGAAAATATTTTAGTCGTCAGAAGTGGGTAAACAGTAAATGAAGTCTTCAATTTTTTTCAATAATTAAAATGTTGGTACCAGAAAAAGTATCGAATTTTATAAAATTAAGAATGAATTCTCAAGTCTTGATAGAATAAAGGAGCAATAGTTTTATCAAATGATTTTCTTGTACACTATTTATTTTGAAAGTTCTACTTAAATAGTCCTATTATTAAAAACAATAGTTGAGTTTAGGATAGTTGAGATTTTGGATAGTTAACAGATCAATAACGTTCTGGGGATCGAGATCTTTCTCTAGCTCTGTTTGGAGATCTGGAAGGAGATCTGGAATACTTGCCTCTCGAATATTCTCTTGAGTCTCTTGAGTCTCTTGAGTCATGGTGGTCTTGCTCACGGTTATATTTATCGTTTCTGGGATCGTACGCTGGCTCAGCACCTTCTCCCAGGTCACCTCTGAAGTCTCTGTCGGGATAATCCCTTGACTCGTCACGGTCTACAGCATAGTCTCTGTCTGAGTAGCCATCAGGTCCGCTTCTAGAGCTTCCTCTGGAAGAATATCCACCTCTTGAGTAGCCACCTCTGGATCCTCTTCTTTCGTAGCCACCGTATCCTCCTCTTTCACCTCTTTCACCTCTTTCACCTCTTTCGCCTCTTTCACTACGGTCGCCTCTTCCTTCGTAACCTCTTTCATAACTACCTCTTCCTTCATAGCCACCTCTTCCTTCATAGCCTCTACCTTCGTAGCCGCCTCTACCTTCGTAGCCACCTCTACCTTCGTAGCCACCTCTACCTTCATAGCCACCATAGCCTCCTCTGCTATAGCCTCCTCTTCCATAACCTCCGTAGCCTCCTCTTCCTTCATATCCTTCATCGTATCCACCTCTACTGTATCCATAACCTCCTCTAGGCCCGTATCCATAGCTTCCTCTTCCTCTGAAACCTCCTCTTGGACCACCTCTGCCGCCTCTGAACCCTCCTCTTCTTGACTCGTACGGATCGGATCTGGCCATTTGGACAACCAAACCTTCCTTTATTGAATAAGGTAATTGTTGGCCGTTCAATTCCAAGGCTTTTTCACTACTTTCATACTCTTTGTATTCAACAAAAGCGTACTTTTCACCGTCGTCTGTTCTTGGAGGAGGAATATCCAATCTTACCAATTGACCGAATCTAGGAGGTTAGTTGACTGATTGATTTTTTGATGAATGAATGAATAGTAGAAGAAGGATGAGGAATTTAAGGAAATGATCGAGATCGACGAAATCAAGACGGCAGGAAATCGAAAATGAAAATGGAAAATGGAAATGAAGGATTCAAAAGTGTTTGATCCATGGAATGTGATAGCTGATGATATCAAGTATGATGGAGAAATGAATTGAAGAGGAGACTAGACTGTGTTTTAGAGTGTTCAACACTGTTCAACAAGAGTTCATTCTGGCACAAGTTATCTTGGCGAGTATTCATCATTTTGAAAAACTTTACTTACTTTTCAAAGTCCGGTGCCAAATCGGCAGCCTTTGATTCTCTAGAGAACCCAGTCACGTACAATGTATTCTTTGGCATTGCTTGGTGAATAAATGTCAACGACGAGTGTTTTTTACTTCAGTGTTGACTTGAGGGGCGTGGATGTGCAGGTGCACGCACGTGCTTGTTCACGCACCAGTTTTCTCTCTCCTCCACGTGATATACCTCCGCATGGTTCCAAATCCCGGCTGTGCTTACTACCCCAGCATTTGGCCCCTTTTCAAATTCTGTGTCAGCTGACTACCCAACATTTTCTATTCAACAATTTAATGTACATGACAACGCCAAAAGAGCTGGACCGGACTGCAGGTAACCGATTTTTTTACCGCAAACCAGAATCTGATGTGTGAATAGCATACGGCAGGGTCCTGGAAGCTTTTTTTGCACGCCACAAGCGAAGTTGAATAACGGATTGTTGAACTGACGTGTCAACTTATTGAAGCATAACAAGATCGAAATATAAGAATAATCCATATATACCTAAAAAACGCCAAACATATCTATTGATATACTCAATAATAGTTCGATTTTATTAAAGGTGTTTTCAACATGACATCTTCTATAATAGACGAAACCTCAAATGTTTTGGACTACAACTTCCTTGCCAGCTTTGATCACGAGGAACCAGACATTCTAGATGAGTTTTTGGACCAAAGAGTGTATGATTCAATAGGAAACACTTCTCCCGTCGGCAATGGCCAAGTAAAGACAGAATCCAATGAATTGAGTGAGTTTTGCACTAACGCCCCCAACTTCACCAAACCAACCAGCAATTCCATCTCGCCCCAGAACGACTACTTGTATCTTGATCCGAACTTTCCCATGAAGGGTCAAGAGTCAAACAGCTTTACGAACAACTCAACTGCAGAAGTGTCTGAGAACAGGGCAGAATTGAATTCATTGTCTGATCATGACATGATACGGGACGAGTTGTCCAAGTTGAAATTTGGAAACCATTTTATGAATCCATGCCCCTCCACCATAAACGTCGCAGATCCATCGTACCTCGATTTTTCACCACAAACAATGGAAAAGTTACCGTACCAACTTCAGATTCACAATATACCCAAATATTCAAGAGTAGAAACACAGATCAAGCTCAAGTTGACATTAAGTCCCGGTCCTTCCAATGCCTTGTTGTACATCCCACAAGACCTTATCTCCAAAAACAAGTTTTGCTTGAACCAGCCGTTGGATAGTCTAAGTCCAAAACTCAAAGAAAACTTGCTTTATTTGGACGCTTATGTGTTGACCAGTGACTTGAAGAAATCATGCAATATTTGTTCCAGATGTATAAAACGTGAGCAAAAGAGAGCCTCCAGAATAAAGGCCGAGATCGACTCTGATAGACTAGAAGACGTACATGTGGGTGGCTCGGGGGTGGTAAAGAATAACCCCAACTCTTGGGCCGACGACAAGATGCTCAAGAAAGCTATAATATTCAATTGTAAGGAAATTATGTCGTTCCCACCACCCACTGGTTTAAGCTCCGATTCCAGCAAATCTCTCGAGCTTTCGGCCAGAATAATATGTTACTGTCGTCACCACAAGGAACCAGACGGATTCAAGCTCTTGTTTGTCGTCAAGAACAACCATAATGAGGTTGTAGCAAAGCATATTTCGTCGCCCATAGTGATCATGGATAGAAAGAAGAACACTTCCAGCAAAAGCGAGAACATGAATATCGATGGGTCCGTCACAAACTCCATTGTCAGCTCCTCAAATAACTTGAAAGGATTGCACGATATGGAGAAATCAAAGGCGAACAGCATCGTATCTAATAGTGATGCAGAAAACGTATCGCCTCGTGGTTTTGCCATCAATATCACCCATTCTGAAGTAAGCACTCCTAGCAGACACCACGCCAGTCCCAATCAGGGCCAATCTAATGAACAAAACCAGTTGGATGAAGAACTCTTGTCGTTGAACCATCCGTTATCGCCTAATTCTATTGACGAGTCGGCCTCAGAGCCTCAAAACAATACCGATGCTACTCCTGACGAAGGCAGAAACTTGAAGCGTAAAAAGCTTTCGGTGGACGATTCCTACAACACATCTTCCAATCCGATGTTCAACGGCAGTGTAAGTGGGTTTTCACCTATGAGTAACAGTGATACCAACACTTCCACCAGCCATAACTTCTCTATGATGAAACATGGCCAATCGTGGGATAACTCTGCAAACCAACAGTTTGGTGCCTCCCTGCTCCAACAGGTACATCCAGTACCACAAACTACCTTTCCTTCTATTCAAAGAATTATACCTGCCCAAGGACCTATCAGAGGAGGAATAGAGGTGACGTTATTGGGATTCAATTTTCGTCCTGGCTTGCTGGTAAAGTTCGGCGCCAACCAGGCTCTTGCTACTCACTGCTGGTCTGAAACCACCATCGTAACTTACTTGCCTCCAGCATCACAACCAGGCCAAGTCTTGGTGAGCTTTGAAAGCCACGATACCATGATGCTGGGAGGTCCTCTGCAGCTGCAAATCTTCACCTATACCGACGACACCGACCGTCAATTGATCGAATTGGCATTGCAGATTGTAGGATTGAAAATGAATGGAAAATTGGAGGATGCAAAGAACATTGCAAAGAGAATCGTCGGAACTGATAATAGCAATAACAACAACAGCATGAACGGTTCAACTATGCAACACGACTCCATCAAACAAGCCAATATGGAATGGTTTGACAACGCCCATAAGGCAGCAGAACAATTGTCGAAATCAGACTTGTCCACCGAGGAGATTCTTGTCAACTTCCTTTCGTTGGTGGATCTTCCTAATTGTCCTATAATTATTCCAAACTGGCAATTGTGCAATGATCTGGGTCAAACCTTATTACACTTGTCGACCCTCAAGAAGTACTCAAACTTGGCCAAGTTCTTGATAGCCCATGGGTGTA
Organism: Suhomyces sp. yHMH580; assembly: GCA_030580235.1. Classification (NCBI taxonomy): domain Eukaryota; kingdom Fungi; phylum Ascomycota; class Pichiomycetes; order Serinales; family Debaryomycetaceae; genus Suhomyces; species Suhomyces sp. yHMH580. Next base: position 524,048 of record JAKTSN010000008.1, on the reverse strand, counting down.
AGATCGACTTGCAAGACAATCAAGGTGTGACTCCGTTATTTTTGGCTTCCATGTGTGGACATCGCGACTTGATCAAGATCTTTGTAGATTGCAAATCAAATTGGAACTTGAAGTTATCAAATGATAAGTACTTGAAGGATTATTGCGACTTGAACGTCCTTGATATATTCAACACTTTGGAACAAGAGAACGACAGTGAAGACATTGAACCTATTGCTGATTCCAAGGAAGATAAGTTGACCAAGTCCATTAGCCTTGATTCGTTAAACTCTATGCTTACGATGAGCTATGGCCGCCATGTTTCCAAAATGGTCATTGAAGGATCTGTCAAGCCCAAAGTAAGCAGCCACCAAAGGTTCGTGGATAGAGAGGCTCTTAATGCACCAGTCCACTCTAGTTCTTATGAAGACAGTAATTATTCGTCTGAGTTTGCAGACTCAGAGTTTGAGTCTAATGACGATGACCTTGACGAAACAGACGACTACGATGAAGACTATGATGATGATAGTGATTCGGTTAGAAGCTTGGACAGAGATATCGACGACGCCTATGCTACAACTCCAGTCACCAGTAGTGGTACCATACTTAATGATGTTGAGGATACTGATGATTCTACATCCACTTTGAGACAACAGGGTTTATGGCAAAAGGTGAAGAATGTATTTAATCAAGATGAGTCTGATTCGTTGCCTTCGTACGACGACTTATTCCCATTCGGACAGTCGTCTACGGGCTCCAAGCCAAAGTCCGAAGTCGAGAGAAGTCTTAATGAAGCTGCCAGTATTCCTCCTTCATCCGAAATGTCCAATGCCACTTTGGCTGGAGAACTGGAAGATACAGGCAGTGCATCCGACTCGTCGGAAGATATGGTGGTTTCGTTCATAAATCATCCTAGAAAGACCGTGGAAAATGATAAGATGTTGTTGTTCTTTTGGTTCCCAGTATTGATTGCTATTGCCGCCTGTTTCTTCTTGGTATCTGTCATGGGCTACAAGTTCGAGCTTATTGAATCCGCCAAAATCTACGTTAGGTACGCCATAGGTAACATGATGGTTGGAAATGAAAGAATCGGCAGGTTATTCAATACTTCAAATGCTGGTGCGGTAGCCGCTACAAGGTAGATATACATCACAAATGGCCACGACGCGCAGGAGGTGGATCAATTAGGGAGATATGTTGTTACGTTTGCTTTTAATTCTTTAGTTATTTTATTCTTTTGGTTATACTTATTAATTTGCTCTTCAACTTTTATATTACTGCTATTGCTCTAATTCACCAATATTACATGGCAATATGTGTTTACTTCAGTTCAAATAATACTATTAATTTTTCAAGTATAATTAGTGGTAGAGAATTTGTAGGAATCTTGTTCGTGCCTTGTCCGAAAACGGCATAGTGATAATTCACCAATTACCAACGGGGTAAAGTAATCATTGGTGAGATGGGTAACAAGGTTATATTGCTCAAGAATGCTAGCACGCCACAAGACCCGTATCAAGAAAGATTCGAAAAGGAGGGCTTCACCCCTTTTTTCGTACCACTTTTGACCCATACTCATTCAGACAAGAACTCAACCATACAATTTATTCAAAGTGATGAATTTGTTAAAAATATAGATGTTTTCATAATCACATCTCAAAGAGGTGTTGAAATGCTATGTGAATGCTTGCAAGAATGTGATGAAGATATGAAAGATCTTATTTTTCAAAAACCAGGTTACACTGTTGGACCAGCTACTTATCTGATATTGAAGAAGTTCGGATTTAAGGATGTACGGGGAGGTGAGTCTGCAGGGAATGGTACCAAACTTTCGGAAATAATACACAACGATTTGAGTGGAGGGCCCGAAAAGATCTTGTTCTTTACAGGAGAGATTCGAAAGGATATTATACCGAGAACACTCAAGGAAAGAAACTACAATTTTCAAGAAAGAGTTATCTACAAAACTGAAAATCGTAATGATATAGTGGACAATTTTCAATCCATATGGGCGACGTTTAAGCAAGAACCTGGCAATCATTGGGTTGTATTTTTCAGTCCCCAAGGTACAGAGTCAATTGTTGAACATATCAAGTCCGATGTCTCCATAAAAATCGCATCTATAGGTCCTACCACTGAGGAATACTTGCTCGACAATGATATAGTGCCAAGTATTGTTGCTCCTAAGCCCCAGGCCAACTCTTTGGTGGACTCCATATTAAGTCATAATTGAATAAATAAATAGATATATTTTCAGCCACTGGAAAAGTAACATAATAAATAGCGATATACGTAAATCTTGTCATTACACCTAATCAAAAATTTGGCCTATGACTTGGCAGCTTTGGCGACGTCAATAATTTGACTGACGATTTGTGGGTTGGATAAAGTAGAAATATCACCTAATTGATCTTCTTCGCCAGCCAAAACTTTTCTCAAGATTCTTCTCATGATCTTACCGGATCTAGTCTTTGGTAAATCATCAACCAAAAGAATCAACTTTGGGGCTGCAAATGGTCCGATTTCCTTACGAACGGTCAAAATTAACTCCTTCTTGATAGCTTCCAAGTCTTCAGTTGGAATATTGGACTCCTTTTTCAAAGACACATACGCTGCGACTGCTTGACCAGTGAGATCGTCAGCATAACCAACAACCGCACTTTCGCCAACCAAATTGTGTTCGATCAATGCAGCTTCAATTTCAGCAGTTGACAATCTGTGGCCCGAAACGTTGACAACATCATCAACTCTACCCAAAATCCAGAAGAAACCGTCTTTATCTCTTGCTGCACCATCACCGGAGAAATAGTGACCGGGATATGGCTTCAAGTAGGTATCAATAAAACGGTTGTAATCATTGTAAATACTTCTGGTGATCGATGGCCATGCCGATTTGATAGCCAACACACCTTCAACGTTATTGCCCTTGAGCTCTTCACCGGTAGTTGGATCCAAGATTTTAGGGTCAATACCAAAGAATGGCAAAGAAGCCGATCCTGGCTTGGTATGAGTGACGCCTGCTAATGGGGTCAATAAATGAGAACCGGATTCAGTTTGCCAGTAGGTGTCAACGATATGAGCCTTACCTCTACCAATATGATCATTGTACCAATGCCAGACTTCAGCAGCAATTGGTTCACCGACGGATCCAAGAACACGCAATGAGCTTAAATCGTACGATTGAACATACTTGGTACCAGCCCTTTTCAAAAGCCTCAAAGCGGTGGGTGCAACATAAAATTGATTGACCTTGTATTTGTCCACAATTTCCCAGTATCTTGAATAGTTTGGATAAGCTGGAGTACCTTCAAACACTACTGTCGTGGCACCGTTCAAAAGTGGGCCATAGACCACGTAGGTGTGCCCGGTGATCCAGCCGATATCACCTGCAGTAAAGATGATATCTTCTGGGTGAACATCAAAGGTATACTTTGTGGTCAAAAGGGCACCTAACAAATAACCAGCGGTGTTATGTTGAATACCCTTTGGTTTACCGGTTGAGCCGGATGTGTACAATAAGAACATTGGGTCTTCGGCATTAACAGAAACTGGAGGATAGTAGTTACCGTATTTGGCCAATTCTTCATGCCACCAAAGATCTCTCTTGGAGTCAAATGGGACGTGCGAGTTTCCGGTTCTTCTGAATACAAGAACGTTTCTGACATTTGGACAGTCTTTCAAGGCATCGTCCACGATTTTCTTGGTCTCAATGGTTTTGCCACCTCTCTTCGATTCATCTGCAGTGATAACAATTCTAGAATCACCATCAAGAATACGATCTTTGAGAGAAGTAGACGAGAACCCAGCAAAGACAACCGAGTGAACTGCACCAATTCTGACGATAGCCAAAAGAGTCACCAACGCTTCGGGGATCATTGGCAAGTAGACGGCAACAGAGTCACCTTTCTTGACACCAAGCTTGACCAAAGCCTGGGCAAGCTTAGACACATCCTTGAGTAATTGGCCGTAGGTGATAATTCTTCCTTCATTTACTTCGTCGGCTTCATAGATAATGGCAGGCTTGTCAGGGTTCTTTATAGCCCATCTATCGACAGCATTATAGGATGCGTTTAATTCACCACCAACAAACCACGCAGGCATATCACCACCCTCGAAGTCATTTTTGGGATCCTGGGGAAATCTTGCGACATCGAAGGGTCTACTCCAGTCTAACAATTTAGAACCTTGGTCATTGAAGAACTTGTTTGGATTTTCAATGGATTCTTCGTAAAGACGCGAGTATTCGTCAAAGCCACTTAAGTTAGGGGTACCCAAGCTACGATCAAAGAAACCTTGAGGAGGGGGTAATTCTTTCTCGTGATCAAGATGGTTTGTAGATTCAGGCATTAGTGACTGCTGAATTGATTAATTGATAATAATAGTATCTCAGGTTAAGAATACCACACTAGTCAATCTCGAAACCAAACGTAATTGACATGATGTAGAGGGGTATTTATATCCTTGTACACGAATTAAAGCTCTATTGTTTTGTTCCTCCCACGCTCCGACGCCCCACACTCCGAAGGGAGCCCCACAACAAAGTCGTATCAGAGATCGATTGCACGGATTTAGGAACAAAGTAGGACAAAACCTCAATCCCAAGAACAGTTGGAAAGGCAATTGTGCGTCTGTTCATTTCAGCTATGAAAATGTTGGCCCTTGTCGTATTTCCCCAAATGTTGCAAATGAGTATAGCGCATTTTACAGTGCTGTGGCATTAGCCTATTGCCTTCGACCTCTACCCAGTCCAACACCAAGCACATCATCATACTCACTGACGCCACCTAAGATAAACCACATTTGACCCTTACACAAAACGCACATCACTTCGTTTGTATCAAAACGGTTGCGAGAGCCCAAGTTTCCGAGAATAATTATGGCCTCTATTGGTCGAAATTTGTTGAGTACCCCACACGGGTTGACGGAGCAAGTATACGAGTACCACATTTGGTCTCACCTGACCCTATATCCACGCATCTACAGAGTTATTGTGGTCATCGCTTGACTCATTGGGTGTATCCGGTCCGCCTAACCAGTCTAAGCTCTTTAAAAGTGGCGTTCGTCCGGGGGCTTACGTAACGGCCACTTTTTCTGGGGTAATTTCTCAACGTTACATAATTACAACTGGTTCCAATACATTCTCTCGTCATTCGTCGATAATATACATATATACATAGTCTTCCTGTTATCATGTCCGCACCGAGTTGTCTACATCGATTGTATCGCGAAGTATCGATGGAACAGGTGTTGTAGTTGGGGTGGCACCAGCGGAAGTGATGGGAGAATCCGTGGGGGTATTGTCAGTAGTAAATGGAGCCTGATTAATTTTAGTAAAATCAATACTTTCTAATATTTCCTTGGCACCTTTTCCGATCAATTTATCTGCCAACTCGATTCCCAATTGGGTAGCTTCTTCCTTGGAGTTGACCTTTCCTTCAATGGAGTCTTCTACACTATTAGTTCCATCAGGGCTGACGATTATAGCTTTGAATGTTAATACGCTGGTCTCTTCGTTGTACGTCGTGCCGACACCGATCGGGACCGAACATCCACCTTCCAAGTATCTCATTAACGAACGCTCGGCGTGACAACGATAACTAGCAGGAAGATCTTCGATGTGCGACAAAAGTTTCTTGATGTTGTGATCGCCCTTACGGATCTCGACTCCCAATGCCCCTTGTCCCACAGCGTAGTACATTTCTGGAGCATCCAAGTATTGGCTAATGCGGTGGCCCAAGCTGATACGCTCTAAGCCGGCAGCTGCCAAAATGATGCATTCGAAGGGGGAGTCGGCAGCATCTAATTTTCCCATTCTGGTGTGTATATTACCTCTAACCGAGTCGAATTTTAAGTGAGGGTAGTTTTTCATGAGCTGCGACGAACGACGGAGCGAAGACGTGCCCACCAATGCTCCGGCAGGCAAATCGGCCAACTTTGTGTATTTGGAACCCGCTTTCATAATCAACGCATCTCTAGGATCTACCCTATTGAGCACACAGCCAAGCTCGAATTCTTCTGGGAGGTTGGTGGGCATGTCCTTCAAACTGTGTACGATTAAATCCAACTTAGGGAACTGTTCAACAGGTCCCAAAAGAAGAACTTCAAGCTCTTTGGTCCATAATGCCTTGCCGCCAAATGTATACAAAGGCTTGCTCTGGACCTTATCACCAAGAGTGCTCAAGGCAAGAACCAGGCATTTTAAATGAGGAAACCGCTTTTCGATTATTGCCCCCACAGTTTCACTTTGTATAACAGCCAACTTGGATTTCCTGCCCCCGATCTGGATATGATTGTTGGGGAAATCAATGCCAGTGCTGTCGTGGGGCATCTTTGTAAAATTTTCTCCGATGATAGTTGTGAAAAAGTTTACACGAGTGCAAACTGGATATTAATGATTTGGGTGTCAACAACACTACTACCGGTGATGTGCTATGATATATGATACTCTATGATTATGCTTCCCGAATAAATGTCAGGGGGAAGGTAATTTTTTTTATGTGCCAATGCAACTTTTTTAAACCAGTTTTTTTTTGTCGGTTAGATTCTCAGATCTGCTGCGTGATCCGACTATTGTTATAGCTTGATGCCGTACAATTATAGAGAAGGGGGTAATACTCAGATATGCTCTTTGTTAAGAGGTAGAGTAGAACAAGATTGTAGTTTGGGGTTGGAATTGTAAGTGGTCGTATAACAGGGCAAGTATTAGTGGAGGGTAATAGCAGCGGATGGTAGTGTGTGCGTAATACTGTATGCAGCTACTACTATTGGCTTATCTATGCTAGGGTTCAAGGGTGCTCGAATTGCGGATATCTTGTCTCTTATAGACTAAACTTAGCCCATCCTGTGAAATTCTATATATCGTTCTCCGTATGTTCGGTCCTGTATGGAAAGCTGGGTAACCAAGTGTAATTCGGTTGCAGTGGGGACCAATCAAACTATTTTCAAAGTAATCGGCGAGATTGTTATTTTTTCGCCCATGTAACCAAGTAGTATTCTATGTTGAGAAAAGTGTATTTGAATTGGGGATCACCGCATGGATACCCTTGATGGTAAGCCTCATTTGATTATCCTGCTGCCCACGGCCGCTCCCCTCTCGTCCCCTTTCGTATCGCTGTCCTATGCAACCTCTAATTTTTCAGATTTTTCAATGCATTCTTTAAGGATCCTGCGGGTATTTGCAATGGCTCCCCGCATTCGTTTGCTTTGTTCGGTAACTAGTATTTGGTACCTGCCTTGTTTGATAGACAGACGTTAAATTATACATAACTATAGACCATCTGCAATAATGTACTATGTGAGCTAAATTACTGATCCAATTTCGCAAAGACAGTATCTGCATCTCGACTTGAAACATCTCCGTATCTGCCCCCATTCCGTTTTTGAGTGAATTTTATGAGATATGGTTGTCAAGTGTACCATCGTAACAAAGGAGGTTTTGGGGGGTCGCTAGAAGTTGCAAGTGAAAAAGTTTGCAAAGTTATCTCCTTTTCTCGAGATAAGGACAACGCGCCAGCCTAGAATGTATCGTCAGACTCCGACTCGTCCTCAGCCGCCAATTTGGGGAGGGGGGCATCTTCAAACATATTATTGACTTGGTCACAGCCGCGATGGACAATTGAGCTGGCATCATCACACTCATTGTCCTCACAATCCCCACTTTGAGTCACGGCTTGAATTGTCTCATTGAAGCTGTCAAAGCTTATTTTATCTGTAAGTAGCTCTTCCAATCGTATTAGCCTCTCCAAAATTTCACTTTCATTTCGTTTATAATTCCGAGGCTGGTATGCCGAGTCGTTAGGTCCGACTAAGGTATGTGTGCTGCTTGAACCACTGGCCCCTTTGTTGGCATTGTAGTCGAGAATTGTTGGGTTTTGCAACTTATCGGCTTCTTGGCTGAATTTCCTGGTTTCACTGTTGTTAGTTCGCACCTTCTCAAGTAACACGCCTGGTCCTACCGGAGTTCCAAGACTTTCGCCTGATGCCAATGCTGGGCCTAATTCATGCATATTTGCGCCCTCTTTAGGCCTTTTAATCTGCACACCTTCTGCGAGCAATGAATCGCTTGAAGCAGTGTTGATTTTACCTCGCAACGTTCCGATAGAACTCGTCCCGAGTAATTTTTTCTTGCTAGGATGCAACCTGCTAAAATTGATATTTTCGATTTGGCTGTACCTTCGCCCGTTTCCTTGTAGTGTGCTATGAGTGTTGTTTGTGAATTGTCGGAAGGTGGATGTTTTCCGCGAGTTCATGAGTAGAACGCTGATATCATCGTTTTCTTCGTTATCCTCATCGTCTAGCACGTCGTCGATTCCGTCGATTTCTCCGAAATCGTGTTGGTAGGGTGTAGTTATTGCGCCTCCTTGGGCCAACTTGCGATGCATATTTTCCAAGTTTATCAAGTCGTGATCCTGGTAGTAGTGATCATTTTTTGACAAAAACGTGTAGTTTTTAAGCTGATTATTATCAGCCAACTTCTGCAAGTAAAACTTGGAGATTATCATTTCATAGATGAAAATTACAAGAATCACTGGAAACTTGAACACGTTTAAAAACTCGTAAAACCGGGTCAGGATAAAATGTTTAGTTGTCTGGACAGCCCCACTTTTGCTCTTTACCAAGCGCAGCTTGTACTCGTTTAGTTGCGAAGTTTTGAAGTAAAGTATCAAGTTGACAGTTTTGAAGTAGTTGAATTCTTGGTGGTTATTGCTGTTGACTTTGGCAAATACTCCGCTCAATGTGATTGCGAGAATGGAGCCAAGAATAAACTGGATCAAAAACAAGTAGCCAATCACAATGACTTTGCCCAAAGTGTTGTAGTTGTCCCAATAGTTCCAGACTGAAGGGGTATAGCCAAAGAACAACCTGGCCATGTTCAGCAATACTTGTAGATTTGTCAAGTCGATCGACAATGTGATGAAACTGAAATAAAAACCACTAATTAATGAAAAAAATAAGAATATTAAGCCCACTAAGTTCCATGCCATTTTTTTGAATCCAAGAACTATAAGATTGAAAAACTGGTAATTGTTGAACACGGAAAGTGTTCGAGGGAGCAATATTATGGAGATCAAGCTTAGTGAGTCTCGATAGTATTGAGTATCGATGAACTTCAATGCAAACGAAATATCTATGAGAATGATAAGAAGAAGGTCGATGTAGTTCCAGATAATTTTCTTTAGGAATATGACCTCGATATTCATAATCTTCATAAGAAACTCAATATTGAAATTGAGACCAAGCAACCAAAACGACGTTTCGACACATCTTAAAATATACGTTTGAGAACTTGATTGTTCTTTGGTATGAATTTGCTTACTGGTGATAAGAACAAAGTAGAACATCATAAAGAGCAAAAGCTTGAGGTTGACTACTAGCGACTGGTATTTGGGAACAATGTTGGACCGTTTTACAATTGTGTTGAAAGTTATGCGATTGTACTTGTAGTTGACGACATCACGATCCAACAAGCCATGTTCTTCGCCTACGATCAATTCGGCATTGTCCACTGAGTTGGTATATGCCTTCAGTATCAATTCACCATTATAGAATCTTTCCAAAGTGCGAATAATTACTGGCTGCGAAAGGAACCATTTTGATTTTGAGAGCACCGAGAGCTCCAAAGTATTGAAAGTGTAGCGGTGATCTTGATGGAAAAGCTCGTTTTTAAGCGGCGCCGAAAAAAGAAGATTGATGCGATTGAATGACCTGTACTCTTTTAACATGCGGATGGCAAGCAATTCGCACAAGGTGGCTTTGGTGTTGAGAATCTCAAACGATATAAGATTATTCTCCGACTGGATTTGATACTCGTACCGAAGGAGAAGTAATATGAAGGGCAAACATGTAGATAATTTCAGGTCGTCGTCGTCAGTGGGTATAGGGTGGTCGTTGCGAGACGCCTGGGCCAGTTTTTGAGGGCCGAAATGGGGGGTCTGGTCGAGATTCACCGGCACCGAGGGCAAGACCCGGGCGATCTTGGTAGAAAGAGCCTTTTTTTCAGCGAGCTTGACGATTCTCTCGGCGATGGGTTTGACTAGAGTGGCATTGATTTCGGGGCTGTTGAGCTGATCATACTTGAGGCTCAAGTGGACCCGTTTGTTGATCAACTTCTGAATGCTGAAATAGATGTGTTTAAACTCTAGATACTTGTACTTCTCCTTGGAGCCCGGCGGGCTCGATGGGCGCACCGTTCGTTGCCTACTCACACTGAAGTCCCGATGTTTCATATGTCTTTTCCACCAAACGACTGGTACTTAGGCTACAAAAGTGTCACACATATACATCATCGCTACATCTATGTTTAATTCAAAAGGCAACCTTACCGTATTCTGCAGAAAGTAAACAAATAACAAAGACAATTTAGCCAGTTGCCCCAGTTTTTTTGCGAAAAAATACGAAAATATGAAATTGCAAAAAGTAGAGGAAAACTAGTCATGTGTGTATCGTCTAAGTGTTTCATTGTACTTTATATATATATCTATATCTGTTTGTTGATGAAGTTATACGCCTTCTTTCCGTTCTCTTGTCCCAATATATCCATAAACTGTTCTTTGCTCCATTGCACCAATTTATCAATGGACCGCACTTTTTGCACTATCAAGTGATAGTTCATGGTGGTGATGCCCGGGATGTTTTGGATGAAATCAATGGGATTGTTGTTGAATATAGGAGGCCCTCCGTCCTCTGTGACCAATGCTCGGTTGACTCCCTTGTCTATAGCATCTCCCACATCGGGTTCTTCTTGGTTAGCTTTCAACTCTACAAATATCTGCGCGGTCTCATAAGGAGACGAAGACCAAATGATTTTGAGTTTGGGAAACGATATCAATAGCGACACAATTTTCGACTGGATGTTTTGTCGCATGAGCTGGTTTGTAATAGGATTTTGCACATTGATTTTCTGGAACCTCGACTCGGAAAATGGCTCTAATGAAAACGACTTGGTGCCGTCGAATTCGATAAGCAACGCGGGAAGCTCGTAGTATCGGAACATCTGTTCACATTGCTGATAAAGTCTTCCGCTCTTGAAACTGGATATCAAGTCCGGAATCGATTTTCTCTCGATACATATCTTGGGCGAAACAATATAGTCTCCTACAGTGATCATACAAGGCACCACTTTAATGCCCGATCGATAAAGCAAGTTCGGCAAAGACGAGCCAAACTCCCTTACATCAACCACTACTCTCAACTCATCGTTTTCTGTTCTGAAATTGGACCCTCCAGCAATTCTTGTGTTGAGCACCTGCTTTCTATTGGGGAACTTGTAGCTGTCCTGAGCCGTTTGAAAGTGTTTACTCAAGGTAGCCTTTTCGCGAATGAGCCGAGTGAAAGCTTCCTTTTCTTTTTTGATCCGTAGCAAGTGTTTCTCTTCTTCTACCGACGTTCCGTAATACATGAGATATGTTTTTGCCGGGGCATCTTTGTTGATTTCTTGGTAGATTTCAACTCTTCGAGTGAACGATAAGTTGGGCTCGTACATTATGATGTATGACGGTGACAATTCTTGGAGAAGTACATCATTACGCTGCTCGTCATATGACTGGATAATTACAAGGTCGTCCTTGTTGATGTGTTCGAACTGAATACTGTTCTGATCGTGGAAAAACCCGCCTGTTTCCATTAAATCGTCATCAGGCACCAGGTCATGATCTTCCAGGTCATTTTCATCTCGCTGTAACTTCTTTAAAATACTATCATCTATCTCAGATGCTTCGTTGTTTCTCTCTACACTGCTTCCCGAGTAGAGTCTTGATACTCGAGCACTGGCACTGGTTCCTCTGGTTCTACGTCGTTTGCTTGTAGGCTGTCCGTTCTTGGAGAAACTTTTGGATGTAACAAGCTCTTCATCATTCTGTTCTTGCTTTGCTGGCTCGCTCGAATTCTCCATATCACTACTAATTTTTTTGGCCAATTTACTAACTTCTTTCCATGCTAGATACCCTCGAAGCTTTGAAACCATGTACTTGCGAGAGCTGAACCTCTTTTTGCCTGTCATATAATTGACTCCTCCCTTCATTCCTTGTAGCAATACACTGAGTTGTTCTACACTTTGAGGGTTGGAGCACATAATAAGTATTGGGCCCTGGTTTTTGGCATTGGAAACCGATTTTTCATGGAATATATCGTCCAAAAGAATCCCCAACTGGTCCCATTTCGGCAACTCCTCTAGCAAATACTCTTGATCTACTTCCCCAGAGACCGATTCCGAGTCTACATCAATAACCTCATGCCGAGGCACATCGACCTTGCCCAATGCCCGTTCTCTGGCATACGATATAATGGTATTGGCGTCGTCCAAATTAAGCCACGGACTCATCGACGCATTGAGCCCACCCGAGCTCACATGCTTGATGTTTTGATCTACAATTCCTTGAACAATTTGGTAGAATCCCACCGAGTCATATCGCACCAAATACTTTAATAAGTCTGTCAAAATGCCCAAGTCGTAAATCAATTGCTTTGAAGTATATGTGAGTCTGTGCCATTGCGAGTCTACCAGTATTCTGATTTTACGGACAAAGTCGGCATCGTGCACATTGGCCATATCCCAATGGTCAGTTGCCAAGTCAGGATTATGTCTCTTTAATTCCAGCAAACATGCCTGGATACATGTCAAAATAGCCAGCTGGATCTTGTTCATCTTAAAAGTGAGACGAGTGTTAATTTCCGTCACCGATCTTCTCTTCATAATTTCCTGTCTCTGACGATTCAGCAACAGTTTATCGACATAGTTCAAGCACTGGCCCACCTCGATTCTGAACCGGGGCCACAAGAAAGCGTTTTCTACCCTCAAGATCTTGAGCATCGTAGCTAAGGGGGAAAACCCAGTTATCGATTCCGGTTCGTCCGATATCGCTTTGATAAAGCCCCAGTCATTTTGGTCTCGGTAAATATTAATCACAAACGCATCGTTGGACGTTTCTTTGATCCGCTCTGCGTGCAATATAAAGAGACCGGTGATGTTATTGGGCGAAATAAGTCCAGAAAGAAGGTCTACAATGAGCAATCTGGAGTTGATGGATATTATGCCGCCCTTTAGGTATGTATCTTTACGTTTTGCCGAAGTGTTATGCGAGTCTCCGGTGATTTCCACAAACTGGAGCTCCTCCTGGGATTCAAGCGTCTCGTCGAGCCAGAACAATTCGGTAAGTGACTCGCGCAACCGTACATTCTCTTCTTCTCTGATGTTAAGAATAAATATAAGACTTCGTTTCGAAACTAGCGCTTGGTCGCCATGTTGTAGCGCCACAGACGGCGAGCTGAGGGCGTGGAGAAGGTTGGAAGATATGATGTCCCAGCCAAGACCCCGGCCCAAGATCAAGAGTCCGTCTTTGGTAAGCATGTCTTCGATGATTTCCTGTTGATATTTCAACGGCAATGTACACGTTATCTGCCTGTCGGGGTATATGGGGATGGTATCAGGCTGGTGGAATTTGAGCGCAATCGAGTCGGGCTCAGCAAAACCACGATTTGGTTCGTCTTCATTTTCTTGTAGGCGTAGCTTTTCTGCTGCTCTCTCTTCATCTATGTACTCGTCATCTTCCACAAACAACGACATACTCTATTGTCATTATTTTATCCAAATACTTTTTCTAGTTAGTGCAACTTAATTTTTGATAATTCGCAGCTTTTCATTAACCAAAGCACGAAAGATGGTCAACGGGACGTTTGTGGTGGGCGAGTATCACAAAAAGACGCTTGACCGGCCAGTGCTATTCCACATCATCCACCTTATCAACATATCCAAGTCAAAGCTCAATCAGCTCGACGAATGGAGAGAGTACGATAACCCCAATAGAGTGTCTGTAGACAGACTCAACAAGGCCCGGAAAAAGCAGGGCCCCAGCACTAAAATCATACGTGAGGTCAACCTAGATGGAGACGACACCGCGCACCAGAACCAAACGGGGTTCGACACCTACAAACTACTTTTACGAGATATGAGCAACAACTACTGCTATGGGTACGAGTTGGGCCCATTGCCGTTTTTGCGGAACGGCGCGCTGAGCACGTCGCCGCTTCCAATAGTGCTAGGCGCAAAGTTGCTAGTAAAGCAAGGTGCTGTGGTACAAAATGGGGTACTTCTCTTGACTAGACATACGTGCGAGTACAAAGGCGTAGATAGTGCCGATAAGAACTTGATTGATCAGCTCAACGATGGTATGGTCCAGAAGAATATCGATATTCTCAACCGGCAACTAGATAATCAGTAGAAAGGAAGATAACACTACTAGGCACGGATAATCAGTAGAAAGGAAGATAACACTACTAGGCACGGATAATCAGTAGAAAGGAAGATAACACTACTAGGCACGAGCCTACAATTGGTCACATCCCCAACCACAAAAATTTTAGCTCCATTGGGGCTTGTATTACGGTATAAGTGATTGAGGGAAAGAAGTTGGAAGTCTATATAGTAAGGTTACACAATGCTTGAGTAAAGTAGCTGAGAATCTTGGCGCTAGTAATTTCATTCTAGAACTATTGCGAATGTCAATTTAAGACTAGCTTGTCTACAAGTAACACGGCTCACACAGTAGTTTCTCCAATCGGTAAGACCACCGGTATTGATAATAATCCATGATACTTTACGGACGTGCTTCGATCATAAATAATAACGTAAAAGCTGCTGTAATACTGGTTATGATGATAATGAATGGAGCTGAAGATGACTATAGCTGAAGGTGAATATAGCTCATACGAATAAGGTGCTATTGTTTTTAATAGTTCTGTAGCTGCTAAAATGTAAACGAAGCAAAAGTTGCAAAATCATAGTAGTAGTGTTTTTATAATCTTTTAGCATAATTCTAAATCATTAGCTTGCTATTTTTTATAACTGTGATACTCTTTATCGGAATGAGATAGTGAATGCGCTACAACTACTGAATTTTTGGTTGCGTAAATCTATATTTCTGGCAGCTTTCACTCGCCGTTCATAGATATATGAAGAAAATGCTGTTTATTCTATAATTTCCAGGTAATCTCCACTTCTGGGAGTCATTGGTCGTCCAATAACAAATCCCATAGTCCATTTTCATTCTTGAACTTGTGATACACCAAACTTACAAGGTAATATTCGTCTCTGATAGAGTTCAAGAAACGGTACGACTCCTCGGTCTTCTTGAAGCATCTGGACCATTCCAACCATAACCCAAAAGCTTCCTCGTTCCAAAACTTAAACGAGTCGTAATCAATGATGGTTGGCTGCAATACTTCTTTCAGTGGAAAAACTCCCCATGTGATGGCACTCTTGCTATTGCGACCTCTGTCTGTTTCAAGATTGGACTCGATGTTGCCGGAAGAGTCACCTTTGTAGTAGGTAATAGTCTTGTCTTCAAACTCGTTCTTGAGCTTTGGATACAATTCGGTTTCCCATTTATGTTTAGGAATGAAAAATTCTACGAATGATTTCTGGTAGATTATTCCGTTCTTGGGACCCCAGCCAAAAATATTGTCAGACGAGGTGGTACCGTTGACTGAAGGTTGTGAAGCCAAGGTAAACCATCCTTTTTCATTCAATTGCACTAATTGTTCTTGTATAACACTAGTTTCTGAAGATAATGGGGCATCTGCCCAAGGTAAGATATCGACTTTGCCTATCAAATAGGAGATGAAAACATTGGCCAAGTCTTTGGCTGAGTTAGGTTGGCCCCACTTCTTGATGGCTTCGTCGCCTGATGCTATTTTCAAGTTTGGTCCGTAACCGTCGATTTCACCATACGCTGGAGACGTCGAGTCACCAAATCTACCGTTGGGGAACTCATCCCAGGTAGCGTCTTTACCAAATGCACCTTTACCACGACTAATATCCACCAAAGTCTTTTTGTCGTTCAACAATGCCTTGCCAACAATGTTTTTACGGGCCGTCAAGATTTCGTTTTCATTGTTGATCGAAGACTGTCTTCTCTTACCACCTATGATGTGTGTTTGCTCAGCAGATATTTCGTCATCTGAATCGACAATTGCATCTTCAGTATTGACTGCATTTGAAGGGCCTTCCATTATTGGTTTGAGCACATCGGAAGTTTCCAATATCGATGCTACGGCCTTTTCCAAGTTTAAACAGTAAAAGTGGTACCCTCTTATTCTGCCATCGGTTTTTTTATCAATCTGGCTGACTATTTCAGTCACAATGTCGATACCTATGCTTTTTATTTCGTCGTCATCGTTTACAAAATGGTTTAGTCTATCTTCGATTGCTTTTGGGATGGATGCGTGGGACAATTTGGAGGCTCTTTTAAAAACATTGTGGGTGGTGATAGGCATCAAGCCTGGAATCAACGTGACGTTGGCCAATTCGGGAGTGGTCCGGAGTAATGCTTCGTATTTTAAAAACTTGTCTACATCAAAGAACATCTGGGTGATGATGTAATCCGCACCAGCCTGTACTTTTTCAATCAAATATGGTATATCTTTTTCGGGTGTTTGCACAGTATTGGTTCCTGAACCTTCCACATGGCCCTCGGCGTACCCAGCCACTCCAATGCAAAAGTAGTCTCCGTATTGTTGCTTGATATAGCGGACGAGATCAACGGCGCTGTTGAAGTCACAGTTAGGGGTCCAGTACTCTTGAGATCTTGGAGGATCGCCTCTCAACGCCAAGATGTTTCTTATGCCCGATTTCTTAGCTTTGGCAAGCGCATTGTCGATGATCTCCTTGTTGGTATTAGTACATGTCAAATGCAATACTGTAGTGAGTCCGAGGTGGTTTTGGCAAGTGGAGGCCAAATCAAGCGATTTCTCGCTGGTAGAGCCACCAGCTCCCCATGTCACACTGATAAATAGCGGGTTCAATGCCAGCATACGGTTCAATCTGGCCAAAAGGTTCCGGAACCCAGCATCGGTTTTGGGCGGGAAGAACTCAAACGAGATGAACTTCTGGTCGGGCTGCAACGACTTGACCTTCTCTATCACTGACATATCTGAAAACCTGGCCTTGTAATGTAACTGAGAAATAGTCAGGTAGATTGGCAGGCAAAAATTTGACCATTGTGTGTGGCCACGTGAGGGCTGCAAATGACTCGGTACGGACGGGGCCAGCGCACCCTTAATTATACAGCATACAGTTGTTCAGTAAAGTGTATAGTTAGTGTATATATGGATATAAGTTATACAGCGCTGTATTCACCTCTATTGCTGTTACCGGTGACTTTCTCGACGATTTCTCTTACAAATGCCGGCAATCCCTTGAGCAACTCGATAAAATTGTCCAACACTTCTTTGAGCGCGGACTGGAAATCGATCGAGTTGCCCTTGTTGTACTGGAACCAGGCGCCTCCCACTATATATATACTCAAGAACAACACCATGAAGATAAAAATCCACGTGAACCAGCCCCACGACTCGCTGTTCTCGTTCGGGTGCTTGGAGCTGGGCTTTTTCTTGTTATCTTTCTCACTGGAAATGCACGCACCTTTTGATTTGACATGAGCCTTGAGATTTATGCCATCCCAGCTATCGACCTTGAATTTGTTGAGCTCTTCTGATTCTTCGGTCGAACATATGAATTTCAACTCGGCATTGATCAAGTTGTCGCCCCAATTGGCATTTTCGTAAATGATCTTGATTCCCTTCTCTTGCAGGTCCAGACCTTCGCCAATGAACGATTGGTAGCTCTTTTTGATTTTGGAGCTGAACCCAATGATTTCGGTCACGTACTCGTTTCCTTTCAAATTCACCCGCGTGACTCCGCAGATGTCAGAGTTGTCAGGACATATGTCATGCTTGTTGCTTATGGGCTCACAGATGCCAAAGTGCCATTCGTGTTTGGTCTTGGAGGGCGGAGATTCCCTCTCTTCAGTCCATGAGTATACTCCTTTGAAACTTGAGAAGTCGTAGTCGGCAAGTTCCTTGGCAGTGCAGTCTATAGCTACAGACCCTGCCGCAAGTGCCAAAGCACCAAGAATGGATTTCAACATCGTAACAAGTCCTTGCTCTTTATTACTCGAGCGCCACTCTGAAATTCAGCACTCCCGCCAGGGTAGCCGTCTGGACACGTGAAAGGACACATGTTTTACTCGTGATCAGTCGCTCCCACCGCCCCGCGGCTTCTCGCTTCTCCACCTTTTGACCCCGTGAGCGCTCCGAGGCTCAAAGGCCATGTGATGGTCAATTTAAATAGTTGCCTTTCTCCAGCAATACATAAAACTGGTAAAAAATATACATAATGGTGAAAGTTACGGTTTGTGGAGCCGCTGGTGGAATCGGCCAGCCGCTTTCCTTGTTACTCAAGTTAAATAACAATGTTGATGAATTGGCTCTCTTCGATATCGTCAATGCCAACGGGGTAGCTGCTGATTTATCACATATTTGTTCCACCGCTAAGGTGACAGGACATCAGCCAAGTAACAAAGAAGATAAAACTGCCATAACCAATGCCTTGAAAGACACTGACTTGGTCATTATCCCTGCCGGTGTTCCACGTAAGCCTGGCATGACCCGTGCTGATTTGTTCAATATCAACGCCTCCATTATTAGAGATTTGGTAGCCAACATCGGCAAAACCGCACCCAACGCTTCTATTTTGATTATTTCCAATCCTGTCAATGCCACTGTACCAATAGCTGCAGAGGTTTTGAAAAAATTGGGCGTTTTCAACCCCAAGAAGTTGTTTGGCGTGACCACTCTTGATTCCGTAAGAGCCGAAACTTTCTTAGGTGAGTTGATCAATGAACCACCAACTTCGTTGAAGGGAAAGATTAGTGTCATTGGTGGCCATTCGGGTGACACCATTGTTCCTTTAATCAATACTACTCCAGCAATCGCTTCCAAAGTGTCTTCGTTATCCAAATCAGACTACGAAAAATTCGTCAACAGAGTTCAATTCGGTGGTGACGAAGTGGTCAAGGCTAAGAACGGTGCTGGCTCTGCTACTTTATCCATGGCCTATGCAGGTTATAGGTTTGCTGAAGGTGTGTTGAATTCTTTGTCTGGCAAAGCTACCTCTTCCTCTGGTGTTCCTGACTCTGCATACATTTACTTGCCTGGTGTGCCTCAAGGTAAAGAGTTGGCTTCGAAATTGAACAATGTGGATTTCTTCTCTGTTCCTGTCGTGTTGGAAAATGGTCAAATCAAATCTTTTATTAACCCATTCACTTCTCTTAAAGTTACCCAGGATGAACACAAATTGGTTGAAGTTGCTTTGAAAGGTTTGGAAGGATCAATCAAGCAAGGAACTTCTTTTGTTCAAGGTTCAAAGTTATAGTAGAGAATAAATATATGTGATTTGCAGCGCAGTATATAACCAATCAGCCGGATAACACTTTATAGGCACCATATTAGTCTAGTAAAGCAAAAAAAGTAATTTGATCTAGCCGAGGATCGAACTCGGGGCCTTTTCGGTACTTACTGTGATAACACCTGTAAACGAAACGTGATAGCCGCTACACCACTAAACCCAAATTATTGGTCTATTTGAGTGTCGTGCCGAAGTCATATAGATATTTGAAGAGATACCAGAAGTAGTAGTCTGTTAATTTGGACTGCAAATATCATCTTACATAGATAAAAGGTGACATTGCCAAAAGGACCACCTCTGTTGCTTTTTGAAAGTGTTCAAACCTTGTTGAGCTCTGGGATCACGAGCTACATGAATCAAGCTCAATCTACGAAGCTATATGAGGTCGACTTACCAAAAAAGTGCTTTCGCATACAATCTTCCTGATGCTGCTCGCTCCATAATTTCAATGAATTACTGCAAATCTCGCGTGATTGGTGACTTTGGAAATCTTAGAGGTCTGACAATTCCCATAGAGTTTACACGCTCGAGCTATATCGCGCCAACTTCCAATAAGATATGGCTGCAAAATTCTTGACAGGTTTTTTTTATCTGGCACGCATAGAGGTATTTTTTATGTCATTGTTAAATGACTCATACTTCGTAGTCTACCGCACGCTAAGTTCTTTATGATATATAATTAAGCGCAGAGGCATAATGGGTGATTTCTCAAAAGTACAGGTAATTAATGAAAGTATTAAGTATTAAGGTTGGTCGGTCAACAGCACAATCACACGTCCAGCAGGAGATTCCTTTCTCGGTTTACAAAACTTGACTTTCTACTGTGTTCTGTAAGGGGAGATGGAGGGCCACTATTGCCGATCTGTGATTGCAGGTTGAACGACGCCATTGAGTTCTGTCTGGTGACGGAAGGGATTGTATCTTTGCTTAAGCCAAGTGATTTCTTGATGTATAAAATCAACATCACTGCAGTGAGGTATACGCAACCAAATATAATAAACAGGAAAGAGGGCCAGTTTAGCTTTGAAATGGAGAATTTGTAAAGATTCAAAAAGATGATCGGACAAATCAAGCCGGATATATTCTTTACAAGAGCCAATGATCCGAAAAGCTCTCCAACTCTTGACTCTGGATAATATTTGGTGAGGGTGGATGATAAGGTTGGGGTTGTGAAAGTGCCGCAAGTTGCAATAAAGATAGATAACAAGAACATTGTTGTTGAACGAGCAAAATACAACCCGGTCACACTAGCGATGTCACTCAAAAGTCCGATAAGCATCAAGGATAGATCGATCATATCAACCTGCTTCTTGAATGGCTTGAATTTCAAGCGTTTCTGAAGAACGTATTTGTTGATCACAGGATTCAACAAAATCAATCCAAAGGCTTTACTCGAACTTAATACTGCGAGTAAGTTTCCAACCTGCAGCTGGTTCCAGTCGAATTGGAGCAAACCATAAAGGATGAATATTTCGACCATGGAAGATGCAAACCCAAGCAAAGCGCACTCCAAAAATATCATGATAAACACCGCTATTCTTATCCTTCTGATTTCGCCCGGAGTTTTCGAGCCAAGGAACTCTTTTGGAACAATTAAAAATTTGAGAGGTCTTAAAAAATTCACCGAATTTAACTTTCTAAGCAACTTGCTCGTCAAGCTAACATCTGAGGTGGTAGTAGCTTGCGCTTGTGCTTGTGCTCGTAAGTTGGCTGAAGAAGCCGATCTCGATTTGGTTCTCAACTTTTCGGAGCGGGATTCAGGTATCACAAATACAATAATAAGGCAGAGGATGATCAAAACCCCGAGTTCAAACTTGAATGGCAAAAATTCAGCCTTTCTTATGGCATTGGCGGCATCCTTTGCGGACTTCAAATGAAATTTCTCGCCTATGCTGATGATCCAGTTGCCTGCCAAAGGGCCTAGACTGACCCCAATTAATAGAGAAGACGCACTGACACCAAAGTAATAACCTCTTTGGTGAGGCTCTACCACATCTGAAATATAACAATTGGCTACACTCATCAAGGTCATAACACCGCCTCCCAAATTACCCAATACTTCGGCAAAAATCAACAGCTTGAAGTGTAAGGTATTCCAGTGCGATAAGACAAAGAATCTAAATGCCTTACCTACAACCAAAAAGAAAACGCACAAGAAAATGAAAAGTTTCCTGCCATAAATATCGGAAAGTGGTGCTGTGTAGCCAGCCAACATAAGCATCATAACATTACTGGCCACGTTGAAACTCATTTGTAAGTTGGAAATGATAAGTTGGGATTCGGTGGGGTCGCACATTCCATTCTTGGAATCTTCGATCAAGGAATTGCACGCCAATTTGAATTGGATCACTTGACGGGTTGCTTCACTAGAAAACGATGAAAACGCATACATAAAAATTATGAGACAAATCATCAACACCAGCGGACGCTTCAACCAGTGAAGGTCCAGGTTCTTCAATCTCTCTTCTCTCAACCAGATCACATCTTCATCGTGTTCTTGTTCGTCGAATTCGTCGTCCGTTTCAATGACAGCTTCATACGTATTGTTGACTGCCCTTTCTAATGTGGACTCATAGTCAGCCTCATTTGGTCCTAGTAGTGCCTCAGACATTTGTATCGGAAAGCTGCGAACTTATTGATGGGATCAAAAATCCTGACTAGGTTCTAGGATGTAGTGTGTCTAGCTATAGACCCTGATCTCAATTTATGTTCAACGACAAGAAGGGGGCAAATATGGAGAGCTGTGGTTATATTAGACTGTTACTCCGGACGCCAATGCGCTGATGTGTGGCGGTAGTTTTATAGCGGTACGCCAACCGTGCGGCACGACTATGCAGGTTACAAAATCTGTTGATAAGGGTGCACAATATAGCTAGAAAGTAGCGGGGGACACAGCTCAGAACCGTTTATGTGGGTATCGTTGCTTTCTGGTTTTATATGTAGCAAAAAAGCTCTTATCATCATAGATCAAGAAGTACAAGAGCCTTCTTATCATATGCAATTCAGCGAGGGTTACATCGAAACCCATCGCCAAAATAGGCTGGGTAGCAAACAGCCGGAGCGGAATTGCGCGCCGTCTCCGTACCGAGAAACCTAGGATGAAATTACTAATTTTTAGATCATGGAAAGGATGCTTTGTCTACGACTATTTACGAAAAGTACGTTTGCCACCGGCTATTAAACAAGTTGTGCTAAACTTGATATTCGGTTGACAAGGATATCATTACCGTTCAAGCGTATATTCTAATTGCTGATTTCATACTAAAGGCAGGTCACGAGATCCGGATTTACGGCGTATAACAAAACGCACAATTTCTCTTGCAACAATCCAAGCCTGCGTAGCGTAATGGTTAACGCGTTTGACTTCTAATCAAAAGATTCCGAGTTCGACTCTCGGCGTGGGTTCGATTGCGGTTTTAGCTCAGTTGGGAGAGCGTCAGACTGAAGAGATTCAGTCACAGTTAATCTGAAGGTCGTGTGTTCGATCCACACAAATCGCATATCTTTTTTTTGCACCCTAATATTCTAATCACAACATTGTGGAGTTAATTTCTAATTACTTAAAAGTCCTTGAAATGATGATCAGGTACGATAAATTATCTACCAAAAGCAACTGAATTTTTTCAAAAATGTAATAATTTGAAAATATGAAAGGTACCAGAGGTACTGGGAAGGCTGTAGACCCAACAAAATACACGAAAATGCTTTTAGAGCTTGAAATCAAAATTAAATTGTTTTAATTATACACAACTTTTATTATTTATTAGGAATTAAATTTCAATATACTTTGAAGCTTTCACCAAGCCTCTATCCAAATTGGCCCAGCTGACATAATTAGGACTATAGTGCAATAATTCATTCCAAGCTGGAATAGACTCTGCAACCTCTCCATGATTGGATAGTGGGGTCAATTCAGCCCATAAACAATCCACTTGCACTCCTAGTTTATGGATGAGCACTGATTCGACATCATACAAGTCTGTGTCAATCAAATTTGGCAACCATTGGAATCCAATGTGATAATCTTTATCCCAGTCTAATTTATTTAATTGAACCAGATCAATACCATCAAGTAGCTTGTAAACTAAATTACCATGGTTATCTTTGGAAAAGCCCTCTGGAATTCCAGCAGCCGATAAATCAAAATCAAATGTTGAGTGTTTTCTTGTGTAGTTATCTTCTTTATCGACGTAGAATATGAATGTTTTCACCGGAGACTCAGCACTGATCAGTTTCAAAAGTCTCGCTGTAGAATCGCTCACATTGAATTTGACGTTACAGTGTCTATTTTTGGGTACTTTGATAGAAATCTCTCCACTCAATAAACCAAATTGATAGTCATTATTGTTAGAGGAGTTCTTTAACACTGTAATATCAATCAAGTCTTTAGAGTCAGCAATCTTTGGTGGCAAGCTACTTTTGTAGCTACACCATTGAGTTCCATCACCGGTCAAGTCACAGGTGACGTTTTCGCCCGATAATTTCAACGAGGGCATATCTTTGAGAACCGACTTCATGGGAGACTCTGTTCTTCCAAAGACTTGTACATAACTATCAGAGCTTTTGTTCAAATCAATGGTTTGCAAGAATCTCAATTTCAAAGGATTGGCTTCATCAAAAGCTGGGGCGTTTTGGATGAGGAAAGACCCGAAAAAGATACCCAAAAGCAAGATAGTAACAATGATACGATTGAACTTGAAGATAAAAGGCAAGATGGGCAAGCCCCATGCAACAACAAAAAACACCACAAACTTATAGATCAAGACTTCTGAATTCAAAGATTCCTGGACAGATTTTCTCAAAGCTTCCAATATTAAGTACCCAAAATTGTAAATAACAATTGAGGATAAGGGAACTACTAGAAGGAACTGAATTGACCAGTCGTAGCCTTGGTTTTTGGTCACTGAAGGAACCTTGTTTTCGAATGACAATGAAGAAGCATCATCTTCCTGAAGCTCTTCAACTTCGGAAGACTCGCCTTGATGATTGGATCCATATGAATGTCCTTGATCGCGCAACAACGGCTGAGAGGATTCATCAGAGCTGGTGGTTTTATTCTTTCCCTCTTTGAAGGACCATCCAATCAATCCAAACAATACGCCAGTGGACTGTAATAAGAGCAAGAAACCGATAGCAAATTCCCCCGTGTGGTCGTCACCGATTTTATTGGAGCCAAGCTTGACTGTTGAGTATATCAAAGCCAACCATAAAACGAAAGACGTCTCGATGATTACCAACAGCTTTTCATCATGATTAATAATCTTGTAGCCTTTGAAGAGCCAATTGAATCCATTCAAAATAAGATAATTGACTAATAAGAACACCGCCAAAGACGTCAAGACTACCAATTGAATGGAGGAGTTAACTATGAATCTGTTCTGAGAGACAATAACCGAGTCCACAAAGATGTTAAGAGACAAGATCGATAATCCAAGAGATACGGGGAGCTTGATGATGTTAAGGAAGCTGATTTCCCAATTTTTTTTGTACTGAAAGATCACCACCAAAAATGGCAAACTTACGAGTGGGACGAGAACTAGGAGAATTATGTTGACAAGGACCACTTTGGAGATGGGAAAAGCAAAGAAGCGGTTGAAGATGGAGACGTAGGTGGAAAAATCAGTGCTGGAGGTATCTTTTTCGTTTTCCGAATCGATATCAATTTCTTGATCAAGACCCTCTACAAAATCCAAAGCATTCGAGAGCATGTGCCACAAGCTTCTGATGTTGTTGCTCATAATGTTATCTCTGGTAGTATGGTAGATATCTCTTGGTTTGTAGAACGCCAAGTCAAGGCCCCGAATACCACCTTCTTCCTTATAGATCTTGTAGTCTGTTTCGCTATGCACCAATTTGTTGTTGAAGCCTTGCTGGAAAATGGAGTTGGCGTAAGGATACCTGACGTTTTTGAACTCTTTGGCGACACCGTAGTCGGTGGTTCTAAACAAGAAAGCCTTACCACCGGCACCAGTGCCTTCAAGATTTAAGAAGTAGTGAATTTGCTTGAACCATGGATGGGCCAAGAACGCCCTGGCACCGTTCAAGCCGAACTCTTCGTCATTGTTGAAGTTGAAGATAATGGTTCTGGTGGGCTGCACAGCGTTTTTGGTCGTGTAGCGATACAACACTCCCAACATCGATGCGATTCCCATTCCGTCATCGGTGACACCAAAACTGGAAGGCACTGAATCGTAGTGCGCGCTCAACAACAAGGCCGGTAATTTTGGATTGGTTCCGTTGATTCTCACCACCAAATTGTTGCTTTCATAGTAGGTGATGGCCTTTGAGGAAGGTACCATTGGACCAAACACTGCGTTATTAGTGTAGTTCAAGTCATTGTCGTAGTCTATGTATTCTTTTGAGCGAATGGCATTTGTGATTTTAGTCTCAAGATAATCGTGCACGAAGTCGTTGCCGCTGGAGGCATAAGGGTGTTGGTACTTGCCAATCTCCTGTAAGTCTATCCAGGAATCCTGTAACAATTGATGCTCAAAGGAGTCAGTAGGTAAAGGCACGGTATAGTCAAGGTCATTGGCACAGTAATTGACTAGCAAAGTCACCAAAAATGTCAAACCAATCAAGAGGGTTAGTGACGTTTTGCGGTACCCAAAAGTGCTTCTGAAGAATTTGACGAGCGGATGAACCGACTTTTCGGGAGCCGAGTTCCACCTGGAGTGATCCTCCGAGTCGCTAGGGCCTGTTTCCGTCATGGTCAAAAGCTAGTGAGAAGAGAAGAGATGAGTAGATAAGATGGTTTTGTGTGGCTGGCTTGCACGTTGATAGTGCGGCGCGCCCCACAATGAGAAGAAGCAAGAATTGAAGGAAGATAATGTGCGAGAAGGTGCGGAGGAAAACGAGCAAGGTGCGGAAGAAAGCGACGAAGGTGCGGATGAAAGCGACTGTAAAGTGCGGAAAAGCGAATTGACGTAAAAGAAGAGAGGAACTTAAGAAGAAGTGTAGAAAAGTGTATTGGATCGTAGAGCTAGATATGGAAAAAAGTGGTATAAGTGAAAAGTATAGTGAGCAGACAAGTAGTGAGATGTCTGTGCAGCGAGGCTCAGTTGCAAGCCTTGTAGAGATATACTACAGAGAAATACAAATTGTGGAATAGCAGGAAAGTTAAACCTAAAACAGGGACAAGGCAGTTGCTATTGTCAGTTGTTAGGGCAGATAACTCCGGGACGACTTCGGTTGTCTGTTGTCTGGTGATAAGCAATTATGGAGTTGTCATGTGACATTAAGTATGCTCATATTTGAAAAATTTCGAGCTTCTACTCAGTCTAACTCCACACAAGATGACCCAGTTTGCGCCATTAAAGAACGATTTGATTCTTAGAGCAGCCAAGGGTGAAAAGGTCGAAAGACCACCCGTCTGGATTATGGTACGTTGGTGTCAATTTTTCAAGGGAATCCACCACTAACTTTTAGAGACAAGCGGGCAGATACCTTCCAGAATACCACGAGGTTAAAGGCGGCCGCGACTTTTTTGAAACCTGTCGGGACGCCGAAATCGCTTCTGAGATCACTATTCAGCCTGTAGACCGTTATGATGGGCTCATTGATGCTGCCATTATCTTCAGTGATATCTTGGTTATTCCACAAGCCATGGGGTTCGAGATCAAGATGGTTGAAGGCAAAGGGCCAGTTTTCGTCAGCCCATTGAGATCCACTCAAGATTTGCAAAGAGTCAACTACAAGCCAGACATTCTCAAGTCGTTGGACTGGGCATTCAAGTCAATCACATTGACCAGAACAAAGTTGAATGGCCGTGTTCCGTTGTTGGGATTCGTCGGTGCTCCATGGACGCTATTTGTCTATATGACCGAAGGCTCGGGCTCCAAGATGTTCAGATATGTCAAAGAATGGATCTATTCTCACAACAAAGAGTCCCACCAGTTGTTACAAGCAACTGCCGACGCCTGTGTCGAGTTCTTGGCTCAACAAGTGGTGGCTGGTGCCCAGATGTTGCAGGTATTTGAGTCGTGGGCTGGTGAATTGGGACCTAACGAGTTCAACGAGTTCTGCTTGCCTTACTTGAGACATATTGCCGAAAAGTTACCTCTCAGATTGAAGGAATTGGGCATCACAGAAAAGATTCCGTTGACAGTATTTGCCAAAGGTGCTTGGTACGCTTTGGACGACTTATGTGAATCGGGCTACGACACTGTTTCGTTAGACTGGTTATATAGACCTGAGGATGCCGTCAAGATGGTCAACGGCAGAAGAATCACATTACAAGGAAACCTTGATCCCGGTATTATGTACGGATCCGATGAGGTGATTACGCAAAAGGTGGAGCAGATGATTAAAGGATTTGGAGGTGGAAAACAAAACTACATTGTCAACTTTGGTCACGGTACCCATCCCTTCATGACTCCTGAAAAAGTCGGCCACTTCCTCAAGGAAGTCCATAGATTTGGCAGTGCTTAAGCTACCCAGCCATCATCCTACTTCAAAAAATAGTAATGAAATGCTACGTAAGATTAATAAACTTAAGTTAAAGTTCTCTGAAATGCCACTTCACACTTTACTGTTCCACAACTCGTGTTCTCTTGCTTCATTCTAATTGCACCTAAGCTATGGTTATTAAACTGCAAATGTGTCAAACTAAAAAATTCAGACGCACTGATTGAGTTAATTATACTGGTTTTCAAGATTACAAAATCACTTGGCACTAACGAGGATAGTACTTTCAAGAGAATCAAGCGATTGTTGACACATTGCTACTTATTGAATAATTGAGCTCAATTGTGACCATGAACTCTGAAAATAATCGACTTTTCAAAACATTCGACAAAATATGCTTTCAATTGATTCGTACTCAACACTATGGTAATGAGAAGAATAACCACCTATTTTAGCTAGCTCTCTGTAAGAATTGATAATACTTACTTCTGCTTTGTACATTTCAAACGTCGGTAATCAGCGGTGTAGAAGAAATCCTATTGGAGCAAGCGAAGACCCTAGCTCGAAGAGACATTCTTTATCCACCCACAAATCAAGCTATTCACTACTCTACTGAACGTCAAGTTTGTACCCCACTCTAAGCTGTTCAGCTTTAGTGGAGTTGGATTTGGATTTTCATCTCACTCCTGCCGACTTTTTACCTTTTGACGTTGTCATCCCGCTCAACAACGTAGCTGGGCTAATCTTGGTGACTACGAATCAATTCAGACTTCAATTTGGATTTGCAGAACGAAGCACATTTGGCTGCACTTTTCACCCACTACATCGTTTCTGATGCTGCATTGGCTAAGCGAGAAATTCATCAATGGCAGTTTTCGCAGCCAAAAAAACCCAGAAAAGCACTCATATTAACGAACTAACCACACCACACTATCTCTCGCCAACACCTACCACCACAACTGACTTCACCGCCATCTATTTTTCCGCTACCAGAATCTCACTAGTTCTCACTAGCTACTCTTTCTGACACTAACATTACTACACAACCTCTCACTGACACTACTACACAACCTCCCACTAGCTTTTAAATCTTCCACACCTTTCTTAACTTTTTGGTATTTACAAGAAGAATTCGCCAAGTATGTTTATTATGCAAATGAGTAGTAGGTAGCATCCCTTGTTTAAATCATTTTTCTCGCGCCAGCAGACTCCACTTGATGTACTTATCGCGACAGTATGGCGGTCAGCCAGTTTCCTACTGAGTTGCTCATTTAGTGCGAAAATCGAAGATCGAAATTCGAGTTTCGCGCCACTAGCAATTGATGGTATGAGAAATATGTAGATCGTACTGATCGATATACTCAGCACTTTTTAGCCAAATACTTGTTTAAGTTAGATATGAATAAGGATAAGCAGGGGCTATATATATATGACTTAAATCCATCCGTGGCTCTGAGTCTTGAGCTTGTTTACTTTGACTCATTGACCCAGGAAGAAGTGCGCCCCGAGCAGGCACTCACCGAGGCCAACTTGCGCCAAAATAACGAAACCATTGATGCCGGTATAGTCAAGCCGCAAAATGAAGGAACTATTGATCCTGAGTACTATAAATCAGACTTGTACCGCTACAATTTGAAAAGATCCATCAATGGGCTTGCTCCATTGACCGAAGACGAATTCGAAAAATTGTTGGAAGAGCAATCTATAGAGAGTTTATCGGGATCAGAAAGCGGATCTGAAGATGAAGACGACTCCGAAAACAAGAAATTGGAGTCGTTACTTAAACGAATAGACTTGGAGCCTTCCGCAAGTCTCCCTGAAGAAAACACCGTCAGCCACCTTAACTCGAGATCTTCGTGGATTCTCTTTAAGTCTTCACTTTTGCCTCCCACAAACGTCTATGGAGTATACAAGGGCCTTTTCAACCACGACGAACTCTTGAATACTCCGTTGGAAACCTTGAAAACCTTCACCCCCAAGCACAAGTCCGCCAAGTCTGCACTCTTTATGATCGGAGGTGGCCATTTTGCAGGTGCCATAATATCGCATGTTTGCAAAAACACGCGAGGAAACGCTTTCAATCCCAAAGAATCTAAATATGAGCAGGCTGTTGACGTCATAGTGTCCAAAACTTTTCACAGATATACCACCAGAAGGAAGCAGGGTGGAGCACAGAGTGCCAGCGATAATGCCAGAGGCAAGGCCAATTCTGCCGGCTCTAGTATCAGAAGATATAACGAGCAGGCTTTGATCAAGGAGGTGAGAGAATTGCTTCAGGAGTGGAGCGGTCGCCTAAAGGACTGTACCAATATATTTATCAGAGCAAACGGTGCCAGTAATCGTAAAATTTTGGTGGGATACGAAGGATCTGTGCTTAAAAACGACGACAAGAGGATAAAGGGGTTTCCGTTTACCACCAAGAGAGCCACTACCTCAGAATTGAAGAGAGCATGGGTCGAGTTGACGTATCTCAAAGTGATGGAGCTTCCTAAAGTGAATGAAAAGGCCAAGAAAAAGATCGAAAAAGAGGCCCAGCATGAACAGGCAAAAATAGAAGAAACTCTCATCGACCCCAAACAGGTGGAAAACGACAGGTTGTCGGCCGAATTAGTGTCGTTGTTGAAGAAACAAAAGGCTCCCAAGTTACTCAGTTTCGTCAAACAAAACCATATCGACGTCAACGAATTCCGCCTCAGCCCCGAGTCCAAGTACACCCAGCATCCAACGCTTTTACACTATGCATCTGCCACTAATCTTGACCACATGGTGGTGATATTGTTGGGTACACTCAAGGCATTGCCCAGCATTCGTAACGCGACTGGACGAACACCACCAGAGGTTACCAGTGATGTAAATACTAGACATGCTTTTCAAATAGCCCGAGCCAAGTTGGGCGAGTCGTTCTGTGACTGGGACGAATGCAGAGTGGGGTCTGCGAAGTCGAAGGAAGAGTTTGCCAAGGAAGAAGAAGAGGAGAAGGAGAGACTCAAATCAGAAAAACAAAGACTTATACAGGAGGAACTCAGCAGGAAAACCGAAATGGAGTTGAGACAACCGAAAGTATCTGCTTCCGGTACGCTAGGTGGTGGTGTCGGTGCAAGTATTAGTGACTTGAGTGGATTATCGGACCAGCAAAAGATGAGATTGATGAGAGAACAGAGAGCTAGGGCGGCCGAAGCCCGTTTCAAGGCAGCATAATAGACTAGACTAATATAAGTAAGATCAATACCAAAGCAAATCTATATCAGTTAGATTGATACAAAAGTATATCAACACCAAAGCAGATTTATATCAATGAGCTTGATACAAATGTGGATCGAGACCAATTTTATTCACATTAATGTATTGCAGCTGCAGCTGAAAGTAAGTTAAATATTCATTCTATACTAAACTGCCATTTATCTGTATAACTCTGGACTTGATAGTCTAATCTTCTATAATTAATATTAAATACCGACATCGTGACAAGTATAGCCATTTAGAGACCATCGTAATTTTATTTATACAATGAACAGGTACTTTTTATCTATTCCGATTGAAACACTTTCATCATCATATATGTTATGGGTAATTTTGTTTTGTCATCAAATGATTTATTTCCTAAGATATTGGATAACACTTTATCTTCCATTGAACCAGACTGGAGATTAACTGGGTCATAGTGGGTGTAGTCATGCAATGCGTGCTTGATAGAGGTAGCGGTGCTATCATTTTCCTCTTCCACCTTTTTAAGCTCCAGCGCCGATACAAATGAAGAGGTTCTCAAAGACTCGCTCTCTTCGTCTTCATCAGTCAATTCGTCCTCACTGCTTTCGGCAACGTAACTTTTGTTGTTTCCTGTCCCATCACAGTCACACTCAAGTAAGTCGTGGGTGTTGGACTTTGTAGTGGTGTCGATTTCGAACAAGTTTTTTAAATCCAAAGAATCAAACACGTCTGATTTTGAATCAGAATCATTATCCAAAAACTTGGAGCTGAGATTGTTCTTCATGAGTTGGCGTTGAAATATTTTCTCGTCAATACAACCAGTGGTCAAAATTCTATAGATAAAGCAAGGTTTGGACTGACCATCTCGATGTATACGAGCCATAGACTGCAAGTCTACCGCCGGGTTCCAATCATTGTCGAACAATAACAATCTTGATGCACCCACCAAGTTGATTCCCATTCCTCCCGACTTCGAAGATAGTAGGAAGATGGGCAACTCCAGTGTTGATGCCTTGTTGAATTGTGCAACCAACTTGCCTCTCGTATTTTTGGGTGTTGAGCCATCCAACCGGGCGAACTTCAAGTTAAGTTTATTCAAAATCAATTCTAGTAGGTCCAAGGTTTGGGTGTAGTTGGATATTAGCACCACCTTTTCATCCAAATTGATCATCTCGAGCAATAAGGGAATAAGCACGTTGATTTTGCCTGAGGAAGAGGTCAAATTCAGAGAGAATGCATTTGTGAATTCAACGTCGTTTTTGACGAGGTTTCCAAAGAACGGGTCAGAATTAAGCAACGCCGGCGAATTGCATATCTTTTTGAATAAGTTGATTAGGGTAAATGCGTGGTTAGCAGAGTCGGAAAGTAGTTGGTTAAATTTGTCGAGTTTGACAAGATGCCTGAAAAGACGGACCTGGAGATCGGTGGGAGGGACATACAACACCACGTCGGTCCGGGTGGTCAAGTAGTTCTGTAATATGGCCAGGGTTCTTCTCAAGACAAACAGCTTGGTGAGCGCAATAAGCTGGTCCGACACTTTTTCTCCATGTTTTTTTACAGCTGGATCGTAACATTGAACATCTCTAGACTTGAGAATGGGAGTCATGTACTCTTTCTGGAACGACTTGAAGTCACCTAGAACTCCCGGGTTGATGAAGTTGATTATGGTGTGGAATTCCACCAAGTCGTTTTGAATGGGAGTGCCTGTTAACAACAATTTCCTGGGGATGTTCAAGTTGGCCAAATGGTTCAACACCTTGTTATTTTTGTTCTTAAGTCTATGTCCTTCGTCACACACCAAGAGATCAAAATTGATTTGCCCAAGCTCGGCATGATACGTGGACACTTTCTCGTAATTTATAATGAGTACCTGGTACACATTGAGCTTGCCAAAGCTTACCAAGTTCTGTCTATCAGAAATGGTGGCACTGTTGGAGTTCCCACCGAGGGTCAAGATGTGAATGCGGTTTATGCCTAGCCATTTTTTGAACTCTTGTTTCCAATTGTTGATCAATGTAACAGGACAACATATAAGTACCTTGTGGACAGGAGGCTGGGGCTGTTTGACCCACGGCGACTGTTTGTATAGGTTCCAGATTAGCGTGATGGTCATGAGGGTTTTGCCTAGACCCATTTCGTCCGCCAACAAACACCCGTACCGGCCACTGGACCGGAACCCTAGCAAGCACTCGTAGAGGAACTTGACGCCCTCGATCTGGTGAGGTCTTAGTTTGCAAGCTAGCACTGGGTCAATAAAAACAGGCTTGACTTCGGAATCGGCCACCCCTGGAGGACTGGGCATAAGTATCGGAGATTGCACCGGGCTAACATTTGGTACCAGGCTAACATGTTCTACCACCGGGCTTACACCTCGTTCCAGACTAACACGTTCTACCACCGGGCTAACAAGTGGTCGCGACACCACACTCTTTCTCTCTTTCTCTTTCTCTCTCGGTTCTTTTGTCTCTTCTTTGTCTTGATCACTCGTGTCTTCCATATCCACTTCAAGCTCGTAATTTCCGATCAGCACCAATTGCTCAAGAAACCCAGGCTTGTACGAGGGCAAGGACTTCTTAGACATCACTTTACCGTTATCCTTAAGTATCATAGTGCATGACAGACCCAAAAACAGCACCGTCAACGTGCCATCGCCTTCCCATGTCTTATTCTTCTTGGTCGAGCGCTTTCTCCACTGGACCAAATACCGTTTGATGGATGCTTGCGAGTCAGCTGGAGTGCTGGGTTGAGATTGAGCTGGAGTGCTGGGTTGAGATTGAGCCGGAGCGCTAGGTTGGGAGTGGACAACTCGTTGGAGTGCCCGTTTCTTGAGCGGTGGTTGAGTTTTCAGTAAATCGGGTCCTTTCACGTCATCAGTTGAGCTTTCGTCACCTTCTTTCACCTCATCCTGGCTTTCGATGTTGACGCGCGGACTGGAGTTGGTGCGGCTCTTTGCCGCTGGCGCACTGTCTTTTGTCGCGCTGGTGGGCTTGTTGACGAACCGCGGAGGCTTGAATGCTGTTCGTTTGTACATCTAGTCAATAATAATACGCGGTGACAATTAAAAGTTGTTGTAGTGTCGTGCGAGCATAGCCAAGTAGATGTATATAAAACATTGATTGTATAGAAGACGTAATACATGTATTAGAAGTACACTGAAGTAAAAGTTAAATTAGAAGTCTATTGATGGAGTATTGAAACTTATTAGATGTATATTAATTTGTATGTTGTGTTTCATATACTGTATTTTGTATATGTTGTTTATCAACGTAATTTCTAGAGATGTATATTAGATGTATGGTGTTGTAAACTACTAGGATACCCTAGTAGGGGGTCCTAGTAGGGAAGTCATTTCGCGTGGGTGAGTTATGGTCATGAAAGGATATCACTGAAGTCTAAGCTTCGTTTCCCCAAACATAGTAGTACGACCTAGACAATGCAAACATTATGCTTGATGGCAAGTAGGTGTATACCCCGTAGCCTACAAAAAACACAAATGAAAGGAGGAAGATGTGCAATATCAAGCTCTCGATTTGGGTCAACATCAAATGAGGGAAATGATGGTAGTACATCTCGTAGACTCTATGTGCAGATGATTTGGATTTAGTCATTTTGAATGTGGTAGTGGATTAACGAACGACGGCTATAATCGTAAAGATATGGTGAGCGAACGACAGATATAACCGCTAATATAGTCGAAAGAATATAGGTGGTTTACAGTAAGCAACTGACGATTCCAGTCTTCGGTGAAATGCGTCGCGTAGCCACAAAAAGAAACTATTTACGAATCAATCGTGTTTGTTTGCGAGGAATAATAGGAGACGAGCCGGCATGTAGATCTTGTGCCGTACTCCGGAAGACGGGCGTTCACCGCCCC
This sequence comes from Suhomyces sp. yHMH580, assembly GCA_030580235.1. Classification (NCBI taxonomy): domain Eukaryota; kingdom Fungi; phylum Ascomycota; class Pichiomycetes; order Serinales; family Debaryomycetaceae; genus Suhomyces; species Suhomyces sp. yHMH580. The sequence continues at coordinate 489,342 of JAKTSN010000008.1, read as the reverse complement.
GCGTGGAAGGCTTGCATCAGGCGTTCAGATAGCACAGCCATGCCGGGCACAATTTGGGCCCCACCACGCCATAGCATAAGCACGCACGGCCTAAGCACCCACCACACCGCACCACCAGGCACCGCACCACCAGGCAGTTCAGCCCACTCGCTCGGGGCCCTTACGTAATCACTAAACTAAGAGGGTGAAAAATCCGGGCTAGCGATGAGAAGCAGGGTATGGCTGAAATACGACGTGGCAGCGCTGATACCCAGTGTTTGGAGCTCAAAACAAGGTTGGTGGCGTCTAAGCTGGCGCAGCTTGACCAGGAGACCCTCACAAATGATTTTTTTTGGCTTTACGACCAGCTAGTAAGCACCCATTCTAATGGCTCGCCCGATGACCTGTGGATCATCTTGTTGAACGACACCCTAGCGATATGTATACTTAGAATGACTCAATTGTGCAAAAGTAGCAACATAGAGTGGCTAGTACCGCCAGAGAATACCATAGTTATACTCAATTACATTGTACACTACCTGAATCACACATCTAATCCATTGATTAACTCATTGACGTCGCTATTGAACAAGCTCATGATGTTCAATTCTGTCAATAATCATTCCAAGAGCCAAAAGTATATCCAAGAATTTCTTTTCTCGGTTCTTTCCACCCATCGCCTGCTAACAAAGAATTTCTACAACCTCGTGGACATATTGATCAAAAACCTCGACGACAAGTATTTTGTGTTGGAGTCGTTTCCAGGCTTTCCAGAGCAGTGCGTGACATCTGTGGGCGACGACAACTTGGCCAATGCGGTCAGCAAAACATTAGTCACTCTATATGTAGGGATTTTAGGCAACAAGTCGTCTCACGAATGGTTTACTACATGGGCACAGCCGGTGAAACATGGGCTTTCAGATCCTCAGCTACGAGTAAACTTGCTCACTTACTTGGTTCCCAACTTGGTCAAGGTCCGTCCCGATACTTTGTCATTATTGATTAGCCAAATGAGTGGTGATGAGCTTGAAAACTTAGCTGATAAAGATCTTGATATTCTCTTGAATCTCTACAAAATTGGCCAGGAGTTGTCTCTTTCGCACCAGCTTCCTGAACTGCTTCTCAAGACGTTCTTGGTCCATAGCAATCCGCAATTTCGGCTCAACTCGCTTTCATTACTCTTGGGTGGGTCTTCTAAAACTACCAAGTCAGCACCAATTCCGCCTCATGTGTACTTAACAGTAAAGGAAACTCAATGCTTGGACACGTTTTTAAACGACTATGAGGATATCGAAAGCAGAAACAAGTTTATATCTCTCATGAGCCACTTTATTGGTTTCCGCTTTAAGGAATCGATGTACTCTTTGAAGAAAGAGCACGCGAAATTGGCTCGTAATAACGTCAATGACGCTAGACAGCAAGAAATCGCAATCTTGGTGGATTCAGGCTCCCGGTTTCTCGAGTGGCTCATTGGCTATTCGGTGGGACTTTTAAACCCAGGCTCCAATTATTCCCAGCTAATTACATCCATGCAATTGCTTGAGGTAATTAACTTCAAACTAGCAGATGTTCCTGAACTCTCCATCTACAGGGATGAGCGGACCGTTCATTTTTTGATCCAAAACCTATTCAACAATTATGAAAATATTCGCCAATTGAGTTTGGACCTTTTAATAAGCAACCCGTCACTGAAATTACACCAATTTATAGATTCAAAGCTTAAAAAGGAGCTTTTCCCACAGTCTTGTGACATCCTTGCCTCATTAACAGGAAGAAAGAGTGATGGTGCTGCCAAGTTTTTTGAGTTCTTGACCATCTACTACTTGAATATCGCCAAGGATCCCACCAAAGTGTTGGGTTTAATCGATACCATGACTGGTCTCATTTCCCAAGGGATTGAAAAGTTCAAAAGTGAGTCTCTTGCCAACTTCAGAGATTATAACTCAGACATTTATGTACACGGCTACTTCAAGGCATTGAACTCTATATTCGAGAAATTGGACGGTTCAAGTCTTGTCGAATCCAACCCACAGTACTTCTCTAGCACTTATTCTACCATTATTGGGCAAGTATTTGATATCTGGAAGTTAGTGAAACCGGTGTTGTCGAACTCGTCTGCGTCAGGCGAAGAAGATGACGAAATTAACGAGGATGACGATAAAATCTTGCTTAACTATTCCTGGAAAGTTGTGAAAGACTCCAACATTTTGTTGCACAAGTTATTGACTAGCCATCAACCGGGCCATTATATCGATACAACAACATTCTTGCAATGCTGCGACTTGATAACTAGCCAACTAAGTTCAGTTAAACACCGAGGTGCATTCTCTTCCATATACCCATCCTTTATATCGATATGCAGAATACTCAACCACACCGAGAATCTCGAAGATTATCCTCGCGAATGGCTTGACGATAATTTGAAGCTTCTTGAGTGCAAGTCCCAACATATCTCCAGAAGATCTGGAGGTATTCCGTTCTTGATAACTGGGATCCTTATTGCAGCAGAGCCCGAATCAAAGCGCCCTAATAATTCACGAGAATCATTGATGCACTTGGCATTTGAGCAATTATATCGCATTGCCAACCAGCCTAGCGCTCACTTGGCTGACCAGAAAGACGACATTCCTCCTGTTCATGCTTTCAACTGCATTAAACAAATTTTCAATGAAAGCCCTCTTGCAAAGGAAAGCTTGGTATATGTGGAAACCAGTCTTGGTTTGTCGCTTGAAAACTTCCAATCAGCCAACTGGTCTGTTAGAAACTGTGCTGTGATGTTGTTTGGTACCATTCAGCGGAGAATATTCGGGACCAGAAACCAAGCGACTTATCCGTCCAAACTCTTTTTTCAAAAGTTTCCCAAGATTGACCAGATTCTATTTGAACAACTCACTGATGCCCACCTGCGAAATCACGAAGCCACCAATTTCGAGAACAACCAGATTATGTTCCCAATATTAATAATACTATTGAACTTGGATACTTCTTTGGCTCAGGACGAACAAGTGTTGATCAAATTCAAGACCATCTTGCTAAAGTTTCTCAACAATAGGTTTTGGAAGATTCGTGAAATGGTTGCAAAATGTGTAGCAAATACTTTTAGCGCCCAAGAACTATACGAGTTTACCAAGGGCTTTTTCAAGAGCGAGACATGGACCAAAAAGAAAGACCTCAACGGCATTCAAGGAGCACTAATGACTTTGCACCAGGGATACCACAAAATCCAGAAAGTATGTCCCCAGCATGCCCAGGATTTGAGCCACCTCATTCTGAACAACTTGTTGAGTGCACTTGCATTTAAATCACCATACATAGTGAAGGCCTACGTCGACGTCTTGGAAGTTTCATCGCAAGACTCGATTATTTCCATGCAACATTGCTCTATTTTGGGCAACTACTTCATTGAAAAGGTGTTGGAGGATTCGAACAAGTTAGATGGAGGCAAGCAGGTACTATTGTCAAAGATTAACCAGGTCTTATTAAACAGCTATCTCGAGCATTATGCCGGTGAGGAAGTGATACTGGAGTCGATTATTGATTTAGCAAGACTCGGGCTTGGCTGTTTCGGTATGTTCAAAGTTCAGCTAGCCAATATTGAATTTATCCTTGTGAATTTTGACTGGTTCAAGACTTTGAATAAAGTGGCGATAACATCATTGGCCCAGGATATATGGGCCTTAATCCTCGAACGGACCTGCTTCGATTATGTTAAATCCAGAGCCATGGAATTATTCTCAAGAATATTGGAATCAGGAACGGTTGATTTAGATGTCGAAAAAGTGATTGATAGTTTGGAGCAGTTCCTATTGGTAGATGAAGAGGATCTCAAACTCAATTCTTTAAAGTGCCTTGGAGCATTTGTAAGTCAATTATCGTCAGACTCTCAAGTCGACTTTTTAAAGCAATGCGATACAATCGGTAATGAGGCCAACTCTATTAAACATAGATTTGCTACTACAAAGGCACTTATATCTGGACTTTCAAGTTACCATAGGCATGATCAAAGCATCACGAAGTCAAAAATGGAAATGAGATTGGTATTCAGAGGCTTATACGACGACGATGATGGAATTCGTCAATTAACCGCCGAGTTTCTATCACCCTATTTGGAAATGGATGCAACAATCAATCCGTACTGCTTGGCACGTTTGAGCATAGACAAGTTGCAGCAGACTTCGGCCCATTTCAAAGACGCAGTCATGGAAAAGATTCTAGAGCTAGACTTTGGTGTAGAGTTGGCCGAGCTAAATGCCTCGCAGGGAGAGATTCTTTTTGACATAGAAAACGTCAATCTCTATGCGAACCAGATAGAAATCGCACTCACCTTAAAAAAGGCAGTACTACAGATCAAAAATTCGGGTGATCTCAACACAAAAATTACAAAGGCAATTGGTGATTTGTTACAAGCTTTGCCTAAGCTTGGCCAAGATGGAATTCTTGGATGGTCAAGAGATCCGAGACTATACAAATTGGTAGTGGTGAAGATTCTCAACGCGCAAACTATACTTGAGTTTAGCGGGGACGCCACGCTCAAAAGCGCTTATAACGCCTTTCGAAACTCGCTACAACGGGCCCACATCGACCTTTCCGTTACACAGTTCATAGACCCTCCACTTAATTAGGCCTAATGAAAAATTACCGGCACTCGCACTCCGGGTAACCCCCGCAAATAAAAGTATATAACTCCCAGTTTTCGCTCGCCTTCTACATTTTGCCCACCAACCAAGCAAAAGAGTATGTAAGAGCATAAAGATGCATTACAAGTTACAATGATGAATAATTATAAACTACAACGAATTTCTTCACCTGAACACCCGTGTAGAACAAAAATAATTTCAGAGCTTTTTAACACTGATTCGTAACTTGGCATCATGTCATTACAAGCATTCGATACTAACATCACAGAAAACAGATTTATTTAGTTCAATAAACACATTCCACCACCGACTTAATCGTAGTAGCCTGTAGAAGCACTAAAGTAACCAGTTGGCTATAGCTAACTATTTCGCTGTGATTTTACGAGCTCATCGGGGACCCCATAATTCACGTGACGCAACTACTAATAATCACATCAGTGGCCATTAGTGAAAGATTAGTGGAAGGTAAGCAAGATGGGCGAGCAGAATGCTACGGAAGATGCTTTCACGATATGTGACATTTGTTTGGGCGACTCAGCGCACCTCAAGATGATGAAGCACAGGAACGGCGAAGAGTGCAAGTCATGCACACGGCCGTTCACGGTATACAGATGGAACAACAACCAGTCATCACACAAGGCCAAGAAGACCATCATCTGCACTACGTGTGCTAGAAGCAAGAGTTGCTGTCAAAGCTGTATGTTGGACATCAACTATCACATACCGTTGCATATAAGAGATACTGCCCTTAAGATGGCGGGTCTTGACAAAGCGCAACTAGGCTACGACCCAGCCACCTCCAAGAATCGAGAAATCAAAGCCGTTTTGGCAGACAAGCAGGATGCGACTTTTGCGAAAAACAACGATTCCGCACTTGACCAGCAGCAGCAGAGAGCGCGCGAAATGTTGGCCAAGTTGTCGGCGAAACTCAATGAGCGGGGAACTACGTTCAAGAAAATCACCAGTGGCAGCAGCGAGACCGCAGACGCCAAGCTCACTAATGTGGATGTATCGAAAGTGGTTGCCAAATTGCCGTTTGGGGGCCTGTTGGACAAGACCGCCAATCCAACCGGAACGTCATTTTTCATATTTGGGCTTCATGACGATGTACCACAATACTTGATCAGTAATCTCTTTGGTCAGTATGGCAAAATCAAGTCTTTGACGGTTGTGCATCGATCGCGGTGCGGGTGTGTGAGTTTTGCAACCCGCGAGAGTGCGGAGGAGTTTGCGGAAGCTGTGAGTGCCAACGGGCTCAATGCCAACCACAATACTGCGGGACTTTTGATACTAGACAACAAATATCCCTTGCGTGTAGCGTGGGGCAAGCCCCAACCTCTTGGCACCAGCAATGAAGAACAAGCCAAAATCAGTGTGGTTGTTGCAAAAGTGATGAAGCAGTTGGCAGAAAAAGACCGCGACTTTGAAAAGGGCACGGAGTCTAGCGCTAAACCGTCGAAGTCCACCGCCAAACCATCCAAGGTAACGAAGCCCGCCCACAAGTCGCTGGCGCCCAAGGCTGAGACCAAGGCTGCCGTGGCGTACCGTGCTGCCAGGAGCGACTTTGAAGTCTAGCGCGGTGCGCGCGATGTCATACGCGGCGGGACGCTTCACCCCCGTGACCTGCGCGGACCAAAACTGACAACAAACACCACGAGCTACAATGGCTGTATAAGCTACCAAAGCTAATACGATGAACTACGAGACTAAACTTTGTATCAAGGTGGCAGTGTTGCTATTTCCAATATTGGTGGCACTCATCCGGCTTATTGCAATTTTGCCTGCACTTCACTCCCCAAATGTATCTGCCAAAGGCGCCAGCTTTGCCGAGGTGGCACTTACCACCAAAGGTGCTAACATCATGATCTTTTTGGGATCGGGAGGTCATACCGGTGAAATGATGCGCATGTTGGCCCAAGTGGACATTTCCGAATTCAGCAGATCATGGGTGACGTCATCCAACGATAGTGCGTCGTTGGTCAAGGCCAGAGCCTTTGAAGAAGCTCTTGAGTCCAAGCACGACGCCAGTTATTTGACGTTGCATCGTGCCAGAGCCGTAGGAGAACCACTATTACACTCGATCCAGAATACTCTTCGGTCGTTTGTGTCGACGTTCCAGGGAATTAGAACCTTGCCACATTTGCCATCGGTGCTTCTTGTAAATGGGCCTGGAACTAGCGTGCCTTTGGCATATATTTTGTTCTTGATGAAATATGTAGGGTTGTGCAGTACCAAAATTATATACGTGGAAAGTCTTGCGAGGGTCAATCTGTTGAGTCTCAGTGGCAAGTTGTTGCTTCCTATTTCAGACAGGTTTATAGTGCAGTGGGAGCCACTCTTCTACAAGTACAAGCGAGCTGAATACTACGGGATATTGATATAGAATATAGAATGAACATAGGGAGAGTGAAATAGCGCAGTAAAGTGATTCAGTGTAGAGTAAACGGCTGGACCGAGTAGACAAACCACATTGTTAGGTGGTATTAGCGAGACTAATACAAATAGCGAGGGAGGCCAATTGTTACCGTGCCAGGACATTTCTCTTTAATTTCCAGCACGTGATGTTGAGATTTCCTGGCCCAGGCGTAGTTTGACCCTCTTTATCTCCGGAAAGGTTGACTTCAGCGTACCATTACTTTGATGGTGGGACAGGAACCTGCTCATGTTTTTGTCTATACCTTAAGTCCTCGAATGTGGAGCTTCAAAGTGTGAAATATCCGAGGCCATATCGTCTGACCTAGGGAGGTCGGAAGTCGAATATGCACGTGTAAAACAGTTTTGCCTGTCACTATTTTTGCGATCCCCTACATCTCTCTACAGTCTCCCTACATCTCCCTTAAATCGGGCGACCCCTCGGGACACCCAGTCCCATTCTTCATACCTCCACCATCTCAGCCAGTGTCCATACCAACAAATCTCTCTTCTACTCGTATCTCGCTTTGAAACTTTTTAATTTTAAGAAAGAACCTTCAGCTAAGCAAAACCGACTACATTTCTCTGCCCAACTACGCTAATCTCCGCAAACTCAAAACTCTATTCTCGCGCCTCGCTCGGAAATTTCTCGCAGCCAAGCATAGTGAGAAAGGCTGCTACTGAGAGAAGAGCGCTAGTGACAGAAGAGCGCCAGTGGATGATGACGGGTGGTAACACGTTTACTGGAATTTTGGACGAGTTTCCTAATATAGGCGTCGACAAGTTTAACTGTGGTGCGTCGGTATTTCTTCTTACTCATTGCCATGCCGACCATCTCGCGGGCCTCGACGCGCAGTCGTTTGGCAGCAGAGTGTACTGTTCTCGGATCACCAAAAGGCTTGTGGGACTCAATGAGAAGTATACCCATGTTCTTCCGTACCTCAAGGAGCTAGATTCAGGAAAACACCGTATTTTTGTGGAGTCCCAGCCGCTCGATCTCACCGTGATCGACTCGTACCATTGTCCAGGTTCGGTGATGTTTTTAGTCGAGGGATGTGGTAAATCGGTACTTGTAACGGGTGATATACGTGCCGAGACATGGTGGCTAGATACTTTGGCCAAAAACCCCTATTTGTTTCCGTATACAACCGGCCTAAAAACTTTGTCAAATATATATGTAGATACGACTTTTAGCTATAGAGGCGAGCCGTACATAGAAATGTTGACCAATAATGACGGTACGAACGCGGTGGTTCAGCTACTATGCTCTTATCCTATGGATAATGACGACGTGCAGTTCTTTTTCACCGACTGCACGTCTGGCTTCGATGAGCCGTGGCTGCAAATTTTGCAGTCATTCAACGGATCTTTGAATCTAGGAAAATCTATCCAGCAACGAGTGGAATCGTTGAGCAGTATTGATATTGCTTCGAGTGTTTTAGAAGAACTGTGTAGAAAAAACAAGAATCCTCGATTTCATGTCATCGAGCCTGGCTCGTCAGCACCGGTGCCTGAATTTGCTGTGGTGATACGGCAGAGCCTCAACTTCAATTTAGTGGACTACTTGGCAACGCTGTTTCCAATCCCACTAGCTAGTCTTTCTGCTGCTGAGAAATGCCTGCTCAAACTTTTGTATTGTACTTCCAAGGGTAATAAGGTGTACGAGTTCAGGCAACGCAAGTATTTGTTGCCTCCAGGAGGAACAGAGTTGCTTCCTAAAGAAATCAAACTAGTATTTTCCCGTCATCTGTCTTATACAGAAACCTGTACTTTGGTCTCTATGTTCGAGCCAGAACAGGTGTATCCGATCTGTGAGTCTAAAACCACTTGGAAGAATGGGTTTTTTATGGCACGAGCATTTGGACAATACTGTAAACTGAGCAGTTTTACTTATGACAACAAAATGAAACTCAAGTATGGTGATTCTTTAAGATCAAATGAGCCTATTGCGAAAGTACATCGATGGACATTTGAAGGGTGTAGAGAAGAGGCCCAGCTTGTTGCAAGAGTGCTAGGTGAGGACATTTTACCAGGGTTTTTGGGTCAAGAGGAGCCTGAAAACCCATTCAATTTTAAAGGTATTCACTATTTTGGATCCAAGAATAAGCCTGGGTTTGATACTCAAGGCCAAATTGGAAGAGCCAAAGATTTTAGTTTGCAGAAGCTAATTGTGGGGCGGAATGAGGAGACGTATCGTAAAAAGATTGACGAATGTCAGCTGTTGTACTCGGGTGATGTATATAGAGAAGTTCGACAATTGTTTGACAATTACGACCAACAGAATAGCCGTCAAGATAGTTTCAGCGATTCACAAAACTCAGAATATTTACTAGACAGCAGTCCCTTGGGCTCGTTACGAGAAGGTGACCAAGACCAGCATGTTTCCCAACTAAAACAAGAGGAAAAACAGCACAGTCCGTTAGTCAAAAAAGAAAGTCAAGAATGCATTGAATTGTCCGGTTCATTAGTAAAGGAAGAATCGCCAAAAATACTACTGAAGGAAGAAATGACTTGTCCATTGATAGAGAGAGGAAGTCAAAAATGTATCTCCATTCAAAGTAGTGGTACGGATGTATTAGTTAAGGAAGAGAGTCAGAAATGTATCTCCATTCAAAGTAGTACTACAGATGTACGAGTTAAGAAAGAGAGTCAACAATGCATTTCCATTCAAAGCAGTGCTACGGATGTATCTGTTAACGAAGAGAGTCAGGAATGCATTTCTATTGAAAGTAGTGCTATGGGTATCCCAAAAAAGAAACCAGAATCATTTCTTATTCAGCCTAATCTCAAGAAGTCCATAGACAGGGAGATCAAGGCCGAAGAAAGCATCACTGCACCAAAAAGCAAGGAGGTGAGGCCCAGACTTAAAAGGCGAAACTCAGCTGCTGGTGCCAATTACGATGCTTTACGACTATTGAGTTTGTGGAAAAAGAGAGCCACTAGCCAAATCGGCAGTGCTAGTGTAGAGAAAATCGACTCGATCTCCACCACATTATCAAAAGATCCCAACTCGTGGTTTTCATTTACATTGAACTCACTAAAGGTTCCGTTAGAAAGGGAACCATAATCATTCATATGGTAACTAATCATGAAATCTATTGTTTATTAAGTCTATGGTACATTGTCACATCCATAGATGTTAATTTTCTCTCCATTTTTCACCACACTTGACACATTTATAGAAAGTGGTCATGGGCTCATCGGCAGAACGGATCTGTAATTGGTAAAAATACGCCTTGGTCGAGCCACACACATCAACAGGACACTGCGAAGCCGTCTGATCCACATTGTCCCAAAACCCTTCTCCTCCCAACACATCATCAACCTCCTTACGGGCCAATTCTTTACGATCAAACATCTGGAAGCCGTTAATCTTGAACTCGTACGGACACGTTGTGCAGTAAAACTTGTTGCACCCGTCGTCCCCCAGACGGATCAACAACATGTTCGAGCAGTTAGGACAGAACGACAACATCGTACCGTGTACCAACTAGTGACTTGGAAGGTTGATCTCCAGAGATGAGACGTTTTTCAGTCACGTGACCACGGTGATATCAACAAGTTTCTGGTTAGTGGTGGAGATAGAAGGACTAGCTACATGAGTGTGAATGGAGATGGACCAGAAAATGCAATTGGCAAAGCATCAACGAATGGAATTGCTCAGCATAATAGCAATGAGTCGAAAAAAAGTGCGGTTGAGACCCAAAATATGCCTGCAAGTCCATTTGGGTCGCCCTCTAAGCGCGGGATCATCAAGTTAGAGTTTGGCGATCAAGGGTTGAAGTTTTCGCCAGTCAAGACGCCCAATGGACGAGCCGGACTGTTATCGCCGAGAAAGAGAGCTGCTCAAGCTAATTACTCGGCAAGAAAAAGAGCTGTAAAGTCCACCAGCATATACTCTAGGCTCATGAACGAAGACGAAGATCCAGAGGAGGAAGACGACTACTTGAGGCGTCAGGATATGAAAATCGCCGAGTCGATTCTTCGGGATTCTCGAAACGAAGCAGCAAGAGATTATGGAAGCGATGTAGAGTTCGAAGAGGACGTTTCTGAATTGCCAAAGAAAAGAGGAAGAAAAGTAAAGAAGCCGGTGGAGGTGGCTGAAATTCCAGACGAGCCAGAGTCTGAACTTAATAGCGACTCGAGTGTAGAGTTTGAGGATGCTGGAGAGAAACTAGACGAAGATGACGAGATAGAAGAAGAGCTTGAAGAAGAATCGGAACTTGAGTCTTCGGATGAAGAAGTGAGGTTTGGATCTCCCAAACCAAAGAGTAATACAAGACGTACTCGAGCCACAAGGTCGTCCAATCTATCAGAACTGGTAAAAGAAGAAATCATCGAGCCGGATTCTCCGACTAAAAAGAGGAAACTCGCAGGTGAAAAACGGAAAGCAGGCAGGCCTACGAAAGCCGAGTTGGTGATAGGAAGTATCAAGAGTATTTTTCAGCAGGATGACGAGACGATATTTCACGAAAACAAGATCAAAAGTGAGACCCAACCTAAGCTGCCCCTCGGGCCCAGCTCCAAATCATCTCCAGCAGTGCTATCGAGGCTCAATGAGAGTGATTTTCCAGCGCCGATAGTGTCAGGAATCCCCAAGATCGACGAAAAAGACGAGATTATTGAATTACCCAGCACATTTGTACCGTTCCCAATACCCAAAGCCGAGAAAAACGGCACGATTTTGGACCAGGAGTTTCTTGAAAAGTATTTTGGCGGTGTTCCATTACAGGAGAAGCTCAACGGGCGATTTTTGGACAATAGAGCTTTCTTTTTAGAAGGCTCAGAGGGTTATTTCGAGCAGCACAGTATCAGAGCCAAGCCCAGCAACAAGTCGTTGACACAACTAGCACCTTCTGTAGAGTATGACTCTTTTATTCAACATATAGAGATCAGCAACCAAAAGTGCTGGCCCGAAAAAGAAGCTCTCAAAGAAGCCCACCAAAAACTTTACTCCCAGTGGTGTTTTGAGCTCAGCCAAGGGTTCAATCTCAACTTCTATGGGGTAGGGTCCAAGATCGATGCCATTAATGAGTTCACCCAAAAGTACTTGATAGACTGGTGCGATAGCATGTTTGAATCCAGCCACGAATTGCCGCATATTATGGTGGTGAATGGATTCAATCCCACCATCAAGTTCAAAAAAGTATTGCAGGATATTGTGACGGTGTTTATTCCACCTGAAAAGCGTAAGAGAGATAGCATTCGGTTCCCCAAGCATGTATCGGAAACAATACCGTTTTTGATCAACCACATTGAGCACAGCCGTAAGCAAGAAGCAACTTCACCAGGAGCAATTGTGCCGTGCAAACTCATTTTGGTAATCCACAATATTGACGGTGAAGGGTTTCGAGAAGAAAAGATCCAGAACCATCTCTCCTACCTCAGTTCGCTTCCTGAGATATGGGTGGTTTCGTCGACCGACAATATCAACTGTAGTTTGCTCTGGGACCTGTTCAAGCTCAAAAACCTCAATTTCATATGGCACAATCTCACCACGTACCAGACGTACACCACGGAAATGTCGTTCAAGGACGTGCTTAACCTTGGCAGATCCAAAAAGTTTATAGGTGACAAAGGTGCCAAGTTTGTGTTGACCTCGTTGACGTCCAACGCCCGAAAATTGTACAAGTTGTTGCTTGAAAAGCAGCTTGAAAACATGAAGACTTTTGCACCCACCAAGACGGCCCGAAATGGGCTCAAGGGCTCACTCAAGTTTGGGATCAACTTCAAGACTCTTTACGACTGGTGTTCTCAAGAGTTCATCACGTCCAACGAGATTACATTCCGTACTGTTTTGGGAGAGTTTGTTGAGCATAAAATGAGTACTATTGCAAAGGACGATGCGGGAACTGAAATAGTGTTTGTTCCATTCAACTATGATGAAATGGAAAAATTGCTTCAAGAAGACGTCTAAATAGCACATACTACACGATCAAACACTTGCCCAATGTCATCGAACTAACAAGTAATGTAAATACGATCAGTTGAAAGTTGATTAAAGTATCAAGACAACTAATAATAAACAAGAAGGACAACAAACACCACCAACAAGTTGAGTAGAAGTAATTATTAAAGATATCAATGGGCTAGTATTGTTAACGGGTGTATGGTAAATGTGCCAAGTAAGGGTAAGTGTCAGAATTACTAAATATATCATGCACTAATAACAAATGTTAGGTACCCAAGTCATGTACAAGTATAAATTTAATGCACGATCCAAATGAGTGCATTTCAGATGTACAGAGTATAGATTAAGTGTACAATTTCGCCAAACATATCTCGAACAACCAGCTTTATGTGTTATGTCAAACGTAATAATAATTTTCAATTGAATATTAATGTCGAGTGTACTAAATATATTGTAAAGTACAATCACCTGACAGCAAACCTCAAATGGACTTGCAAATGCTAACTGAACCTACTTTGAAGGTATATAACAAATAGAACATAACAAGTAACAATACTAGCTAACAAATGCCCACTAAAAATATCAATGTCGAATACACTAACAAATGTACTGATATAAATGTCAAATATGATTATCCGGATGTCAAATATAAGAAATGCACTATTATAATTGTCAAATATACTAACAGATGTATCATAAATGTCTACAGTACAAATCAAAATGTACTAAGGATAGATGCCAGATACTGGATAACAATGTCAAGTAAGTGCGTAGGATGTTCGCGGAAGACATGCCACGATCTGCGGAGATGCTCGAACTCGGTTATCTCCTGGCCACAGTGCGAATATTCCTTCATTATCGATTACATCACGGATCAATCGTATTAAATACTGCGCCTTCCTTTTGCCTCCAGCCTCCACACCAACACCCTCTATGCCAATACTACCCACCAAGTAACCCCGTATATATTGCCTACCTCTATATCACGCCGACATCATCAGGTTACCTCTCACCCTTCACTTACTCTCCCCCACCTGCGCTTTGTCGCCCTCCGTCCTTCGCGCCCCTACATTCTGTCGTGTCATAAGCATTTCTCACACACCATAAAAAGTAGCTCAAGCAAAGGTGACGTTATTGGCTATACACGGCGAACAAGTTGAGTTGAATACAATCTAGAGGTGATAGGCCTGAGAACATCAATTGGATCAGCGTTTTACAATATCCTTGCCGATTAGCCGATGCAAAGGCCTGGCAGTCACAATCTCAATTATACAATACAGCATAGAGTCATAGTCAAATAGAAGTCGACCAAACTTAAACCTCCAGTATCCAGACTCTAGATATCAGCCTTATAAGTCATGGGAAACTTTCCAAAACTACAGAACGGCACGGAATTGACCGTTGGAAGCCACTCGGTCACCATTCTCGATTACCTTTCGGAAGGGGGATTTGCCCATATCTACAAGGTGAAAATAGATCCTGTTGAAAACGATTCGGAGATTGCCTGCTTGAAACGTGTCATTGTTCCCGATAAGAATGGATTGAACCTATTGAGAAAAGAGGTGGATGTCATGAAGGTGTTGCGCAACAGCCGTAGAATCGTCAAGTATTACGATTCGCACGCCGAGCGCTTGGAAGACGGCACGTACCAGGTCTTGGTGCTCATGGAATTGTGCCCTAACAAGTCGTTGTTGGATTTTATGAACGCCAAGATCAAAACCAAGTTGGCGGAGCCGGAAATTATCAAAATCATGCTTGACATTCTGCTTGGAATTTACGAAATGCACAGACTCAAGTTGATCCACCGTGATATCAAGATCGAAAACGTCTTGATTGACTCCAAGAATAACTTCAAGCTCTGTGATTTCGGGTCCACGTCGTCTCCCATCCCTCCTCCTAAAGACCAGCACCAATTTCAGCTCTTGAGCCACGACATTCTCTACCAAACCACCCCACAGTACCGGTCTCCTGAGATGATCGACCTATACAGAGGACTTCCTATAGACGAAAAGTCTGATGTTTGGGCCCTAGGGTGCTTTTTGTACAAGCTCTGCTACTACACCACGCCGTTCGAGGCCAACGGTGACATTGCCATATTGCATGCGTCCTTTCAGCTCTTGCCTTCGCCGCAGTTTCTGGGCGACTTGAAAAACTTGATCATCATTATGTTGCAGGAGAATCCTATTCTTAGGCCCAATATAGTCCAGGTCCTAATGTTGGTAGCTAAGTTGTTGGATATAGACTTTGCTGACTTGGGAGTTGAGGATATTTATAAGTTGGGTCCGTACAATTTCCATGCTCTTCATGAGTATCAAAGAAGAAAGCAGGAGGAGTTGATTAAGCAACAAATGTACTACCAGCCCCAATCACATCCCCAACCTCACTCGCCGGCCAATCCACCAGCTCATTTAACAGCACAACCACATCCAGCACAACCACCAACACGCCCAGCACAGCCTCCCAAATCTTCAGCACCACTAAATCCTTCTCAGGTGCCCTCGCAGGTGCCTTCACAAGTACCACAGGTGCCTTTACAGATACCACAGGCTCCTCCACCTTCACAAGTACCACCAATACCACCTCAGGCACCATATCATGCTCCAAACCATCCCCCTATTCCTGATAGTCCCGAACATAAATTCGCCATTCTGGCCCAAAGCTCTTCAGGAAGTGTGCTTACTGACAAGAGAAAGAGCGTGTACGAAGAAGGCTCCGAGAAAGAAATTCTGGAACCTGGCAGCCCTCGACACGATATTGACGACAGTTTTGGTGATTTGGAAAACTTGGACAATGTCGAAGAAAGGTATCCTTCACTAGAAGATATTATAGTGGATTCGCAACCGAAAACACAATCTACAAAAAGCTCTAAAAACCACCCACCCGTTAAACCCACCACTCTTTCTTCGGCTGAAATAGGCTCTCTTACCAAAGAACAGCTTGACAATTACAACTATCAGCAACAGACTTATAGACGTGAACTAAACCAGTACCAGTACCAACAACAAGTTGAAAGCCAACCATATCACCAACGATCCCATTCGCAACCTTCTCCACCCTCTCATCCTCCACGTAGTTCGCATGTTCCTTCCCATACAAATGAACACTCAGAGTACGAGAAGAAAGAAGCCTGGGAAAGACTGCATTCCACCATCAACAAGAGTGCCGAAAAGTTGGTTGACGATATCTTTTCTGACTCTCCCCAAGCACCCCGGAAGACAGACCAGAGTTTAGTGTCTGATATAGCACAGAAGCAAAAAGATGGGCCAGGTTCAGAACCAAATCCTACAGAAATAGATCCCGACAGTGAAATTACAGACAACGTCAGCTATGAGGACCTCATCAACTTTGAAAAATTGAGCAAATCCCAAAGTAAACCTGAGGAAGCTACCAATTTTGATCCAATCAAAGAGACCTCTTCTAAGGATCCGATTCAATCCGGTCGTCGTCTTAGTGCAAGTAAGTTTCCCACTACTTCAAACGTACCTACTTTATCATCCAATAACTTGAAGAATTTAGGAAACCAACAATTGGTGATTCAATCTTCTACAGGAGGGCATCAACCCAAGAATAGCGGCAACGGTGCTGGCTCTGCAAACCCGTTCCCGTTCAAACATCCCAAACATTTCCAGCAAATTAACGATGATATGAGCAGTAGTCCACCTCAGAAGAGCGCCAATCCGTGGGGAGATTATAGAAAAGGAGGTTCAGTACCATTATCTAAAGCGATATCCAACCCTACTCCCATGCAGTATGGGCTTTCTGAACCCTCCAACTCGGAAAAACCGAACGAAGATTTGAATCTTGGCAATATCAAGGTTCGTGAAGATTCCATAGAACCAAACTTGATCGATTTGGAAGTAGGCCTAGACTCGTCCAGTTCTGCGTCGGCCACCCCTGTTCTTTGGCCAAAGTCCAACAATCCTGGCAAAGATATTTATAGTTTAGGAAACGACTTGTCAGTATTGGAGTTGGATGTCAAAGATGAAAGAAAGGGTTCGAACGGAGACATTAAACCCCAGTTTAAAAAGAGAATCTCATCTGTCCAGAACCCATCGCAGTTTAGCTTTCAAGAAGAGGTGATCGATTTTGCGTCGGATGACGAAAACCCCGAAAACGGCTCCCGCATGAATCGTTTATCCATTAGAAACTCTCTCAAGAAGTCAAGAAAACCTTCTTCCGATAGCAAGAGAGGCGAGATCACCACCAGTGAGCCCAAAAAGCGCATCTCGTTCTTTGGTGGGAACAACGCCTAACTGATACATACACTATATATTGAATCCATGATTAATTAGAATCAAAGCTAACCAAAGTCAAAGTGGCTCGCAATTGTCAAAATACTTGATGATGAGTGAAGCTTTCTACATAGGTACTATATTGATGATATAGATTGTTTTGGATTTACAATGAGCTACCTCGAAGTATAAAAGTCTCAATATACATTAGTAGGTTCCTTCCCTATGTTAGTTGGTGAGGTAGTGTAGATATGTGCTTTGATGAAGTGCACTAAAATGTCATCGCATCGAATTTTCTACAGGGCCCAACCTAGCACTACACTTTAGTACATAACGTCAGTATCAGTAGGTTACGTTAGTCACACTGGACATTGGCTCATCATTCGTACATTATGTCCAAGTCTGTCAGACAGTACCTCGGCCAGCTCGTGTTGGCGCTACCAATTGAAAAGTTTGAAAGTCCGAACGATGCCTACTACGGCAGTCTTGAAGAGCCTGTCAAGTTGATTCTTGGAGGAAGCGCTTCGGAACTCGTCAGTAGTTCATCCGAGCTTATTCTCTCTCAAAATGCCCACCAGATCTTGTCTAGGTATCCCCAACAAGATTTGATCACTACGATCGATTTGCTCACCGATGAGATCATCGTAAGCTACCAAAGCAAGTTCCCAGATTGCGAGATTTGTGCACTTCAGCTCCAACTTTTGGCAGTGGCATTGTTGCAGACCTTCATTCAGGTCAACTATATTGGTCCTGGCATCAAATATTCCACCAATGAACTATTTTTCAGCCACGCTGATCCCCAGACTCTCCAGAAAGATGCCACCAAACTCTTCAACCTCGAGGGCCAACAGACGTACAGCTTGACAAACGAGCCTTTATTGCTTGTTATAGCCGCCATATTGTTTGAAAAGTTAATGGGTATCCCCAGAGAATCGTCGTTGGTGGGAAATGCTGTGCTAGTTTCTATTGAAGACTTGGTGCAAACCACCACTGAAAAGACCGAACAAGACGCCTCGCCTGCAATGGCATCACTCAGATGGTGGAGATCGAGATTGTTGCAAGTTCACATGTCGATATTGTCGGAAATGTCATCGGTGTTGCCTACTATTTCGTCCATCTTGTTAAATCCCTCGGTGCCCAATACTTTATCGCCAGCAAGCGATTCAAGCCCTGAAATACAAAAGAATATTCAGTTGATTTACTTCTTGGAATGTGCCAGAGCAGGAATCCATAGTCAAACCGAAAACCTTTCCATTCCGTTGTTGAACAATGCCCAGGGCCTTTCCAACTTGGACTTTGTATTGTCGGGAGCCAAGGCCAAAAGAACCAAGTTCCAGAAATTCTATACGTCGTCATTAATTGTGCTAGCCAAGTCGAATGAATCCTCGATATTTGACCAAATTAATGTCGAAACCTCGGACGATTTCCAGCTCGACTCCGATTTATTGTTGGAAAAACCTCAGTTTGAGTCGTTGGACGATATCCAGCTTCCTGACGAGCCCAGCACCAAGAAACTCAAGTTGGAGGGTCTCGAGGGTCTGAAAAATGATAACCAGACGATTTTGCCTATAGCTTTGAGGCAAGAAGACATTCCTGCTCAGCTAAAGGATTTGGATCCAAATAATCAACCTCCGTTGAACGACATCGATAATTTGCAGCTCTTGTTAAGACTCACCACGTTGAAGCAAACTTCCCCTTCGGGTAATGCCTTGGTAGAAGAAGAGCTCTTTGCCTTGGTTTCGAGGGTGTTGTATACCGGTGACAGTAAAAAAATTAACTGGACTATCTTTTCCAGAGCATTATGGGAAAGATCGATATTGGAAACCAACAAAAGTAGAACCATCGAAAGAGGAATCTTGCAGATGACTTCGCTTATTGAAGAAATCGGTATCAAGGTCAAGAATAGAATTATTCCTCAGGCTATGGGTAGTGATACCACTGGTGCTGTGACTGCTTCCAGATTGAGGTTTATCCACCAGCTTCCGTTGATGACACAGTGGTCGATGGATGTGAAATTGGCTGAAAAGTACATGTCTTTGGGAGTGATTCGGTCGGCCATTCAGATATATGAAAGATTGGGTTTGGCTTGTGAAGCCGCCTTGTGTTATGCTGCTACTGAAGACGAGAAACAGGCCATCAAAATTTTGAAAGAAAGAATTGAAGAGCATCCCGATGACGCCAGAGCTATTTCTATCTTGGGAGATATCACTGAGGACCCTAGTCTTTGGGAAAAGGCTTGGGAAATTGGGAAATATGCAAAATCAAGGTACTCTATGGCCAGATACCATTACAGTCCCCCAGCCTCTTCGGGTCTTACCAAGGACTTGAGCCAAGTCATCTACTACATGAACCATTGCTTGACTATCAGTCCCCTCAATTACGAATATTGGTTTTTCTATGGATGCTGTGGTTTGGAAGCTGGACAGTTTGACTTGGCCTCGGAAGCATTTACCAGATGTGTTAGTTTGGACGATACCAATTCACATGCCTGGTCCAACTTGGCATCAGCCTTGCTCAAGGAAGGTAAAGACCGGCCTGCTTTTAATGCCTTGAAGAGAGCTATCAGTAATAGCGGAGACGACAGAAGATCGTGGAGAATCTACGAGAACTATTTGATTGTAGCGGCCAAGCTCAATGAATGGAACGATGTTGCTATAGCAGTGAGAGAATTGATCGATATCAAAAAGGGCAGTGATGGCGAAGGTTCAATTGACTTGCCTATCATTGAAAAATTGGTTGAAATCTTGTTATCGTCGGAATATCCTCCCGACGAATCTGTTCGGTTGACGCATTTCCAAAAATCGTGTATCGATTTGATCTGCAACGTTTTGCCCACCGTGATAACTACGTCTTCCAGAGGTTGGAGAATAGTGGCCAGAGTCGAGCTTTGGAGAAAAAGGCCATGGGCTGCGCTTGAGTGTCACGAAAAGGCGTACCGTGCCTTGGTGCATCGCCCTGAGTTGGAATTTCAAGAGAGTGCTTGGAACGAAGCCGTAGATGCATGCAATGATTTGGTTGGAGCTTACGAGTCTTTGGGAGAAAGGCCAGGAAAGCATGGTGCTGGCGATGTAGTTTGTGCCGACTGGAAATATAAATCCAGAACAAGTATCAGATCGTTGATGAGTAAAGGTAAGGACATGTGGGAAGATAGCGAAGGATGGAACCGTTTGGTAGAGTTGAAGGAAGAAGTTGCCAACCAATAGATTTACTATAATATTTAGTACCAATGTATATATTAGCTATCGTTTTCTATACTAAAAGAATCAAACTCCAACGAGGCAACTCGATCTTTTTTGGTGACAGGCGAGGGCAACGTTCGGAAGGTTTGCTTGGGGTCTGGAGGACGGGACTCGAGCAAAAAGGACTCTATATTTTTTAAGTAAGACACACCGCCAAGCCTGTTTCTCAGAAGTACATAGCAGACCATTTCAAAGAGATTGTGCATCGAGGTCTTGCAAACCAACGACGAATCGAGTCGGAGGCACCACAAGAGAGTGTAGATCGCGAGGTGCGAGTAGCGGTGATAAAACCAGGCATCTTTGGCATAGACCAACATCACAAAGTAGTCGAATGTCGATGCAGCGACCAAGAGGTCCTTTTCCAAGTAGTTGAATAGCGGGTTGACGACTTTGGTGAGTGTGCTTGAAGGGAATGCATCGACCATGGAATAGGTGACAAGCTTCATAATCGAGTATATGGCAGAAGAGAAAAGCTTAAAGCATGAACGGTTCGAGATTGTCCCAAGTACTGACATGGCCAATAAGATGGTGTTTTCGGAGCGTAGGATAATGGAAAATGGGTTCTCGAAGTGGATGGTGGGATTGGTATTGGTGATTCGTTTGTGAGAATAGTGTAAGAGCACTACATGACGGTATGTCACCAAGACGTAGGTTGACACCGAAGCAGTACTGGCCATGACGTATAGCGTGGTGCTAGGCACCGCAAAAACCGTCCGGTATGTGAATAGCGTGGTGATAACCAAGTTGAGGACGTGGGATGTGATCCAGGAGTACTGGAGCATCGCAGTTGCAGGTAGCCGGCCAACTGTCCGAGCGAATAAGGAAACAAGTCTCTCAAGCCAGAATCCGAGACACAAGCCATGGTTCGATTCGTAGCTGTAGTCCGCTTCAGATGCCAGTGATCCGGGCCACATACACTTACCAGTATCTGGAGCCTTCAACATACTTGGAGTTTTTTGCACCCATTGAGGTGCACAAAAATAAATAAGCAACCCTCCATTTCGGGAAGGGTTCTGGCAGGTGCACGCCAAGTCCGCGGCCACACTCGCGCCTGTGACTTGTCATTTTAAGGAGGCTTAGAGCTAAGGATCCAGGACCCAAGAGCCAACGCGTTCCAACAGTGGTTCCCGTAGTCGCCAAGCAAACCTATTGGTAATTGACTCAGATTATAAGCTGGCCACAAATGTGAAGCAATTGTATTTTTTGCCCCCGCTGCAGAAGTCTCTCCAGTCTCTTCCCTAGCTTCTATTTTCTCCTTATCCCTAATGGCTGCAATAGCGCGATCTGCTGCGTCCGCTTCGTGCAGAAACCGAATGTTGTTGATACTTTGTGCTTTACTACGAATCAAACTAGTAAACCACAAACTATATTTAGTGAACTGGTGGGGTATAATTATTGAGCGTCAGCGTGTATTATAGAACGACTACTATAGTGAATCATAGTGAATAATCGAAATGATGGAAGACAAGTATATTGGGCTTGCATTGGCCATGTCATCATCTTTGGCTATAGGTACATCATTTATTATAACCAAAAAAGGACTTATGGATGCTTCTGCACGTAGCGGCAACAACCAGGTCCAGGGCCATGAATATCTCCATAGTCCGATTTGGTGGGCGGGTATGCTTACCATGGCGGTTGGAGAGATTGCCAATTTTGCTGCTTATACATTTGCGCCTGCCATATTGGTGACACCTTTGGGAGCGCTTTCGGTGATAATCGGGGCAGTATTGGCTGCTGTATTTTTAAAAGAAGAATTGGGCACTTTAGGCAAAATGGGGTGTGCCATTTGTTTGATGGGATCCGTCATTATTGTGCTTCATGCTCCTCCTGACAAGGAAATTGAGACTGTTGATGAGATTTTGGGGTATGCCACCAAACCAGGCTTTTTGTTCTACTGTTTCCTTGTAGGAGTTTACTCGTTGTTCATGATCTACAAAATAGTTCCGAAATATGGAAGTACCAATCCTATGATCTATCTTTCAATTTGTTCCAGTGTGGGTTCTATTTCGGTGATGTCGATCAAGGCTTTTGGAATTGCTTTGAAATTGACTCTTGGTGGGAATAACCAGTTTACTCATGTGTCGACGTATCTTTTCCTTTTGGTGGTTGCGTTGTGTATTTTGACACAAATGAACTACTTCAACAAGGCGTTGGATCAGTTCGAGACTTCGATTGTCAATCCTTTGTACTATGTCACATTCACCACGTTTACATTGGTGGCCTCATTCATTCTTTTTCAAGGCTTCAACACCTCATCTTCCATCGATATAATCTCATTGTTAATTGGGTTTTTAATCATCTTTAGTGGAGTGTACCTTTTAAACATCTCAAGAAAAGACAATGAGGGAAGATCAAGGGAGATTTTTGGTGTTCATAATGGAAAGGATATGGCTCCTATGGATAATGGCGTAGGTGGGTTTTCTTCCATGAGAAGATCCATGCAAATCAACAGATCTGATTATGAGGAGGAAGAGACGGTGGGAT
Source organism: Suhomyces sp. yHMH580 (assembly GCA_030580235.1). NCBI lineage: Eukaryota > Fungi > Ascomycota > Pichiomycetes > Serinales > Debaryomycetaceae > Suhomyces > Suhomyces sp. yHMH580. The sequence goes on along the minus strand of JAKTSN010000008.1, from coordinate 466,445 downwards.
TAAGAAGATTCGATAGTTTTGAGTTGGGTTCGGGGGATGAATCCAACCACAGAAATTAAACAGTCAAATTCCGACTAGAAGATTCATCTTAAGAACCAGTCTCAAGGAATTTATCTTGATTGTTTCATTAAACACCAATCTTTTTGGCTTTACGTAAAATTAGAGATATTGGTAATCATTGTGACTTCTACAAACACCCAAAGATCTGATTTTACCTAGATAGTTAAGTATTATCTCCTGTATATTATTGAGGAATCTATATAATGACATTCCAAAATTAGAGAATCAAGCTAGGCTAAAAATACACTGTATATGAGACAAATGCATATACCTTAAGAGCAACAGTTGACAAAAGAAGATAAGCTTGAAATTCCCTTCTATGAACCTGTAGACTAGAAGGCTGGTTGCTTAGATATCGTCGATATCCAACTCTTCGTCATCTTCGGAATCGTCGTCTTCAGCACCGAACTCGAAGTTGACGTCTTCGTCTTCATCGGCTCCGAAAGTATCGGTTTCGTTAATCTTGGCGTTTTCTGGCAATTCGCCCATGTTCTTCAAGGTTCTGGCCTCATCGGAGTTGAACTTGTGGACAACGTCACACTTCTCGTCTTCGAAATCTCTTAACGAAACCAAGATGATGTCACCTTGGCCCATCCAGACCTTCTTTCTCAATTTTCCTCTAATATGTCCCAATCTCTTGATGGAGTCGAAACAACTTACTTCGACTCTACCGTTACCCAACATCTTGGCGATTTGGCCATACTCTTGGCCTTCTTCTTTCAAAATCAATTCTCTTTTTTGACCACCGTTGTCATTCTTACCTCTTCTTCTATTCTTTCCTCCTTTTCCTTTACCAGATTTACCCATTTTGATACACTGTAAGTACTTCTAGGTCGTCTGCTAATCTTCAGTCGCCAAAAAAATTTTCGTTTTCACTGGATTACGTAAGAAATTACGTACTCGCACCTACTAACCAAAAGAGACTTGACTTTACTAGACTTTAGACCCTGAACCTTGTTGACAATGGACTCGTTTGAAGCAGCTACACAGTTTTCACAGATTCTTCGGAACCTAACGCCTTCCATGCAGAACCTCATCAAAGCAGCCCACTTTGCATTGAAACATTCCGAGTCCGAGGACTACCTCTTCCCATCCATCATAGACGTCATCACCGATGCGAGTGTGGAAATCAACACCAAATCAAGTTTATTCCAATTCATTGAAGTTTTAATTAATGAATCGTTCTACTATTCCCGCCAACCAAAGTTCAATTATCCATATGTGCAAAATCTCAAAAGCTCCTTGCCCACCATATTGCTCCAAGTGTTGCCGCTGTCCAACAATATAAATATCCACACTGTTTTCACCAGTTTAAAAAACATATCCAAACACTTCAAGATCGATTACCTGGAGTACATCGAGAAGTTCAATGCCCCAAATCTCTTGACCGAACAAGACAACCAAGATATAGAGCTCGACATACCGTACCCCGAAATAGTGATAACAGCCTCTATTCAAAGTGAGGATCCACTCATAACAGCATGGGACTTGTTGGTGCAAAAGAGAAAACAGAGTCAGTATGAAAGACTCCGGTTATTGAAGAATGTTCCTGTGGCTCGTGTAGACGTAGAAGAGAACGAGCTCTTTGAAATAAGAGGCAAGAACGAACAGGCCACCCAGACGTTGTCCAAGCGACAGATTATAGCCCGTATGGAAGATGATCGAGAATCTCACAAGAGATCTAAGGAGAACTTGTGGATCGTCCAGCGGCCCAAAGACGTGCCGTTCATAACAGAAGAAGAGTTCCTTAATCATTACTGGAACAAATGTCATGTTTTGGACGAAAAGGAAGAGGCGGCGTTTTTGGACACGTTTGAGGAACTTAATAAGTTGGTGGTGTTGAGCTATAAAGATCCCCAATTTTGAACTAGCCTACTTGAATAAAACTATTGAAGAGACAGTCCAGTAAATTAAACCGAATAGTTTTAGATACGTATCATTTCAATAGATTTATTCACTAATGTTTAATAAACTTATTGTAAAGGTTCTTGTGGTACTGGAAATGCATGAGACCCAATATTGCCACACATCAGAACATCCCGCAGTAATACCCGTTGTCGGTTCTCGATGAACTGTGATTTCATCCTCTTCTGAATAAAGAAGAAAGTAGCTTAGCTATACCAATTAATCAAAGGATCTTGAAACTAGCAATAAACTTGATATTTAGTGAAACTATCAGCATTCAATGAATTCTTGATTGAAAATATACATTTTTATAAATTTCTTCACTGAAAAGTAAAAGTAAACTTCATGAAACAAAAAGCTTTAACTAAAAACTCAAGATTAAAACCAAGATATCTTGTTCACTATTTCATTGTATGAGTATCTCTTGGAAAAATGTTTGATGTACTAGCAGAATTGGGTGCAAATAGTGATATAGTAGGGTATTGGTTCCAACCAGACTTGAGTCGTTTGAAACCAATTGCATGTAATTGGCATTCTGGTAACTCGTTAAATCGATATTAGTGAACTTATTACTCAATCTTTTTATATAACAGAAGATCTATATTTTGGAAACTAATTTGCTGGATTTACATTGTAATAAACTCAGTAAATGAAGATAATATTATACTGAAACTCGGCACCTGTTTCATCTGAAAACAGTTATAGATACATAAGATATAATAACTCGTGAGCTGAAGATTTATATTGATAACTTGTAGAAAAGCAAATTTGAAATCATAAACTGGAGATTAATATTTAACTTGTCATCAACATTTTAATGAAACTTATATACTGGGATTAATTTTATAAATTCTATAATCAAAGACAGTCTTGTCTAGATAGTAGAGGATTTGGACAAGACTCTTAACAACTCATTGACTCCGCTAACTCCAAAGTTGGCCGAAGTTCTCACGTCAAGCTCGTTGCCCAAAATTGCTACCGTAGAAACATTTTCGACGTCCTTTTCCTTGTGCAAAGTATTGACGTACTCGTAGTTTGGCTCGTCAATCAAAGTAGTGGCACCGGCAATAAACACCGAGCCGAGTCCGTTAGACTGTGGGAAGTTGCTATTTTCACAAGGCACTGTGCTCCAGTTAGCCTTTTTCTGTAAATTTTCGGGAATTTGTTTTACTCCAAACTCCTCGATCAAGCTGTCGATCTTCTTCGATTTATAAACCGATGTGATAAATTGGATGGCTTTAAGAGACAATTGGTTTCTTTGGACAATCACCATATTTTTGATAAGAGAAGCATGAACTCCGTCGGAATCCTGGAAAACATCATTGACATGCTGAATACATTCACCCATGGCATCCAAAGTTCTTTCTCTATTTTCAAGGAAAGACTTACCGGTGTGGAATCTGACAGTACAGTCTTCGATTTCACAGTGAGAGCCCGGCAATCTGTCGACCTTCGATTGAATCAATTGACTGACTTGAGGAATCCAAGACGATGATTCGGATTCGTCCACCAACGAGACCCAGTTCTTGGAGCCAATGAATTTGATGTAGCCACCGTTTTCTGCTATCAATCCAAGTCTGGGGTATCTTCCATATAACCTATCGAGATCGTCTCTTTTTAAGAAACTGGTGAGGTAAATTTGGTTTTGAGGATCTTCAAGCAAATCGTTGAGCAATGCCGTGAGCCGTGAAGGCTCGGTATAAGCGCTCTTGCCGGAGGTGATCGAAGCCGTAGATGGTTTTTCGTCGCCCATTGAGAGTGTGGTGACAGAAGTTTCAAAGTTTAATAAGAACAAACGGTAACCGTCTGGTGTTTTACCGGCATAGAACTTATCGAATTCGTCAGAACTGAACGGGATAAGATTGTTCAAGCTTCTTCTCTTGTTTTTCTCCCAAGATTCGTTAATACTCTTCAAACAAGAAGCTACCCAGTTTCTTGAGTCAATTGTAGTGACAATCTTGTTACAATTTGTCCATCTTTCCAATTTTTCACCAGGACTCATGATTAAAGCACGTTTGAACTGTTCTGAGAAGCTCTTGGTATCCCATGGGTTCATTAGCAAAGCACCTTTGCCGCCACATTCAAGCAATGGCGAGGAGCCTGTAAATTCAGACAAAATCAAAGGAGACTTCTTTTCGCTGGTGGCAGTAATAAACTCGTGGCATGTCAAGTTTAAGCCTTCTCTCATCGACGATACTGCAAATACATCGGCTTCACATTGCAATGCCACGTATTGGTCAAAAGCTATATCTTTTTGTAAAAATACCACTGGTTGTGCTAACGTCATGTTTTCAGGAAGAGAGTTGATTCTGTCAACAATATGCATGATTTCAGTTTCGTAGATAGGATCGTGGCACTTGTCCATACAGATTTGAATCAAGACAGTATTAGTGATATACTCGGGGTTGGTTTTAAGGAACTTTTCGTACGCCAACAATTTTTGCTTGATACCTCTCAACTTATCCAACTTATCTCTGCTTACAATCAAGTGTTGGTTTGGCCATCTTTCCTTGATAAGTTTCCTCCAGTCGGTAACTCCTTGAGAATTGACCACCTCAGACATGGAATCCGAGTCGATACCTACTGGAATAGTGTTGGTTTGGGTGAAATTGCCCTCGTAGCTAATTCCATCGTCGCTGACATCGGCCAACAAGAGTCTGTTACAAGTCTGGGCAAAGTGTCTAACGTACTCGTGGGTTTGAAACGAGATCACGTTCGCTCCCAACATACCCTTTAAGATATCATTTCTCTGGGCAAAGCACCTAAACACTTCGGATGATGGGAACGAAACATGCAAGAATAAGCCGATTTTGGCGTGAGGAAGTTTCTCTCTGACCATTAATGGAACAAGCAACAAGTGGTAGTCGTGGATCCAGATCATATTTTCAGGGTCTTCGGGGTCTACATCGGAGTTTTCACGCTGATAAACCTCTACGATCTTGTCAGCCACCATTTGGTTTAGTAACTGGTAATGGCCCCATGAATGGTCTTCAAAAGCCTTGGATTTTGGGTCATCAGGGATCTGATAGTGGAAAGTAGGCCACAAGATCTGCTTACAAAACGAGGTATAGTGGCCTTGGAACATTGTATCCCCGGGGAAAATGACTTCACTGTTGTACTCAGCACTCAACTTGTCAGCAATATCACTAGTAATATGCTCAGGAACTTCGTCACTAGGCATGGCAATGGTTCCGACCCACTTTCTGTTTTTGATAATGTTGTGTTCTGCCGAAAGTTTGACTGCTTTGGTGACTGAAACGTTACCCTTTTGAGAAAAGACAATATCCCAGTCAGCAGTCTCGAAAATATTGGACTGGTCAAAAAAATTGACCTTTGTATCGTTGGAGAATCCACCAAACTCAGCGAGTTTCTTTTGCGATGACAAGAAGGCTCTATCGCTGGTATCAGTATCCATGTTGTAAGGATTAAAGGAGGCTGATTTCTCGTCTTCTTCAGCAATGGCCAAAGAATTGGTGCTACTATTGCTTTGAAGTGTCAATCCAGTAAAAGGCTTGCCTAACGACGATCTTGTTCTCACTATAGAAGGGTGGAGATTCGAAGAATTGCCGTCGGAAAGGTTGGTGGTGGATCTGTTGATTTTGAGAGCAGGCAATCCTAAACCGTCATCTTCACGTTTGACTTCAACTAATGAACTTGAAGGTGGGAGCCCTGCGTACCTCGATTTGGGCTGAATGTAGTGGGGCCCCGTTTGGTCTGGGAGCTGCGAAACACTAGCATTGGAGCCGTATGACTCGAATGTCAGGCGCTTGAACTTTTGGTTGTTATAGAAAAAGTCGCGGGTGGCGCTGTCAAGGATCGATTCTGTCTTTGGTGAGTTTGCTGTGGGGGTCTGGTTGCTCGAATTGGCCATACTGAGCGAGGGTAAGATGGGGTTGGAGACGGGGATGGGCACGCTAGGCAGTGCCAGGACCTGGCGAGAAATCGAAGGCGCCAGGCCAGAATTGGGGTGGGCATTGGACCTCTGGAAGGTCTCAGATTCAGTAGCTGGCTCAAATGAGTCGTGGCCAGAGTTGACCTCAAATTGGACCGTATAAGGTACAAAGCTGGGGTTAGTATAGAACTAATGGAGGCGGTTAACCAAAAAGGATATTTTCATATAATAAAAGCTCGTACTTACAGTGATCCTATAATGATTGTCATGGTTGATATTGGTATAGAGAACTGAAGGTGAAAGGAGGTTATAATTATATATGGTTTAAGATTGCGGAGTTCCTGCGAGCAACTGCAAATTGCGAAAAATGCCACGAGGAATCGCAGCGAAGCGCAAGGAAGCAACAAACGGTGATCAGTGGCACCGAGCAGCGAGGTGCGAATTACAAGACAAAAATAAACAAGAGTGAGCGAGACGAAGTTCAAGCCAAGCCATTTACTCTACATTACGTTAAGTATTACATGTAGCTTGCTATTGCGAGGCTATTCCGAGTTCTATATATTCTCGAGGTCGTCCTCGTCGGAGTCCAGGTCTGCGGGAGCGACCGCGGGCTCCAGTACGGACTCCAGCGCGGGCTCCAGCACAGGCGCGGGCACCACATCGGAATCTTGCTTCATGAGCTCTGCTTCTAGAAAGTCGTCGTCCAGCAGCAGATTGCCATCGTTTGGGATGTTATGAGTAATTGAGTCGGTGTTTGGATTGTTATTGATGTTGCTGGTTCCGTTATTAGTGTTTGTGCTTTTGTTGTCTCCCGCGAAATCGAACAGCGGAAACTCCTCGTTCTCTTCCTCTTCATCCGAAGAAGGCATGCGATTGAAATTGAACCCAAACTCCATTTTGTTTCTCTCGTTTTCTTCCATCCGCTCCTTATGTGCTTTTTCTTTTAATATTTGCTCGATTCGCCGCTTTTTATTAGCTTCAGCTCGCCTCACCGACTGCACTACTGTTTTGAACCCTTCGTGCAACACTTGCTTGAAGTGACTTCGCACCTCGGGGGTGTTTCTCTCCGTGGCATACGGAGAGAAGTGCCGTTCTGCTTTGAGATATATATCTGCTTCTCTCGCCTGTTGCTTTTCTACCACGCGCTGTTGGCGTTTCTCGATAATCTGCTTGCGCTTTTGCGCGTAAGCGACAAAATCGAAACTGGTGGCTACTTTTTTAGGGTCTTCTGGAACCGACTCTACCTCTTTCTCTTTTGGCTCTGTCTCCTCTTTGGCCTTGTCTGTCTCAAACTCAAGTTTTTGGACCTGAATCTTCTTTTTGGCCGGTTTCTCCTCTACCTTCATCTGGTCTAGTTCACTTTCAAATTTTCTCCTCCACTGTCTCTCATCATCCTCTATCAAGTCATAAAGTGACTTTTCAGTCATCCTCGACTCTTCCACCAATTTCAATCGCAACTGCTTCAAATCTGTAAGTGTTTCCATATACTTGGGGGTGTTCTGATACGTGTAGTCCGGCGGTAGTTCTGGTAGGTACGACGGTATATAGATGGGTTTTTTGGACTGTTTAGGCACGAGCTCGGCAATTTCATACTGTTCATTGCCAAATGCCGCTGCTACGTCGTCTTCTCTCACACTCTTTTGAGACTGCAAAATCTGCCTGGCTTGTTCATGGATTTGACCAACATAATTCCGCGATTCTGAGCTGAGTTTACTACTGCGCACCATCTCCTGATACAATCCCGAAGCATCAATGCCTTGAGTCCGGAACGAAACCTTGGTGTCGCTCAACGATGGGTGTCGCCTTCTCTGTAGCTCGGTGAAATTCCGTAAAGACACCACCACTTTACTGAAATAAGATATCCCGAGCTCGGTAATTTGCTCAATATACTCTTGAGTGGGCGAATACCCGCTAGAATGCAACAATACCACTATGGCTTTGCTGAGCTCGATGTCAAGCGGACTGGTATTTAGCTTCTTGGGAACAGAGTTGACCAGTATTGGAAGCTCGTCTCGACTGACATAGTCCAGCGTGATGTTCCTGGGTGTGATATGTATGTCTTGTGATGGAATGGTATTGTTTTGCTGGTGGTCTAGCGATGCCAACTTGTGTTCGACATCGATTTCAGTGTCACCACTAAAATCAATAGTTTTTTCGACTAACTCTGTTTTTTCGCTTCGTATTGCATGAGCTGAATCTTCTCTATGATCCTCTAGACTGGTCGCCATTACAATGCTGGTGTGGATGAGTTGGTTGAGATGGGTTTAGTTGGGTTAGTTGGTTGGTTGAGTTTAGTTTTTGTTGTTTGTATTAAGTATTTCGCACGCGAGCTGCGAGGGTAGCGACATAATTGGTGAGTAGCGAGAAAACTGGAGAGCTAGCGAGAAAAGATCCGTGATAGTAGCGAGAAATGACCTGCGCGAGTTGGCGCGTGTTATGAGGGAAGACTAGGAGAGAAATAATATCAATAAAACACCAAACATGTTGATTCCAAATTGTTTGAGTAGAAGCAAAACCCAGTGAAATAAAATAAACCTCACTTCTTATAATATTTCAAGTAAAAGTCACCATTGTCATATATTTATGAGAATGTACATGTCCTTATTCTGCTTAAAGAGTATTTCATTGATTTAGGGAGAGTACGGGGAGTTAGCGAGCAAGACTGCGCGCTGCAAAATGTACATAGTATTTATTAAGCTTATTAATTACCTCCTAATAACTGCTCAATGGCACCCTGGACACTGCCACCAGTTCTTCTAAGAGCCTCAACATTACGGTCAAAATCAAAGAATCCCATATCGTTGAGCTGTCTCAACTGTGATTCGTATCTTTCTTCTGGAGGTCTGTTGTCGGCAGGAGCAGCACTCGCACCCGCACCGGCGCCTGCACCGCCACCAAACATAGCAAATGGGTCGCCTGGCGGAACTCCACCAGGGAACAAAGATGCAAATGGATTAGCAGGAGTTCCTGAGGCATTAGAGTTGTTAGTGGTGTTGGTAGTGTTGGTATTGGTCTCGTTGGTGGTGTTGGTACCTTCTATGTTTGGATTGGCCCCCGGCGCTGGGAACGCACTCGCACCCGCGCCAGCACCGCCAAGTCCACCGAGACCGCCACCCATATTTCTGCCCAATTCCATCATGCTTCTCATGGCTTGAGGATTAGACAACATTTGTCTAAAGTAAGGGCTCTGTAACATTTCTCTGGCCTGTGGCCCCATGGCGGCAAGCTGGGGGTTTTGGCTGATCATGAAATCCAACATTTGCGGGTTCGACAACATCCGGTTCATGCTCTCCTGAAACATGGGATTGTTCATCATCAGCTCCATCAGCTCTGAATCGGGCATACCATTCATGCCACCGTCCGGTCCAAACATGGAGGCTGAAGGAAGCTGTGAATATCCGGCGTAACGTGCACCCGTCAAGTCCGATAATGGGTTGAACGATCCGGTGCCGGCAGCAATATTGGACGGAACTTCAGCAGTAGCAGAGTCTGTGGTGTTGGAGGTCGAAGCGCTGGGTTTGGGCGCCGACTGAGCGGCACTCTTCACAAGATGGACCGTGTGGCCACTTTGTAATTTGTAACTTTCGACGGTGGCGGTATCTTTCAAAACTTTGCCTGAGTAGATAAGTCGTTGTCTGGAGGCTTCTATGCCCAGTTTTTCGGCTACGACTTCCTTCAACTCGAGCACCGTGATTGACGGTTCGATGCTGACTTCGTACTTGGTGTCTCCCGACGATTTGATTGTGATATTGAGTGACATGGTGGTTGATCAACTTACTTGGTTGGTGCCCGCGCTCGTTTTAATCATATCGCGAACTTCGAGAACGTTCCGCGATTAGTGCGACTTGTGCGATTAGTAAGGGGAAAGAGTAGCGAGAACAGAACGTAGAAAGCAACGTAAACTAAGTGACTACGAGAAAACATCCTACTAAACATTTTACCAGAAAAACACACTTCACAGATCAAATTAATATAGTCATCAGCTTGTTATTATTGACTCATTATAGTTATTAGTTTGTTATTATTATACTTATTATAGTTATTAGTGTCAGTATACTTCTTTGAGTTAGTTTGTAACTTGTCATTAGTGTAACGAATCTGCCGCACTTTTAATTTTAAGGCGGTGATTCAATCATGAATTAAATTAATGCGTTGAGGACTACGACTTTTTGACCTCTACCCTCCAGCCGCATTCAAGACAACTATGGCCCACGACACCGTCGTCAAATGCCATCTTGCCCTTGCTTTGCATGAGAGACCATTCTCCCTTGGCAGGGATCTTTTTGCAGCTTTTGTTGAGACACCTGGCCGAGGTCTTCTTGTACCTCAAGCCACATGAGTTACACAACTGACCCTCCTTGACCGACCACGAAGGTCTCCAGCAAGGCGATTGTTCGGATCCGCACGAAATACACACGCGCGAATTGTGCAGTTGCGGCTTGGGAGGAGACCTGAGGAGCTCGGAGCGAGACTTGGATTTGGACGACTGCGGCGAGATGGGGATGAATTTGTGGCTATGTATTTGTGGGGGAGTTTGGTCGATGGTTGGAGTCAACATCACCGGTGGCTGCAACTGGGTCTGGGGTTGGGCCGTCTCGTAGCTTTGTCTTCTAGAGGGCGGTGTGAACCCGTTGTAATGTGTAGACTGGCTGATGCTAGGGAGGCGCGTGGCGCCAGAACTGTTAGGCGAGGTGAACGCGCCCCGTGGCGGCAAGTAGTAGTGCGGGGCGGGTGCGGTGGTGATGGGCGGCGGTACCGCGGCAGGAGTGAAGGGCATCAGGTAGTGGTTGGGACGAGGAAGTGAGGGGAGGTCGTGGCGTTCGAACGGATGCTCGCTATAAGTCTCAGGCGACGACGGTGTCATGGGCTTTAGTTTTGGTTGCGAAAGTTGGATCAACGACTGGGCGAGCTCTATATATTCCGGATATTTTTCTACGTCCTTCAAGTACGTCTTGTTCAAGTACGTATAACTAGATTCATAGGGGAAATTGATTTTTCTTTCGTGGTGGATGTGGTTTATGCTGGGGAGTTTTGGCGGGCGGGCGATTTTTTTGCTAATGCGAGAATCAAAGCTGGGCTTGAACGAAGTGAGCGAGCCCATGCGATGGCTGTACGACGAGGGGACCTGCTTAGTAGCCTGCTGTTGATTCAAGTATTTGTATTGGTCCAAGCTGAAGTTCTTGGAGCCACGATTTATTGTGTCTAGAAGCTCATATCTCCAGTTTTCATCGTTAGGCTTGTATGTGTCAAAGTAGTCCAACAGCACTGTGGGAGCAATGGGCTTCAATTTATTGTGTTTTGGAAGTGCCGAGTTTAGCACCGACGATATTCCCGGGAGCCTGACGCGGCCATTTTGTTCTTGTTGCGGTTTATTTGTTTTCTCGGGTGTTGTCACCGGTGACGATTTAGGAGAATGCGAGGGAGAAATGGGGTTGAAAAATCGCCTATTGGGAGATAATGACCGCGAACGAAGCGACCGCGAGTACTTGGTGGGCTTGATCACCATAAAAGGCGAGTGCGACTTTGTGGCCGGAACCGGCGATGCTGCTTCATATGGAGGCGATGGCGGCGATGGAGGGGCCGTTCTAGATCTCTTGGATTCAGACGACATCGCACCGTCCAAGTGTCTCTTGCCAAAAACTTTTGGTCTGGCGGTGGCATTTTGAGTGCCATTGGCAATGCTGCTGAATTTCGAAACAAGTTCATTGTAAGACCGGGACCGAATATGGCCCGATGTCAACTTTTGCTTTTCTATCATGGCTGGTTGTATTAAGCTCATTGGAAACGAATGGCGAGTGGGTAGATAATTAACGAGCGGAAATGTGTGATGTAGCAGCTCACCCCCTAATTACAAAAGTTGATGTTGCGTAGGTCACCACTATATTCAAATCGAAATCAGTACCTTGAGTCAACCGATTCAAGATCCAGCAAAGTATTTATATCAGTAGATCATCCCTCTGCTAATCCTGATCCAGCACAAAAATTACTCTTTCGGGACGCAGCCAGCCCTGCCTGTCGATCTGGTATCACCGAAGATGGTAGTGCGCAGGGGCAACAGAAGCCAAAATCGCCAGCATAAAACAGACAATCTATTATTGGCGAGGAACTGGATTGTCGGTCAACTGGGTGGATTCTTCGGGCTTGTCCAGCATACTCAATTTGTAGCTACAATCATATGGGTGCTAGGATGTTTCTGGTCTAATGGTTCTCCGGTTGCGCGCACAGACTCATGGCTATATTAATTGCAATCTTTACGATCTAGCGAGATCCCGACGAAACTTACGACTAACATAGCTTTACCACTGTATTACCGTCGGCTCGTACCTTCTGTCAATCATACTCTACTAGCTACACCGCGACTGTTCTTGAAATATGCACAATTTGGGTGAGGAATTTCTCTTGAGCCCAGTTTAGTCTTTTTTCAGCCGCATTAACCAGCCACTCGCAAAATCCGATGCTGGCATATGGCAGCTGCAGTGCTGGCAGATCAGGATTGATCCATGACCACTCTTGGCAGATCGGCTTAGGAGTATGGAATTGTTTGGATCCATGCATAAAGCTCCATCGAACCCTTTTCAATGGAACACGCCCCACAAATGGAACAACTTCCCGATATAGGTTTTTTCCAATGAAACACTTCTGCTGGCGCAGCGATCTTAAAAAGCTCCACCATGTTTGAGTGATGGCTTGCCATACTAGCTTCGTGTGCCAAAAGTTGCCATTGATGGTACAAATGCTGAGAGTGTGGTTATTGGTGCATTTATCATGCGGCTCATTGGTACCTTTCCCGTGTCGTTCACTCGCAGTATTCCAGAACACATTGTTTCTTACGCTGTGCCGAAGCCTTCTTCCCACTCGTTTCATCTTCAATCACCTCTCATTCGTCACTTTCATTCATCTCTGCTTCTTCACCTATTCTACGTATTTCACTGTTATACATATATTCACTACTTAATCCTTCTTATCTTCCATCTTGTGTTCAGCGTCGTTAGCAGCGAGTCCACCACCAATTCCTCCGGCAATGTGTCCCACGTTACCGAGGTGCAATTTATCAGCAACCTTGTTGCCACCAATGGAGCCAGCCACGCCGACGGCTATATCTTTGACCATGTTAGAATTATCACCAGGCATTTTTAAGTTTGTTTGTTGATGAGGATCTTATCTCGAGAAATGCCTGGTATTTATATTTGGTCCCTCAGCCCCCACATCGACATGATTGCGATATGATTGCTCTAGCCGTCTGTCGTAGAAGATCACAAAACGAAGTCGCACTACGTGGAATATTACACCCGTGCACAAACACCCACGCACATTTCAGTATCGATGACGTAAAAAGAAATGAATGATGGAGTTATGAGTGGGGGGGATATTCTGCGTGTGATGTTTTATTTCTAGTGGTCCTCAAGACCATAGTGAGTCGTGAGTTGGGTGCCGTGAGCGCGAGTCGCGTTTCGCTAAATAGGGTCCGAGCAGTATCGTCTTTAGAATACTGCATCCTAGACTCATAACCTTAGTGACAGGTAGTGACTGACAGACTAACACTGACACTTACAATTGGTGACGTAGTGACAGTTTGTCCAGCTGGTCCGAAGACTGAACATGTATGTTAAAACCGTTGTCACGTCAATTAACATAAAAACTTTATTTCTGGTCTATCTAAAGAGCCCACCTCTCACCTTTATTAAACAGTTTCTATAAGGTCTTACAATACAAAGTCAATCCACAATCAGCTTTATAGAACAATCTTCTATAAAACTCCAGCCGAAAATATCAAAGCCGCTATTTGCTAATTTCATCCGTTTTCTCCAAGAAACAACGTTACTACTTAAGTTAAAGAATTACAGCTTATACCATTGAGCTACCCAGCAATAGAATATTTAACGATTCTCACAGATTAACAATTGTTAATTATCAATTTTATTAGAATACAGTATTAACCATAACAACTTTATAACTTGCTTTTATGCTGTTGGAATCTCGCGAAGCTGAAGTCAGCAACTCAAAGCCTATACTTTTTAACACCACAGACTGGAGTAAACTAGGTTATCCAATATTAAATGATAAGGTAGTTTACCCATACTCGATTGAACTATTCGATGGCACTAAGGTAATACTGTATGAATCTGGTCCCGCCGGCATTAATGAGGGTGATGTGCTTATGCTTCAAGTTAACGGAGCTCAATATAAGATTAATAATGAATGGTTTCTGTGTGGAGCAGTCGGACCCGATGGTAAGTATCTTAAGATTTCTAATGAGTTCACCGATGCGGCTGGCATGAACGGCGAAGAGTATACAAACTGTAACAGTTTTCAGGAAGTTGAAGACATAATCGCAGAAATTGAGAGAGAAACAGGCCAAATACTAGCAAGTGAAGAAGACATCGTGTCGTATTATCAAGAGTTATTGAAAAGGAAACACAAGACATTGAATGAAGACAAGACACAGGTGTTACCGATTGACTCCACATAAACGCCACGGAGTTACCTGTACTAATTATAATAGGGGTGCGAGGGCCATTTGTTGCTCTTTTACAAGTGATAGTGGACCAGGTGTTCGGTATTGTGGTTGTCCTAATGGTAATTACCAGACTCTGGGTGGGTATATGTGTAATGGCCTGTGTCAATATATATCACACAATTGAAAGGTACCAGAGGTACTGGGAATGCTTGAGACCCTATTTTGAACTAATTTTGATGTAATTTCACAATCACAGTCAGTAAGACCTATTACAACTGACAAGACTTATCGAACGCCACTTTGACTCCACAGACGATAAGAAACCTATCTGGAACCTCTTGTTTTTTCCGTGGTCGGTTCCAAAGCGAATATAAATATGCCTTCATTTCTCTCCTAGCTAGATTTTTCTCTAAGCAGTTTTAGCTTACCAATTTGTTTTAGATGAAGAGTATAAAACCTCACATGAAGGTCGTACCCATCAACTGAACCAAGGTTCCTTACGGAACTTGGCTGCGTATGCGTCTACCGTATCCAGTATTTACTGGTTACTTGACAGTTTACTCAGTCCTTTACTTACACAATTTGGTGAATTTATTATTGGAATATATCGTATGGTCGCCCGAAGTTTTAGTTCGACAACCCAACACTACTTACCTTGGATCCAAGACTTAAAAATGTCTTTTTCGTCCACACCTTTCCTGCCGAGATGCCGTCTGTCTACACGATCCTGCTGCGATCTATGAAGAAATTAGACAGTTGTGATTTGACCAATATTCCAATTAAAATACTCTACGTAACTTAACTAACAACTTAATAACTTGCTGTATCATCATTGACATTATATCATTAAATATATTAACTGACTTTGTTACTAACTAATTCTTCAACATACCACACACCACCGCGCACCAACTATATACCACCTAAATACAATTCTATGCGAAACATTTATGTGCCACCCAAAGGGAGTATATGGTTGGTAACTCCGTAAAACATGTGAAGTATTTCACGTGACACGGATCTATTTCCGATAATGTGAATAAATGGCACTTGATCTCTTAGATTCCTGACAGTCCCCCAATCTTGACACTCTCGATTGAGTATCAAAAGTTAAGATAGAGACTCCCCAGAATCCGTATTCTTACATGGACAGTAGTGACAATAAGTGTCACTCAGTGTCAGTTACTGTCAGTCACTGTCAGTAACTGCCAGTGTACTACATCTGGCCATTTTTTCTTCTGGTGCCCATCCACTACTTTCGCACCACCTCGCACTTTTTCTCCCGCTATTTTCCCACCACTATATCTTCGTCCTTTGTTCTCTTACCTACTTCGCGATCGTACTGTTTGGTCCGACTGTTTTACCACCGCGAGTCTACAACAGTTTAAGCTCCGGACCTTCCGAACAAGATACAAGGCGCATACTTCGAGAACGTAAATGCTATAGGTCTTCTCTTATCTAAGTTGTATTGTTGTATTGTAGTATTGTAGTATAGTACCTAGCCACCAGTGAAGAGGATCTCTTCGCCATCTTGTATGTTTTTCCTGTTCCTTTTGTGGGGTGGATCTAACCAAAACAAAAATCACCAGTGCGTGTTTTTTTTATATACTGAACGACAGACTACCGAGAAAAAGAACAGGTGCCAGATCACTACACGCGGGATATTTTGATTGATCCACCAGTATATCACACTATACTCACGATATAAACCCTCCTTGACATTGTGAGCCCAATTGTTTGCAATTTGTGCTTTAAAGTCAGCGCTTGTCTAGTTTCCCCTTGATTCACCATAATGTCTTCGGCAGACGAGTTCGAAGATGCCACACCGTACCATGCTGAGCCAACTCTCGCCAGCACCACCGAACCAGATCCTGCTATAGGATCCAAGAAGAAAAACAAGAAAAAGAAGAAAAATAAGAAGAATTCGGCGCCCACTGTCGATAATGGTTCCACCACCTCACTAAACGACGAATCGTCCAATTACTCCGAAGGTACAAATGATAATGAGACACCCAATGATGTTGATGTGAATTCCGAGCCTGAAGTTCCAGTAGATACTACACTAATTGAGGAAGAAGATGCCAATGTAACACAAGAAATCAATGACACATATACCAAGGAAGAGTTTACTACTAATGAGGTACCTGCTAATGAAGTCTCTACTAAAGAAGTATCTACTGATGAGGTGAAATCTAGTGTATCTGTTTTGGGCTCTCCTGCTAAAACGAGACGTCTTTCTTCCTTACCCAACCGTAAATCTATCCAAGATTGTCTTCGTCTTGATCTGCAAGACACGTCTCCTTCACAAGCATCTCCTCCTTCTGTTCAAGACTTGGACACCATCTCTTCTACCTACGATAAAACCAGCTCCAACTATCTTCTTCAATCCAAATTTAACCAACTAAACTCCAAGTTCCAAGCCAAAGATACCAGGTTGAAGGAGTCAATAAACTCTGGTACGGAAAATATCAAGAAGACCTTCAATGACATCAAAAATACCGTTGGAGGATTCGGCGATATGTTTGAATACAAAATCGACTGGGATTTCTGGACCAAAATAGTCAATGACTACGAATCGGTCATCAAAAACGATTCGGCCAAGTTGGATAAACTTATCATGTCGGGTATTCCTAAAGAATTCAGAGGGATAATCTGGCAACTTGTTTCTAAATCCAAAAACTTTCAGCTAGAAGAGTTTTATATCCAGTTAAAGGCAGAAACTTCCATTCACGAAAAGTCCATTAAAAGAGACCTTTCAAGAACAAGCTTCTTTACCAACGTAGAACAAGTAAACAAAGGTGAAGAGTTGTTTAATGTCATCAAGGCATATTCATTGTTTGATCCTGATGTGGGATACACCCAAGGAATGATCTTTATCACCATCCCTCTCATTATGAACATGAGCGATGCCGAATGTTTCTGTTTGCTTGTGACTCTTATGAAAGACTACAAGTTGAGAGATTTGTTTAGTCCCGAGATGAAAGGTCTCCACTTATTCTTGTATGAGTTCGACCGTTTATTGGAGGAATACTCTCCGGAATTGTACAACCACTTGGTAAAACAAGGGATCAAATCATCCATGTATGCATCTCAATGGTTTTTGACATTCTTTGCCTACAAGTTCCCATTGGATATTGTGTTGAGAATCTATGATATTATTATAACCCAAGGGATTGAGTCGATTCTCAAGTTTGCAGTCAACCTAATGATAAAGAATAGAAACAACCTAATGGCTTTGAAATTCGATAAGTTGTTGGGGTTTTTGAAGGATAAATTGTTCAACATATACATCAATGAAGAGTTTATTGACTCCAAAGACGACTCTACATCCATAAACAACTCGGCCAATGGAGGACTAAAGAGGCCTTCAAGAAGGTTTTCATTGCTCCCGGGATCATCCAAAAGAAATTCAGTGGCTCCAGCTACTTCTGGACCTACGAGTTACTACAAGTTGAATGACTTGGTGAACGATTCGATGGAAATTAACGTTGAACCAGTTGATTTGAGTAGATTCGAAAGTGAGTTTGAAGAGATCTATCAACATGAGCTTGCTAAATCTGAAGATATTGAGAAGATCAAGGTTGAAAATGGCAACTTGAGGTATAAAATCAAAGAGTTGGAGACAAAATACAATAACTTAAATCGCGATCACATTGATATAGTGCAGAATATGGTCGACATCAAAGTGAAACTCCCCGAAGTATCACATGATAATGAGGAGCTACAGGAAAGAATTGACCATATAAGAATCGACATTGAAGAGTTGGAATCCAAGGTTGTGGGATCACCCCAATCATCTGATGTCTCCGTCAATTCAGCTAAATTGCCCCAATTGCCAAGCAGCATCGAGAATAGCATTCAGCAATTATTAATAGAGAATGCTCAAGAGACAGAGAAGTTCGCTGATTTGGAGTACGAATTAGAGAACTTGTTGAATGAAGACGAGAAATTGACTGAGCAACTTAGGGCTGTTGATGGGAAGAAATGGTTTAAATGGGGGAAGTAATTATCCATTGAACCAGTATGGGCTTTGGCACTTTATACTTCAGGTAGGTAATACAAAAGAACAAAAATAATAGCAATGTAGTGTGCGAGAGTACATCATAGTTAGTTGAGAAGTTGCAACTGCTTTGGTGGTATGTTCGGTCACGTGCATGCCTGACTACGGGGCTCCAGCCCTCGTTGAATTCTTCTGGCGCGCCGCTGTATGCAGTCTCGGTTGGCAGGCTGCTTGGGGTGAAAAATTTCAAAAGAAGTAATCAAAGCTGTTTCAACTATACTACATTAATCACTAAGCAAAATGGGTAGAGGACCAAAGAAGCACTTGAAGAGATTAGCAGCTCCATCCCACTGGATGTTGGACAAATTGTCCGGAACTTATGCTCCAAGACCATCTGCTGGTCCACATAAGTTGAGAGAATCTTTACCATTGGTCATCTTCTTGAGAAACAGACTTAAGTATGCTTTGAACGGTAGAGAAGTCAAGGCTATCTTGATGCAAGAACACGTCAAGGTTGACGGTAAGGTCAGAACCGACTCTACTTTCCCAGCTGGTTTCATGGATGTCATCTCCTTGGAAGCTACCAACGAAAACTTCAGATTGGTTTACGACGTCAAGGGTAGATTTGCTGTCCACAGAATCACCGCTGAAGAAGCTTCTTACAAGTTGGCCAAGGTCAAGAAGGTCCAATTAGGTAAGAGAGGTATCCCATACGTTGTTACCCACGACGGTAGAACCATTAGATACCCAGACCCATTGATCAAGGTCAACGATTCCGTCAAGATTGACTTGGCTACCGGTAAGGTCACCGACTTCATCAAGTTTGACACTGGTAGATTAGTCATGGCTACCGGTGGTCGTAACATGGGTAGAGTTGGTGTTATCACCCACAGAGAAAAGCACGAAGGTGGTTTCGACTTGGTCCACATCAAGGATGCTTTGGAAAACACCTTTGTTACCAGATTGTCTAACGTTTTCGTTATTGGTACCGAAGCTGGTAAGCCATACGTTTCTTTGCCAAAGGGTAAGGGTATTAAGTTATCCATCTCTGAAGAAAGAGACAGAAGAAGAGCTCAATCCGGTTTGTAAGTAAATTGCACATAATATAATCTAGTGTAACATAAAATCAATTGTAGCATATCGCATCATTCACTGTGTAGGAATTTCGAGGTGCTCTGCGCAGTTTTTCACACCCTTGTTATCGGATCCGGTTTAGAGAAGCGCACGTTGAAATTTAACTGCTTCCACAACTACAAGATGTCTACCGGGTTAACACAAGACAATAGTAAGTATACAGGTATGGTATCATGTATTGGTGTTTCTAACGTCTAGCACAACCTATTGAACCATTTCTCAAAGAATTCTTTTCAAGTTTGGACTTGCAATACCAAGGGCATCCCAACGTGGAAGCATACGCTACTCAATTTGCCAAGCAGTTAAAGCAGGGTAGTGCTGTAATTATCAATGGGGCTCCGTTGATTCCAACTACTAATAACGATTCCAAGTTGGAATTCCAAAAGAAATGGCTTTCAGTTCCCTCATCACAGCATCAACTTACCAGTTACGATTGTCATTTAATACCAGGAACAGGCACCTTTATTATAAACCTGAGTTGTAAGGTGAGGTTTGATGAGAGTGGAAGAAACAGATTGGGTGAGTCTGCTGATCTTGTGCAAGACCCACAGAACTCAATAGGACGAGTCGAAAGACCTATCTGGGGATCCTGGTTCGGATTGAACATGAACTTGGTGGTGGACGAGACAGTGTTGAGTAATATTTTGGCAGAGGTGATAAACAGTCTTGATTATAGAATAACCTACAAGCCAGAGCACACTGTGATACAGTTATAAAGCAGAATATAAAGAGTATTGCGGTCACATCATTTAGTTGAAATTGGTAGCTTTTGCATGACAAGTAAAAATTGGTTTGGTGAAAGAAAACTTTCAGTGAATTTGCTAGCATTATATCATTCAAACCTACTATATTTTTGTGGTGTACTGAATGTTTAACAAATTACACAACTCAATTTATATTCGATATCATCCGTAACATCAAATAAATCGCAACTTTAGTCTTGATTATTTAAAATAGTAGAAGCTCCAATAACATTATAATCTAGCAGGATTTGCATTGGATTTTTACATTATCCGTGTTCTATGTATGCTCTAGTGCATTTTGGTGTGCTTGTACTAGCCACTATGAGTAATTTTCGATAAATTCAATGTAATTTCAGAGAGAAGATATCAATTACTTTGATAGAAAGCACTATTGTTAGCTATGATACTATATAAATATAGTCAATTTCAATAGATAAACTTGCAGGTCCTACTTCCTAAATAATAGTTTATACTGTATCAATTGTAATTTAAGGCCAACATAATTCAATTAATGATTGAGGTTATTAGGTGATATTTCTTTAAATTTGCAAATATATTGAAAAATTATTCGTTGACAATGATAGCTGAATTAAATATAGAGCCATGTAAAAGATTGTAATTGGTGTAATAGTCGAAACATTCTAGACTCATTAATGCAATATTGTTTTTATATGAGTGCTTGAATATTTACGAGTTTGCCTTGGTATCAAGAGGCTACCACTACTATATCTAAAAAGATATAAAAGAGTAAGTGATAACTAACTAGGTAAGCCTGAAATTCATAAAGCTATAGATATCCCAGCATCTACACTCAGGATTAGAGTAACTAAATATCATACTTTTGTATGTACTGGTCTAATAACGTTCCCAAGTATTCATCGGAATACGGCTCGACCTTAGTCTCGTTAGCGTAGCCCAATTGATCCAATGCTGCCAAGATATTGGAGGTGATAAAGTCATAAAATACCAAGTCCACTAAGGTTTCGTCAGACGAGTTTAGCTGCTGGCTTTCTACCACACTGGGCACCGGAAAATTCACCACTGGACGATGAAGCGTATCGTCACCATCATGGCCAAAGTCATCGTGAGTAAGATACCCTTTGGGGAGCTTTGACCTGTGGCTTACATCAAGAGGATGGAGTGGAATACTAGATTTTAAGATGTATTGGTGTGGAGGCAACAACTCTTTGTTGTTGACGACCTCTTGATAAGACTTTTGGTTGAGTGGTTGCTGGACGTTTTTGTCAAGTAGGACTTTTTCTTCTTCCTTTTGCTGTTCTTGGTGTTTTCTAATGATATAATCTTTATTATTAAGGGTAGGAGCAACTTTTACGGCAACACTTTTGGGAAGAACAATTCTGGCCCAGTCGTTTTCAAATGGAGATACAATGTAATGACTATCGATAGTGTAAGGGCCCTTGTACAAGTCGTATCTTATGGAGCCAGTGTTGATGATAATAACCCGTTCAGCACTAGGATTTTTGACCTGGGGTTCAAGTGTGGTCAAAACCTTGAACGTGAGCAAGTTAAAGATATTCTTGTGGCTTGATAAAGGTACGTAGTCTACGTAATAATTGTTTTTGACATGCCCAATAGTACGGCTCAAGTTGAGCTGTTCCCTGGTGGAGTTGATGAGAGAAGCAATCTCGTGGCCTCGTTCAGTACGGAGCTTCAGTGTGGAGGTGTTGGCATGGTACGCAAACGTATTGGCATTGAAGTCGATATAAGTCCTTGAAAACACCTTTTTGGCTTCATTCACAGCATTTTCTCCAAGAGCAGTTACTGAATTTTTCGCAGCCTTCAAATCTACACTGACCCAGCCTACTGTCTCACAGTATCTGCCAGCTTGAATTGCCGTGGCCTTACTATCGAGTACAGAAAAGTCTCTAATATGGCTGTGGCCGCCAAAGTACTGGATAACCGTATTGGGAAAGTATTTTCTTACGTAGGCATTTAAGTCGTACAATTCGGCCCAGCGATGGTCAATTGGGACATGTGCGGCTACTACTATGATATCCACCTTGTTAGGCTGCGAATATTCTTCGAGGACCTGCTGGAACCAGCCATTTTGCTTGATGAGCTTCTCGATAGGAATCACCCGAGTGCCGGCGTTATACTTGGAGAAGTCAAATACAAACCCAAACGCCAATACTTTGGCATGATTATTCTCGGTCTCAAAGTACCGAAACCTGTTTCCAAACGGCACAAAAGTTCCATTATCTAACTTGAACTCTACATTGGAACTGACGTACTTATCTTCATAAAAAGCTTTGACAGCTTCATATTCTTCTTGTGAAATGTCCTGGCGGTACAATTCATGGTTACCTACTGTAATCACATCATAGTCTTGTTTAATGAATATAGGAACAGATGCAATGCCATTGGGCATGGTTGCATCCGATAAGCCGTTGCCGTCATGGCGGTCTCCACTATCAATTACAAGCAAATCTTGGCCGTTTTGAGCAGCAATGTGTCTTAAACGTTGTGTCAATGAGACAAAATCAGCCCAGCTGCCCAGATAAAGTTTCTGGTTGAGGTGCCCGGCGTACCAGCCATGGGTATCTGTAGTCAGAAGGAAATTGATATCGCCCCAAATCAAGTCTTTGTATGGGCGAAGATTTTGGCGGTGATTAAATGTTTGATAGATGGCCAATACAGCCACAATTGCTAGTGCTAAGACAGAGTAGAGTGACTTCGACATGCTGCTTGACAAAGAGTAGTCTCAGAAATGGTGATAGCGTGATAGAGGTTATCGGCACGTGACCACAGAGGCCTGCAATTACATAGAATACCGGTTACCCTCTAATTCGGTGAAACAGTTTTGGTTGTATTGTAGTGGTGGCATGGAGATGGCATCAGCCACGCGGAGCCATACTTTGGTTGTCAATTAAGTTTACGATGAAAGTTAAAGTTTTTACAAAGCCTCGATGACTGAAAAGGCTATGAAATTGGAAATATGACGTAGTTTGGAGAAATATGGGTATAGCAAAAGAAACTTCGCTCATCACTCAAGACAAGAAGAGACTGAAGAAGTTTGTAATGTTCTTCTTTTTTATGGGGCTTTCACTCCTACTATGAAAGTGTCTGAATTTGATGTCATTTTTGATGGCTGCGAAATATGCGAGGTCAATTCCTCAAAAAGTGATGAGCCACCCTAAAAATAGCTATTGCTCATGGATGCTTGGTAAAGGTATACAGATAACTAAATACATCTAGATGTAGACTGATATAAATATAGGTTGAAAAAATATGGATTGCAAATATGGGACCAATTAGATTATATCTCCATAGGCTGTCAAGGTTTCCGCGTCGAAGGTTAAAAATTCATTATAATAGTACTAAATGATAACAAAAATGGCTCTACCAGGTTCAGTAGTATACAAATACAAAGGGCAAATAACATAGCGTACAATTAGATTATATTTTTGCATTATGGGAATGTGAATATAAGTTCGTACTTTTTGTAAAATAATTGTAAAATCACTCAAGTATAATAACGAACCCATTTATTCAATCCAGCGTTGATTTACCAACCTACCCAACCGTGCCAAGTATAATCAACAAGTCATATATGTTCAATGAGACTACCCCGTTTGTCATTTACTCGTATATGTTTGAAGAGTATAGTTATTCGATAAAAATACGGTTTATTTCGTCTTATATTCTAATTCACATATGTAATCATAATTCATGCAGATATCCAGTACAGTTCATCTGATTGAATAGTAGGATACACACTTGTTTGGGGTTCTTCGGTAAGACGCACGATTGCTTCGTTTGGCAAGGCATCCAACAGTTCCGAGAAAAGTTCCGAGTCCTGAGTCTCACTAGGAGTGGTGTAGGATTCGTCGGAGTTGAAAAGAGAACTCAAAATGTCATTTTGATCAATCGAAGATGAAGAGACATATGAAGTAGTGTTGGTTCTGGTAGCCCTGGGGGTGGTAGCAGCAGTAGCAGCAGAAGTGTACACGGTTTCGGAAGCTGCCAGAGCCTCGTTTTCGGGAATATCTTCGTAGATGACACCACCAGTGATGTTCTTTTCTCTGCACAAAGTCTCCAACTTGGCACAATCACAGTTGGCAAAGTACACTCTCAAAACGTTTTTCTGAGGAATGTACTTGATGGGCAACTCGCCAAGCTCAAAGAGATTGGTCAAGTCTTGTTTGAAGCCACGGAGCTTTTGCTCAAACACTTTTACGCTGAAGAGCATTTCGTCCAAGATCTCCTCACTCAATAAGGTTTCATGAGGAATGTTGAGGTTGAATGTGATCGGAAACTCAATGTACGATCCATAGTGGATTTCTTGGTCCATCTCGTTCTTTTCTTGGTGCGTAACTGAAGATTCTGTGCGGGCCAAGTTGAGTGTCAAGCGGTGCTGGGAGGAGCTAAGAGAGATGTTAAGTTTGATAGAAGGGTGTTTGAGTTTGGGGGAGAAGGGAGCAAACCTCGATTTGACGACATCTTTGGACTCCAGGATCCCAAACTGTTGTTTAAGTTGGGTCAATAACATTGGTTTATAGCTGAACTTGAACTTGGGCAGATGAAGCTTCATTCTGTATGTATTTTGGTATGTTTGGGAGAAGTTGTGGAACATGGAGCCATGGCCAAAAGCTTGAAAGATTTTGGATGCGTTGGCGGGTTTGGGAGTGTTGTAAAATCGCGCAAATATCTTTAGTTTGGTGAAGAAATTTGTCCTGCAGTTGTTCATATTGGTGAAGTGATTGAATGGCCATGACCCTGTGGCACCGCCGGTAAACGAACTAAAGCAGCGGCGTGTAGTAGCACATGCTTGAAACCTGTTAAAACGGGGTACGTTGCGGTTTCTTACTGGGACTCTGACGGGGACGGGTTCGGGCTGGTTATTTGAAAGCGATTCCGAAAGTTCCTGAAGGGCTCTTTGGATGCGCCGCGATACGTTTCTGGTCCTCAACGATATAACATTTCTAATACGCCCCAACATCATCACATAGGGCTAAAGAAGAGAGTAAAGGAGTTTGGTTGTAAAAATGGTGACCGAAAAACGGGGATGTGAGAGTCGGTAGGGGCACGTCTGGCATATGAGGATGTAAACATTAGCGATAGTGCGAGATAGTGCGAGTCGGAGCCGCAGGAGCCCTTAGTTTTGGGGGTAGTATACTTTTGGTGGATTTTGGGTCGTTTGGATGATGCGGTGGTCAAAAGGATCATGGTCTATTAAACAAGAGAGAAGGTACACAAGGGTCGTATAAAGTCGTAAGGAAACAAAAAGTAGCTAGGCGTTGACGATGGTGGAGTCGTCCATCACGTCGTCAAAAATTAGGTCGTAGTTGGTGGACTCACCAAAGGTGTCGCTCGACAAGGAAGGTCTGAACTTTTTGGCAGCCAAGCCATCATAGTCCAGTGCGAACTTGTCGTAAGAGGACAGCGGGAACGAATGTTTCAAGTCAAGCGCGTCCTCGTCGCAGTCAGGGGTTATGTTAAACGAGACGGGTTTGCGCGCGAGCGAGTCGTCCTGGTCGAGATCGGTGTCTTCCAAGCCAGTATCTTCTTCGGCGTAGTTGTAGGAGCTTAGGGAGAGGAGTGAGGAGGGCGAGGTAGGCGAGTTGTTGCCTGAGGTAGCCAACGAATGGCTGGGAAGAGATTTGAATACTGAGGGGGCCACAAACTCAAATGAGTTGGGATGGGGTCTTTTCTTGGGACCGGCGGCGGTGGAATGGTGAGGCGGCCGCACGCCGGCTTTGGTGGAAGTGGGGATGTTGTTGAGGTAGAAGTCGGTGATGATTTCCTGTTTGAATTTATGCTTGTCGATTTTGTCCACGCCAAGCTCGCGATCCAAGTCGTAGTCGAAGCATGTGGACTGGTTGAAACACGATTGCCGGAGCGGATACATTGAGTCGTCGTTCGAGACCACCGACTCCGAGCGCGGCGAGCTGGCCATGGACCGTTCCACTGGCGACGGCGTCACGTGTGGCTTCTTTCCGGCGCCAAAGTGTTTGGCCAACACCTGCTTCTGTTCGTGTAGCGTACACTTGTAGGCTTCGTTTTCTAGCAAGGCGTCGATGTCACAATGATCGGGCAAAAGAAACTGGATCATATCTTGTAAACTGGCCACTTTATTTTCGACTTTGGTGAGATGGGCTCTGGTGAGGGGCGAGCGCACGGTTCTGGGGCTGTAGGTACAACACCAGCTGTGTTGGATACACTTGGAGCAACGGGGCGATTCTTTGGAGCACTTCAACTTACGCTTGCGGCACGAGTCACACGCTTGTTCAATTAATGAGTTGGCAGGGTCATCTGCTAACTGTACCACTGAGGCATCGTCGGGCTCGGGCTTGACTGCTGGTACATTAGACGTTTGGTGATCTTTGGTGGCTACCATGAATAAGAATTGGATGTTTGGGAAGAACGAAGGAACAGGAATACAAATCGTTTAATATTTCGAATCAATGCTATTTACGGCAACAAATTATGACCGACACGAGCCTCTGACCACTCTGAGATAACAGCAATTAGTGCGAGATCTATATAGCTGAAAAATGGCCGTGACACAAAACGCCCGGGGAAGATTTTTTTTGAGGGTTCGGAGTACAAGAAAATTGACGGAAACTTCGGTAGTGCAAGGAGAGGGGTAGGGGTTGGGGAGTGAGCAAATGACCTAAGCAAAGCCACTACCCAATTGTAAAGGTCGGGATCTTATCTCTTGCTAGTCTCGTACTAATCTCTGACCAGACCCTGGCCATGTTCTACGCTGGCCGTTGTGAAAAGTTCTCGCCCAGCACCACGAGGCCTGTTCCCCTCACCTGTTTTGTTGAGACTGTTTTGGAATTGCTCCGTGCAGTATGATGTAAGTCATCGCTGTCCCCTCTTTTGCAGGGCGGCCCATGCACGAATTGCGCCGTTTTTTGCCGCGACACCAATTTCGGCGTCGGAGTTCGGCGTGGCAGTTACGGCTGTGTATTGACTACAAGTAGATCTATTCTCCGAACACACGGACTAATTTAGGTATCAGTAAGATATATCCATGCTACTGGGTATATACCATTTGATATCGATGCTGTAGTATGGGTCATCCGTAGCACCCATATGGAAACTACTATGTGGCACTTGGCCATCGCACTCGCACTTGCACATTCGCGAGAGGGGTACTCTGGCCAATCATCTTCTCGCCTGGCAATCGGTTGGATTGAGATCGTCTGGTGATGCCGGAAAAATTATCTCCAATTACTTTCTTTTTATTACTCGTTTCTATATGCGTCGCATCTAAACATCATAGTCATGGTACATAAAACTCACCAGTTTGGGATTGAGTGGTGCGTGCTTAACGTATTTTGTGTCGTCAGGTGGTCTTTCGCATAATTGGTTGGATCCAAGCATGGACTGAATACTCAACACAATCGTTTCGATCGTGCATGCTGGAGTCCAGTCCTCGCCTAATAAATTCAAGCATATGTGACCATTGGAATAGATGTGTGGGTGAATGGGGATCTTCACTTCGAGCTGAGGTGCCTTGTCATCGTCAATACTCTCATATTTGATGAACTGTACTCTTGGGGAGTCCACTGGATACTCGTCGGTGATCTCAACGCTCAAGTAATATCCGTCGTCACGTTTGTAGATCGGGTGATTACTGACTTCTATCCGAAATATGTACTCGCTCATATTGTCACTGTGGTGTACCATCGTCACCCCTTCCAAGTTCGCTTTGCAAAGCGAGCCATACTCTTTGAGTAGTCTCCTTTGGTACGGATGGCTTCCTCCTGTTCGTTTACTCATAATGCTCCACCTGTTGTATCAAGCTGTAGTTCCGTATTGTGCTAATATGTTTGCGTATCAGTATGGTTTTCGTGCGTGCGCTCACCGATCCCTTCCTCCCTATAAGTTTAACATGCCACTCTACATCGGCATGGCTCGGACCCTGGACCCTTGTGAGGGTCTCTTTTTGGGGCGCTGTGACTTGGGCTTGTAACTTCTCTTGCGTTTGTACCCATCGGAAGTGGCGGTAGGGAGCGTATTGCCAGATGTCATGGTGTTTCGTAAATTGTTTAGTATGGTCATATCTTGCTGCGAAAGATTAAATTGTCCCAGATAGGATGTATTGGAATTGACTTGGGTATGCTGAGTTTGCTGAGTTTGCTGAGTTTGAGTTGCGCCGCTTTTTTTTCGTTCTCTAGCAAGTGTTCCAAGCAATTTTTTGAGGTAATTAAAGTGCTCGAGCTGGTCTTTGCGAATCTCAGAAAGCTTGGCAAACTCTCGCTTATTTGTAGGTAGCTTTATCGACATGTCTGTCAAAGTTATTCCGGATATAAACTGGTTGATGGGAATACCCAATTCCGACAGGATCTCGATGCGCGCTTTGTTGAGTTCACGGTAGCACTGCTCGATGTGCGCTTTGTGCTGGTGGCTCTCTACTTGCGCCCCGAACTGGTTCGCGGGCAAATTGATGATGTTACTCTGGCCATATTTGTTCAAATCTCCATTGCTCATTTGTCTCGCTGTAACGAACGATTCCTGATACCTGAAACCATTAAGGCTAGTTGGGCCGGGCCCCTTGCCAATCAAGGCTGGGGCCTTGGATGTACTCTGCTCGGGGCCCGAGCTGGCTTTGCTGCTGAAGTTTATGCGTATTATCTTTTCTCCTCTAAGCACTTTGGGTCCCAACTTGCCTACACGTACGTAGTTGGATGCAAATCCACCTTTCATGATTTGGTACTCGACCAAGCATTCTTCACTGAGCAAATAAAAGAAGATTCTCTCGACATCGGTCTTGTCTAAATTCTTTCCTCTTCCATGGAATGGGTTGTTGTTGTGGCCCATCTTAATAATTTTATTGTAGTTGGAACCTTTGAAGACATCTTGACAATGGAGCACAGTGACCTGGTCATCTTGGATCGACTGCACCAATTGGATAATATCTTTGGCATATTGGGTGCAATTCTTTTCTACGGTGGTGATGCTGCTTGAATTGAGGCAGTTGTCACATCTCTTTTTACACTCAGCAGGATCAAACGACTCGTTGAAGTAGTGGAGTACCTGCTTTCTACGACAATCGGTGGTGTTTTCACAGTACTGAACCACCTGGCGAAGCTTGGCCAAGTGGTTTTCTTTGCCCTCAGGCGTGAGCTCTTCGTCTCTGTGGATCATATTCTGGAGCTGTCTAGCGTCTTTGTAGGAATAGAACATTATACAGTCGGAATTGAGCCCGTCTCTACCGGCTCTTCCTGTTTCCTGATAGTAACCTTCCAAGCTTCGTGGGATGAACAAATGGATCACAAACCTCACATTTGCCTTGTCAATTCCCATCCCGAACGCAATTGTGGCACAGATAAGCTGCAACTTGCCGTTCTGCCACATGTTCTGCACGGTGAACCGGTCTTGGGGTGACATTCCAGCATGATAAAAGGATGTTTTCAAGCCAAAGCTCGAGAGTTTGGCGCTGGTTTGCTCGCAAGATTGTTTTGAATGACAGTAGATAATACCTGTTTTGCCGTTGTGGTTCTGGGCAATATAGTCTCTAATCCATTCTACATAATTGGCCGATTTCCACTTGATTTCGTAGAACAAGTTGCTTCTATTGAAGCTCTGCTTCAACAAAACTGGCTCTGTCATTTTCAAATGGTGGATAATATCCATACGGACTTTTTCGTTGGCAGTAGCCGTCAAAGCCATAAGTGGCACTTTGGGATACTGCTGCTTAAAAAAGCTCATTCCTTGATAGTCGGGCCGGAAGTCATGGCCCCACGAACTCAAACAATGGGCTTCGTCAATCACTACACGAGCTAGCTGGCCATTATCGTAAAGTTTGCCTATAATTCGCTGAACCATCGACGATTTGTTGGCCTTTTCGGGCGACAAGTAGACGATTTGGAGAAACCCGTCTCTAAATAGGTTGAGCGTCTGCTTGTTATCTTCGGTATTGGCTTTTGAACTGATCATTCCGGCCTTTACATTGAGCTTCAAGAGGTGCTGTACTTGGTCTTGCATCAACGATATCAATGGCGAGATTACTACTGTAGTCCCCTTGGTTTTGCCTCCTTGTATCAATGCTGGAAGCTGATAACATAACGATTTACCTCCTCCTGTTGGCATAAGCACAAACACGTCTTTGCCCTGTAAACTCGAGGAAATTGCTTCAAGCTGGTTGGACCTGAACGACTGGAGCTTGAATATCGAGTTCAATACCTGGTATATTTCCGCTATGAAAGCTTCACTTCCTTGTGGCGGCAGATCATGTTCTACACTTGGCGATCCGTAATCCTGGAACGATCTGATCTCTTTATGGTTGTTGAGAATATCCATTAGCTCATGGTCATCATCGTCACTAAACTCCATGTCACTTTCAATAAATAGTTCGGAAACCTTGGAATTCAGACCATTCTGCTCTGAATTTGGGCCATTCTTGATCAAATTCTTGGACTTGTTCTGGTCGTTCTTGCGGAAAAAAGTCGATTCGTCCTCGTCGAATATTTCTATAATCACATCATCATTAAGTTCTCGTTCTTCATTAAGCTGTGTAGTGAAGTCTTCAATTTCTTCTATATCATCGTCGTCATTTTCTTCTACATTTTCCTCAAGCTCTTCAATCTGTTCCGTCTTTACGTCGATCAGCCCCTCGTCTTTTTGAGTCAGAATATCGTCGTCAAGCAAGTTGATATCTGATGTTTGTGAGTACTTGATGCCGTATTGTTCTGCCACATCTGGCGATAATCGTATATCTTCTAGTTCGTTTCCCACATCCAATTTCACGGCTTCGCTTCCAGAATCGGAATGGCTCGAGGCATAGGACCCATCATCACTTAGAGCTGTGTTGTCATCAATAAAACTGCCGAGATCATCCTCGTCGTTACGTTCTTGCGTTGGTGTCAAAAGTCCGTCCATGGTTCTGTCGCCAAAATTGTCTTCTTCTAAGGTTATGTCTGCCTCTGGCTCCACATTTCGGGGCTCAGAAATTCTATGATTTCGTACTACTTGCACTGCTTCTTCTTCTAAATCAATATGATCGTGATTGGGTGTCTCTGGCACCTTGAATTCTGGGCTACAAGATTGTGCTCTTGGTATACTGGAAATAGGATTGGCTGCTGCAGTGATAATGGCTTCGTCGTCATCGTCTGAAAACTCGAAGGTATCTTCTTCAGGTTTTGGTGAGTTTTGTGTGGATATTTGCGGTATTGGTGGTATTGAAGTGGTTCCTATTTGAGTAGATGTGGTTCCTATTTGGGTCACAATCAAGGTTGATATGGATGCTACTTTGGCTCGTACAGCGGTAATCTCTTTCTCAATACTTGAAAGTTTGGGATCAAACTCATTTTTATAGAATTTAAGCTTGGAATCAAGTGAAAGTGAAGTCGATTCGCTCACCTGAAATCGCTGCT
Organism: Suhomyces sp. yHMH580; assembly: GCA_030580235.1. Classification (NCBI taxonomy): domain Eukaryota; kingdom Fungi; phylum Ascomycota; class Pichiomycetes; order Serinales; family Debaryomycetaceae; genus Suhomyces; species Suhomyces sp. yHMH580. The sequence goes on along the minus strand of JAKTSN010000008.1, from coordinate 434,905 downwards.
CAAATAGCCTGATTTTGGTATCTTGTAGGGAAACTAAGGTGTTGAGGGCACCATTAAGAGTCGTATAGTTGGGCTGACTCAATTTTGGCGAAGAGTTTTGTGGTTTCGAAGGAGTTATTGCCGATTTTGAGGGTATATTAGTGGGTATAACGGAGTTTTCTTGGACTTGAAGCGAATCAAGAACGTTCACTGTTCTCGGCACAGCAAATTCTGGCTCTTTAGTTACTGATTTTGTCGTTGTTGGATGTACTCTTGGATTTACAAAGTTGGTAGGGGCCTTAGGCTTGATATAGTCAGCTGTTAAATCAATGATGTCATCGTCGTCTTCGTCACCAAAAGTCGATATGCTTTGACTTATATGATGCAGAGACTCTATTCGAGATCTAGGTACTTCGTGGGATATCGTTGTATGAGTTTTTATAGGTGGCGAATAGCTCGATGGTATTGAATCAGGCACAGATATTTGGCGGGTATGGCACAGTAGATCTGGGCCATTATGGGAGCTTTTCTCGTACTTTTTTAACGCCAATGAGACCAACTGCGGATCAGGAACCTGGGGCGAAGCGCTTTTGAGCCATTTTAGATGTACCTGGAGGTTATTTGAGTTGATCATCAGCGCTTATAATGTAATATTTGAGGTACGCGTAAAAGTGATGTTTACCTATGTCACGTGAAAACATCAAAAGTGAAGTGAGATTATTCACATGATACATCACGTGAAACAACTTATCACGTGCACAGTCGCATGCCACACGGCTGAAGGATTCACCAAGTAGCCGTCTAGTGTGCACTAACGTGATGTCCACATTTTCTGAGTCAGCACGAACTAGGATTTCATATGATGGCTGTCATGAAAAGCGTCGGCTCCTTTGGAATGAACACTGAGCTATGCAGTGTAATGGTGTATGTAGAGTCAAAGGAGCAGCTCGAAACGACTTTTGCAGATTGCAATTGACGGAACCATCACGTGATTACTTCACTCAGTCTCTCGGTTACACTTGCATTAAATTAGGGAGGGGAAATACCAACAGTATCTAGTATTATTCGCCGGAGTCTTTTTAGAAAAGAACGCGGAACGTTGGCAGTACGAAAGATATACAAACCCCTTTTAATGTAGAGAGGAGTAGATCGGGGTCGGGGTTCTTTTCCACTATGGAGATAGTAAAGTGGGGAATGAGCTAAAAAAATAAACATTATGCTGAGACGAATCTCAAAAGTGGAGTAAAAGGAAAAGTGCCAAGCTGAATAGGCCTGTAATAATTGTGATTTCCATACCATATCGTCCATTTGGAACTGTCATACAGCCAATAGTTTAGATTACCGGAAGTCGCGAATTTCTCCACTCATCGGAAAAAAGTTGATTTGGCCACAATAATGTATTATCTGAACTAGCCGGAAAAATGGGGGAAGTTAGACCAAACTTTAGCCGCTTATTGGGCTTATTGTGTTCAAGCGACTACATGATAAACCTTAATCGTTCAAAAATTTCAATTATTGACCAGTCAGCTACGATTTACTCAAATGATAGTTGGTGAAATGTAAATGTTCAAAACCAAGTCTCTCGGGGAAATTTGTTGTCGCATTATAATTCTCCGAAAACGTCACCCGCTTTTTGGAGTGATGCATCAGTTGACACTAATGTTACATGGATTTCGAGAATCGGAGGCACTATGCAGGATCAGACCAACACAATCAGTTTTAGCCAAAAAATTTAGATGAAATGTGGCAGAACAAAAACGCAGCCCCACTTACCCTCCACCACCGGCTTGCTCTATCGGGGAAACGAAGATACAATAGCAAGATATCCAAGCAAATATGTAGTAAAGTGGTATCCAAACCGGTGAGCTACGAACTCACGCCAGGCTAATCACGGAACGGCGTAGTACACTTATACTACAGCGTGCTGCCTGAATCGTGAATTGCCTGTTAACACATCACTTAACCCACATCACTAATTACTGAGTGGCCGGTTGAACCCACAAGTTTATTTCCTGACTATCGTACCACTCCTGCCCGATAAATAACACCTGTTCTCAAATCCGCGTTCTTTTTCACTCCCTTTTTGATATCCCCTCTCTGGTCTCTTCCCCCCTTCAAAAAAAAAAAAAAAAAAAAAAGAGAAATAAAACTCTAACTTACTTAGCTTGGCCACACTTTACCATCACCTCATACAACATCACCTCACTCGTGAGGCCGGTATGAATTTCGGTCGCTTAAACGCTGAGACCCACGGGAGTTTCGACCCCTCTCGTACGGAGATATCTCCTCTAATTTATTCCGTACGGACTCGCACTTTCTCACCTTACCGCCCTAGTCACAAAACCAACAAAACTTTGACCACTTCCCCTCTCATCATTTTTACAACCAATTCCAAATATAAACAAGTGGATTCACAGCAATTTGGTGGCCAAAGTAAATTTTTCTTCAAGAGTTAAAATTCGATAGATCTGCTTGGAGTACACTATATACTAATCAACTAAGCAACTTACCACTAAATTGACTTGCTACATTGTACATTTATCGCACCACTCCAAAATCGGTCGATCTTAATCTAATATTCTTAGCGCCTTGCAGATTTAAATTAGTTTAATTCCCATATTGACTACAACTTGGATACAGCTTGATAATCCGATTTTAACGTATCACATCACTATCCACATATCATTCTGAATATGTTTCTTCATCATAATCATCAAGTTCCCTTGAGAGTCTTGCCATTGGAGGTTTCCGGTAAGCAAGATTTGATAAGTCCGCACTCGGTGAATATTGCGGCATCAACCGAGCATCGCGCCATGCACTCAAATGTTGCCCAATATAATGGTGCCACTGAAAACAAGGCCCAAAAGCATTTTGCTATGCCTTCTAGTCTTGCTTCGTCATCCACATCGACTTCGTCGTCTACAGCTGACTTGGCTGGAGAGTTCCAAGGCGAGCTATTACCTGAATTGTGGCAGACCACAAGCTCTTCTTCCACATCACTGTCTAACATTGCTGACTCTTTGACAATCTCGCCGACTTCAACTGTTACTCCGAACTTATGGCAAGGAATGGCGCCATCGCCCAACCAACGTCTTAATCGTCTGGTTTTTCCTCCAAACTATGCTCAGAGAGACCCATTTGATTATGCTCAGTCACTTTTGCCCAACAACTTGTACTCAGATATGAACATTAAACCTGCTGTTTCTTCTTTTAATGCTCTTACCGAAGAAAACTTGTTATGCAATACTGACATGCCTACCGAGTACAACCAGAAATATAATAACAGTTTCATTGACGAAAGCGAGGAGCTTTTCAAATTTGAACAGCAGCAACTTCAATTCCAACAAGGTCTCACTCACAAGTACAATCCTCAAAACATTCACAGCATTCACAACGCTCCTCCACAGCTCTTGAGCACTCCTCGCAACTGCAAAAATTCTGCTTCGGAGATATCTCCATCTAACGACTCGTATGTCTCCAAACTCAACCAACAGAACCAGCAACAGCAAATGGTCAATACCCAGTTGTACAAAACCGAACTTTGTGCTTCGTTTATGAAGATGGGTCTTTGTCCATATGGAAACAAATGTCAGTTTGCTCACGGAGGAAATGAGTTGAAGACTGTTGAAAGGCTGCCAAAATGGAGATCCAAGCCTTGTACCAATTGGGCCAAACATGGTAACTGTCGTTATGGAAACAGATGTTGCTTCAAGCACGGTGACAATTAAACAGGTTTATACCATCACCACTATTATTTATTATGCTACGACGCTTCGCTTGTTATGAATCATGAAACATTAGCCATCAATGGGCTTATTTATATAAAACACAATCTTTAAAACTCAAACCACTATTCTCGAAAAGTTATTGCTTATTCTATTCAGTTCTTAAATAGTTATTTTCTTTTAATACTACAAAGCCTATATATATCTTGAGCTTCAACCAAATTCCTTCAAAAGCCTGTAATCAATTGCAGAGCTTCAAAACCCGAGTCAAAATGAGCTCAAGATTCTATCGCCGAATTACTGGATTTTTTTTTAGATAAAAGCCTTTGTAAGGTTTACTATGTGGATTCAATTCTGAACAAATTGAGCCTCGGTAACGATGAGCTGTTGCCTGTGCTCAGATGTCGTATATTCGCAACGATGCTAATGTGGACTGATTTCTCAGAATGCAAAGCTTCGAATCTGAAATCTTCCAGAACATCGCGAATTTCACAAGATAACAATTATTAACATGTGCAGTACAATCGAGTGAGACCCCAGAATAGAACCACTAGTGTGGAGGTGTTCGGCCAGCTCGGTGTGACTGAGGCTATCCTCGGATGCCATGGGGCCCGAAGTACCGTCGGTATATCAAGTGAAGTTTTACTTGCATCCGGGCAGGTGCAATTGTAACCATATAGATAGGTAGATAAGTTGAAAAGAAAGTCTCTAGCACCGAATGTAAGGTGCAGGGAGATACTTGTGCAACCCAATTCTTGACGGGCCAATCAAGGCAGCTTAGCAACTCGACACTAGTCTACGTAATCCAAAACGTTACCAACTAACTGTAGGCTCGCATTGTGTCATTGCCGTGGCTGCAAAATTTATGGGGTTTCAAGAATTTTCTTAGAGTTCAATTTCAACCCTTTTGACTAGCAACGCGAGTCGTCAGAACACTTAGGCTGCGCTGATCATAGTGGTAATGATATATATCAGCTGTTTTGGTATGCTACCACCTTTTCTAGTCACGAAACATTATTTTAAAAATCTACAGTTCTACAAGACTACCGATTTTGACATCTCCACTCGATCAAGTCAGCAGCAGCTGGTTCCATACATCATTGAGTGTGGTGAAGACCATGATGTATTCCACAGCGCCCGTAGCCTCGTGCGAAGTTCGAAGTCACGGCATACACCGTTTGCTGCAACAGTAGTCATTCCTCATTGGCTGTTATAGTTGATACCGAGCTGATCAGTAGAAATCGCACTCTATAAGCGCCAGAATTGCCACGCCGGGTAACGCTAAGACTCATGGCTGAAAATTTTCATATTGGCCTGTGCACGACCCGCTCTGCAACCAGGCCAGTATAGCGACGGTAGAGGCAGTAGAGAGCCGTCAAAGAGTAGAAACAGCGCTGCATTGACAAAATTGGCGCCGTCAGAACAACGAGACGGTCCTAAGAAATATATCTACAGCATACCATAGCATTATTCCCAGCAGCATTCTAGAACGAGATCTGGTGAATCAGCGTCTATTCAATCTATTCTGACTAGTGGCATACTGAAAGAACCCACAAAAAATTCGTTGTTACAGCTAATCGAATAACTTCATAGGTATCATGAGCACTCAATGGGACCAGATCAAGCCCAATTATGCCAGTATTCTTGCTGATTCGCTCACCAGCAAGAGAATTCCATTGTTGCAACAACTCCAACAGGTCGTTTCACAGGGACAAATTGAGGAATCTGAATTGAACGGGGTGGCGATCCGCATCCTCAAGACCTACAATTACTACCAAGATGTCAATTCCCGAAATGAAGCCCTCAAAACTTTGGAAGCATTGGTCAAATATGACTCCAAGTACTTGGCCGTATTCATCAAGTATATCAATGCGCAGGTGCTTCAGAAAGACGTGACCATGGCCGTCACCGACTACCTCACCCTACTCAACTGGATAAACCGCTTCAGTGTATTGGCATGGAGCACTTCCGAACCCGACTTATTGAGCCTTGTAGTCCAGACCCAAGCAGCCATTTTAAACCACGCCATCGCCCAAAGCGCAGACTTTTCAGAACACCACAAGCATAGAGTGAGAGTCCACCATGCCGTGTTGGTCAGCAGTAAGACTTCGATTGTGGAATCACTTCTGGCAAGATATGGCGACGGAGCTAGCGATTTTAACCAAGCTGAGCTTTATTATACTGCTCTTTTGAAGTCTACTTTCTCACCAGACGTATTATTGACCTACTTTGGTGTACTTACAGATGCACTTGTGGACTTATCTGCCACGAGGCCAGGTCTAGTTGAGTATTTGACGAAGACCTTGAAGCCTTTGGTGGTTGAATATTACACTAATAACGGCCTTTTGGGCAAAACAGCACCTTCAGCACACTCTTTGTCAGTCTTTGGCAAGTTTGTCAATGTTCATATCGACCAGAACGATGTGGAAAATCTTTTACCTCACATTGAAAAGGCCATTTTGAGGTCTTCCGACAACTCTTTTGGTACTGTCTTACCTTTGCTTTTCCAGAACTTATCTGACAATATTGTGATGGACAAGACCCTCATTGAGTCGAAATTGTTATCATCGATTCTTACAGGCCTCAAATCTACTAAAGAACCCGTCAGAATTGGAGCTTTTAGCTCGTTGACGTCGATAGTAAAACACTTTAAGTATGACTCGGATGAGCTTATCGGCAAGTACATTGATGAGGTGTTTAAGAGCTTCAAATCTACTTCCAATACAGAGTACAAAGCTTTGATTCTCTCGTCATTATCGTTATTATCCAGCCCAAACGTTTCCACTAAAATTATTCTGGCTTTGTTGCCGTTGATACCTAAAGACCAGAACGAAGTATCACTTGGTGGGTTAGTTGAGGCGTTTGTCAAGCATTCTTTTCAATTATTGGCCATTGAAACTATTGAAAAATCAGTCTTGGACCAAATCGTTGGTCAGCTCAAAGCTGGTTTGACTGATAAAAAATTGCCTTTGAGACGTATTTGGTTTGATATTGCAGGTGAAAAATTGTACCTGTTGAACCAAGCTAGTGATAACGTAAAATTGGTGGTAAAGCAGATCTATCCTAACCTTGTAGCTTCGCTTGAAGAGGCCCAGCAAGCTCCAATGCCTACTGTGACCAATAAGGGAATAACGAGTGCTTATGTGGCCATTGCATTAGCCCAAAAGTACAAAGATATTGTGGATACTAGTGAAAGTATGTTTGTAAATTCGTTAAAACCATCAGGCGAAAGACCATCGGTGCTAATCGATTCAAGAGTTTATACCAAATTGGCATTGAACTCCGAATACAAATGGAGTATCAGAGCTTTAGCAGCTACTGCCAAGCATATCCACTCTTTAAACGAATCAGAGCAGATTAATTATGGCCTGGCATGGATCTACTATATCATTTCCTCAAATGTTACCTACTCCACTCATCACCAAGCTATCGAAGCTCTTCGTGAAAGCCTGCAAGATGAAGCATTGAGTGGAATCATTATCAGTAGTATTTATGAATGCTTAAAATCAGAAGACGAAACACTCAAGTTGAACATCAAGAGCATAAATACTATTCTTCCTCTATTGACTCAAATCTCCAACAAACAGCCATTGGTAGAACAAAATTTGACCCAGCTTCTTGTGGTGGCCAACCACCCTTCAATTACCATCAAAAGTGGCTGGGTAGGGCTTGTGCAAAGAAGTGGATATTCCATTGACATTGCTCAGCTCTTAAGTGAGAAGTCGATATTGGACAATATCTTGCAGTACACCAAGCTTGATCGTAGTAGTGAATTGTACCAAGCAGCTATTAAGGCCATTGGATTTGTGACATTCATTGTCCCAGAAACAGTTTCCCCTCAAGTAGCTCGTACAATTAGTGATGATATTAGTTTGGAAAAAATCAATGAAATTGACTCCCAAACTGTACAGATCTGGATCGGAACCGAAGGCGAATTAGTGGTGGATGTTTTGAGCCAGCCAACAGGAAAGAACCAGGACAAAAATAACAAGGACTATGAGATCAAAAAGTGGGAAGAAAGTGTCAAAAAAGAGCTTGAAAGTAAAAAGAAGCTCAAGAAATTGACCAGAGAAGAGCAGATGCTTGTTAATGAGCAGCTTACTAAGGAGTCTGCTATTCGTAGAGACACCCAGACATTGGTAGATGGTGTTTGTAGGTCGTTTTCGCTTATCAGAGAGCTTGTTCAACAAGCCGTTCAGGTGGAAAACGGAGCCAAGTATTGGTTTCCTGTGGCTATTAGTAAACTTTTGGACGTCTGCAAGCTGCCAAATGTCCAAGAGCTATTTGGAACCGAGCCTGTATCCACATTTGTTGAGCTTAGTAAGCTTGTATCTCCTCGATTAGGCTTCTTGAAAGAGTTTGTTGGTATTGCTACTGTTCGTATCAGCAATATTAAAGGTTTGGCCGAGAACTACCTTCAAGAACCGCTCTTGGACTTGGTCAGCCGTCTTTTGTACCGAGTAAAGATTCTTTCTGACCAAAAACCACTCGGCTCTTTGAGTTTGTCGTATATTTTGCCGTTATTAACAAGAGTATTGGAGATCGGAAAGGAAGTGGCTATCAAGAACTCGTCAAAACAGGCAGTCACTTCAGAATTTACAGAAGAAGACCCGGAAGAAGAGCAGTTGCTTCTCAGTATTGAGATCATTGCAGCTCATGCTGAAGCTTTTGAAGACGATACTATCCCAAGAACTAAAATTTTGGCCGTACTTTTATCGCTTATGAAGTTACCTTCCAAAGCCAAATTGGCCAAAGAATGCTTCTTGTCAATGTGTCAGTACATTGCTCCTACTTACAAGCCAGACGACTTGACAATGTTGTTGCAGAACATCATGACTTCTAATATTTTCGTTCGCACGGCTATTTTGGAAGGCATTGATTCCGAATTTGACTTGACCGGTGATATCACTTATTCCAACGAAATCTGGATTGCTGCTCATAGTGAAGATTCCAACTCTGCTGAGATTGCCTCGACTATCTGGGAAGATAATCAGATGCAATTGGAAGAAAATTCAGTAGATAACTTGTTGGAATTGGCAGGATCAGAGGATGGAGGCTTGAGATTGGCTACTGCCAAAGCCATTGTAGGAGCCACTTCGCCGAAAAAATTTGAGTCTACACTTCAATCTCTTATGGATATTTATAATATCAAAAAGAACCCACCTGCTCCAATTCTCGATCGTTTTGGCTTGGTAGTTAAGTCCTCGCTTGACCAAAAAGATACCTGGGAACCCAGAAGTACCATTGCCATTGCCTTAAAGTTGCTCGCATCGTTCTTTTCTTCAAGTAATTCGATTGAAAAGGCATTTAACTTTTTTGTCAATGACGAGGCTTTAGGCGATAAAGACGAGTTGGTTCGCCAGGAATTGCAAGATGCAGGTATTGAGATCATTAAAGTGCATGGTTCCCAATACGTAGAGACATTGATTCCTATCTTTGAAGCCAATCTTGGAGCCAAAGACCAGCGGTCTAAAATCCAGGATAATATCAAGGAAAATGTGATTATCTTGTACGGAGCATTGGCACAACACTTGAGCGCTCTGGACCCTAGACTCGAGAGTATTATCGAGAGATTGCTTAAGACTCTTGATACGCCTTCAGAAGATGTTCAGTATGCTATTTCCAAGTGTATTGCTCCGTTAGTCAAGTCGTTTGAACTGAAGTTGCACCAGCATTTCGAAACCCTTTTCGACACTTTATTCAACGAAAAGAAGTCGTTTGCGGCCAGAAGAGGTGCTGCGTACGGTATCTCTGGTTTGGTAAAAGGTCTAGGCATTAAGGCATTGGAAAAGAACGATATTATCCGTACTTTAACCGATGCTGCCGACGATAAAAAGAGCCCTGTTAAAAGAGAAGGTGTTTCATTCGTTTTTGAGTGTTTGGCACTTAATTTGGGCCCGTTCTTCGAGCCGTATGTCATTGAAATCTTGCCTATTATACTTAAGTCGCTTGGTGACACTTCGTCAGAGGTCAGAGAAGCTACTGATTCAGCAGCTAAGCAGATCATGAAGAACACCACCAGTTTTGGAGTTAAGAAATTAATCCCACTTGCTATTACTAATCTTGACGAAATAGCATGGAGATCCAAAAAGGGATCGGTGGAACTCTTGGGGTCCATGGCATACTTGGATCCTACTCAGTTGAGTGCTTCTTTATCGACCATCGTGCCTGAAATCGTAGGAGTATTGAATGATACCCATAAAGAAGTCCGTAAAGCAGCAGACCAGTCGTTGAAGAGATTTGGAGAAGTCATCAGAAACCCAGAGATTCAGACAATTGTGCCTGTTCTCATCAATGCTATCGGTGACCCAACTAAGTACACTGACATAGCTCTTGATAAGTTGATCAAGACCCAGTTTGTGCATTATATCGATGGTCCTTCGCTTGCCCTTATTATTCATGTCATCCACAGAGGTATGAAAGACAGATCTGCAGGAACAAAGAAGAAAGCTTGTCAGATTGTAGGAAACATGGCCATTTTAGTTGACTCCAAAGACTTGAGTCCATACTTGGGTCAATTGGTAGCTGAGCTAGAGATTGCTATGGTCGATCCTGTTCCAAGCACCAGATCTACAGCAGCCAGAGCTTTGGGTTCTTTGGTTGAAAAGTTGGGTGAAGAAAGGTTCCCTGACTTGATCCCAAGACTTTTGGATACCTTGAAGGACCAGTCCAAGCAAGGAGACCGTTTGGGATCTGCCCAGGCATTGGCCGAAGTCATTTGTGGTTTGGGTATCAACAAATTGGAAGAATTGTTGCCTACGATCTTGGCTTCTGCCACTTCTACAAAGAACCATATCAAGGCAGGTTTTATGCCATTATTGTTGTTTTTGCCAGTTTGTTTCGGTACCCAATTCTCTCCATATCTTAGCAAGATTATTCCACCTATTTTGGGTGGTTTGGCCGATACTGACGAGGATATTAGAGACACCGCATTGAGAGCAGGACGTTTGATTGTTAATAATTATGCCACCAAGGCCGTTGACTTGTTGTTGCCAGAGCTCGAAAAGGGCTTGAGCGATACCAGCTACCGTATTCGTCTTTCTTCTGTCGAGCTTACCGGAGACTTGTTGTTTCAAATCACTGGTATTTCAGGTAAAGCTGAACTTGACGAATCTTCTGACCACTCTACCAACGAAGTTAACAAAACTTTGGTGGAAATTTTGGGCCAGGACAGAAGGGACCGTATTTTGGCATCGTTGTTTGTTTGTAGATCCGATACTGCTGGTATTGTCAGAAGTGCTGCAGTGGATATTTGGAAGGCTTTGGTAGCAAATACTCCAAAGACTGTCAAGGAAATCTTGCCTTCTTTGACTTCAATTATTATCAAGAGATTGGCATCTTCCGAGGAGGTTCATCGTGTAATTGCTGCCCAGACTTTAGGAGAAATGGTCCGCAGAGTAGGCTCGGGGGCATTATCACGGTTATTACCAACCTTGCAAGAGACTTTGGCTGCTTCTGCCAATGATCCAGTATCCAGACAAGGTATTTGTATTGCCTTAAGTGAATTGATCAAGTCTACGCAATACGAAGGACTTGTGGAGTACCAGGACGTATTTATTTCGATTATTCGTGAAGCTTTAGTCGATTCGAGTGCTGGAATCCGTGCCAGTGCTGCCCAGGCATTTGAAACATTACAGGAAGAATTGGGTAAGGTGGTCATTGACGAGATCTTACCTTATTTGCTCAATATGTTGCAAGACAGTGAAGGCTCTTCTTTGGCATCTGAAAATGCCTTGGCTGCTTTACAAGAAATTATGGCTTCCAAGTCCGATATCATCTTCCCTATCTTGATTCCTACGTTGTTAACTCCTCCTATCGATTCGTTCAAGGCCAAGGCCCTTGCATCGTTGGCATCTGTAGCTGGAAGTGCATTATTCAAGAGATTGGGCTTGATTATCAACACCTTAATTTCTGCTATCATGGCCGCAGACAGTAAAGGTGATGCTGATGGCCTGGACGATCTCAAATTGGCCTTCGATAATATTTTATTATCAATAACTAGCGACAGTGGAGTGCATCCTTTGATGCAACAATTACTATCTTTGGCCAAGCACGAAGATGCCGCCAAAAGAGCCATTGTCTACGGCCGTTTGGGTAACTTTTTCACCCACACCACCTTGGATTACTCCACTTACACCCAAGATATGGTGTCTCAGTTTATTTTGTCGCTAGGCGATCCTTCACCAGATGTAGTCCAAGGTACGTTTGAGACATTAACGGCTTTGGTTAAGGCTCAGCCTAAGGAATCTTTGGACAGACTTGTCAAGCCAGCATACCAGGCTTTGAGACTTACAGGTGTAAAGAACGAGGAGTTGCAAGGTTTCAAGATCGCCAGAGGCCCCAACTGTATTCTTCCTGTGTTTTTGCACGGTCTTATGTATGGTAGTGCCGATCTTAGGGAAACCAGTGCTTTGGCCATTGCCGATATCATCGACAAGACGCCTGGTGCCAACTTGAAGCCATTTGCTACTACAATGACAGGTCCATTGATCCGTGTAATTGGTGAGAAGGTTCTGAGTGACATTAAAGCTGCAATCTTGAAAGCACTTAACAGCTTATTGATTAAGATTCCTCAGTTCTTGAGACCATTTATACCACAATTGCAAAGAACATTTGTGCGCTCGTTATCAGACGTTTCCAACCAAACATTACGTGAAAGAGCCGTTGTTTCGTTGGGTACGTTGATCAGTTTCCAGCCCAGAATCGATTCTTTGGTCACAGAATTGGTCGCCGGAGCTAAAAACACCACTGATCAAGGTGTCAAGACCTCGTTGTTGAAAGCAATGTTGGAAGTTGTTAATAAGGCCGGGAAAAATATGAATGAAGGGTCCAAGACTTCTATAATGACATTGGTCGAAGACGAAATTACTGTTGTCGACGACAAATCAGCCGTTTCGTACGCCCGACTTATCGGATCCTTGGCCAATACTTTGTCGCTTGACGAAGCTGCTAATATCATTAAATCAAAGGTGCTTGAAAAGCCCAATGGTTCCAACGATAAGTTCTGTGTTTTGGCCATCAACTCATTCTTGCGCTACTCACCAGTTCATATCTTCAACACTGGCTTAACTGACGCCATTGTGTCGTTTGTAGTTGACTGTTGCAACTCGACAGTGCCTTATATCACCGACAATGCCGTTGTTGCCGTGGGTAAGTTGTTGATCTTGGAAGGTCTTACCAAATCGCCTAAAGAACCCGAGTCGATTGAAAGTGATACCGAATTCAGATTGGGTCGAGAGAACATTGGCCGTTTGGCTCACCAGTTGGCAATCACAACCGTCCAGCCAGCATCTTCTTCTCTTGATACAAGAAGATTGTCGTTGGTGGTGATCAGAACGATTTCTAGGTTCAATTTCAACGACGTCAAGCTCAACTTTGATGTATTGATTCCAAGTATATTCGTGTGTCTTCGTGATTCGATTATTCCTATCAAGTTGGCTGCAGAAAAGGCGTACTTGTCGGTGTTCAATTTGGTTGAAGACGTAGAGATGGCTGAATTCAACGCTTGGTTCACCGGTAAGGAGACCATCACTACAGTGACAGGTGCTTCTATTGTTCCTAGATCTATTGGTGACTATACAAAGAGAGTTGCTGCCAGATTGGCTGGTGTTGAAAGAGAAAGAATTGAAGCCGGTGGTGACGCAGAAACCATGTTTAGTGACAGGTTCGAAGAAGAAGAAGAAGTTTGGACCGTTGGTTAGTTCTAATATATAATATATAATAGTTTCTTATTCATTTCAATAGCGACGATGTAGCTCTCAATTACCACTGGCGAGATTTGTGGCATTTGGGGCAATTCACCATGTTCATACACTTGATCTAGCTTAACTTACGCAAAAAACAATTGAGTTTAGCTGATTTATTGTAGTATGTTAAGCTTTAGGCATATTTGACGGGTGCCAAATTTGAAGACTCCTCAATGAACTCATCATCTGTCTAAATCTCTTTCGTATAATCCTTCAAGTTTGCAAATAATTTGAAGTGTTGGCGATCCAATAGTATCAGTAGTTCCTTAAGTAAAATGTGTAGCTCCGCATCATAAGTAGTGTATTAGTATTTATCAGAATAATTTTTAGTAGTTTAGGTAGGATTGGTATCCTGAGTAGTGTATCAGTTTTTATTTAGAATAGTTCTAAGTATTGTAAGTAGGATAGTATCCTAAGTAGTTCCTATATTTCTAAGTGATATCCTAGTAGTCTTCAAGTAGTAGAATCAGTAGGTCTCAAATAGTGAAGAAGTTCTCAAAGTAGTTCCTAAGAATATGGGCACTTTGGATATCAGCGATATTATGAGTAGTTCCTAAGTATCTAAACAATTCGAATAGTAGTGAGTAGTCTTTTAGTTACTATTTCTTGATATCTCAAACTTTGCGTCGGTTACGCTAACCTCGGCACTGGCTTTTTCGTCAAAGTCGTACCACTCACCGTCCTCCAAATCCACCTCGGAGAACTTGGTGCCAGACTCAGTGCCAACCGCCTCAAATGGTCCGTCGGGAATGAAGTCAACAAAGTCGATACCGCGGGCGTCGATTTCCAAGAGTGCCGCAGCCTTGTTGTCGTCCTTCAACGACCCAGTCGTCTTTGCTATGCTAGCTGAGTGCTCGCGCTTACATTCCTTGCACCTAAACACAAAGCTGTGCTCGCCCTTGGACGACGCCTGTTGGTGAGACTCATACCGATTGATGGTGACCGGCTTTTCGTTTCTGGTTCTGCATCCCGTACACTCAATGATGAAGGTGTAGTCGTAGGGCTCTTGAGGCGTGTCTCGCGTTGTGACGTCGGTGACGCCGTCCAAAGTCGCACTGAGCTTAAGATAGAACTTGACCATTCTGTTGTATGTTGCTCGCCCTTATTTATTCGCCGCTTTTGTTCCTCGCTCTTTACATCTTCTTTACTTCACTGGTGCATACACACAGTTCGCATTGATAAACTACATTGCCGAATCGCCCGCTCACTACTGATTATCACGGCCAAGTCAAGCGAGCATACGAGCGGGACTCATATAATAGGAAGTAAAGAGAATAGTTGTTTTCATACCCTCAGTGTTTGATTTATTGGTGTTTAGTGCTTGATTTTGTTGTTGATGCCCCAAGATCATAGACTGGACCGAGACTTCTCCGACAACATCCACGGAGAGGATATGAAGTTTATAGAAGAAAGTCACAAACACTTGGACCCCCGAAGCCGATCCCCTCCTAAAGCATTGGCCGATCTTCTGGAAAACCAGCTTATAACGCTAGCAGGAGCCGCATCGGGATTCGTGGCCGGCGTAGTGGTGTGTCCTTTGGACGTGGTCAAGACCCGATTTCAGGCTCAGGGCGCCAGCTCTTCGCCCAACGAAGTCAAGTATAGGGGGTTTGTTGGAGCATTCAAAACAATCTTGAGAGACGAAGGTATAAGAGGACTTTATCGAGGTTTAGTTCCAATCACGATAGGTTACTTGCCGACATGGACAATCTACTTCACTATATATGAAAGGGCGAAAGTTTTTTATCCTACTATTCTTGCTAAACAAAATATTCATTCAGATTCGCTAAACCATTTCGTTTCTGCCATCACTGCCGGAATGACATCGTCGATCGCGGCAAACCCAATATGGGTGGTAAAAACGCGCCTTATGATCCAGACAGGAGCTAACCAGAACATTTACAGCCATGCCAAGAATAATGATGGCCGCACGCACTATAAAGGCACACTAGATGCTTTCAAAACCATGTATAAAGAAGAAGGAATACTGGTTTTCTACAAGGGATTGGTGCCTTCCTTGTTTGGGTTGGTCCATGTAGGAATTCATTTTCCCGTGTACGAAAAACTCAAACGTATATTGCATTGTTCCGACCCCACCGCAACCACCGAACGGCATCTTTGGTGGAGACTTATATTCGCGTCGGCCGTATCTAAAATGATTGCCAGCACAATCACGTATCCGCATGAAATCTTGCGAACCAGAATGCAAATCCAGGGTCTTGCTCGATGCAAGAAGCGCGTGACGTTGTTGGGCTCGATTAAACAGATCTATCACAAAGAAGGTTTCAAGGGCTTCTACGCGGGCTATTTTGTAAATTTGGCTCGAACCGTTCCTGCCAGTGCCGTAACCTTGGTGAGTTTTGAGTACTTCAAGAGTTATTTGTTTGAGTTGACAGGAAAGGTTAATATTTATTCTATACACAATACTTGATAGGCTTACAATAGCCAAAACAACTAGACTAATCACAGAACAAGGGCATAGAGTTAGATTTTCTATAGACCAATACTGATAGAGAACAGACTAGATTCTAGACTAATACACGATAGAGAGAACAAACTTCAACACAATCAGACTAACTGAATCTACAATGGCTCACTTGACCAAGAATTAGAAAAGGTGCTCATATAATATAGAATCACGTCCAGGTCCCACTTCCCAAAATTGTACTATGTCAAGCAATAACAATGTAAGAGTGCTGTTAATACTGGGGTGATAATATAGCTGTAGAATATAGCCTATGTGAAAACCGGAAAATTCATGCTCCTACACTTTAATTTATCATTTGTAGTTGATGATTTATTGTCGGGTTTAAATAATCTAACTTAAGTAACCATTGGATCATTAATGTTATCTCTCTAATTGAAACTCATAAAAAGAGATATAGGCATGTAACCAGCTAGAGTGAGTGAGAAGTTTCTTGTAGATTTCAAAATTCTTGAGAAAATGTCAAGAAGTGGTAAAGGTGGGGTTGAAGAAAATGGCAAAGAGATGAAGAAATTGTGGTGGAATTGTGGTGGTAGAAGTTTGCGAGAATTGGTGTAGTTTGCGTGGTGATAACGACGTCAGTGTTTGTCAATGTTTCAGTGTGAGTTGGTGGTTTCCAGTGGGGTATGATGGTGGTGATGTAGTGAGAGATAGTCCAGAACTGTTGGCGAGGAAGAGCAATTGAAAAAAAAAACCTGGCGAAGCTTTCCGTTCCAAACTTCAATAACTACGCGACTAGAGTTGCTACATTAGCACCCAACCTTAGAATAGCATCTATACTATGTGCTAGGATACGGCTTGAATTTTTGGGTGCAAAAAATCAGGCTGAAATTTTGAAATGACTTTACTAGATGCGGGAGTAGAGAATATTTGACCATCAATGTTCAATACTAAACTCGTGGGGATAGTAATTCAATTTCATCATTTAGCTAGGAACATAAGAAGCGTAGCTTATTCAATTAGAGTATAAAGCCCAATAGCACCTCGCTTCTGCGCGTTTATATAAAAATTATTATGATTTCTCGACTTTACAGTTGCAAAAAGGTGAAGTAACAGATAGTGTTGTATACGGTTATAGTTGATTTAACATTTATCAGGATGATGCTACTATGTTGAGCACACTAGTGGCCAGGTGAGATATAGTCCAGTGGAAACAGAATTAGACAGATACGCCCCGCATTTTGGCAATTAAAGCAGAATTTGCTAAATTGCTGCAAAAAAGAGAAAATTTAAAAAATTAGCGGTAAAGTTGGAAGCACCGTTGAGTAAACATAGTTGACTTAAGCAATGATGACCCGAAAATTGTAGCTGAAATCAATATAAGCATTCATGATAAAGATGCACCCAAGAAGATCCGATATTGGTCTATCCAAATGTTAGTGAAAGATACTGTGGTAGTATTTGTTAGCGAGGGAGACTTAAGTAGTGTTTGTGAGATATATTCTAGTGTCGGTGAAAGAGAGTGGATTTTAGTGGTTTTAGCAAGGTAGAGTTGAGTAGTGTTCGCGAGGGAGAGTTAAGTAGTGGTGAGGGAGGGTGGATTTTAGTGAGAGATAGTGAATGTTGGAGAGAAAAATAGAGAAAAATAGTGAAAATTAGCGTGATTTATCAGTGATTTCCAGTGGATTATCAATGTTTGTGTTTTCGTGTGAAGTAGTGGTGTTAGTGATTTCATTGGGTCATTCATGTTGGCGATTTTCATTGGTTATTAATGTAGTGATTTCCAGCGGCTATTGATGTTGGTGTCTCCAGTGGACACGTGACAAAGGGATCAAAATCAAATTCACTACTTACTTGTTCTTTAAGCATGAAGGTAGGCAACGTAGGACTACTCGTCTACGTAATCTCAAGTTTCAGTTATGCTGCTGGCACAGGCACACACAGCCTCGAGCTTCTGTCTAAACCGACCGGATCGCCCGACACCAGAAATATAAAAGTTCAATCGGAAACGTATGAAGAGGACGATGATACAGAGCAGGTGGAGGCACAGGAATTGCCCCCACCATTGACAGGAGACGACTTTGATGTTTCGACCCACGAAATTCTTTCGTTTGTTGAGTTTTATTCTCCCTACTGCTCCCACTGTACCCAATTCTTCCCTACATGGAAACAGACGTTTCAAGAGTTCTATCCTGAGCTCAAAAAGCTCAACATCCAGATGAGACAGGTGAATTGCATTGAAAGCGGAGACCTCTGTGAACGGGAAAACGTCGATGCGTACCCCAGTTTAAGAATATATACACCAACCACCAAAAAAGAAGCAGAGAAAGAGGACGAAGGTGCTGAGCTGAAACATGTAGAGTCGTTTCCGAGAACAGTACTTAGAACACCCGAAAACTTGAAAAAGTTCATGAAAAACGCAGTGGCAGAGTACAATTCAGGAGCTATTGACTTGCCGTCTTCGTCCAGTTTGATGAATGTAGATGAAATCTTGACTCTTGTGGCAGGAAATATTTCCGATGCTTACTTTGTTGCGTTTTATCCAGCTTCAGAAGACCAGTTGAAGCAGACTGAGCTCGAAAATAAGAACATGTTTGACCGTTCTTGTGCTGATTGTTTCGATATCAAGCAGACTTGGGATAAATTATCGAATCAAATATTGACGAAGGTGAAAACTGGCCATTTTCTGTGCTACGATAACCCCACCGTGTGCAAACAGTTGGGATTCAGCAGTCTTGCGGAGGTCAGTGTAAGAGGCAGCTCACGTATGAGACCGCCTAAATTCGTGATGTTTTTGCCTAAACTGGTTGGACTCATAAGAATTGACTATGAAGGATTGCCTTTATTGGAACCATTGAAGGCTTTTGCCGACAGATTGTACGAAAATGCCCAGTATGAGTTGGTGACGTCCCGAGGATTGACAGACGTCATGGAGTTCAGAGATAGTTTACCTTTAAGGCCGTTGGAATCGTACTATCCTCTAGCTAACAAGGTATCTGTGGTGTTTTATTTTGATATAAATACCATTACTGAAGAAGATAGAGCCATTTTGCCGTACTTGTTGGAATATGTCACTCGTTCTCCCTTCAACATGTACCTCTACACCGCCAAACACACCAAGATCCAGAACGATATAGCCACTCAGGCTGAAAACTTGATAGAGTACATCAATTATGATAAAGAAAACGGGTATGCGTTTGACCGGAAGTTGTTTTTGGCCACCTCCATCACCAATAAACCCACCATCTATATTTTGAAAGACAACGCCCTTTTCACCCAAACGTATCAGACGTTTGCCATTGAGGATATGAGGGACTTTAAGAAGATTGAGCGGTTTATCTCCAAGAACCAGTATCCATTGTACCAAGAACTTACGCCTGAATTGATGCCATACTACTTTAGTAAAGATCCAGAACAGTTGTCGTACAAGGTGGTGGTGACGTTTTTGGACCCAACCGACGCCAAGTTAACCGACCAGGCATTCTATAACATGTCGCTAGCAGCACACGAGTACTACTACTTGAAAAAACAGTATTATTTTAACGTGATCTTGAAGCAGCGACAAGATAAAGTGCACAATGTGGAGAAGCTTGAAGAAGCTGGTGGCGATAACGGGCAAAAGATCATTACTGAGATGAGAAGAGAAGTGCCGCATTTCTTTGACCAGGACGAAGTTGTTTTTGCCTTTATTGATATCAATAAGAAGAAGGAATTTGAGCAAGTTCGTGGGTGGAAATTCGATCCTTCCAAGTTCAATGTGGGCGATACCATCATTATTTCCAAAGATAACAGGTACTACTGGGACAAGGATATTGAAGGTAATGCCTTGACCAACGACCCCTACGTATTAAAGCCCGTTCTCTTGGGATTATTGGATAGTGAAATGGTAAAGAGCAGTGAGAGATTAGTCAAGAAGTTGGTGGGCAGTCCCTATGGCCAGGGCTTGAGGTTTATGGACAAAGTACATGACTACGGGTTCAAGGGATATGTGGCTTTGATACTAGTATTGTGGTTTGTGTTTGTTGCTGCAAAGAGGTGGAGAAGAAGGGCCGGAAGGGGTGTTTCGACTGGCATTTTAGGTTCAGACAAGAACGACTGATAGCGATAAGTAATAACAGAGTATTGAAGAATTATTATAGTAGAGTATTCAAGTAGATTTTATTAAATGTAGAGTGTTTTCTGAGTAATTAACTTTATTATACGTGTAAGGTGTACTTCGGTATTATGACTGCTTGAGACAAGATAGTATGTACCTTATTAGAGAACTCAAAAAAATGAAGAAGTATCAATACTTTTGTACTAGAACTTTTACCTGTTACCACTCATTGTTACCACTCTCCGTCCCTCTGATGTTTCACTCTGTTACTACTCTCCGTTACAGTTCTTCTGTGACTACTACACCCTACAACTATAGCAGGTGCCAAATAATGGCTGCAAATTTTAGTGCGCTCGCTAAAATTGCTGCGAAATTCAATTTGACAGGCTAGGGAGAGGATGACGTGGGTGTGACGTGTGACAATGTACATGTAGCGAGTAACCAGTGCTCTGCCAACACGAGACCAGAATTTTCACGAGTGCCAGGCTCTTCCAGATGAGCACGGATGTTCAAGAGTGCAAGTTGTTTATGAGTGAAGGATGCTTATGCGTTCAGAGTGCGTGGTCTTTCCTTTGATAAGTGCCAGATGTAAAATGAGCGATGATCTCACTTATCTACATTCTTATACTATACCCGAAGATCGTCTTGACTTTTATTTACAGCGCAACCGAAATGATAAGCTACGACGGAACATCTCTATAGGATTGTTCCGAGTGAATATGAACAGTACTTCAGGTCTCTCATAAAGAAGCATGTGCATTCTTCAAGTTTCATTTCAAAGCTGTTTGACAGCTACGATTTGCTCGATATTTTTTATCATAGTTTGTACCCTGGTACCAGGACTGCATGAGACCCGTAAATATGCCTCGTGAAGAAATGGCACATTTCCGTCGCGATAAGTTCGCTCCCAAAAGAAAATACTAAACAGTTACCATAGTCTATCACCTACAGCATAGCCTCTCTAAGTAAGTTTGCATAAGACCGCCCAAAAGTTGCTTCGTTGATAAGACCGCCCTTTGTAAACACCTCGCAGCTACCTCTAAGCCTCTGGCTTGTATAAATAGTCGCACAACTCTATCCTAAACAAATCCGCTGACTTTAGTATCACTATTGAAATACACTCTATATATATTGGTTGAGATGGACTGATCTCGTATTTTGAGTAATTTACTGCAATCGGCATTTGTCCATTTTATACCAAGATTATTTCGATAAGATGAGATCTTTTCTCACACTATCTGTAGTGGCTTTTGCTTCAGCTTTTATTGGAAAGCTATGGCAAGTGTTTGCTTACCAGATAGTGATAGACTCGATGAATATCTGGAGAAATAAGTACACTTCCCTTGCATCGTGCAGTGCGGTCAGTATGCTGGTGAGACTCAGTACACACAAGGGCCAGCTGGCTTAACAGTTCTAAATCTTTATTTGCGTGAGTTTAATGGTATGATTGCGAAGAAGGTTGACAGTTGGTATTTGACTACACGGCCATCAACAAGTAACGAGTGATTGGCATGCCAAATTAGAAGAAGATGGTCTTGATGATTATCCTCCCGCTGATTCTTTCGTAGAAGAAGGTGAACAGATTGGCAATTTCTATACTGAAGATGAGGTCAAGCAAATACTATTAGATCAGATTGAGTGTGAAAGAAACAGTTAAAAAGTGTTGAATAAATGGAGAGCAATGTGGAATCCAGGATGGGTAGGCTACTGATCACCATCAAGTTCAATTAAAGAAAGTTTCGGTTCGGCCATCAATCATTGCATCTGTGATGGTGTGTGCTGAATAAGTAGTAAAGAGTTAGGTGGAAGAACTACGTGGGAGCAATTAGTATGAGAATGGAACTGACGATGCGTGAGATGACTGATGTATGTAATTACGTTAATAAAGATAAGAAGATAAAGTGTGATTCAAAATACGAGATTAAATAAAATAGAGAAAGCTGACCAAGTCACTCAAAAATCGCTATCGAAACACATACTATACAACCTGACAACACGTAGAGTATTTCTCTAAGTAGTAATACCTCATTATAGGTTGACAGTATTTATTCTAATTGTCTGAGTTTTTTCTAATTTTTACTAAGTTCGTTTTTTATATTAGTTGGCGCTCTTTGGCTTCAGTCTCTATGAGCTTTTTATAAGAATAGTTCAACTCCGATACTTTCAAACTCTTTCCTCGCCCAGAAACCTCACTGTAAGGAGGGATCACCATTTTTGGCGGAATCACCGTGCCTTTTCGTACTACACAGCAGTCGTATACAATAGATAAGTTGTCTACTACGCAGTCCTCTTCAATGATCACTCTGTTCCCTATGTTGGCCAGTCGTATTATACTGTTGGCACCCAAAATACAAAAGGCACCGATGGTGATAGGGCCATGTTTGGCGTCGTGGATCAACGGCGGCTCCACCTGGCAGTTTTCTTCAACATATGTGTACTTTCCGATTTGTATGGTCGGGCCTGTTGGCTTGTCTCGAAGCACGTCGACGTCTCCGTGTAGCACCACACCTTTGCTAATGGTGCAATTGGCGGTTATCAGGATGTGATCGGGCCCGCTGATAGTGGCACCGCGCGAAATGCGATTGCCACTACTGGTTTCGATCCACGACATAGAAAAGTACTCAACCTGTGTCTGCTGTAGTCACTTGGCTTGTCGCGTTTGTCGCGTTGGTTGACCTGCAACAAAAAATTAAACGTGACTATTGAAGATTCTACACTTACTACCCGATGGTTACTCTCAACGGGTAATCAGATCCCTATCACCAGTTATAAGAAATCCCGCATGCATAAGCCTCGGCAAGGTCAATCGAGCCGTACATACGAAATTGTAACAAAAAACCAAAAATGGCGACGATTAAACCAAGTACTTCCTTATATTTATTCAATCATCTACTACATATTCGGGGTTTATATAGTTCACAATAGTATGCCATCTGTGTCGGTGCATCAACTCGCCCTCTGACCGCGCAATTATGTTAAATTGCCAAATGCAACGTGCGGCGAACCGCCGCTCCAGTATTAAGCCTTTTTCTTATCTTTACTGCACTTGTGTTGCATTCTCTTCGATAAGCCCACATCTCAGGTTTGCACTCGACCAAGGTCACTCATAACCGGCTCCTCATAGCCGAAGCCCCTCTCGAGCTACTGGTGTTGCAGTACAAGGGCCTGCGATGCAGGATACGCGTCCTGCACAAACTAGACTATATGAGTGAGATATTCAAAACGCGTCTTCAATTTTTCAAGTATATCCCCAGCCATCATGACCTCTAGCGAACCATCCATTAAAAAGGCAAAGATCGAACAGAGCGATACCTTGCAAGTATTTTTGCGCTCAGAAAGAGCTACTTTACCTACTCGTGGCTCAGCTTTGGCCGCAGGGTACGATATCTATGCTGCTGAAGCTGCGGTTATCCCAGGCCACGGCCAAGGAATGGTCTCTACTGACATCAGTGCGATTGTTCCTCACGGAACCTACGGTAGAATTGCCCCTAGATCAGGTTTGGCTGCCAAACACGGTATTTCTACAGGTGCAGGTGTTGTGGATGCCGACTATCGTGGTGAAATCAAAGTGATTCTCTTTAACCACTCCAACAAAGATTTTCAAATTGAAAAAGGTGACAGAATCGCCCAGATGGTATTAGAGAAAATAGTCAATGCCGACATAAAACAAATCACCGAAGAGGAATTGGTTGCCACTGAAAGAGGTGAAGGTGGTTTTGGATCTACCGGTAATTAATCTGATAATTAATGAACAAAGAACGAACCAAGCTGTAGATTATACGCGTGAATTTAAAGTTTTGTATTTCTGCACTATATAGCGAATGACGTCAGCGCGAGTGTGTCAAAATTGACATATTTTTAGACCTAATTAATTAGGGAAGTGTCCTATTCTTGGACCAAAGTAACCTCCATCAAGCAATGATGCATTCAATCTAGCTTGCTGGCCCTCACCACTTCCATCAAGACCCATGAAAGGCACGTTGTTACCCCACCAGCTGATATTCTTTGGATGGTACTGAACTGAAAAGAAGATAATGATACTGCTGAAGGCAAGACCAGCTCCCAAAGCACTACTGAGCACATAATTATACTTGATCCACCACGCACTAAACCTCTTTTTGATGTACCACATAAATGCAATAGACACGTAAAGACCACCAGTGAAGTAGGATAAATTGTATGGTGCATAATTGAGAATTCCTCCAATGATAATAGTTGGTTGGAAATATTTGACATAACGTTGGGGTCCGTAGAACCGAATCAACACACAAACGATGGCCGCAAGGAACCCGATCAAAAAACACCATTGTAAAATAGGATACAATCCCCCAAAGACCTTCCTTGGACCAATTGCTCCCCAAATCACCGAGGACGAGAAGTAAGTGGTGGAGCCTGGACACGTGAACTTATCCTTTTGGTGGGGCTGACAGTAATCCTTGACATGACTAACCTTGAAATTTATAGCTGCTAAATTAATCAATGAACCCACGAAAATACCAAGAATTTGAATACGGAACATGGCTCTAGGAGGAAGCTTGGCATAGTGACCAATTTTCTGATCACTGATATAGTTGTCAGCCTGTCCATCAATACTGTAGCCCAAAGCCTTGATAAACATCAATGCTTGAGGGTTTCCTGGTATGGCATATCCAACGATCAATTCAACCAATACGTTTAATCCGAAACTGAAATTGGTGGTTGCAAAGATAGTAGTGATTGGAATTAAAAAGACCAAATTGATGGCCATGGCGAAAACAATAGACCACACAGGTGTGTTTGTGGGGAACAATTTGACACAAAGAACAGCAAACATGAACGAAAGGACAAGCACAATGAGGAATACCCATTCAGGCACCTCCTTGTATTTTTGCATCATGATAGTATGGGGATCGTCGTACCCTTCGTAGGTGCTTGAATTGAGATGTCTAAAGGACTTGACTAAACCCTTGAGAGCCCACCACGAAGATCTCCAAGAGACAGCTATTTCATGCACAATTGCAAATGGATACAATGCAAAAAAGGCACCATAAAGCACCAAATTTGCTGCGGTATAGAATGGAGGACCATACTTGTCATACTTGTCCTGATCAAATAAAGTATCAGACGTCAAGACTTCGTGAACTCTGTAAGGTTCCCCAGTATTAGAGAACAATGCATTGCTATTGATAGGAAGATAGCCTGTCCATTTGTAGTTGGAATAGTAAACTCCCACGATGCAGAAGAACCCAATAATAAGACCAATGAACTGATTGACGGTGGTGTAGAAGGGTGAAACCAAAGGAGTGGAATAATTGATCACGTTCCAATCGAAACTGGCTATTGGATTAAGTCCCAATCCCAGAACAGACCCTGTAATTACAGCGAGGTTGAAGTTATCTGGCTTAATCCAGGTCATCCAGCTGAAAGTCGAAAGAGCTTGAAATAAATACCCTGGAATCCAGTAATAAAGAAACGAGCCGGCCATAACCAGATAAAAGAAGGCATACTTTGAAATGACCCAACCATGGATGTTCTCCTTTTTTTCAGGTTTCAATAAGGCTCTATTCAAAGCGAGACTTGGGAACACCGTTGGCCAGACACATCTTGTAGGATACACCACAAACTTTCTTAAAATCCCAGCGAATCCTATTCCCATGAAGTTGGTGGAAAAGAGAAGAAGAACTTCGTATCCTGTGGTAAGCCAAGTGTTAGCGTAAAACACATCCAATTTTTGAACAGTAATGTTCCACGCAACATAACTTGTACTTCCAGCTACTGTGAACATCAAACTGCTCAACATCTGTTCCTTGAAAGTCCAAGGACCAGGATTGAGATGAATGTCATACTTCCAGATTTTGAAACTCCATGCGGGAGTAATTTTGGCCATAAGCATACCACATGGATAAAGGAACATTTGAATCACAGATGCAGGTAAGGTGATACTTGGTTGTCTGTCATTGAAGAATTGATTAACAAATGCACCAATACAAGTCCAAATGAGACCCAAGAAATAAACTCTGAGGGTTTCTACTGGAATTGAAGGATCGTCGTATGGATCTGTTACCGAACGAACTTCACTATAAGGCGAGTAATACGCCAAAATAGCAGCTTCCATCTTGATCTGGGTTTCCCAATCGACTATGTCATAAGGAGAATAGGGACGATGAACCAGCGACTCAAATGAAGACGAATCATTTGCAGCTTCCTTGACTGCGACATCAGAGTAGAATTTTTCACGTAACTTGTCCTTTTCCAATGTGGTTTCAACATTGCCAACCAGTCCAGCAGATTCAGCACATTCCAATAACTTTCCATATAATTCGAACTCACCATTGGGGATGTTGACGTCACCCCGATATTCTACCAAAGCATCCTTAAGTATTTGGATGGATTCGGCGATGGATAATTTTTCTGTTTTCTCAATCATATATGAGCCAGTCAAGGGTAAATCCTCAAGCAGCTCTAAGTACTCCAAATCGAGTCTTTTAAGAATCATTTCCTTTTGCGCATCAGTAAAACCTTGTCCTACATCCTCAATACCCAATGGGTGGGAAGCCACAGCTTCCAAATTAACTTGATGATCAGCTTTATCTAGATGACTCGTGACATGATCAAGACTTTGGATATTTGCCAAAGCTAGAGGGCTCTGCACTGGATTTAACATAGTGAATATGGCAGTGAAAACTGATTGAACTGTAAAAATGGGTGAATTGTAGAGGAGTTTATATCATAATTAAAAGATTTGCATAGGGCGGGTGAGAAGAATGTAACAATAGATTGTAAAGTCGTCTACCGATAAGTCTTCCATAGGGCTTAGCTTATAGTTCCCTTATCACGGATAATGATTGGCGCCTTTCACGAGCTTATCATGAAAATACAAACCTATTCGGCGCGCCACATAATTTCATTTTGACGTACAATCATTATTTCTTTTTCTTGTGGATTCATGCGGCTCTGGACGTCAAAGTGGCATGCGTCAAAATGCGCGAATTAGCGAGGAGAAGGCGTGAAGAGGTGGGTGGAGATAGCGACCCACTACGTTATATGCAGAAACTCGTATAATGCTCGGAGCCGTCTAATCGTGCGACACAATCAATTTGGGCAATTGAAGATAAGAGGGCGGCATCAAGTTTAATTATAGAAACAAAGCTCAGATTTGCTGACAGAAAAATATATTGGAAGTCATGACAAGTCAAAAGAGGAGTAAATGATAACGATACTCTATGGCACCGTGCGGAGGAGTAAGTGGTAACGATAATCTATGGCACCAGAATATAGCGGAGAATAAGTGGTAACGATGGCATCAGATGTATTCTGAGCTATTTTCTGGATATCCGCACCGTATGAAACAATTACTCAAGGCCGTTCAATCCATATCTAATTATATATTCGATAATAGTAAATTAATTTGATGGCTTGAGGCTCTGTGATTTTTCTGGTGCCATTATATCTGTATGAATACTACGCGGCGATGAGTTCGAGAATAAAGTATAGATAGAGTAGTGTATTCGACCGGAAAGATGAAAAGCTTTCCGAATGGAGTTTATCTATTACCCCGACCCTGCATTTCAAATTATCACATCTTTCTGAGGTACTAATCTTCCCCGATAGCTATTTTGTGACGATTAAGTTTAGCTTATGTATTTTTATGTATTTCGCTTATATACAAAAATATTTTCGTAACACCATATCAGGAAATAATTAAGATCCACACTCCCAAGAGGCATTACTTCTCACTCTCCTTTTTACTGACATCCTTTCTTTCTGGCTCTGAGTCTTCAGGCTCGATCTTCATACCCTCACTGGTGGTATCTTCATATTCATCCAAATTGATGTTGTCCTTGACTTGATTGACGGTGTCCTTTTCTCTCAAGTTTTCTTCGTTGATCATTTCTTCTTGTTCCTTCAAGATATTCAACTTCAACTTGGAGTCATCCGACAATTCCAACTTGGCCACATTATACACCTCATCAGGAATAGAAGACAACACAGCCAACAAGCCATCGTAGTAGGTTTCGATATCGTGAGAGCTGTCACCATAAGTATAGGTAGAGGACAAAATCAAAAGGGTAGAAGGAATTTTTTGACGCAAACGCAAGTCGAGCCATGTAGCCAAATCTTCTCTTAATCTGCCTGGTGAAACATCTACGGTTTTGATACCTCTTTGAGAACATGCGATCTGCAATTCTGGTACTGTCAACGACTCCACACCTTCATAGTCAATTGCCTTATCGTCTTTGATAATATTCAACAAACGGTGTCTGATTTGGTAACGCAAGATAGAGTCAGTGCCAAATGGTCTCAAAGACATGTACTTTGTCATGGCGACCAATTGAGTTCTGGACAAATTGTCCAATACCTGATCGTTCTTGAACATTCTAGCTACTTGAATCAAGTGTTCTCTAGTAGGGTTGTTACCCATAGAGATGATGTGGAAAAAAGATACGAAGGCTTCTTTTTCAGAGTCGGTAATTTTTTTGGACAATTTCAATCCGCTCTCTTCCATGGTCTTCTTGATATACTCCGAAGCCGAGACTCTGGCCTTACTAAGCTTGTTTCTCTTCTTCAAACGGTCCAGCTTCGATTCGTACGTGGATGGCAAGAGATTTGGAAAAAGTTTGAGCGCGATTGGCAACAAAAGTTCTGCGAATGGAATCAAAATGAACATCGAGAACGGAACCAACCGAATCACATCTACAATGGTTCTTTGCAACTGGCTCGACTCACGACGCGACAAGCCGTAACCCGCCATCAACTTGAACAAAAGTTTGGTCGAAACTTTCATTTCATAACCCAACAACTTGGTCCCGTTCCAGTAGTGTTGAGCTTCATGCTTTACTTTTTCCCATAGCGACAATTTTTGCTCGGTTTTGGCCACGTCTTTGGTGACTTCTTTGGTCTTTGGCGCCTCTTTTTTCTCTATTTCTTTGGATTCTTTGGACTCTTTGGCATTCAACGTCAACGATGTTTGCTTGGCGGCGTCCTCTTTGAGCTGAAGTTGTTTGGTATCGACTTTTGAGGCATTTGTGTCCAGCGGCGTTTGGTCAACCTTGTCCTTGACCGTCGATTGTGGCCTCGTAAAAAGGACAGGTTTTATGTGTAACACAGGTCTCAAAGGATACCTGGTGTGAGGCCCGGCCTTTATGGTGCGCCCGAGTCTTCTAATTACCGGATTCATCATGGTTTGGGTGGTGAAAATGGTAGCCTTGATTGATAAAATGTGGATCTAGCAGGTGAAAATGTCTGCGGCGATGTCGCGAGCGTGGCCAGCCGGCGACTTCCCGCCGGCATTTTGCCACCGCACTGGCTCGGTATAGCCACGGTCGCGGTACCGACAGTGCCGGGCCCAGAGTGTAGCGAGAGCGACGGAGAAAAGGCGCGAGGAAGGGATATGAGGAGAGAGGGGATATAGCGGAATAGGGGGAAGTAGAGGTATAGAAATATGGATATGAGGGATTTTATTGGACCATGTAGAAACAGAACAGTATACGTCAGGCACAGAATACGAAAGGTCGTACTCTGTATTGTAGTGTTTAAATGTCAGTGGTGAGTGGCTTCCTGATATTAGCGGGGGCACGGCCCCGAGCAATTGCGGTAATAACCTGCCCTACAATTGGTGCAATTGATGCAATTGATGCGAATTAGCAAGATATGGGGTAGCGGCTGATCTACAAACATTAACGTTATACTTGTAGGCTACGTCATACCTATTGTATTATGTTACTTTTATTGTTATATTTTGAATTCTTTCTATTTATTCAATCCAACACCTTGCCCTGGTCTTTGCTGTCGCCGCTAACCCCAACAATCAAGATCTTGTCCACAACCGTGTGGAAATCTTCGTCCTCTCCATTCAACAATATAGTCAAACTCTGCACGTTTTGAAACCTGACAAACTTGAGCTTGAACTCGTACCATCCGTCGATGTGATCCACCTGCTCTTCGTGCGGCGCAGCGCCCAGCGAGGCATCCTCGAACGAAGGGATGCTGGTGTGATTGCTCCACACCTTGATTCTGTTGGGCGGCTGCGTTTCTTCCAATTCTTCGTCATCTAGTTTGTTACTCTCACTCTTAGCCGGAACGCTGGTTTTAACCCACACAGAGTGGACCTTGCTTATCGAAAGCAATGGAATGTAGAATAACGACTGCGAGTCTGCATCCGAATACACGGTGGCTGCTTTGACATTGTTGGCCCGAAGAATATCCTTGACCTCGCCATCTTGTAGCGGCAACACATTCAAGGCTTCGAACTCGCCAAAGTGGATCACATGGTTCAACACTTCGAACCCCTTGGGCACTTTACTGGCTATGGCAGCCACATCGGGGTCGCTGGCCGCAGCACTCACCTTGGCGCCGTTTCCTGATCTCCGGGCCTCTGGATCTGCTTCGGCCTTTTCGTTAAGGGCATCCAATTGTTTGATAAGCTCAGGGACGTTAGCTCCCAGCACTCGGTTGGTTTCGTCGCCATTTTCGTATATCAAAAAAGTAGGCACGCTGGTGATATCAAGCACGGTGGCGGCCTCTTGATTATCGTCCAAATCAACCCTGACGATTTCCACCTTGGAGTACCGGCCACTGCTTTCGCTGTACAAGGCATCTACGATCGGATTGATAGTCTTACATGGCCCACACCATGCTGCTGTGAAGTTTACCACGAGATACTTGTTGTTGGCAATGTACCTATCGAGATCACTCTTGGACTTTGCAAATTGAACCATATTGTTGTAGTCTTGCCTTCGCAGTTGCCTTACGCTCGCGGATAACCGAAATACAAAATCTTAACTAGTCAGAACACAAATGAGTCGCAGCCTAAAACCACCCCAGTTTAGCAGTTATAGGAGACAATTGAGTAGTACTGGGTTTGAATTACCCACTGCACTTGATTCGTAGCACCACAACTGTTGTGGTACATGCATTGACGATACATCACCACCAGTTTGCCTTCCTGACTTTCTTCGGTGTTACCGGTACCTGCACACAACGTGGGATCGTCAACTGAAGGGCAGCCCGCCAGATCTGATCTCCACCCAAGGTCCTACCAACCCCGCTGCTTTTCACTCTCAATATCTCCACAGTCGTCCAAGCTAGAACTTGAGATAGAGAACGAACGCTGCACAAGATTGCTAGCGCGCTTTAGGCTATCCATCAATCATTCGGCCAGAAAGACTCATAGTAAGGAGAGAGACCAAAATAGCCTAATATCGGTTGAAAAATGCCCAAAAAAGAGAAACAGAGTGCCGTCGATACGACGGCAGCTCTCTCAAGTATCAGTCCTACTGTTCCAGCAGGTAAGGACGGTTTCAGCCTTGATTTCGAAAACGAAACCACCACAAAAAGGGAGCGGGCTCCTTCTCCAGATGCCTCGTCCGGCCAGGTCAAAAAGGCGGGCGAGTTGGCTTCGATGTTTCTTGAAAATCGTAAGGCGTTGCAGGTCGACCGCAATGTCATGGACCCCATTCACGACAACAAGGAGCCGTATCAAGGCACAGAAATATCTCGCAAAACCATCATGAGAGCGGAAAAGGTCAAGTCCATGATCAGTGTCAAGTACATCCATATTGAGCGATTATATTTCATATCACAGCATGAAGTCCAACACCCAGGCGTCGAAGGAGTGTACAACCCGCTTCAAATCATTCGGAACCGCAAAATCAGTGCCAAGTACAATGATCGTCCCAAGCCGCTTAGTATCAAGACGTTACCGCTAGCGTCCAATGTATTCAGCAAACACAGCAAGGACTCCAAGCATCCATGGAAAATGTTGTGGGCTATTGAATTGACAGAGTATCTCGAAGACCTAGTGTGGCAGAGGTCTCATTGGCACGAGCTCCGTAATTCCAAAGGTAAGCTCTGGTTTCCTCTCAGCGGGCTGAACTCTTCGGGATCATCGGGGGAAAAGCAGAGACTACACGATAAGATCTTTGCATTTGATGACGAAAGCACCAAGAAGTTGCATAAAAGGCGACACCTGTCGTCCACATCCAACAGTACCGACAGCGACAGCCATTTGTTGAGAATTTCGGCTGCCAGGTCGCCGTCAAAGAGCAGGATGAAGGAGAAGATGAAGCGCAAGCTCCACAGCGTGACGTCGTTTTCGTCCAACCCCGAAGACAACAATGAGTACGAGCAGGACCTCGAAACCAAGGCGCTCGGCAGTACCACCGCAATCTCCACCACCAGTCTTCCCTCGCCACGAGACCCTCTTAAGGAGCAGCTTTTCAAGAGAGTATCGAGATCGCCCGAACGATACGACGACTCGTTTGAAGCAGGCGACCCTCGTAGGGTTGCACAACGTGTGCTTGTCACAACACCAACGAAGGATATTGACGTCAATGAAATGGCCATCAAATCCATTTTGAACGAATCCTTTGAAGTAGCGCCATTCTACGGTGAAGATCCTCAGGAGGAAGCTTCCTACTCAGAAAACGGCCAAGATTCGCGTGTCACGCCTTGCAAGGTTGACGTCCTTGACCAGGAACTTGAGCAGGTGTTCCATAACTTCCGTTACTTTGAACTAGACATCAGCTCACGCATAAACTATGCCCTCCACGTATACCCCCACTTGACCCTGACCATTGAAAACAAGCTCGACCATATCTTCCACCACCAACTCAAGGATATCTTCAAAGTAGTGATGAAGATTTGCGACGAGCAATTTCCGGTGTATGACGAACTATACCACGCGTTCCTGAACGAAGTCGCCGCCATCATGCACATGACACACGATGACTACTCCATTAAGATCGATAACCTCTTGAGCGCCAGCGATCGTTCGATTGGAGAAATCAACACGTCGTTGTCGTTGGAGTTGCGGAAGTTCGACGAGCGAGTGGACAAGCTCAACTCATCGTTGTTTAGCAACAATGTGGTTTCCGAAACGTTCAAGAACACTGATTTAAGTCGCAAGATCAAGACCACCAACAACTACCGTATGCTCTACTATTGTTTAGAAAACTTGATTGTTGTCATGCTTCGGTTAATCTGGGTAATTGTCAATATATACAAGGTCTTTGAGGGAGCCTTGAAGTTGATATGGAGAGTCTTGAGGTATATCTTGTTTTAGAATCCAATCTGGAGACATCGATGTTGAAGCGTGGGGGTAGACCTCAGTTGGTTACCGTTGGGCGAGTGATACAATAAACAATGATATCTTATTATCAGAGATTATAATGAATCAAAGTGGCAGCTGTCGAAAGTTGCCATAGTTTGCTGCAAAATTTATAGAATTTAATAACTGGAAAAAGCTTCGGGGTAAATTGTAGAGCTCAAATACTGTGGAAATTTTGCAGCAAATTTGTAGAATTAAATACCGCAAAAGTTTGGCTTTGCAACAAATTTATATTTTGCAGCAAATTATAGGAAGTTTTGCAGCCAAAATAAAATCGCGCATGTCAACTTTGCTGAAAAACTACGCAAAGGGTATGTTTATTAGTTTGTATGTGTGACTGGTTCTTATTTTCAGCTCTTACGTTCTCTGTTGTCAATTCTATTTTGAACTTCTATTTGCTTTGTTTTCTATTGTACATTATAACACGCTGATCAATCTGGTGGCATTAACTGCCAACTCGCTAGATTCAGTATACTCATCACCGCTATCAATCATTACACCAACTATTTTTGCGCGGGCCTGCGCGAGAATCTGGTGCAACACTTCTCGCTTATCCTCATAGCACTCATTCTTAAGCTGTCCCAAGTTCAACATAATCTTAGGGCCAGTGTACGGTTTGTAGTTGTAGACCTTATCAATCATTGCAATCAACTCTTGCACCGACAACTTAAGGTTGAGTTCCAAAACCACAAACGTCTCGTCATTTCCAGACGTTCCCACCACTGCAACAGTACCAAGTTTGGTCACCGACAAAAACTGGTGTTGCTGCGACGATGCGTACATCGAGTCCAGCGCCGATGTTATTTTGTGGGGGTACATGGAAGGATCAAACGGCAGGTGCGAGTCCAGAGTCCCGAACCCCACTGCGTAAGATACTCCTGAAACGATCTCGCGGTGGAGCTGAGACTCGATGAACGTGGAGCTCACCATTCCCATCGAGTACAAGTCTGCAAAGTACTGCGGCGAAATGGTGTCTGCAATCTCGCCCACCACAGGACAGGTATTGGCGAGGGTGCAGAGCAAGGAGCGGCACAGGGCCATGCCGTGGTGCAATTCATAGCTTGTGCGCGAGTCAGTTACAACACTATGGCTCATGTTGGCTCTGAGTGCCACTAGCGCATTGGGGTTGGTGTGGGTGGAGCGGATCCATTCAGCACACGCCTTGGCCTGAGATGGGTCGGAGATGTATGTGGGGCCAGAAACCACCACGAGCCGTGGTGAGCCGCTGTGCAATATCTCTGAGACCGCTTGGCGAGATGCCTGGACCTTGGCGTGTAGGAAAGGACTAGCGGGGTACATGTGGTTCTGAAGCACCTCGGGGGGGACTACCGCCGTGTGGCCCCTGCCGATGGTGCTGGCGGCAGAAGTGGGGCCAGTGCGCAGACTCCAGTGGGGTCTTGTGGGCTCGGGGCTATCAATACTGGCATCGTCTCTCAAGCTGCTTCTACTGGACTCGAGGTCGGTATCATTTCTGTCCAGAGTCACTTCTGACGTCAAATCTGACTTGGACGCCGTCGTTGGTCTTTGAACTTCCATTGTGGTGTTGAAAAACTGAAACTGGAGATACAAAACTACATATATACACAAAAAGCGATGAGTCAAAAAAATAATTGCACCCGTGATAAGCATACTCGAACTCGCAAGGTTTGAGTATGCAAACTGTACTACATTTAGATACATAGTACTTATATACAAACCACAGTAATCAAACATATTATAGTGCTGATATACCCAGTAATCAAACATATTATAGTGCTGATATACCCAGTAATCAAACATACTTGCTAATTGTACGAGGCTTAGCGCTAACGTAAAAGCCAACTGTTATGTACAAGCATTAGTGCTTGGGTATTAGGCTATCGAACAGTGAACGAAAAAAGTCTCTCGTAGCTGTATGCGGATCCACTATGCAGTATGTCTTGACTACTCCGCAAACCCTCTTCTCTTTTTGTATCTTGTCAAAAATTGTATCTGTCAATGTTGCCGTTTATCACGTGCTGGAACTTTTCAACTCTTCGACTCCATATACCTACACTTCCCCAGCTTCTTTCCCAATGCAGCCTAGATCGATAGCCTTGCTTCGTAAGTACCCAATTTTTCACTTTTGAATGCTCAGGATTTACTAACTGCAGAAAAAATCGATTCCAATATCGAGCAATTGCTTCAAAAGTTCCAGGATCTTTTTGAAGTCAACATCACGCAAGACAAACCCAAAGAGCTTTTAGCGGTGGAATCACTTACAATCGAGTCTGATGCGTTAATAATCATACGGCTATGCGAAGATCTTCTATCCGTTTCAAACAGTCTAAAAGAAACTTGGTGTTTTGGAACCATGAAGGTCGATCCTTCACAGAATAAAACTGAAGATTCTGACGTTGAAAAAGTGTTTAAGCAATTTAATCAGTTGACAGACCGGTTGGCCCAGTTTGAAACCAAAAAGTCGCTTGTTCCATTGTAGCGTTCATTCATTATTATTATACAGTCTACTATTGTCTACGAATTGGACTGGTTGGTCTGCTAGCGGGTCTACTGGCTGGCTGGCTTAATTCCCCGGTTTTTTCTTCAAACAAGTTGACAAATTTCTGGACTTTACCCACCTTAATAAACTTGAACTTCTTGTCTTGTTTGATATACGTGGGCACCAATGGGGACTTGTTTTTGAATGCATACTCCAAGCCATGGGTATCTTCGTAATTGACCATTGAAAACGACGAGCTGCTTATTCGAGAGAGCGTTTTCAGTTTCGTGGGAGAAATAAACGAGGAAGAAGATGCTAGTTTTGAAGAGTCAGAGTCTTTAGTGGGTGATAATTTAATAGGTGGCTGCAAATTCAATGTGCTTGTAGTTTTCGTCGGTTCGGTGCTTGTCTCTCTACTTTGTTCTTGCTCTCTGTCTAGTTCACATTCCAACTCTAGCAAATCGTCTAGTTTAATAAACTCGTCTTCATTATGTCTCAAATTGTCCATATTCTTGATAAAGCCCACCATTTTTTCAGCCTTATCCGCAGTATTTTTGGGTTTGTTTATTTCAATGTAATCCTCTTCGTCGTTGGAATTAGACCTCGTAGTATCGTTGGAACGAAGCAATAAAAGTTCGTCTAGTGATAATTCAAACTCATCGTCTTCATAGAACTCGTCCTCTTTCGTATCGTTAATCTCTCGACTTTCATCTCCATCAAGAGTGGTATCACTTATTGAAATTGTCTTTATTATATTAGGCATAATTGTCTGATTCTCATCAAATTGAGGTGGTCTTGGTGTGGTATCTAAGGCTTCTATTGATGTCTCTTTCTTCTCTCTCTTTTCCATATCGATGTGTTTTTTTAGCTCTTTCACAAACCTTATTCGTATATACTTTTCGATCTGGTCTATCATTTGCTCATCGCAAAGTAGTACTAGGCCATAGTTTTCATCCTTTAAAAAGTCTATAGCTATTCGATTATCTCTCTCATTATATGTAAACTCCAATAACTTCAATTTTATGGTGACTATCAAGATTTCGTTGGAAACTAATGGCTGGATATATTGGGGATAATGTCTGATAGCTGTGGTTATCTTTGACGAATTCGATCGGGCCAAACACACCAAGTTCTCTTTGATCAAGTCCGATGGCCTGAGCTCTTTGTTTCGTACTAATAATGTATTTAGCTCAATATTAAGGTGGAATTCAATATTACTTCCTATGTCATATTGACGGCCCAGTATCCCCGAAACCTCTTCAGCGAGTCCATCAAGATACCTCTTCACTATTATTTCGATCTTCTCTGGTATATCTGACGAAAACAAAAAGTTGGGCTTGTTGGGATCCTGATGGCTATACTGCTTGATGTAATCGAACATAGTAATTCCTTCCCACAAGGTCAAAACACGCAAAATTATTGAGTTTTCTACTTATTTTCAATTATTCGTAACGATCTAGGTCTGCTCCAGCTCTTCTGGTTGTTGTTTATCTATATTACAGGTCTGGTGCTTTGATGTCTGGTGATGTCTGGCAACCACTGGCGCCAAAACAAACAAACAATCAAAACATGTTTGTAGCTAAAGTGCAAAGTACCCAAGCGAGGTTTACAGTTTAGATGCACTCAACTAACTAAGCTAATAGCACAACGAGACGGTATATTAAAAGACAGTATATTAAAAGACAGTATATCGAAAGATAGTATATCGAAAGACAGTATATTGAATATAGGCTATATTGGACATAGCGTATAAGTATGACATCACACTACTTTAGCATTATAGGGACACGAGACAATCCCATCTACGAAGTTGAGTTCTCGTCATTCAAAAATGTTCCTTCGCTCTCTTCTGGCGCTGCGATTCCCGGCAAATCCCAGTTCTCGTCCAGCATTGAAGAGATTCTCCCGTTCATAGCAAACTCCTCGCTAGACATCATAG
Organism: Suhomyces sp. yHMH580; assembly: GCA_030580235.1. Taxonomy (NCBI): domain Eukaryota; kingdom Fungi; phylum Ascomycota; class Pichiomycetes; order Serinales; family Debaryomycetaceae; genus Suhomyces; species Suhomyces sp. yHMH580. Next base: position 397,450 of record JAKTSN010000008.1, on the reverse strand, counting down.
AAGACGCCCAGTGGTCGACCAACCAGTACTACTTGGGCAAAATCGACTCTTTCTACGGTCTTTTGGTCAACGCATTCACCACTCAGGGCAACATCAAATTGGTGCTATGCTACGACGTTAATAATAACACCGGCCAGAAAAATGACGACAATTCCATAAAACAGTTTTTTGTGGAAGTCAACGATCTCTATGTCAAATGCTTGTTAAATCCGTTTTATTCGGTCAATGATGCCATTACATCTCCAGACTTTGATCTCAGAGTGAAGATGGCCGCAAAGAAATACTTTTAGAATACTAGTAGTTTAGAGAAAACGATCGTGATTGGTATTTTTATGGTGACAGAAAAGCAAGACTTGCGCGACTCCTCGCGCGAGCAGAGTAAAACTTAGCGAGAGAGGATATAGGGAGAACAAGACTCCTCATATCACATTGCCTACTCAGCATACTCCAGCGAGAGAGCTATCATAGAACATAATGCAAAGAGTCAATAATACTTTGCGGCCCAGTGAGCCGCATTTCTAGTATGTCTTGACGTATCCCTTGCTAAAGATTTTTTTGCACCCAATCATTTGATGATTTTGATCAGGCACAATATCCGCCTGGATATAACTTCCCGATACTCTTGTAGCATGTACTATTAGCTCGAATTTGTCATATACCCCATAGGCTTCTTCATCAATAGATCATCAATACACAATGGGGCAATTTCCTCAAATTAGCTAGAAAGAAGACAAGACGATAAGTGCTTGAAAAGAAAAGACTCGCCTCGCAATATCCTGTTGAGTGGAATTTATTTGGAAAACGGCACTGGTCAGTTAAGGGTCGTCTAAAGAGCCGAAGGGGAGGTGGAGAAAGTGACCAACGAGACTGAAAAAGAGATGGCAAGAGGGAGAAGGCATGAATGAGATACTCAAGAAAAACCAAGAGCTCAGGGAGGCCAAGAAAGTACCAGTAAATGGAAATGGTAAACTTATATAGATCACAATTTGTCTACTTTTCTCAACGATATTCAAAACAGACTATTACCAGCATCGATGATTCATGGATACCAATATATATCAGAATAATCTTCTAACTATTAACATTCCTAATCTATGATATGGTTCGTTGACGTATTATTTGATTTCTATTATTTGAATTGTTTTTATATACATTAATTCTCCTCATCTAAAACCTTGCTACTATCAACGGTATAATTGCCATCTTCACCCTTGACAATCATACCCTGTTCCTTCAAAGTATCAAACATATCCTGAGGAATCCACCCGCTGGTGGCTGCAAATGGTTGAGTCAAAATCTCGTTCTGGTACTCCAACAATTCGTCTTCGACCTTCACTATATAGTCATTGTCGTACTTGATAGGAAACTCTGGGTCTTCGGAGTTGGCCAAGCCGTTACTGACGTAAGCTTCCCACATGGTTCTCAACTGGATCATGGAGTTTTCTACATACAAATAATCCTTCTCGTTCTTGAGCTCCAACGCCTGTAAGTAAGGGCTTTTAATGACTTTGATATGAGGAGAAGCGACAGCGATCAAGTCGTGGCGTCTTTCATTCAAAGCCAACTCCCACAAACGCTCGTTTCTGGTTTTGTAGTACATGAACTGGTACTGCTGTTGCTCGACCTCGTCCATTTCGGCATAATTAGGAATATCTTCTTGCAAATTGTAGACTTTGACTCCGCTGTAGGAGACAAACGATGGGTAGTTGGTCAAGACAAAAGGCTTGATAGTGGCATACTCAAAGTCTATGAAATATGGCTTGTTTTTATCGTTTTTGTTGAAAATAACATTCAAGGGGTCCAAGTCTGGAAGGTACAATCTGGGTTTGAAAAGCTCGTCACAGCTCATTATAGAAACTGACTTTGGGTTGATCAATTTAGGGGCCAAAGTCTTTAAGTTTTCAAGGGTTTTGACCTGGTTTTTGGTCAAATCGGCCGATGATTCAGATAATGGGTCGTCCCTTTTCATTACGGCATTGGCACGAATATTCTCCAATTCGATATCTGCAACGGCAGCAACCAAATCTAACGGTCTAGAGGCGTTCCATGGACCGGTGTGTTGGTTGATTTGTGCTTCAGTCAACTTGTTCTTGTTTTTACTATAAGACTTCTCTACACTGGGTCCGATTCTCCATCTGTTTTTCAACAAAGGGTTGACTTCACCGTCATACGGAGCATCGGCCTGGTTCAAAACGGACACGTCGTGATGGAAGTAGAGCGATCCGAACTTGTTGAAGGTCGTTGCAACCACTTTATCGTGGAAATCAGCAATTGGATCCACCACAGACTTGAGTTTCTGCTGCGTTTCTTCACTATCTTGAGCCAAAGGATCCCACTGCTTCATCAACAAGTCTCCTTCGATGTGCTCCATCAATACAAATGGACTATTTAACTGGTTAGCTCTGTTTGTTCCATATGCCAATACTTTGGGAACAGGAGCATTGAGTTTTAAGTCTAAAAAGTCGAGGGTGGCTACTTCTGACTTGATTTTTTGGCCAATACTGTAGTCAGATTCCAATTTATAGGGAATTCTTAACACCAAATCCTTGCCGCTTCCAAGAGTGATCTTGTAAATACGATGGTGCTTGCCTTCATGAACACTGGCGATGGACTTGATAGTCAAACCAGCGTCATTTTTTTTAACCAAACCAGCATCGGATTCACCCAAGAGCCTATCGATCAAGTTGTGTGTCAATGCAACGGTTCCATCTGCCAAAGTGATTGGCGCTCTGACAAACGGTTCCCCACTTTTGTCAATATTTTTTGGGTCCTTGCGCGTTTTGTCAAGACCTTCTAAAGTCTTGGCTAAACCCTCAATCGAAAAAACTGTTTCCCTCTGCGCCTTTTTGGCTTGATCATCACTTAACCATGAACCCCAAGTATACTGGAAAAACTTGTTTCTTTGCGGATCTTTTTCGTCGGAGATCTTGGTGAAGGTCTCTGAAGGTTCGGCTCTTAACGATTGAAATCTTTTGATTTGGAAACATGCGACGTTGCTGGAAGCCACAGCACCCAATCTAAGAGATGCTGTGTTTTTTATAGCTGGTCTGGCGATTCTCGACAACATTGGGTTGGTGACAAAGGTTGCCTGAAAAATCTTAATTCTTTGATATACATAGACTCACGTGAGTATCTGGGGAAACACATACAGGAATTAGTTAGTGTCTCGAATACATTTCTGATTTATATTATATCAGTAGATTTTAATTTCTTTCAATAGCAAATGGTGCTAGATATAGAGTGCCATGTTAAAATTGCTCAAAAATCTTTTCGTTTAGGGGTGCTGGATGTTAATGTTACTTCGATTCGAACTGGATATATATCTCCTCGTTATTGACTAATTTCCGACATCTCTCAGACCACGCTGCAGAAACTTACTGAAAGTGGACTTAATTTAAAATTTACATATAAGCTGGCCTGGTGGCTAGTAGCTCTCATTACACTCAGTATATATCTACATTGTAATGCGATGAAAAACTTCGTGTAACTAAGGAAAGTCACCTTTACTTTGGCGTTTGGGCTCTTAATCGATATATGTAATATCTGTATAGATCGATATGGATCCGTATGGATCTATATGAGTCTATATGTCTTTTTATGTTCTAATCTGACTCATCGATACTTGTGGGCAGTAGCCCTATAGATTGTTGCATGAACTTTTCGGAAAAATGACCTCGCATTTTCGCAGCCATGTCAAGAATGATATCAGAGATAAGGACGTAGCATAGGAGGTAGTCACATAAAAAGATGCATCAATAACCCGTCTGTGTCTTCTTGTCCTTGAGTGACAAGTGAGGATTTCTCTTGCCATACCTCATATACTTCTCTACTGATGCTAAAGACAACTCGTTTGTTTCACTGCGCATTTCATTAGAAAAGTAGAGAATGGCTAAACGTCAGTCCTTGGGGTTATTTTAGTCTATGGTTGGTTTAGTCTTCTAATTTGTTTGATCTAATTGGCTTTTACGAAACGATTCCTTAGCTCTGCTCTTCGTACTTTACTATATCTATCAATCATATGGATAATTGATACTTCTATTTGGATTAGTGGAGCAGTAGAGTACTCAAGTGAAGCAACATTTGGCGCGACTCGGTAGTCAGCTTAATTTCTGGTGGATATACTAATAAATAATCGTGAATCGTTAAAAAAAGTACATATATATAACCCAACTAACTAACTCTTTTACTCCAAAACATCGGTGCTCAACAAATTGATTTTTTCATTTAAAGTAACAGGTGGAAGCATCGAGTCATTCACCAAAGTCTTGTCGAAGAGATTGGTACGAGTTTCAGCTACTCCCGTCTCACCATCGACCTCGGAGTCGGTTGTCCTGAAAGATGCCTGGCTCGCATTTAAATCGTTAATGGATCTTGTTGGAAATTCAGTGCCTCGAGAACTTGCGAGGTTATTAAGCTTCGCAAGCTTGGACGGAGTCATTGGTTGCGACTGTTGCTGCTGTTGGACCAGCTGTTGGACCAGCTGTTGTTGCTGCTGGCTCAACATCATATTTGCAATAAGTTTGGTTGAGTATGGACTAGGCCCATTTCTGTGAAATTTCTTGCCTTCAATACCGTCTTTGGTTGCAGTTACAGAAAGACACGAAGTATTGGAATTACGTGAAAGTGGCCTTGAAATCAGCTCTCCAGGAGACTGAGAATATTCGTTGTTAGGACTGGAAACTAGTTCATTTCTCAGTGTGTTTGGAAATTTACTACTGGAATAGTCAGTACTGATTACGGATGAGGAAGAGGCTGAACGGATATGCTGATTTTGACCAGTAAATTCATTATATCTTTCTTCATAAGGTGTGTTCAGGTTCACAGCCAGGAGTCTATTGTTGCTGTAGTTGGAGTCGTGACTGATTCGTGACGATACATCGTCCTCAAAACCATGACTTTTCAATTGATTATATTGAAGTTGATCTGAATCGTCGATGGATTCAAAGTTCACTTCTCCACTATAAATAGATTTGATACTAGCTGCGGGATGGGACATATTGCAAGCTGATTGAAGTTGTGTTTTTCAATCTTGAAAGGATGGTTATCGGATAAAATATAAGTTGGTCTGCTCAAGTCCCTAATTCGCAACTTTGCGGTTAGGAGCCCCGCGCACGTCGCCAGTCTCCCCACACCCAACGCGAGGTCATTCTTGTTGCTTGACAGGTAGTGAAAAAACAACAAGTCACCCCTTCTACCAGGATACACCTCCTGTAGCCGAAAACAAATAAGGGGTACCGAAGCAGGTCTGTTCTAAGTGAATCTAGCGAACATCCATGCGTCGACCGGAACCAGCGCCACGTCGCGTCATGTGAGGATGATACCAGTGCATGAAATCATTACGCAGCACCCGGAAAATATTGAGATATGAAACCGTTGTATAATCGAGTTGCAGTGATTGGAGGAGGGGCATGTGGATTGGCCGCTGCCAAAGCCTTGGCTCTTGAGCCGGCTAATTTTACCTCAATTGACGTGTTTGAGAGACGTCAACAAGTAGGTGGGATTTGGAACTATGATGGTCAGCTCAAGTCCCATGTTCGACCAAGCATCCCTTCCACAACGGCGGATTGCCGTGAGGTTTTCGAAGGGCCCGCTGTATCTATTTCTCCAATGTACAAACATCTAGAAACCAATTTGGTCAAAGAGATCATGCAATATAAAGATGCACCATTCTCTCCTCTGACACCTAATTTTCCCACGCATGCTCAAGTATTGGACTATATAGAAGAGTACTCCCAAACCATATCCGAGGCTGTAACAGTTAGGCTTGGTTCAGCCGTGGTTTCGGTCACGAAAACAACCGATTGGCAGGTTGTCTCATGCGATTCCAGTGGTACCACCACCCACAACTACGATGCTGTAGTTATTGCCAACGGCCATTTTGCTGTACCATACATCCCCGCTATTGTGGGACTTGAAGAATGGCTGCGAAAATTTGGGACCGTAACTCACGCAAAGTATTTCATTGAAGCAGGCGAGTACGAGGATCAAAACGTCTTGGTGGTCGGAAATATGTCTAGCGGCACTGACATTTCTATTCAGCTTTCGGCATATGCTCAAAATATCTATGTCTCGTCAAGAGATCCCAATAATACCACCAAGCTAGCACACCACCGAGCCACTCACATTGGAGAGGTTTCGAGTTTTGATGCCACAACAAGATCAATCAATGTGGATGGAAATCTGATAGCCATTGATAGTGTTATTTTCTGTACTGGATACCTCTATAGTGTTCCATTTTTAAAGTCGTATCCCGATTTTATTACGGACGGTCAGCAGATTCACAATCTCTTTAAGCAAATATTCTACACTCATGATCCCAGCATCTCGTTTGTTGCATTGAACAAAAATGTTGTTCCTATCCCATTTCTGGAATCACAAGCAGCTCTTATAGCTAGAGTTTACAGCGGACGGTACGAATTACCAAGTTCAACAGAAATGCATCAGGAGTACTTGGCCGAATTGGAAACAAATGGATCGGGGAAGTCATTCCATAGTCTTCCATTTCCACGAGATGCCGATTACTGTGATCATCTTAACCACTTAGTAGACCAAAGAGGTTTGGATGACGTCGGATTCGTAGCACAGTCCTGGGACGCAGAAAAGCGAGACAAAAGGAGTCGCACCAAACAATTGAAGGAGAGAAGGTGGGCTGAGTTAATTAGTCTAGCGAATCAGAAGTACTCAGGAAATCACCAACACTAATAAACCAAAAAACAATTAGTTCGAACTCACTAAGTACCCAGGAAATTACCGACACTGATACACCAAAAAACACTTAGTTCAGACTCGCCAACTTTTACAAATATCTAGTATCACAAATTTACTCTATCGCTAATTTTTGCAATGACTACACTGTACCTCACTAGCACATACCCACCACTATCCATTTCGGCTAACAGAGAAACGATGAAATGAAAGTAAATAGATTTAAATAGATAAGACCATCAATAGGCTAAATAAAAAATATCACTCAATTTTGCCCAACCTAAGCAAACAATGAAGCTATGATGTTCCATACGAGTCAATGGAGTGCCAGATGGACTATGCTTGGGCCTCGTAGTCGTTGGGTGCAAATACCAGGCAGAAGCGCAACCGCACGCAGCGATCACGTGACTGGGCATATGTCAAGATATTTTTGCGATGGAGAAGAGCCACTACGGCACAACATCATACTATGCCAGGAAACTTGATAATACCCGGAGATTCGCTCCAAGTGGACTTTGAGTCCGTTAAAACCAGTTTGGGACCAGGGGTCTATAAAAACCCCAGAACCCAAGATGTGATACCTGCATCAGCCGGCGTGCTAAACGTCAAGACCAATAAGAAGAGTACCTCACAAGTGGTATATATTGAGTCAAATTCCAAAAGATATATACCTCAGATGAACGATTTTGTCATCGGGATAGTCGTAGGAGTAATTGGAGAACAATATAAGGTTCAACTTCAGAACTTTTCAGCCAATGTAATGTTATCAATGATGGCATTTCCCAATGCAACCAAGAAAAACAGGCCAAATTTGAAGGTAGGCCAAGCAGTGTATGCGCGGGTCTCGCAGGCCATACCCGAAATTGACGTAGAATTAGAGTGTATAGATCCTATTACCGGAAAAGAAGGAGGATTTGGGTATTTAGACGAGTCTGGATACATATTCGACGTCAACCTCAGCTTTGCCCGAGAATTGCTCTTCAACCCAAACAGTATATTTCTCGAGAAGTTGGCATCCAAGTGTCAGTTTGAAATTGCCATAGGTATAAACGGAAAAGTATGGATCAAGTGTGGAGATGGGTTGAAGATTGAAGAGGCCTCGGCTGAAATTACCAAAAACCCCACTGACGACATGGACGAAGATGACGACACTCCAGAAAAAGTCCAGGCCGGTTCGAGCGCGTCACTCAAAGATATAAAAGCCACCTTGGCTGCCGCCAGGTACTTGACTCGGTGCCAGCAAGTTGCCGCAGACCAAGCCGATACTGAGCTCGAGCAAGCCTTCAGATCGTACAACTAATATATATATACTACATAAAGTACATAAGAGGTATATAGGATACTTAGAGGTATACGGAGTAGTCAAAAATAAAGTGAGCATCTCATCTGACGCATCGGAAAAACGCCCGAAAAAATATTAACGAAGATTGAATAGCCAACACGGTAGTACTAATACAGGGACTATGGGAACTACAGGCAAAGTTAGTATGGATACGAAAAGTATGGCGACGGCTCAAGACCCCAAAGACCCCAAAGACACTAAAATCTCCGCCCCTACCAAGGAAATGACGGCGGTCGAAGCCAATCATTTGGCCAGACAGCGGAGAAAGATCGAAAAGGACCGCCGTAGGAAAGAATACGATGATATTCAGGTACAGTCTACAAACAACTCGTCGATTGTGTCCAAGCGCTCGGTGGAAATGTTGTATACTAAAGAGATCCAGCCCGAGTTAGGCGAATGGTTCAAGTTTTTTGTGCCTAAATCAAAGAGAAGATCGCCTGCCATTAATAGAGGCTACTGGATTCGGATGGAAGCTATACGACAGATGGTGATACGTATTGCAGAGGCCAACCCTGGTTGCAAGATCAACGTAATCAACTTGGGATGCGGTTTTGATCCATTACCGTTCCAGCTCTTGAGTATGAACACCGGCGCAAAATTCAATTTCTTAGACTTCGACTACCCAGACTTGATAAATAATAAATTGAAGATGATTCACGAAGCCCCGGAAGTGCTCGACTTGATTGGTTACGACGCGCGCTCCCAAAACAGTGCGCCTGGCATGGGAATCGTGCTTTCGACAGATAACTACCAGCTTGTGGGATGCGACTTGAAGAACGCCCAGCTCTACAAAAAGCAACTCGACCATCTATTAAACAGCGACTCCGTCAATATTTTTATTGCCGAGGTTTCGTTGGCGTACATGAAACCCGAATATGCCAACCCTATCATTGCGCACTCGAGCTCTGTGCCCAACAGCCATTTTGTGATCTTGGAACAGATCTTGCCTGATACCAAGCACAATGCGTTTGCCGCAAAGATGTTGTACCACTTCAACCACTTGAGATCGCCGCTCCAGTGTGTGGAAACCTATCCTCGTCGTCAAGACCAGATCGACCGGTTCCGCCAGTATTTCCCGGTGGTGGAATTGCGCGACCTCTTCGAAAACTGGAGAGAATTGGTGGATGCAAAAACGCGAGCCAAAGTCGCGAGAGTCGAAGCCTTCGATGAATGGGAAGAGTTTATAATATTCTGTCAACACTACGTGATTGTACATGCTACCAACACCGACACCACTGTGTACACTGGCACTTGCGAGAGTTACGACGACCTAGAGGTGGATCCAAGCGTTGAATTTAAGTATGTTCGCGATGACATTCAACTCAAGTTCCCGGGCGTGGCCGCGGTGGGCGAGAAATTATATGTGCACGGCGGGCTCGAGCGGACTCGTCGCCACGAGACCCTTGAAATTGGCGGCGATGGCCCAGTCCGCGAAATCAATATGGAAGAGGGGCCATCAGCGCGAATGTGTCACTCCATGGACGCCATTGGGGGCGATGTGGTGGTTATTGGCGGTCGCACTAAACCTGGCTCTTTTTTGCAAGATACATATATGCTTAGGAGTAACCAATGGACAAGACTCGATGACTTGGCTGCCCCCAGATCGAGACACGCGTCGGCTCGCGTGGGCGACGAGATATTGGTTTTTGGTGGGCTAGAGAGTGGCTCGTGCGAGACGCAGCGCGACTCGCTCTTTGTCATGGTGAGCCCAGCGGGAGTGCGGCCCATGCAAGTGCAAGGCGACACAATCGGCAATTTGATCGGTAGTTGCATGTCGTATAATGGAAAGTATGGGGTTATAGTGGGGGGCATGGAAGACCCCGACCAACCACTGGTGAGTCACGCCATTTACCGGTTTTCGGTAGCTGGCGACATTGTGACGGTCACGCGTATGGTGCTGCACGGGCTATTTGAGAGAATCGGAGCAAAGTGCTTGTTGGTTGACGACAAGTTGGTGGTTGTAGGAGGCGTTTCGCCCAGTGGTATTCTTGATCGAAGCCATCAGGTGATTTCGCTCGACCTCACCACGCACAAAATCAAACGAGTCGAGATCCCGCTCGAAATCTACCACACACATCCGCCGCTCCTCATAGGGTTTGGTCTCGCCGGACCCACAAGTCAATCCCCAAATAAACATTACTACGTCGTGGGAGGAGGCGGTGTGTGCTACTCGTTCGGTACTCGTTACAACAGTGTATATAGAATTTCATTATAATAGCACTGATAAAACACTAGTATAGCACTGATAGCATACTACCCATAAGGCCCTAAACTTACTCGCTACATCAGCCTATATAGACTAGCACTAAACCACAAAAAGAGCACAAATAGCATACTACAACCAATGGCTTGTTGACCGCCCCCTAAGCACTTGTATTTTGTGGTTTTCCATGCGTGACTTCCGCGAACTCCGAGGACTCCGAAGACTCAAAGTGGTACCACGACGTTACGCCCGGGACTACTGGAGAATGCGCGCGAAACAAATCGATTTTCCATGCTTGCCTAAATAGCCACTTTAGCCACTTAGCGTCATGACCAGGTGAATTTACATGATGTTGCAAATCATTCTAGTACTACTAGTCACACAAGCAACAGTGAGCTCGGAACGCTTCTATACCCTTCGAGAAATCCTGGTCTCGTCCTCGTCTTTACTCCAAACCCTATATTAGCATAAGGAGGGGAGCAACTGCATTTTTTTTTAGGGATCTGTCTACGCGTTTTCTACACAAAGAGCAATCTCCCAAACTTTGCAACACTTTTCAAACCATTTTAGACCACACATTTGCACCAGGTTCTGCCCTACACAGTTCTGCACAAGTTCTTGCAACCTTTCTTCTACTCAATTGCAACCTACAGGTCTGCTTGCTAATTCTACTGGTCACTGCTGATAGCATCTTACTACTAGTATCTACCCGCCATCACCATCCCTCTCACCTCCTTCCCCCGCCCCCTACCATTTTTGGCTATTATTAATTACCACCAATTATAATAAATTATCTGCAATACGAATTCTTTGACACAACCAGAAACGCCAAGACACAGAGATGGCACAGTTGGAACAGGGCAAGCCACATGTAAGTCGGGAAACAGCTCCTATGCTGCCTGGCCCCCAAACGCTGGAAAACCTGCCTGTGCCCCGGTTGCCATTTACTTATGGAGAAGACCAAAATTCCGTGAATTCCATACCTTTATCGATGAGAATGTTGCATAAACCCAGTCGGTCTACACAATTACTTGAAAAGGCGTCTGATAAAACCAAAGCAAACAGTTTACTCAACCGAAACCTCGAAAATGACCCCCTACTGATGACTCTGGAAACAACCCTGCCTTCGGCCACGCCACCGCCAGTATCGGAACCTTCGTCCTCTCCATCACCTGCTAGCTCGCCTGACTACAAATTGGTCAGAAAGAAGTCTGGAGAAGTCTTGAAACCGTCTCTCAAAGATAGCTCAAGTTCCTCGTATTTCTATGGAAAACGCTCACAATCACTTCCAACAACTCCGACTTATAAACAAGTCCATTTTGGTTGCGATACTGATATTCGATACTTCAAAGAGAAGGATAAGCCCAACACCATTTCTGCCTCTAATTCTCCTACCCTAGATGCCTCCAGACGCTACAGAAGTTTTGACGACGACGATGATACTGAATCGGATGATGATACTGAGGACGGATACCACGGATTTGACCTAAACAATCCGTCTTCTGTCACTTGGCAATTAAAACTTCTCAATTTTGCTCCACTTTCATATACAAACAAAATAGAGGCAGGGACTCCGGTGTTTTTGGAGAGATTGTTCATTACAGTGGACAAAAAGTACCTTTTGGGGCACATAGCAGTGAAAAACATTTCATTTGAAAAGCATCTCACCGTCAGATATTCCCTAGATGACTGGCTAACCATCACCGAAATCCTCACCATTTATGTTCCTGATAGACCCGATATCTTGAGGAGTAATAATTATGACCGGTTCACCTTCCAGATTCCTCTAGACAACTTGTTTAACAGTTTCCGACTAGATAAAGCAAACTCTAAAAACGCCAAAGTCTACCAAGACGGGAAGCAGGAAAATACGTACCAGCTTTGCATCAAATACAACACCAACCACGAAGAATTTTGGGATAACAACAATCTCTCAAACTACACTATAAAGCTTATAAAGTTTCTCGGAAATTCTTCAGCCCCAAACACATCTTCATCACGTAATCCAAAACCCAAATATTCCTCTTCATACTTGAAGAGAAGAGTATCGGACTCAAATATACCATCTGAAACGGTCGATAACAATCCGCCAAACACCAGTGAACCTTCCTCGGTGTATACTTTTGACAATTCTTCGTCGGATTTTGTCAAGAACGATTTTTACCTCTCGTCGCCCTTATTATCTTCGTTGAATCAGCGTTCTAAAGCTCAAGTCGATGACAAAACACCAAATAACGAAAAGTACCTTGGCGAATCCATGACTGAGTCACCATCATTCAAGTTCAATACCCACTCCAAAAAAGATCTTGACTCTTATCCTTCCTATAAGAACAAGTTCAATCAGCAGAACCAACACATTCAACTAGACCTTAACAAGCCTGCTGCTAACAAAACTTCCCAAAATATTTTGGATTCAAAGGCTTACAAGGAATTGTTGGATAACTATTGTTTCTTTTCTACTTCCAGTCCGGAAATTGAGGATGATAAAAAACCTAGCAACTCCGAAGTATTTTCGAGTCTGCCTTTTAACGTTTCATCATTTCTTGGCCTGCGACTGAATTCCTAGTAGCAAATGCATCACTTACAAGTTATCATATTGGTTTTAAACTATGTATGCTGATCTTACTGGTCCTTCAACTTAAAATCTTCGAAGACGTACTAAGATTTGTTCTATTATTTATTCATAAAGGATTTACTTCAAAAAATTGTTGGTGGTGCAATTTTGTGTGCATATGCATAATATAAGCTGATAGAAGTATCAGCCAGCCAGAGTGCTTTCAATTCTTCCATTACTTTTAGTTATTATGTCATTCCATCTGTCTGGATATCGTTCTTTCGGTCATTCTTTGATTTGGCCGATGGTAGCATTAAGTAGTAACCCTCGTTATTCCAATCCAATAGGATGTTTTTGTGTTTTATTATTGTATACTTCTCGTAGTAATTTGATTGGCTAAGGCCAAATATTACTGATAAGAGGAAACCTTCGGCTCATGTGACTTGGCTGAGTATGTATATACCCTAGACTTAAGTCATTGCTGATCTAGCGTGAGCTAAAATGAAAATGATTGTCTTGTTTGCTTAAAGTCAATGTTCCACAAGTAACTGTTCTATCATGCTAACCCTAGTTAGTTTTTAACTAGACCAAAAAATAATTTTGGGTGCAAAAAATGCGTCACTGTTTTAACTCAACACATGCAGTAAGGAGGTGGATTAGTGTAGTAGTGTTAGCAATTTCCAGTGTACTAGTGAGAATCAGTAAAAGTGGCATTGGTTATTTTGATAAGCTACAATGTGAGCGATTACTCAAGCTAGTTTAGTCAATGATTATATATGTAGTCCGTAGCAGGTAATTTTCTGGTGTCATATCATTTTACACTCGCTAGTATAATTATAATTATTAATTCTCTAGAAGAATGACTCACTGGCAAGTCTTATGTCTCTACATATTGATCAATCATCATGTATTAGTTATTTATCCTGAATTTTTCTAAAATACCCCAAATTGAACTCAGATACATCACAATGAGTGGACTGTTTTATCATTGAGCCATTGAATCCCACAGGAATAGCGAGGCTCACAGAAACATGTACGATCTACTTTATCGACCGTATTGATTGGGTGTCTTTGAAAGCACCTAATCTAAGCACCTAGCATCTGGTGCTCGCTTGGTGCTCTAATCCAATTGTCATTACGTTTTCTCGTTTATGTTTATTTATACATTTATCAACCTTCCTATATGATTGTGCCCCAAATAGCACTAGCCTATCCCAACATTACATTATTGCATCACTACTCGAACGAGTTTTATTAACATTTACTCGAACGAGTACATTTTTACCAAGCCATTCTCAAGACCGGCTGCAAACTTGGAGTCACTTAATCCCACGCAAGTAACATAAGAATTGGTAGCAAAAGTATGGAGACACTTACCATTTTGCAAGTCCCAAACCTTAATTAATCTATCTTGAGCGCCACTTATAATTCTAAATGTATCAGCATTTATAGACCACACACCTTCGATGTGACCAAACTGAGTTCTGATGCATTTACCTGTTCTTACACACCACAACTTGATGGTATTGTCCAATGAGCAAGAAATTAAGTGGGTAGGATAATTAGGATTCAACTCCAAAGGATCGCAACTGGCTTCAGGACTTGAGCTTTCGCCTTCTCCTTCGGCATTATGAAGTCTGGCATTGTCGCCATCACTTTCGTCAGAGTCCCGAATCAACTGTTCCTTATAAGTAAAAGGAATTACACATTGAACCTGGCCCAGATGGCCATTATTATCCATGCCACCAAAGATTCTTAAGCACTGATTGCTCTGTAAATCCCACATTCTAATGGTGGTATCATCAGAAGCACTAAACACAGAATTAGATGCTGGATGGATCTTGACACAATTGACCCAATCGGTGTGGCCTCTCAAAGTATAACAAGTTCTGGAATCTACATGCCATACTTTTATGGTGTGGTCTGCAGAACCAGATACAATCGACTTATTACAAAAGTCTACTGAAACTACGGCTCCTTCATGGCCTCTATAGGTTGCAATACACTGGCCGGTGTGATAATTCCACACCTTAATGGTGGAATCAAGTCCTCCAGTGATCAATTTCTGGGCATCAAACACTAGTGTTCGTACGCCTTTTGTATGACCACTCAAGGTTTTTACACATTCTCCGGTCTCTACTTTCCATATCTTGATTGTAGCATCGTACGAGCCCGTCATAAGGTACTTTCTGTTGAACTGCAAGCACGTAACTCCATCGGTATGGCCCGCAAAGGTCTTTATGGTATATATACCTTTTCGCCAGTTCTTTTCCAACTTGAATCTTTCGGAATAAACCGATTTCCAGGGTCTTCTACGAAGTTTATTATTGAACTCTTCAGGGTTTGAATTCTTACGTTTTCTCTCGAAAGAATCGCCTTTCTCAGAATTGGACGTAATATCGGTTTGGCTACTGCCTTCTACTGGTACAGAATCTGGGGTGTTTGAGTCGTTCTCTTCAACTTTTTTTATTATTGGCTTGATTTCATCATCGGTCATTTCTCTGGCTCTCTTCATGTGCATAAGTGGAAGGCCCCAGCCGCAATTAGGACACTTTCTATCGATGTGCTGTTCACACATATGGTGCCACACTCTATCGTCATCGGCCATAGCCTTCCATTTACGAGAAACCTGAGCTGCGTTACATAAAGAACGACAGTCCAAGTAGCACAAGATCTTCAAGGAGATTTCCATCGGCAAAGTGCTGATGAAATCTATACGGATTAGTGAGGAAACTTCTTGAGAAATAAACGACAATTGGGGAAAACAGCACTGTGACATGAGTCCCTGAAGGATAAGTTCACGGTGTTGCAGAGGAGAAGCACTAAATATAGACCATACGTGGGTAATGGCTTCTTGGTCTCTGCTGGGCAATTTGTCGAGGCTCGACTGGATTTTCTTCATTCTGGCTTCGTCAGTGCTTTTATTGCATGTGATTTCAGGGTTGTGTCGATAGCAGTACTTGTGGAAGTTATCTTTGGGTATTTTTGACTGGTCGTTGATGTGTTTCACCAAAAAGGGCGTCACCACCGAGACTTCGTGGTCTCCCGATGGCGGTTGTGGTGTAGATGCTAATAATGCAGATGTTTCTTTGTTGATTAAACTCGACTTTGTTATCAAGTTTTCTTTGCTGGTGGTCACAGAATGATTTTCACTGGGATGGGCACCCGAAGATTCATTAGAAATTGATTGTGAAGTTGTATTTGTGGTTGGTGGATTATGTGTTGTAGGTGTATCGCTATAAGCTAATGGTCCTGATGAAGTTGCTGACAAAATGGACTCGTAGCTTTTTGCAACACTCCCATCATCTTGGGGGGTACATATATCTTGCAAGTTCATGATAAAAAGTATACGATGAACGGCAAATATAGAGCTAGTTCTTTATGATTTGTTTTCCAGTACTTTTCTGGTACTTCTCTATAGTTTTATATCACCTTTCAGCTAAGTAGATGATAAACAATTATACTGACCAAAAGATCCACAGTTTTTTCCGTCGTGTGCGGCGCAAAATACCGTGGCATCTCGGGCTGGGATCTTACTAGACAGTACAATAGACGATCTTTTGAGACAAATGTCTACAAATGGTAGACAGAGGCGGGTAGAAACAAAAGACAAAGGGTATTTTTGTATATATTGACGAGCAAAGTGTGGTACAAGTGTGTTAGTGGTAAAGGGGTATAAGTGGTAAAGTGGTAAAGTGTGGAGCCAGTGCGGGAGTAGAGTAGAAAGATAGAATGATAGAAAGATAGAAGGATAGAAGGATAGAGAAAAGACCAGAAACAAGAACTAGAAAGAATATCACCAAAATAGCCTTTAATGTAGTACGTCTATAAGCAGTAAGTGATTTGACGTGTTAGGCTATTGGTTGCCCGTTCAACGTGCTTGTCGCTTATCGCTCTTATTGTGGCTTGAATATTCCTATTCTGCTCCTGCGGACTGTCCTGCTCTGCCCGGCTCCAGTGCCTAGTCGAGTCACGAGTATGGCAGTTTTTTCTCTACTTCTCGGATTACTAAACACTTGACACATTACATCATCAGCCGTTGGCTCTTATCTCCGCAGGTCACTTTTTAACTCAAGTCATCGCGCACGTGACCTTCCAGAACCATCGCCTGAAAAATTCCATCACCATATATAGTCGGGCAAGATGGACTCGCACGTAGACAAGAAGCAGCGAGTAGAAATGAGTTCCAACGAGCAGAAGGAGATCTTCGCCAATGTTGGTGAGCAAGCAGAAACCGTCGATGACAAACAGCAGTCCAACAATGGGATCACCAAAGGATTTGCCGATGTCGATGGGCATCCTGTCCAAGAGATCGAATCGCTTTGTATGAATTGTCACGAAGATGGAGTCACCAGATTATTATTGACCAAGATCCCATTTTTCAGAGAGGTTATCTTGATGTCTTTCGACTGTCCTCATTGCCACTTCAAGAACAGTGAAATCCAGCCAGCTGCCCAGATTGCCGAAAAAGGAAGCGGATACGTGCTCAAGATCGAGCAAAAAGAAGATTTCAGCCGTCAAGTAGTCAAGTCCGAGACCGCAGCTGTCAGATTTACCGAGTTGGATATCGAAATTCCTCCTAAAAAGGGTAAGTTGACCAATGTCGAAGGATTATTGGAAGAAATGATTGCCGACTTGGAATCGGACCAGGCAGCCAGAAAGGAGCTTCAGCCTGAAGTTTACGAGAAGATCAAAGAAGTGATACTCAGAATCAAATCTTTCTTGAATGCAGAACCAAACACTTTGCCATTAACCGTCACAGTTGATGATCCAGCCGGAAACTCCTGGCTCGAATATGTTCCTGGTGAAGCATCTCACAAATGGTCAATGTATGAGTACAACAGAACCGCCGAGCAAAACGTATTTCTCGGGCTTATATCCGCTGATGACGTGGCCAAACACCAACAGGAAGAATTGGCCAAAAAGAAGAATGCTACCAACTCCAACATCACATCTTCTTTGAACCAACCTGCCTTCAAAAGTACCGGTTTTGTTTCTGATGAGACCGAAATCGAAAACTTTTCCAATGAAGTTCAGACTTTTACTGCTACATGTTCCAGTTGCTATAAAGAATGCCACACTCACATGAAGACAGTTGATATTCCTCACTTCAAAGAGGTTATTATCATGTCAACTACCTGTGACCATTGTGGCTACAAGTCCAATGAAGTCAAGACCGGTGGAGCTATTCCAGAAAAAGGAAGCAGAATCACCTTAAAAATTACTGACCCTGAAGATTTGGCCAGAGACATTTTAAAGAGTGAAACCTGTGGTTTATCTATTCCCGAATTAAACTTGGACTTGACTCCTGGTACTCTCGGGGGAAGATTCACCACCATTGAAGGTTTATTGACCCAGGTTTTAGAAGAGTTACACTCGCGTGTTTTCACCCAGACTTCCGATTCCATGGACGAAGCCGCAAAGACCAGATGGACCACTTTTTTTGCCAGATTGCAGGATGCCATCAATGGTAAAATCCCCTTTACGGTCATCATGGAAGATCCTTTGGCAAGCTCTTATATTCAAAATGTGTATGCTCCAGACAAGGATCCTAACATGGTCATTGAAGAATACGAAAGAACCCACGAACAAAATGAAGATTTGGGTTTGAACGATATGAAGACCGACTAGGCTCAACTTCCTTCAATTCCATAAACACTTAATTTACATAGCACCTTATAGATAATATAGGCTTATATTATAATCCACTTAATCAAGGATTTCTAGAAATTCGAATATTCATTTTTGTAATGACTTCATTAAGTAAAAAGAGTGTTACAGTCTATGAGAGAAACTAGAATGAGTCTAGGATGAGTCTAGGATAAAGAGCCTAAAATGTTTGGGTGTGAGCTAATTTAATGAGTGCTTTGGTTGTGCAGTCATTGAAAGGGCTGGTTTTTGCTTGATGGTGCTAAGATGGTAGAGGGTGCTTTAGTTCTCTTCTTTCAAGAGCTTCGGAGAAGGTTTGATGTGTGATTTGTTATAGTACCTGGTGTTGCAGTAAGGCCGAAAATGGGAGTAAAAGGACTCACTGTATTGATATTCATTTCTTTAATTTGAGCACCTTATACTGATCATAATATATTTAGATTATAGTTTCTCAATTTTGAGCAGCTTATACTAATCATAATACAGATAGATTATGACTTCTATATTTTAAGCATTCAACATCAATTGAGTGTTATGATCAATATACTAACTGTAATTTACGTGGCTTTTTTTTCAGTAATTGCATCTAGGACATAGGCTAAAACTAACAATTGTTTTAAAAGCTCTTTACGAAGAGTTTGGTTTAAACTCTTTATCAATCTATATTTGGTGATCAATTAATATCCAATTTCTGGAATTAATTCAATCATTGAAACTTCACCTGATATGACAGCCACAAACGTTTTCAGTAACATAGTGGTATAATTGAATCTTATATTTCAGTTTCCTAATTATCTCATATAATCTATATCTAATTTCACTTCTCTGTAAAGTGTTTACTCGTTTTTTTGATTTGGGTTAGGATGGTCTCTTTGAACTTCTCTAAAAGCCTGACCCCATGACGAGTTCTCCAAATTCTCTCCGATGGTGCTGAGGTCTATAAGAGATACGTCGTTCTCCAGTTCTGGTATTCTGTTTTCGTCTGAAAATGGCGACACATCGGAACTCATGGCTTCATCATATACGTTATCCGACGAGTTGGGGATTTCAATAAACAACTTGGGTGGTTTTTCGTTGTGTTTCACACCCAGCTTATGACTATCCAAGTGATTGTTCCTAGTCTTGGCTTTATAAATGTTCAAAGGTGATTTGGGGACATAAACTCCCGAAGTGGTGCCCTCGTCGTCCAATAACGACTTGGAAAGCGGCGATTTCTCATCGTCCATGTCATCGTCCTCATCATAATGATGGTAATCGTACTGCACTTTTCTACGACTGGTTCCGACTTTGGGACTGGTGGGCCCGCCAAGTTCCAGAGCATTATTAGTGTCAGTGACGAAAATGGATGGGGCGTTAATTTCCAAGTTCTCATTGGCAAGATACGAGTGTCTCTTCAACTGGGCATCAAAGGCAATGTCGGTAGTTCTAATGCCATGGTTTTGGTTCTTTCTGTACTTCCACCTACATGCATACGCCGCGATTGTTTCGTAAACTCTCTTTGTTTGCACTCTTTTCTCGACTTTTTGAAGCAATAATCTTCTTTCGAGGAAATCGATCAAGTTGAGACACTGGCCCGTTTCAAACGCTGTGTATAATGGCAATTGAAGCAAGATTCTAGTGAAGGAAATACCGGGGTCGTTGTTGAGTTCCATGTTAAGCATGGCTTCTTCCATAAACCTCTCATAAGCATTACGCCTCTCTCTGATTCTTTCAACATCCATGGCATCTAGCGTGGTTTTGATGGCCTCGTAATTCACTTGAATGTTGTAAGGGTCTTTGGGGTCCATTCTCTTGAACCACTGCTTACACAATACTGGAATTTCCAACGAACCCTTGTAAAAATGAAACGACAAAGAGCCTTCCAACGAGTGCAATAGTTTGGGTAATTCGATGGGCTTAATATATCCCCTTCCTTCTGAGTCGAATTTCTGCCATGTACGCTTGAACTTCCGAATTTCTTCTCTTTGAATCAACGAATTGTAGTTGGATTTTGACTGAATATAGCTGAAGCTGTCCAAAATCAACGACACGAACATATTGACAAATATATACATCGAAATAATGTTCCAAGCAATGAACAAAATGTATGCAAATGCTTTGTTTCCACAGTCGGAATCGTCCAAACTACTACCCACTGTGCACCAAGGTGACTCGAGGGTATAATCATTCATCACATAATTCCAGCCTTCACCAAAACTACACCTGAACAAAACAATCAATGCTTTGGGCACCGATCTTAGGTTCAAATTACCAGTCCCATCAGGGCCAATTTTGGTTAAACCAAAGATCTGGTTCATAGCAATTGCAAACAACAAAAACATGACCACCCACGTAAAAGATAACGACAAGATTTGAGGCAAACTAGCCGATGCAAATCTTAACAACTGACTCAATCTGTTACTCCGAGGAATAACGAACCCAACAATACCAACCAAGAACAACTTATTAATATTGATAAACACATTACCTTGATATAAATTGAAACCAATTACACTAGTGACAAATGCCCCAAAGGAAATCAATAATGCAAAGCAGTTCCACTTGTACCTCACAAAAGTTCTCCAACCTTGACCAATTAACAACATAATAGAATTTATCAAAAATACTCCGGAACTGATGATGTAGACAATTTCTCTCGCAGTATCCAAATCGTGAGGACTAGGGTAGCATTCCAACAACAAGGCCAAAATATGCAAAAACAACAACGTGTCCAAGACTCTGTACCAGTACGGATTCTTTTCCACCGTCATTTGGTAGCAAAATTTGGAGATTCGAGATAGCTGGTTAAAATCCTTTCTTTTGGATGGCTTGACTTGAATCAAGATCTTTTTCACTTGGTACCAAGCTATCTGGTCCTGGGTCATATAAGCTCTTCCGGTGGTTCTGGAGTAGTTGGAGATGATCACGGACACAAACAAAGTCAAGATGAAGATGGTACTGATGAAATTAAACAATACCACGAAAACTCCATTGAAAGGCGAAGCGTTGGTTTCTGGAACGGTTCCAACACCTGTACTTTTCATAACATTCAAAAGCAAGTCGACCCAACCTTCCAACGAAATGATTTCGAATAATGAAAGGAAGGCGGTTGGGAACTTATTGAACTCAAGAGGTGGTTCTGTATAAACATTAGGACTCATCACATCCCAGTTGAAAACCGTATTTTGGTATTCATTATAGCACATGGCTTTAGTAGAACTTCCATCGGTGCAGTACCCTAGTCTTCCATTAAAGATATTGAGACCCCAGATAGAAAATGGCCACAACAAGCAGAGAGAAATGATAGCAGCATTAATAATCTTTCCGAACCCAGAGATTATCGAATTATGGAAATTGTCTTTAGCAGTTTCACTTACGGTTAAAAGCCGTAAAGCTCGAAGTGCCTTAAGACCTCTGACTGCTCTCGAAAGAGATCCATCGTTACGTAAATAGGCAATAAACTCGATCCACAATGCGATCAATACAACCATATCAATAAAATTCCATGAAGACCGAAGGTAGGCATTGGGAGTGAAAAGCAATCCATCGGCAATAATTTTTAAGGCAAATTCAACAGTGAACATCCCCACAAAAGCCACCTCCAAGTAAAAAGCCCAGTTGTAATAGCCTTGTTCAGCAATGATATTCTTTCTGAGTAAAGGCGTCACATAACAGGTTGTGACCACCAACGCAATAGTAGCCAAAAACATAATCACTACAAACAATTCAGATATGGGCTTGTACGGCTCAACACCATTTATACGTTCGCCATGGCTGGGTCTGACCAATCTTTGACAAACCCTTCTCAACTTGTGCCTGGGAGACATCAAGTAAAAGACCTTGTTGAAATAAGGGTTTTTTTCCAAGAACTTGTTTTGCTTATTGATAAGAGCGTTCCGCTCGTTAAGAATATTACGAGCAAAATGGGCCGGATCGAAATTATTTAGCATGGCGTTGGTATCCTTTTTAGACTTCCTAGTAGAATAGAACGGGTTTCTAAAAATGTAGCTGTATCTCCAAAACTTTATCAGAGTCCACCGCTTCCAACTTGATGTCGGGAGTTGTCTGAGTTCGTCTTCTTCGACACTTTCTGCGTCGTCATTATCCTCTTCCAAGAAGTCGTTGACTGCCGTACCACTCAATAGCAAGTTTACCACTGCTTTCTCCAATTGGTCTTTGACTCCCTTTGATTTGAAGAGCTTGTACTTAACTTTGGAAAGCATACCAGTACCGGCATCCAAGTTTTGAAGTCTGTCAGTCATGTTCTCGATGAACTGCAACAATTGTTTCTTCCGTTTCCCTTCTTCGGAAACTTCCAAAGTGCTTGCGATCACAGCAATGAAAATATTCAAGATAACCGAGTTGGATATAACGAACCAAGAAATTAGAAAAACAGCACCAAAAGATCTATTTGACGTCGTGCCTGCGTATTCTTGCAAAGCATAGAGAATGTCGGTCCAATTTTCTGTAGACGTAATGACATAAAGAGCAAGGAATGAGTCGGGGAGCGTTTGCATGGGGAAATCCACATTGTCGAACTCTTCTTGCGGAATGCCACCTTCAAAGTATCTAGCCACTATAATACTAAGCAAAAAGGTCAAGATAAAGTAGAATAATGCCAAATCAAACAATGCTTTGATGTTTCCGATAATCTTGAGCCAAAGGTTACTGGTGATCCTTGTGGCCAACACTACTCTGTAGAATCTCATGAGCTGAAAGACTGTTAGCCAGTAGTATGCATGGCCTAGTTTGGCCTTGACTGGTCCTATGATAATGACAGACGTTATTATAGCCAAGAACGTGTCAAAGACATTACGTTTAGAAAAAAAGAAGAGTCTCCAATTTGGAAAATGAACTGAAAACCTTATGATGATTTCAGCCAAGAAAGTGACGGTGAAAGCAGCTTCAAATCGGTACAAAGTGTGTCTTCCTGAGTCACTCATATCGCTATGTCTAAAGCACTGCACAAATAGGTCGGCCACAATCAATAATACGAATACAAATTCAAAGTAATAGTACCATCTAAGCACGGCACTTTGCTTCTTTAACTTTGCCAAGCGAGTAGAGTAAGCGACCGTATCTTCAGATGTTTGGAACATTTTGAAATAAACCCGTTTGGTTTTCTTTTTCTTTTCCATTTTGGATGCTTCTCGAGTCATATTGAATGACGAGACAATCACAGCAATAAAGACGTTCATCAACCATACTGTCATGATGAAAATACCAAAGAGAAAGAAGAGAAACGCCGCCAAATTATCTGAATCCATGGTATAGTACATAATATCAGTAAAAGTATTTGCTGAAATCACCACAAATACCAACTCCATCGACTGCAAAATGTTATCAAAGCTGACGGTTCCGCCATAAGGATTTTCACCACTGATACATTTCGAGTTCATAGGACACCTGAACCCTTTAATACTTTGTGAAGGAGACCCGTTTCTATATATGTAAGGTTTGGGATGTCCATCCAAACCCAAGTACGATCCACAGTACTGTTCGCTATTGATATAGGTATCGTTAGGATCGTTGGGGTTTTCCCATACACAGTGTCTAGTGAGAGAAGATTTGAAGGACTGAACGCCAACTATTCCAAGAAGGAACCAGAAGAAACTGATGAAGATAGATACGTCTATCAATTGAGGAATAGCAGCTCTGACCGACTTGAGAATGGTAGATGTACCAGTGGTAAGGTTACAAAGTCTCAAAATACGAACACAGCTCAAGGCTCTGAACAACATGATATGGTGTTTTGCATCGTAACGATCGATAGAAAGAAGCAAGGAAATCCAGAACATTATCATGGAAAACAAGTCTATTTTGTGCCACGAATTACGGACATATGCTCTTTTCAAATCGAGCGAATCAATATTTTGTTTACGGTTTGACAAGAGGAAAGTATTTGGTTCGTTGAGGATATTGGCTGGAGTAGCTTCAGTCAAGTTAGCCGGGTCAGAATCATCTGAATCGGAATTTGAGGAGCCCTGGTTGTCATGGTAAGATTCATGGGAACTGACGTCTCTTCCAGGATGATTCAGGTGGTTTTCTAGGCCGTTTTCGATCTTGACATGATGCAGATTAGAATCATGATACTTTCTTCTTAGATTAATCGGCTGGAACTCGCCAATATTATCGTTAAGATCGACTTCCTTGATATTTTCAATATCGTCGTCGTCCAGAGAATTCGGCAAGCTGGGTTTTTCCAATTTCCGCTTTTGGGTTTTATTAACCAACTTATAAAAACCCATCCATTTTAGAAAAAGCTTGAGGTAATTTAAATCAAAAAACCTCAATTTGATTTCGTCTCTGGGATATTCCAACCCCAATTCTTCAAACATAATATGGTCATCTACAAAGCCATAAGCCACTATTTTGATGACTATTTCAAAGGTGTAGATGAAATTAATTACTATCAATGCATAGTCGGCCCAGTTGTTTCCTTTATAGAAGTACCCTCCAAGAGCAGGCGGGTTCCATTGCCGATAGCTTAGTAGTACTATCTGGACAAACAAGAGGATTAATAGGGATAAATTGGTCAAGCTGTTGCTCAAAAAGCGGTGGCACCATTGGCGGAATATGGAGTTTGGGGAAAAGACTTTAATTGAATTGCCAAAAAGGTACATTTTGGAACGATCCGTATAGGTACGGGGAGTCTTAGAAGCCAAGTCCTGAGTGGGAATGGAGACTCTGCTTGGCCGCAATGAGTTTAAAATACTAGGACGGTGCTCTGATACGGGTGAATGCATTGGATCTTCGTTATGGGGAGCAGAGGTGCCAAAATAAAGACCTAGACCGTCAGACATCTTAGACTCTATTTGGTCGTCATTTCTCTTGAAATCAATATTAGTGCTGGTATTATTTTCGTCTACGATAGTCACGTTTGGAACACTCAAATTACTGGTGGCATATACCTTTTCTCTGCTAATATTTGACTCCTTTTTGGTGAGCTGATCATAGTCTTTGAATACCAGAAAATTTCCCGATATAGGAGTATGCATTGCACTGTTATTACGGGACATTTTGATGCTCAATCGATTTGATTTTTTGGACGGAGATTCGTCGATAGGTGAGGCTTCGTTGGGAAGCGTATTGGAACCAGTTCCAGCTACACGTTCCGAAAACCTTGCGAGGGCATCTGAAAACTTTGTGGGTGAATGAGGAAGGTCGTCTTCTACTCCAAACTCCAATAAATCGGGATTATTCTGGTTATACGAGGATTTATTTCGTTTGGAGGATGGGGTGGCAGGGTCGATAAATGGCGACAAATGGTACGAATTATCGGACGAATTGGTCCCGAATTGACTGTATCTTCTAGACGATGAACCCATATCCTCCAATGGTATATTGTCGGTGTATTCGTTTAAAGACGAGATATCGGGGGACTTTCTGGAAAGGTGCAGTCTATCAGAAATAGAGCGGTTTTCAGATGAAGCTTTATCAGATACAGGAAACCACATGGCGTCTTTATTCTGGGACCCAAGAGCAAAGCTCAAGCCTTCTTTTAACGCCTCAAAGTCACTATGTTCGGTGGCATCGTTGATGTAAGATTTGCCAGGAGACCCCGCCTCTCTGTCGGGGATACTATGCAAGATTTTGGGTAAATGGGGACTTTCATCCAGGTTGATATGCAAGATGTGAGGGAGATGGAGGCCGTGCCGGTCGTGATGGGAGCCATGGGAAAGCGACCGTCTGGCGGCGAGTTTTTCTCTTCCGGGCACATCATAAGTCTTATTGGGATCGTAGTCTTCGCTGAACTCGTATGAGTTGTTTGAGTAGCGACGTGAAGAGTCGGAGTTGTTGGGAGAACTCATCAGCTGCCCAGAATGCCACGTCTTCTCAGGTGATCCTTCCCACAATCAGTGATCAAATAAAGTGTATTTATAATTACGTATAATTATTCGAGTCAGATCTATATCTCTCTTCTATCAATACTACTTTCTGCGGCTCTGTCACCTCTTATTTATCACTACCTCTGCTTACCTCTGCTTACCTCTGCTTCTTAGCGACACGATTTTAGCCGATCGCTAAAAAAGCGCAGATCAAACATTACAGATTACAGAATCAGACAGAAGAGCAAAAATTACAAGATTATGCTTACAAGTATATATTGATTATGACTGGAATACCCCATCTGTCAAGCTAACGGCTAGTATTCCAGTGGTCCCAGTCGTCTCCATGCTACTTGACTGGTGTCTACTACGTAGTCCACCGCGAGGAAAAAGTTTGGACGTGCCGCGACCGGCGGTAAAAAATCAAATAAACTTTGAGAACCAAGAGACATTGAAGGGTACGATGTCTGTGTTGAAGAAGTTGCCCACACAGGAGAGAATCAATCAGGCCAAGCAGCTCAGTGCATCGATCTTTGGCCATGTGTGGAATCCAAAGTGTGTGAGAAATGGATCCAAGATCTTAAGGGCTCCTTTGAAGGGCCCTGAGTTGGTCAACTACTATGGAGTTAATGATAGCATGCCTAGTTTTGGCGATTTTAAGGAGTGGTTTCCAGAACTTAAACTTGTAGATCCAAGAGAGGCTTACAGATTGCACATGGTTCAAGATAGAAAGAAGAGAAACAAGGGTGCTCCAAAGAAAAAGAAGGAATAGACCGGAATTATGTAAATAGAATAATAAAATGAAAAGTCAGGATAATCAAACGTAGGTTGTAGAGTGCAAGACTGGCGGATGTTGCTAAATCAGTTTGTTGATATTACATCATATAGCTTTACTAATTTCTCGTCAAATATTGGAGAATTTTGGTAAATTATTTTAAAAACCACAAAATCCTCAATTAGCACTGGATCTTTTATGATGCTCCCACAGAAGGGGAGTATCTAAAGACTATCTGTATTACAAGGTAGAAAAGTAGTTATAACGATTTGATCAGATATTAATGAGGATGCTTCCGAGATGCGCCTTAGTAATGAGTTAAAATAAATAAGTATAATGAATAAGTATAATGAATAAGTACAACAAATAATTATTGTGAATAATTGTAATGAATAATTATAATAATGATAATAACAATAATGCTTTTGTTTGTAGATATATTGTCCGTGGTAGTGTTTACTGGATGTTATTGAGTGCTATGAGTTTTGAATATCAAAATGCTATGAATTTGATTCATCCCTGCCAGTTTGCGGTCAGACATGGAGTTCAGCGTTATTCGAATTGTTAAGGATCTTTAGATCAAAAAATAGAATAAAAAGGCGATAAATGTATTAAATCATTCGAAGTAAGAGATAAAAATGTATAAAGAAACAAGATTTATTATGACACATTAATAGGAAACAAATGAATATGGCAATGCTCTACTTATACTTGTGCTAATTAAATCTTTCAATAGACCGTAGTAAATCTCCATCGAATTAGGTATTTGTACGCATATACATGAGTGTTGAGCTAATTTAAGGGATTATAATTAACCGTAGATGAAGTCGGTCTCTGTATTACCCTCTCAGTCTAACTTTGCAGTATCATGACGAAGAGTAAAGTTTTATATATTAGCACTTGAGCCAACGTCCCAACATTTAATCACCTCTATTGGAGTTTTCTCAGATCTCTATTAGATTTTCTCAGATCTCTATCATGGTCATTTGAGCTTTTTTCTCTTCATATTAAATGTATCGGTGACATCCTCAAGATGACTCGAATTTATAGAGCCCAAGTGGACTTCGGCACGGCCACGGTTGCGCGTAAGAAGCCTGCTTAGCTCCGACCCGGTCGGCATAGACTCGTGTATCACTTCTTGTTTCTGCGGCTCGACCAGTTGTCTGTGCCAATTGCGGCCCAGAACAGGCTCTCTGTTAAGACTGGCGTCCATAATTATGTATTTCGACGGGTCCAGCACATCGATATACGCTCTTCGAATAGTCTTCTTTGGCTCCACAACCACAATCTGCACTGTATTTGCAGCAGGATCATAGACAGCCACATGGTCGCTTGAAATCAACAACACCTTATTTTCTTCCACCACTGTTTTGCGGTACAAGCGCCCCAACGATATAGCTGAGGCAACTACCAAAGTCTCGTCAAGTAGCACCTCTAGCACCAACAAAACGTTGTTGAATTCTACATTAAGGTATGGCCCAGTGACATGGACCTTTTTCAATTCCATGGGCTGGACCAGTACATGCACACGGCGATAAGACTTGGCATCGATTTGTTTCCAGCAGTGAGACAAAGCATTCCCCAAGGAGATTGTTCTGCAAACGGTTCGAAGAAGCTGAAGCAGCACAAACACTAGTTCGAGTTGCTCGTAGTATGTATCGCAGGTGACTGCTGCAAACGAGTCGTATCCTGCGATGCTGATCCAATTGCCAAAGTAATGAAGTGATGGGTACCTCAACTTTGAGCCTAGATCTGCAAAATCTACGTCTATCACCGGGTTAGCTGCTGCCAACGATGATGAAGTGGACGACGACAGGCTGGACGACGATCCTAGCAACCCCATTACCCTCAACGACGACTCAGACATCGATTTATTAAAAACACCGAGCCATTTTCCCGAAAGCGACCACTGGAGCTGTGGAGGAGATGCCATGACAGAAGACATACGAACGGCACGAACAAGCGTGCTCACATGTCCGCTATTATAAAAATGGTACAACACGGGCGGAGCGTTATACTCCATGGTATTTGCCGCAATTGACCATATCTGGTTGTCTTTCGCCGGCCGAACCACCACTCCGGTCAATGGCTTGGCTATAGTAGCTAGGATATAAGTACAGTCTAGTGAATAGAGTTTCATATGGAGGTTGCTACGTGTGAATATCACAAGCTGTTTTGAGTTAGAATACCCTTCCTCGCCATCTTTTGTTCCGGTTTCATCAATTGGAGGGATCCACTCAAATCTTTCAATGCCGTCTTTGGGCTGCTGGATGATGATGGGCTCGGTGGCCTGCACATGGAACACCATCAAAAGTCGGTGGTTCTCAACTACTACACCCAATTTGGTGGCAGCCACATTTTCACGCACTTTTTCCCATGTCAACTGGCTGATGTTTGGTGCTTCTGGTGAGACATCTCCGTCGGTAGCCACCAAATGCTGGCGTATATACCTGTTTAGATCGTAAATTATAGGCATAATTCTTTCTGCTAAATCGGCTATTTCAAGCTGGCCGTCCACTATACTGGCCACGTAAGTCTGACATGGCAGGAGTACGCTATGTGAACTCTTCATAATCTGAACTCTTGTGTGTCTTGACGTCTCAAGTCTTTTCGCATAAATCATCAAAACAAAAATAAATAAAAACAAAATCAAACAAAAATACAAAACAAAATCAAACAAGAATATTAAAAGCTTCATCAAAGCAAACACACTCTTTTCTACAAATACCTATTGAGTGTATTGACGTGTTAATCAGCCCATGCCACCTAAGAAGAAAGAGCTGGGAAAGGTGGCCCGTGCCAGTTCTGGAGCTAAGCGGCCTGTTGGGCGGCCCCCCAAAGGCAAGAGTGAGACTGATAAGAGCGAGAATAACAAAGAAAAGATCAGAGAAACAGACAGAGAACTCAAAGAAACAAAAAAGAGTACCAAAGAAACTAAATCATCCAAGATATCCAAAGTGAATGGAAACGCTGATGTGGATGAAGGTCTGTCACAACATCAAAGTAGTCAGATATTTCGGCGTAAAAACTGGCTCAACGACTTTCTATCGGCATCACAGGGTCAAGAAGACACCCCTGTAGAAACTGGGAAATCGTCAAGTCACTCATTTGAAGAAGACGAAGGGTTTGTGTACAAACGAAGCCAGACAGATCCCCGTAAAAAGAAGCAGATCAGCACGCCTATAGCACAACTCAATGAAGAAATTGGCAATCTTACGCGAGATGCCGATCAAGAAATGCAGTTTGTGGATCTCCAGCCGGTTCAAAGATCCAAACAGCACAACTTTCTTGACGAATCGAGTCTTCAGCTTTCCTCGCCCATCAAAACCTACAAAGAGTTTGAGTCTTCTGACGAGTACGTAGAGCAGGTTTCACATCATAGAGTGTCGTTGCGGCCCGAAAAACGACGCACTTCGTACTATAATCGAGGCAAAAGAGTGCTGTCGATCGGCAACGGGTTTGTAGGCGAACCCCACAGAGATGTGCTGGTTCATGACTACTATAAACTCTTGGATACGGCTCTTCCTGAGCCAGATAGAATGAGACAGTTGTTGGTTTGGTGTCTCAAGAAAAAATTGGAGGAAGAGGCTCCAAAGTCTACAGAAGACCAGACAGTAGTCAATATAGCCAAGGTGATCAAAGAAGAGATTCTTGGGGATCTCATGAATAAGCAGATATCTACCAGTTGGTATAGTTTAAGTCGCGATACTGCTGCTGCCGAATTGGGCGAAATAACTATTCCCAATCCCATTAATGTGACCAACCTTCAGAACATCGAAATCTATACCCAAAAACTCCACAGCCTAGCAAAAGAAAAGCAGTTGTGGCAGGCGTCGTATAAGAAGTGTATCGAGCCTATCACAAAGTTGAGTATAGATATCGACAGAGGAGATATTAAACTGCATATCGAGAGCAAAGACCTGATGAATGGAGTACTAGATGAAAAGATATTACAGGATATGACCAGCACCAAAGACGAGATCCGTACCCAAATAACCACTGGAGTAGAGTCTTCGGTCGACAAGCTCTTTCATACCAGTTACCAGATGGACAAAACCAAGCAGGTGGTACAAACACTCGAGACAAAATTCCACGACAAAGTGGGCACTTTACTAAAAGACTACATGACAAAGACCAAAATCAACAAGTACGACAGGTTGAGGCGGCATGACCACCAGAAGTTGTGGCCGTTGCCGTCCAAGAGTCTTGGGACCCGTGAGTTGTTGCGGAGTCTATCAAGAGTTAGCAAGCCAAGAACATAAGGCACCCAATTCAAAAGTGTTTCAGAGAAGTAAGCCAACTGTACATTAGGACATAATGATTACGAAAACAATGTATCTATTAATAACAAATTTATATATACTTAATACCAACGCAGTGTTCATTGCCTCTCACCTTAACGTCGTGTGTATTATTACTAGCAATATCATTAGCGGTTATATTAGCACTGACCTCAATGGTCACGAATACAATTGGATTAATAAATGATGATACACTGACATTAATATATTTCTCCGAGGATCCCAACTAATGGTGTGTTATTAGCACTTCAATAAATCTCGGAACAATGAACGCTTTCATAACGGCGTATGGGTAGCAATACTCCGAAGTTAATCTACACATGAGGAAAAGTGCATATACAATCTACAATATTAAGCATTGAATAAGAGTATTGATTGTGTAAGTATTGTATGTGTGAGCACTGATAAGTGTCACATTACGAATATCTAAGCAGATCATACGAACAGTATGTACCACTGACCAATGCTTCTCCGAACAATAGATCTTTAACGGTAGTTATTAGCACTGACCATAATACGATTCCAATAACAGTTGATAAATCTACAAAATACTCGAAATATATGTCATCTTGAGTTTTCGTATCTATGAAAGTTTGTCCCCTTTTATGTGGGGTTTATTATTAATCCATATACGATTATACCTCACATTATACTATTTTTTAGCAGGTTATGCGAACCAATTGTGTTGTACATTATCCCCAACATTGTGTTCTCATCCTAATGTAAATTATGTAATTTCTTAGCATACTCGGTTATCCATGTTTACAAAATATTCATCGTGGTTTGAGTTTCCCCCAGTGGTGTATGTGTATGTCTTCACAGTAGTCTATTTCCAATCAATGAATCAGTAGTTCCAGTCCAATGTTGCTGTGTTAACGGTAAGTGTTCTCCGATGTCGGGCTCTACTGTATGTAGTGGTTAGTATTTTAATGTGGAGCTACGGGTGCTCATAATTCCCCACAAATTCTCGCTACTTTTTTGCTCGGCATATAGCCCTGCCCCGCCTATAATTCTTCTCGCATAACAAACATCAGCATACCATCACCATAGCAGATCGTAGTTTCCCCAGTTATAAAGCCACGGTTTCCGCCATGACTTTGATGGGACCCATCACACTAGGTCGACGTCGAAAATCCACCTATCGCGCCCTATTTCTCAGTCTCAACATGGTCGCATTGGCCTTTACGCTTTTGGCCGTCCACTCGCTCTGGAGCGCCGTGGACGCCTACCCCATAACCGTTCGAAAAGCTGCATATTCAACATTTGCCAACGTTAGTCATGAGTCTGTGACACATGACTATAGCACCCTTTGGTCTTTAATTGACTCAAACACCAATAAAGAAGTATTTTCTCAGCTCAAATTTTCCGATGCTGCCTTCTATGACGTTGAATCGAATGTCGTGGGAACCGCAGAATTTGCTTCGGTGAACCAGTACCAGCGCCAGCCATACGTTGCTAACGGGTACATAGGTAGCAGAATACCCAATCTTGGACAGGGCTTCACTTATGACCAGCTATCTAGTGCTCCCGATGCGCTGGAAGATGATCTCAGTAATGGATGGCCTTTGTTTAACAAAAGATTTGCTGGTGCCTTTATTGCTGGGTTTTTTGATATTCAGGAAAAAGTGAACTCTACAAACTTCCCAGAACTTTACGAAAATGGCTACGAAAGTATCATTTCGGTGGTTCCCCAGTGGACATCTTTGGTTGTTTCCACCACCGTCAATGGCACTGAATTTACGTTAGATCCAGCTTTGGCCAGTTCTGATCTCGGCTCCATCAGTAATTATGTCCAGAACTTGTCTTTGTCGGACGGAATTGTCACTACTGAGTTCACCTGGTTGGACCAAATTCAGGTTAAATTTGAGGTTTTGGCCCATAGAGAAGATGTAAGTTTGGGTGCAGTTCACTTTGAGGCATATAACTTAGGAGAGAAGGCCATCTCCTTGAAGATTTCTGATGTTTTGGACTTTGAAACCTCTCAAAGAGCCCAATTGACGA
This sequence comes from Suhomyces sp. yHMH580, assembly GCA_030580235.1. Lineage (NCBI taxonomy): Eukaryota > Fungi > Ascomycota > Pichiomycetes > Serinales > Debaryomycetaceae > Suhomyces > Suhomyces sp. yHMH580. The sequence goes on along the minus strand of JAKTSN010000008.1, from coordinate 364,112 downwards.
ATGTTGGCCACGATAATGACGGTATATTTATCGCCTTCCAGCCCCACCAAATCGACTATGTCAACGGTGGAATCTACTCCACCCTTCGTTCAAGTGCCCATACCTCTTTTTCTGCTTCAAACTCCTCGGTATCTCAAACTGTTCAAGTGCCAATTGAACCCCATTCCTCTTTTGATGCCACCAAGTACGTGGGAATAATCTCGTCGGATTTGATCCCATTGGACGAATCTAAAATACTTGATTATGCCAAAAAAGTCTCTCAATCGTACACTGACTTCAATAGCGTCGTGGCTTCACACCAGGCAGCATGGTCAGCCACATTAGAACTGACTCCGGCAGTCACTTTCCCCGACGATTTGCTTCTTACTATGGCCACAAGAGCTTCTATCTATCACTTGACGGCAAATACAAGAACTGAAGCCGAAGGAGTGACTGCTGCGTTGGCTGTAGGCGGTTTATCTTCAGACAGTTATGGTGGAATGGTCTTTTGGGATACCGATTTGTGGATGTTTAACGGATTATTGCCGTTTGTTCCTTCCCACGCCAAATCCTTGATCAACTATAGAATTCATACCCACGAACAGGCTATCAAGAATGTGCCCAAGGGATATGAAGGTGCAGCGTATCCTTGGACAAGTGGTAGGTTTGGTAACTGTACTTCCACTGGACCTTGTCTTGATTACGAGTACCATATCAACCATGCTGTAGCTCAATCTGCATGGAACTTGTACTTGAGCGGTGCTGCTGACGACGAGTATCTTGAAACAGTGGCTTATCCGTTGATCGAAGACGCTGCCCGTTTTTACTCCGATTACCTTGTACAGTATAACGAAACCGAACAAAAATATGTCACCCACAACTTGACTGATCCTGATGAATATGCCAATCATGTCGATAACGGTGCTTATACCAATGCTGGTATCTCTAAAGTGATGAAATGGGCTGTTATCGTAGGCAACCACTTGAGCAAACCAATTCCTTCTAAGTACTTACAGATCAGTGATAACGTCTTGATGCCTGCAGCCGAAACGAACGTCACCTTGGAATACTCAGGAATGAACTCGTCCGTAGGGATTAAACAGGCCGATGTCATTATGGTCACTTATCCTCTTGAAAACGAAATGATTACTGAAGAACAGGCCTACAAAAACATGGAGTTTTATTCCCATAAACAGGTCAGTTATGGACCCGCTATGACCTTCCCTATCTTTTCCATCGTAGCTTCCAACTTGGCCACTTCCGGCTGTGCCTCGCAATCCCACTTGCACAAGGCAGTTCAGCCGTTCTTGAGAGGCCCATTTGCCCAGTTTTCTGAACAAAACAACGATATCTACTCTACTAATGGCGGAACCCACCCGGCTTTTCCATTCATGACTGCTCATGGTGGCTTTCTTCAGGCTGCATTACAAGGATTGATGGGTTTGAGGTTTGACTACGAGATCGTTAACTCCAAGTTGGTCAGAGTGTTGAAATTGGATCCTGTAGCATTGTCATGTCTTGGTGACGGTGTTCTTTTCGAAGGTGTCAAGTACAATAACCACTCCTTGACCTTAAAATCTGACAAAGACACCTTCACCATCACCAATAACGGCCCCATTAACGGTGCCTCCAATGCCACAATTAGAATCAAGTTTGCTGAAAGAAACCCCAAGGCAGGAACTTATACCTTAGAAGCTGGTGAAACCATCGAAGTTCCTCTCTACAAACCAGAGATGACATTCCCATCCAGTATATCTGAGTGTGGTTTGGCTCTGTTTGTCAACATTACCGATGGTGCCTTTGGGGATGTCCCAAATCTGATAAACGACGGCGACAACACCACCAGATGGCAAGTACAAACCAACGATACCACTGGTATTATTCTCGTAGATTTGAAGCAAGGCAGAAACGTGTCCAAAGGATTCTTCGACTGGGGTGACAAGCCACCTTTGCACTTGAAGGTTTCCTACTACGACCCGCAGGGCCAAGCGTTTGAGAACACCACTGATTTCTTGAGCAAGGTCGACTTTGGAAACGGCCTCTACAACAAGTATAAATATGCTAATACTCAAGGAAAATTGGTCAAGAAGGATGACGTCTTCACTACATTTTATGACCAGCCAGTGAAAATCACCGAGCCGTTCGATAGCCAAGAGTTCACCACCTTAGAGGTCCCCTATAGACACAACGCCACTACCGTAGAAGTGGAGGATCTGCTAGTTTCGAGGTTCCTTTTGGTTGAGGTGGAAGGTATACACAACACCGTCCCTATCGACGACGATAATGGCGGTGCAAAAGTATACCAAATTGTATTTTATTAGATAAATAGAAAAGTTATTGATTGAATGTATGCCCTAAATGAAAGTTGAATAAAGATGTAATCTCAAGACTTTAATAGGTACGTGAAGTAGTTTGCTCTTATTCGAAAGGAAGTATTTATGCAATTTTAGTGTTTTTGTTCATTCAACATTCCTAATCTGCTAGTAGAATAGGTACATTAATTATTGTTTAGTTATGGCCCTTATCTAGGAAACTATGTATTTTTCTTCATAGATACTTATGTACAATTAGCACAAGGAATTTTAGTGAATTAATAAAATTGAAATGGTTCGAAGAATCTGAAATTTCAACATAAAATATGAAATAAATAGAGGAATGAACAGAATTTTACAATGATAAATGCCAAAGTAATGTAATATTGTTGATCTTTTTGCATCAAATCGCTCGAAATCGTTCATACCGGTAGTGAGTTTGATTTCTACCTCTGTTATAATACGTTTAATCATTCTAAATGTATTGAAGTTTATCTTATCTATTAAGATTTGTAGTTATTCCTTTATTAATTATAGCTCTCGTGATGTAGTTTGTACATCATCTGAAACATACAAGATTCGAAAGATGCAGGTCTGGTCGAGTTAATTTAAGGAAATATATTCGATATATTAATTATATGACTTTAGGTTTTGGTTTTTATTTTTGGATCAGTACATGGCTTCAGACATGGTGATAAGACGTTTCACTCCGGTGTGCCAGTTGCCAAGTTCGTCGGCATGCTTGGTAGCTATGTCGACGTTTAACTTAGCTGCAGTTGGGAAATCTCTTGCCTTCAACGAACTACAAATGCTCTTCAAAGTTTCAATGTTTTCGTCACTCAACAAATCGTCATTGTTCAAATGGTCGAACAAGTAGTTAAGTCTGGTTTCCATATCTTGGCCATGTCTAGCAAACTTTTCAGGGATTACTGGTTTGATGGTGTTGAGAATTTCAGTGAAGGTTTCGAAAATAGGCAATGATTTTTCAGGAATATGGCTTCTGTCACCAGCTGGGTACTGAGGTTTTTCAGGCTGGGCGGGCTGCGAAGCGGGAGGGGCTGCAGGAGGTGCTGCTGGAGGCTGCTGACCAATGCTTGATGTTCTTGGAGGAGGTGGGATAGAGGTGAATGGAGGTTGGACTGGAGGTGTTGAAGCGCCATATCGCTGAGGTGGAGCACCAGATGAAGGAGGTGGAGCAGCAAAATTATTCAGTGGAGGTGGGGCACCGAATGATTGAGGAGGTGGAGGTGGAGTGGCAACCAGTGGAGTCAAAGAACCGGTTCTACCAAAGTTTACTGCTGGAGGTGGAGCATATGGATTTTTTGGAGGAGCACTAGTAGAGCTTCTTCCTACTGATGGAGATCCAATACCGTTTGGTGGAACTACATTACCTACGGAAGGTGGAGCATAAGCAACTCTTGCAGGAGAAGAATTCGCACCTTCAGCTGGAGCATATGGATTCTTCTTCGGAGGAGCAGAAACTGATTGAGCTCCAAATGGTGGGTTAGAAGAAAGTGGAGGTGTTGCTGGAGCCACTTCAACGGAGCCTGGTGGAGGAGCATACCTATTGTTCAAATGAACAGGTGCTTGGCGAGGCGATTGAGGAGCTGAAGGGACAGAAATACTTGAAGCAGAACGGCCTCCGATCTTAGGAGGTGGTGCAACAACCGAATTAACTGAAGCAGAAGTAGTCGAACCAGGTCTTTTTGGAGGACCAGGAGCTACTTGAGGACCAGGCGAGAATGGTGCTGCTGGCTGTGCTGCAACTACAGCAGCAGGAGCAGCACGACGAGGTGCGGCTTTGGGTTTGAAAGTATCAGGCAAATCGTTCCATCCTTCTGTATCCTTCTTGTACAGCTTGTTTGGGGCTACAGGAGGTGGGGAAACAACTCCACCCGGTGCTGGCTGTTGTACCGCTGGCTTGTAGATATTTGATGCTTGTGGGGCATAAGGATTGGAGCTAGGAACGGCTCTAGCATAAGGTTTAGCTGGCTGAGCTGGCTGAGCTGGCTGAGCTGGCGATCCATTGGCTGCAAATGGCTTTGCTGCTGGCTGAAAACCGGCACTTGGAGCAGCTGGAGCAGCTGGAAAACCTGGAGCAGCCGGTGTAGTTAAGGAAGCCGATGGGGCACGAGGAAGAGCTATTGAGGCAGGAACGCCATGAATTGTACCCAAAGCCGCCAAGTTTAATTTAGGCTCATTTTGCCTTGAGTAGGCATTTCTGGCTTGACTGGTCTTTCCGGTACCAGCGGAAATGGCTTTTCCGGAGGCTTTGGAAATTCTGTCCTTTTCAGTGCCAGCATATTCAGTAGGCAAAAGTTTCAAAAACTTCTCGGCCAAGTCAAACTCTCCGTATCCTGCAACCAAGTTGGCGTATTCCAAGATAGCCTTGGAAATAGCATCTACAGAAGGGCCGCTAAGAACACCGGTTTCTTTGGTGATGGTTCTGTAGGTGACGATTTTCAGAACAAAGTTGGTCAATGCTTCGAGACGTGCTTCTGCTGGCGACGTGATATCGGCGTTGTTTGACTTGAGCAATTCTGATTCGAAATCAGGTAATTCCTTAAGCCAGATATTGGCGATTTTATCCAAAGCGTTTCCAGCCAAGTAACAAGTAATGGCATTAGTTCTGCTATCCTTATCGTCTGACTTCAAAATACGGTCACCTAGCTCGGAGATTCGGTTGTGAAGATCCGAAGGGTCTGACGAAAAGGCTACGATGCTAGAAGCAATTTCTTTCCAGTTGGAAACACTCGCGTTGCTTACAATATCGGCAATGTTGTTGTTGGAAATATTGTTGACCACTCTAGAAAACTGGCTCTTGTCGTTCTTTTTGAAATAGACGTTTCTGACCTTTTGTTTGATTGAATCAGAGCTGTCTAATGATAAGATTAATGCTTCTACGAGTTTGTCCTGGTCAAGACAAAGCGAAACTGCCTCTTCGATTTTTTTGTTCAAAATAAGCTTGATAACCTTTTGGTTTTCTGGAGTATCATTTGAATCGATAAGTTGAAATTCGCCAGTTGGTTTAAAGGTATCAGTAATAGGATGATTTCCATTTCCAAGTTTATCAAAGAACATTTCTTCTTCTTCTTCTTCCTTCTCTTCTTCCTTTTCTTTCGGTTTTTGTTCTTTTGGTTTTTCTTCACTGATCTCGGTGTTGAGAATATGGTCTTTTCCATTTTCGCCCAACTTCTTCAATAGTTCCCAATCGGACTTATCGTTTTCATTAGACACCTTCTCCAACTTTTTTTCGATAATAGACTTGTAGTCGTCTGACTTTAATGCATCGAAAGATTGAGGATCTTGCCCTTTGACCACGAGTTTCAGGATATTCACTACAGATTTACCATCTTGGTCTTTAACTGAAACGATCTTGGAACCAAAGCCAAAACTGACACTCACCGGTCTTTTTAACCATTGAGGAGCTTGGTTAACTTGGAATACCGGCTGTTGGGTTTCAGTGGTCGAGATCTGGTTCCAGAAAACGCTGTCGTCAGTCGAAGTCACTTTGGTGCTTACTGGAGGAGAAGTGTCCTGAAGAGACTGGACAATGATCTTGCCGTCAAAAGAGGCAGTTGCAAAGATATCGGGAGTAGCAGGAGCAAATTTGGTGCGGAAAGCCCAGTTGGCAGTGGTGGGATATTCGCCCAACTTGGTGCCAGTTACTGGATTCCACAAGAAAGTGGAGTTATCTTTCCCACTGGAAATCAACAATTCAGGGTCCTGTTTACACCAATCTAAAGACAATACCCCCTTCTTATGGCCCTCCAAGATCATTTCTGGCTCATTAGAATTACGCAAGTCCCAGGTCAATATTAAAGGACACGAATCGCTGTCACTGGCCGTAATCAACTTGGTCGATTGGGTGGGGTGCCAAGCCACATGGGAAAAATTAGCTCTTCCGGAGGGCCCCGAATATGACAAATGCAACACTTCTCTCTTTGATTTCAAGTCCCAAATCGAAGTATAGCCATTTCCGCCCGTGCTGGCAAAAATGTGACTTACCGAGTTGTTCCATGCTACACTACCAACTTCGTCCATTGGCGTCATAGCCTGGCCAGGCGAAAATGGTTCACTGAATTTCTTGGTGTCCCAGATAAAAATCTGCCCGTTGGAGCCTCCGCTGACCAATACGTGGTCCTGTAAAGGATTGAATTCCAATGATCTGACGGGGCCAGTGTGTTTTGTAGACTTGTGAACTGACGACTTTTCAAGGCTCTTGGACTTGATAAGCACCTCGGCGTCCCATAACTCAACCACTCCGTTCTCAAACGCTGCTGCTATCAACCCTTGGGGTCTACCTTCAAACGGCTTAGACCACGCCAATGCATAGAACCGGTTATCGACCGAAGCTGAGAAAATCGGCTCATCTTTATTGGTGGCTGAAAAGGTATCCCAAACTTCTAAGGAGGCGCTGGAACTGAAATTGACATCCACGGCGCCTGCTACCGTACCGGTGGCTAACAAGGGTAAACTGTCCAGACTCCAAGCAAACGTCGAAGTCCGTGCTATCTCATTGATTTTGACCATCTTCAATTATTTCAATGGATTATCTCAATGGATTATCTCAATGGATTCTCTCAATGTTTCGTGGTATTAAACCAATTGGTAAAAGATATTGCTCAATGTTGTTGATCGATTCGACCAACACACCGATTGGTCACGTGAAAATGATTTTCACGTGACAGAGCGGATAATCACGTCGTCGTGGTTAGTACACGACTACACGTCGTGGTGAGGACACGGACTAATGGATTCACACTTCGTCGTTGGGTGTGTGATGTCTGGAAAGTGTGTGCTGATATGATTCGCACGTGTCGCTCGTTATATAGAATAAGCAATTCACGTATAGGTATTTGATTATTGGTCTCGAATAGCTCTACTTACCATATCAAGTAAATAAGTACGCCGCAATGAAGAGAAGCGATCACGTGATCGGCGTGATCAAATCCTTCTGTTTCGCTTTGCACGTGTGCGCGACCTTTCAGACCGGATCTCATGCCTCAACAGCAGGTTTTATATTGGCTAGTAAGCAGTCTGCAGGAGCCAATTGTAATATCTAAGGTAGATATTCAACCGATTACTGATACCATAATTAGGGTATTAGCTACTAATCATAGTGATTTAAGCTAGAATGTTTTTGCACTCTTTCTTTACAGTCAAGAATATTTGGTGCTCTCTATAGTAATGAATACAGTGCTCTTTATAGTAATGAGCAACGACAGATGTCACAAATCTCGTATAATTAGAATGACTAGTGTCTACCTCTCCTGATTTCTACTGCGTTGGGATCAGCAAATGCATGTGATGATGCTCTGTGTCAGGGTCCGCCCCACCTAAGCATTTATGCGCGCGGCGCGTATAAGCGAGTGGAACAAATTGTTAAAATACCATAATAGTGGTGAGTAAATATAAATATGGAATTACATTTTCAAGTCCCGACCAAATATCAACACCCACCACGATGTCTGCTGTAGTTTCCAAGCCAGCCAAGACAAGACTTCAGCTAGTGTTGTTTCTCCTACAAAGACTAGACCGCAGGGTGGTGAAACCTTCGGCCAAAGCGTTTTTCTTTGCCTACCTTTACGTGGTATTGCCTAAAGTGATCAACCATATTGTTGTCTCGGTCAAAAAGTCCAACTTTTCTAGTATTTTGCCTCGGGTGGGCACCATCTTGGCCAAGGCGTTCCACCCCAAGAAGTTCCCTATATTTGTTGCCGGGTTGGTGGCCGGAATCAATGTGTTGGAACCTTTGCTCTACAATCTCTTGAGAAACAACCGAGCACCCGTGAACTCGCTCTTTTTCTCCACCTTTGTCTCGGCATTGATTTCGGCTTTGGCGTTATTTCCGCGCTACCAGGGCCATATTTTGAAGTATGGTCGCTACTTCTCGCTTGATTTGACGTTGTTGCTAGTGACCAGAGCGTGTGATACCGCGTTGCTGTCGAACTTGGCCAAAATCGCCCCGGCCAGTCTCGCTGGGTACGGTGACGGGATCTTGTTTCTGACGTCGTCGGCCGTCATCATGTATTGTTGGTTCTTTTATCCCGAGAAATTGCCTCCTGCTTATGCAAAGTGGATCACCTCGGCTGCAAACATGGACGACGAGTTGGTGATGCTCTATAGAGGATTGAAGCATGGCACTTTGAAGTATGGCGAGAGCCATGCTCTTCAGGAAGAGTTGTGGCCCTTGTGTGATAACTACGGCCAGGACCGCAGCTTCGTCGACTTGCAGAAGCTGCAGCCGTTGGACTGCAAAGTGATCCACTCGTTTAAAACGGACAACTGCGAGTTGCATGCGCTTTGGCGGTGGTGGCGCGGGTTTGTGTTTGCCATTAAGCTTTACGGTCCGTTGAATGCGCTCGTGTTGTTGTTTCCCAAAAAAACCAAAATGAGCACACGCATCATAAACGCCATTACCGGTTCGATAAGATCGTCTTGCTTCTTGGCCACCTTCATCGTTCTCTGCTGGTACCCAGTGTGTCTCGTGCGGTCGCGCATCTTCCCGCGTTTGTTTCCCAAAGTGGCCCGGACTTACTGGGACGACACCATTGCGCCTGCTGCTGGCTCGCTTGCATGTGGGTTCTCGTGCTTTATTGAGCGCGCTCAACGCCGTAAAGAGTTGGCGTTGTTTGTGGCTCCCAGAGCCTTGGGAACTTTTGTTTCTCTGAACCCCTCCCGCAAAAACTTACAAAGCGAGAGCGTGGTGTTTTCCTTGAGCTTGGCCACTTTAGTAGCTTACTCTCGTAGTGATGCCTCCAAGGTCAGAGGTTTGTTTGGTAAGGGTCTTCAACAGGTTTTTAAACCATACAATTAACCAGTGAAGTTACTCTTACACTCTTATTTATTATATACTACCCCCTTATACTATAATATGTGCTACACTCTTTATCTCATTAGACATCTGTTCAATTTCAGGGTCAATCAAAATAAGAGAAGTAATGAGAATGTTCACCGCAATACAACCCAGCTGATAAGCCTTCGGGAATTTAACAGTAGTACATTATCATATTACACCATTATACTACCTCTTTTCACAATTATATATCCTTTGCTCTTATACTACCCTTACTCTCATATAACCCTATACTATTTTAGTCATTACTAAATTACTACTCTTGAATTGTATTTTTGCAACATTTATCTTCGCGCCAAAATGTGGTTTTCTGGGAAAAAACAACCACTTTGACCACTTCGATAGTAACATTATAGAATTGTTTACCAATGGCATGCTGGACGATACCGTACATCATGAACAAAAGGTGATGGAGTTTGACTTCCAGTTTCCCATCAATCCTTCCAACAAAAACCTCGACCACCTCCACTCCGATATCAAGGCTCAAATCGGCTTGCCCAACGATGCATCCATCGATTATCTCTTCAAGTTGGTGTCATCGTTATGTGACCCGTATACTCAACCAGAAGAGAGTGAAGATACTATATTGAGCTTGGATTGCATTTCCGACTTGGTGTTGGCATTGGTTTACTCCAAATACGTCCAGGATAACCATAGCATGATCAAGGAAGACAAAATCGAAGTAGATTCCATCAAGTTTGACATTTCCATCCAAATGTTTTGCTTGTTACGACTCTTGAATGGGTTTTTCAAAGCTGAAGACGAACTCACCACCCGTTATGTTAATAACGACGAAGAACATTGGCAAGAGAACTTGAAGTTATGGACTCCTAGCTCGTTACGAGGCATGAAAACGGTTTATTTAATGTGCTGTGTACTTATTTTGGCAATTTATAAGCTATTTCACCCTGAGACCAATGAAAAATCGTCTGGAAAGTTTTCTCCTTATAATCTTATGAACAATCCGTACCTCCACTACTTTCTCAAAATATGGAAATGTCACACCAATATCATACTTCTTGGGCTAGAAATCGACCGAAGAATCGAGTTTAATAACCACGAAAACGGCGAATCAGCTCAAACCCCCGAGATAGTCAAACAAGTGTTAAAAGGCTCGTCATCCATTCGATACGTTCTTTCATGGATCATTAACCAAAACCCGTCGCTGTTTTATGATGACGACTATGAAGAAATACAACTGTTTGAGAATCACGATCTAAAGAATGAGTCGCTTGTCAACTTTATCCAGCCAATAGTACGAAAGAAAATCAATGGAGGATCACTTCTGATCGATATGAGATTAGTCATAATAGGTTTATTGATATATAATTGCGGCATACTGTTTAGCTCAGGCAAGTTTGACCGTCATGACCAACCGTCCAAGAACGAAGATGAAGCTGCCAGAAGACTCAATAGGTCAAAACCTATTACTGAACTAGGAGATATATTGATTGATTTGGAATATGATGACAGATTTGATGAAGATATACGGTATATTTTCGAGTATGAATACGACGACTGGGAAGATGATGAGGAGGAAGAAGCAGAAGAGTCTCATCAAATTCGTGATGAAGAAACCCCCCTGATTAGTGTCGGTAACGTGGATGAAGGAGATTTGGATGGAGAAGTTTTGGACTCAAAGAGTGATATACAGGGTGGCCCCTCAGCTATTCGATCCACTGATTCTCTTTCTATTGAATTCGACGAATTTGGTAGAGATTGGAGAGATTTACCAAGAGGTGAAAACGACCAATATAGCGATTGGTTTATCAGCAAGGTTGTGGAGTTTGATTTGCTACAAGATAAAGAAGATTCCAACGATTTCTTCACCACATGGACCGAACTCTATGAAACTTTCGAATTTTTGAGCACCACCAGTATAGAAGGTGACTTGGAAGCAGAAAAGAAAGTGGGGCAGGTCTTAATTAACACTATAGCCCAAGCAGTAAAGAACGAAATAGAGTCAAAAAACTACAAGCTGAGTGACTCCGCCATAACACCAGACAAAATATACCAATATTGGTTTAGTTCTGCTTCAGAAGACGCCATTCAGGTCACACAGGAAAACAACAAGCTCATCGTGCCGATTCTCAACATCACCAAGTTCGAAATTTTTCTTCACAACAACAACAAGCTCGTGAGGTGTCTTATGGATGAAATGTTGATGTGCAGCGGGTACAGACGAGTTCTTATCTGGTTTCTTACTCATAATGTGAATCTCTCGACGCTTTTAATAGACTATGTATTTGAATTATTGGTAGGATTACGAGGAGATCCCAAGCGTCAGTCGCCTTATAAATTCAGCAGAAAGGGCAAGAAGTTGGTGTTGAGTGAAATCGAGCAGCTGATGTTGTTGCACGAGTTTCTTACCAACAGCAGTATCTATTTATCGTCCACTGAAGGCATCGAGATCGAAAACGGGTACAAGGTTGTGTTGGCCGAGTCGATCGCCACGAAGTACATGTCGCTTATGTGTCTTATGATCAATCAGCTTATCAATTTGGGTATCATAGATTTGGACAGAATGAACAAAGGCGACGAAAAGGCAGAAGACGATATTCACGACTATAGAAATGAGTTGAGAATATTGTTAATCGGCTGGATTGGCAAGTTGCCCGAAGCAAGACAATTATACTTTAAAATCAAGAGCTCCGAGAACACTGAGGAGAATGAATTGGAAGCCACTTACAATGAACCACAGCTCACCACTGAGCTACCCGAGCATTTGCTTGAACTTTATGATAGCATGAGCACTAGTGAGATCGCTGATGATCTCGATAGTAATCCTGCTCACATGAAAACCACCGATATATTTGTTCGAGGACTTGAAGAGTGTATTAATTTAATGCTTGGAAAAGACCCAAAAATCAGTTCGTTTGATTTAAAAGACACTCAGACGTACTTCCGGTTCTTCTTTGACCATTTTAATACTCTTTGTAAAATTGAGTATATTGCCGAGTACTTGTTTGACAAGTTTGAGTCGATTATTTCCACAGGCCAGCTCACCAAGCCGGCGGGCTTAAGTATGCCTGTGGAGCCACAAAATAATGACGCCCCAGCCAAAAAGAAGAAGAAGAACAAAAAGAAGAGCAATAAGAAAAAGAGGTAAAAATTATCAGTACAAGTAAAATCACAATATTAGTACACGTAATACACAACAAGGTCAGTAATGCGTAGTTAATGAGTCAATTCAAAAGCTTCACCGGATTCTGACAAAATTTGAATACTCATGAGCTACAACTTTCAAAGGGAATATAGTTAATGCAAATTAATCAATTATAGTACCATTATTAATGAAAATGTCGACTATAATTGCTGAAATGTTGCTGCATCACATCACATCGCTTTTGGATAAAGGTCGGACGGGTGGATTTATCACATTTTTGCTGGAAGCTGCCTTCAAACCAACGTAGCCTATTATGGAGGTAGCGAAAAATTGGCCGGAATGTTATTTCTGGTGATAAGATGTTGGTCAGGAGAAAGACAGTTCAAATACACCCTGAATATACATCCTACGGTGATTCACTAATCTGTTGTCAACCAGTAAGATGCAACGATAGCCAAATGTAGGGTATGCCGCAGAATGTAGTCACAAGATACATAGCGTAGTTTACGTTAAGAGCCCTTTCATGTAATTGGGTGCAAAATCTTGGGTCGCGGTACATTAGTTAGATAACACTAATGACGCAATAGCAGTAGGTGTTTTCGATATTTGTTCATGTTTTGTACAACATTGAATAATCAACATCGACTGTTGTAGAGTTTTCGCAGCACCTTCGCAAAAAGAAGTAGAATCTCAATTGCAAAGCCAACTCAAAAAATAAAAAACGATCGATTCATTGGTTACCCACATTCCTTAATTATTTTAGTTTTTCGATTTGGTCACAATCAAACTAAGACAGGTCCATTATGAGCGGACTGCTCTATCTTTGACATCAATAACGATACTGACCATTAAGAACCATCACACATGGAAAAAATCCAAACTTCTATAATAAAATAAATCTATATTTTTTTTTTTTGAACTACGTTCCCGAAATATCTCTTAATTCACTTATATAAGATAAAGCTACATGTTATAGTTATATAAGTAGTAATATGTAATCGACATATTCTACTGAGACATATGTAGTGCCAATGATATTGATAGTCCTGGAATGGTCTGCGCACTACTTCAACCACGACTCGGTCTTAAAGAGGCGTCGACTCTGCCACCTGGGAGCCACCAAGAATGTTTAAAACTCCATTGAGACCTTTATTTGCTTCCAGTCGTCTCAACTTCTCTAGAATGGCTTCCATCACACCTGTATGTCAATTTATGTGGATGGATTTGATGAATTTACTTTACTAACATTTAGGTTAAATCTGCAAACGCCCCACCACCTGCTGCTTCGTACTCGCAAGCTATCAAGGTTAACGGTAAGTGATAAAACACCTATGGACATTAAACTTTATACAGTAAAAGTTCGCACTACTAACATCCAGGATTCATTTACGTTTCGGGCCAAATTCCTTACACCCACGAAAACAAACCATTGCCAGGCAACCCCACTATTGAGGATCAAGCGGAATTGGTGATCCAGAATGTATCCAACATTTTGGAGGCTGCCAACTCTTCATTAAAGCACATTGTAAAGGCCAACATCTTTTTGACCGACATGGATGATCAATTTGCCAAATTCAACTCGGTCTACGCCAAGTACTTTAACGACCACAAGCCAGCCAGATCATGTGTGGCTGTCAAGAGCTTGCCACTTGGTGTTCCTTTGGAAATGGAAGTAGTTGCCATTGAAAAGGGAGAGACTAAATTGTAGTTATGTAATTTTCGAAATGCAATAAATAAAGAGCAATATATAAGCCAATAAATCAACAAATAAACTCTAGTCTATATTTCCACTCGTAAGTTCTACAGCTTAACAGCAGTGTACGTATGCCACTTATAATCTCCGTCCTATCTGTGTTAAATGTTCTATTTGTTGGCACTTGAGAGCCCCTAACCATTTACCATGCATCTCTATTTACCCACACATTTCCTTCTATCCTTATCGGGCCCTGTGCAATCAAATGTGGGTATTATCTGGGGTAGTTGTGCTCTCTCAGCATCTGCGGTTGCAATTCCGCATCCTACATATTAGGGCACTAACCCTAGATGATGTTTTGTTCACGTGCACTGGTCCATCCCTTCCCGCACCTGCATTCAGTGCAAAATTTTCGTCGCACTAGCGCTTAGTGCGTAGTACGGAGGCTCCGAAAATTTTGTAGGTTGGGCTGAATTTTCAAATATACAAAATAAGTTTTTAGGCTCTTTTTGATTCTTACCATAAAGCATATATCGACTTCAAAATGGCTCAACGTGTTACTTTCAGAAGAAGAAATCCATGTATGTAATGACCACAGAGTTGTCAGAGAGAATAGTCAGTTAGTTGGGTAGAACATCTTGATAAAATGAAAAGCATCAATCTCAACCACCATCACTCAAGAAAATTAGACTAAAATATGACAAATCGATAAAAGTCAACCATCGCATCCAATCAACCACATAAAGCTTACTTGATGATTCAAACTGCCTATTCTCATTGACTAGTTACCTGATTAGTTCCAAGCAACATATACTAACATTATAGACAACACCAAATCTAACAAGATTAAGGTCGTCAAGACCCCAGGTGGAAAATTAGTCGCTCAACACGTCAAGAAGATCGGCTCTAGAGTCAAGTGTGGTGACTGTGGTATCGCTTTGCCAGGTATCGCTTCCTTGAGACCAAGAGAATACGCTCAAATTTCTAAGACCCACAAAACCGTCCAAAGATCTTACGGTGGTTCCAGATGTGCCAACTGTGTTAAGGAAAGAATTGTCAGAGCTTTCTTGATTGAAGAACAAAAGATTGTCAAGAGAGTCTTGAAGGAACAACAAGAAAAGGAAAAGAAGTCTGCTAAGAAGAACGGTAAGAAATAAACTTCTGAACTAATGTCATGATTGTAAATTTAGTCGTTGGTTTCAATGGTAACTTCTATGTAAATTCTTTTTATAACTAATACATACACGTTTGATCGACAAAATGCGTCGTTCTTTACAGCCAAGTTCTTAATAGGACGAAAGAAATTTTTAGCCCTTTTATGTGTCACGCGCGAGGCTCTTTTTTTGGCTCTTAGCTCCCTGCTGTGCGGGACCAGGATTCCGATGCCATACAAATGCGGGATCAGGGTTCCTTGTCATGGAGTGGCAGCCATTTGTAGCAAGCAGGAGAGGTTGTGAGGTAGCGAATATTTTTATAGGATATTGCGTCCCTCGTTTCTTTTCAGTGGTTGTTATCGTTTTGGCCAGGTGAGATCGTCTTATCGGAAAACAATAGCCAACCTTATCTGGATGAGATGCAGCCCGCCGAGATACACATATAATAGGCTTTGATTCCTTGAGTATATTCTCTCGCTCTTGTAGTCACACTACTCTAATAGATGCCATGGACTCTGCTAGACTATCAAACTTGGTAGAAAACACTTATTTTCCCCCTCAAAAACCCCTAAAGAACCTTCAGGTACCCCCTTACCATCCATGTTTGATTGTTCAAGACTCAAACACTGATGTTAATAAAATAAAGCCTTGCGGCTGTGCGGATCGTTATTGCGTCAAAAATGCTCCAAACTGGATTCCAAGAGCAAAAGGTTGACCTCTCTGTTGACAAGGTGTCTCCTAGATTGAGCCCTGCAAGTTTAAGTATAATACAACTTTATTGGTGATTATACTATTTAGTATTTGAAATAAATAAATAGAATATTCATTTGGATCTTTAGACCTCATTTATCGTAACGAATGATGGAAGTTGTCGAATCGACCCGTTTTTTCATCGGAATCAAACTCGCTGAACGAGCTATTGTTACTTTTCAAGGTACTGAATGACAATTCACAGTTACTTCCGAATATCAAGCCAGGATGGAAAAACATGAAAAGCACTGTGGCAATGAAAACCAACGCAGCGTCTAAACTCATAGGAAATGCTTCACGTGTGATCAATGAGCCATTCCATCCTTCGGCCAACTCGACTACCCTGTAGACACATCTAATATATACTAGTATGACAGCCACCAATAAGACGAGCGGTAGGTACTCAAAGTAGGGTCTTTTTCTGGTACCTCTATACTCCGGGTTATAAAACGGTTCCAAATCCCTTCTGAGTGTTCTACCTCTCTTGGTAACAAACAAGATACTTAACAAATTTTTGCACCCAAATTTTACGGTGCTGGTCATTTTGAAAAATGCTCTGTAGTAAAAGTCAAATAAGAAGTAAATAAAAATACTCATGCAAAAGACTTGAGTTGCGATTCCACCGACCATTACATGGGTTCCAGGGTCCAAGTTCTGATGGTTTTTCAATGCCATTGATGCAATACCTCCTCCGGCGGCTTGAACTATCAAACTGACTACATCACAAACCACAAACACATAAGAAAACCACATCGGTTTCAATACCGAGGTTTGACGTCCATGTATCACAATTAATTCAGCCAACAAAAAGTACACTCCCGCCATCAAAAACGCAGGTGCCAATGTTAGACACACAATTTGACATAAAAATGCATCCAAATCGCCATAATTATCATGCGCGACAACCCGAGCAACATAACCGGCAAACTCGGTCGCAGTACCCAAGAAGACGCATAATGAGAAGTAGTATTGATTGGTAAAGGCCGCGATTACTGAATGAATGACTAGTGCTATGCCATATAGAGCCGTGAATAAAATATTTGGGATCAAGTTGGGGTTGAATCCAAAGTAGTTGGGAGGGGTGTTGAGGTCTATTAAGTTAAGGGTCACATTGTAAAGAGCTTGGGTTGCGAATGGTAGTTCCTGAGTGGCCGTGGCAGTGGCAAAGTATTTTTGAAGACTTATCACTGTCAATGAAGCCAATGCCCCTCGTATATCTTGAGAAATGTAATAAAGTGATGTCACGTCAGTTTCTGTGTGAGCAACTGAAGAGGCCAGACTAAGCACGCTCATCAAGCTGGATGCCAAGGTGGGAGTCACTGTAGTCAAATTCGGTGATGTTGTTGGAAACGATGTCGGGGCCCAAGTGCCCATAGTTCCATTGATAAGAGAAAATGAAGATGTAATTCCTGTAGAAGTAGTATGCATGATGGAAGGTCCTTTTGGGGTATTAGCTGTAAAACTCAGATGGTTACAGATGAAAATATGATCAAAACAGATTTCTGGGTGGTATATTATGATATTAGTAGTTATGCAGTGGTCTTATCTTGTCTCGTGCTCTATAACTCCTTCTAGTTTTTACGAGACCGAGATAATTGGAACCTTATCAAGATTGAGTGGTTCAAGATAGACTTTTTTGATGTCTTGTAAGTAGTGGATCCGAAAGTCTTGAGAAGCCTCTGGAGTCTCAAGCTTATGGGGATTAGTATGAATTAAATGGTACTGATTAATTTCAATTGAAAGAATTGCAATTCCCAGACAATAGAGAACATAATAGAATATAAAAAAGAAACATGAAACTACAATAGCAACCCGATGAAAAGCGTGTAGGCTATTGATACAAATCAACTTGATATAGAGACATTGTCGGCCTCAAACAGTTGCCGTTCGGGCTTAGTTGGACTAACTGGGGTGACACCGAGCAGTTCATTAGGTTGATCTGTCCATCAACCATCAACTGTCAAAGTTGACGTGCGCAGCGGTGCACCAGAATTATAAAATAGTTAAGAGCCACGTAGGATCAGCAGCGCCGAGGCAGGAACGGCATATGTACGAGAATATTTTTCCAGCCAACGCACAATCCAGTACTTCGAGTGCGACTCGCGTATGCATTGCTGCAATAGCCTGACAATTGGAAGCCAAGACCCTCAAATCAACATCCTAGCAATCAAATGAAGCCGTCCTGCTGATCAGAAGAGCCCGCCAGGGAAACACTTCTTGGCTATATAAACATTGCTCAATGAAGCCAAGCAAACCATGAAAACCCCTAGCCTATGAAGCCCCGTCTCACCTACAGAACACGATAAGCCTGATTAGAAAATAGCTATACTGAGAGCGACAAGAATTCGGAAATTGCTCCTGCATTAGTTTGGGGACCTTTTTACTATTATGCCACTGAAAAGCCCGAACGGGAAAGGTTTTATTGTTCCTGAATACGTGTTTCTGCGCCAAAATGTGCCGAAATAATGTGTTAAGCCTTATTACCGCACTGCAGAAAATATTTAAGGTACTAACGCTCGTGCCGTTAGAGTCACTGTTAATGGCAAGCTGGCGAGACCAATGCTACGTTGATTTGCAATAGAAAGCGACATTCTGACACTGTGGTTATATGAAAACAAAAGTGCACCACCTGTCTAGAACTACATGTCTTGAATTACATATGCCTAGATTTCAATCCTAGTAAGTCATGATATATTTGTATTGGTACCATTTCTCCCCATTTTAAATCGTACGCGTTTGACATAATGCAACACTATCCACACGTTTTCCAGAGCAATGATGTTCGTGTTGGATTATTGTCGGTTCATCATTTTATTATACGCGTTTCGATGAGTGCTAGGATTTTAACTTCTAAAGTAATATATTTTGGTGAATTATTTATCTCAAGGCTACTGGAAAGAAAATTCGATATTGAATGTATGCTTGGTTTGCAATGCTGTTACTTTTGATTTTACTTTTCGAGTGAGACGTTTTAATTTGGTTCGTTATGCACTAATTCGTTGGTGATTTGTTCTCTTTTCCAGAAATGCAACAATAAATCACCATAGTTCTGCAAGTCTTCTACGGAGATCATCAACTTAAAATCCAACAAGAGCAAAAACTGCAACTCAAGGTAGTTCAACTCTTCTAAAGGTAGTCCACCCACTTTTGCGTATCTTAAATTCTTGTAGAATATATCGGAGAAAAACTTGGAAGAGACTGTGATACCAGAAATAATCAATCTGTGGATATTGTACGAATCCATCACGAACAACTGTTCAGAATCCTTGCCTTCGGTGTCTTTGGGATCCAAATTTGAGCTATCCTTCTTCTTCTGCTTGAGATTATTGGCTTTCTTGGCGATCCGATCGAAATACACCAAAAGCGAGAGAAACACCTCTTTGGTGACAGGGCAGTATTTCAACACTCTGGCCAAGTAGGCATTTAAGGAGATTCCCGGTACGTTTGTGCCATGAAATGCTAGGACGTTGACCAAGTACTTGTTCTTCATTTCGTCGTCTTCATCGTCGTCATCGTTATCATTATCGTCTTCTCCAGAATCGTCGTCCTCTTCCACCTCAATCACATTATTTTGGTTGTTGTTGTCATTGTACGAATCGTCTACATCAATTTTATCGTCGCCATCTACATCTCTCTGTCTAGCTCTTTGCCTCAGTCTCTTTTCGTCCTTCGCTTTAAGACGTTCAAGTTTTTTCAATCTCTTTTCCTCCTTCATTTTATGCCTGATTGCAATGGTCTTGTCAAAGTGATTGGGATGTAATTTGTCATTGGCTTCGATGATCTTAGTCAACAAACACGACAACATTTCAATCAAGTCGTTGACGGGATAGTCGACGATATTCATGTGTTCTTCGTATGCCGAACCTTCGGCGGTGTTTGAGGGTGATCCAGCACCATCTTTGAGATTCAAGTTCTGGAGAAATTCCGTATAAGTCATGTAATGATCGGGTTCTACCGAAAAGAATGGTTCTGGAATTGATTGAGGTGCCGTAGAAGTAGATTGTGTTGTTTGAGCTGAAGAATAGCTCGATGGGAAGTTGGTGTCAGATTGACTAGCCACGTTTCTACTATTATATGAAGGTTGAGAAAACCCGCCGTTACCTGGAAGTGAGTTGGGAAATCTATGCAGTTGTGACAATGAAGACTGTGATGACTGTTGGGGAAACTGGGAACGGTTTTGGTCCGGAATATACATTCCCGAAGAGTTGAAGCTGCCCAGATGGTTGGTGTAGCTGGAAAGGTTTGGGAGGTCTCTGGTGTAGCTGGCTGAGCCCATGGAGACGTTGGTGGTGGGAATAGCACTAGGATATATGCCGTGGCCCTTGAAGGAGGACGAATGGGGATGTACAGGCTGAAAACTAGTGGACTGCGGTATAAAACTGGACGAGTTATGAAGAGATGGAGTGGCTGAGGCAGACGAGTACGAGCTGCTCACCACAGTAGGAGCATTGTGGCTAGAAGGAATGTAGTTGATGGAGTCTTGGGGAGTATTGTACTGGTGGTAGCTGTTATGGGCCGTATGGTAGGAATTGGGCTCAAAATGGTCCTTGTTTCTGGATAGACTGGACGATATCGAGCCGTAGCTGGGCGGGTCGGCCAGTGCTCCTTGATCTAGCAGCCCTGGAAGAATCTGGTGGGCCAGGGTGTTGGAGGAGGTGGAAGTGGTTGATGAAGATAGAAGGGTTTTGGTGAGATTGGATATTTGACTAGGTGGTTTTGACTGAAACGGAACGGGTCCGGGCTTCTCAGATGTAGTGGTGGTCTGGTTTTCTTGCGTTTTGTCATTTGGGTTCGGCGAGCTGGAACGTTCGTAAACTTGCTCTAGGGTGGCCGAGGAATTGTTGAATTGAGAACTCATACTAAATGGGGTTGATTAGGTTTAAATATGATGTAAACAACATACAATGATCTGTTTGTTAGTAAATGCTTGTAATGCAATTTCACAGCCTAGCACTAAGACATCCTAGCACTTATGGGCATCCGAGCACTTATGGGCATCCTAGAACTTATGAATGGTCCTTGTTATGATAGTTTGGTAGATACATACATGTATATAGTTAAACCCTAATGCAATTATTGGCAATCTAATTCTTGGTCTGCCTAATTGTCTAACTTGCTAGGATGTTTTTTTCCTCCCTAAATTTTCGTCCACTGAGCTGGTAGAAATGTATCAGCGAAATAGATGATTTGAAGTTTGTTGGGAAAACGCAGTGAATGAAGAAGTAGATTCACTCCAAAGATCAATACTAAGTTGTTGTGGGATTGGTAAAATTGCCGTCGTGGTTGAAGATCACGGATTCGAAGGCCGACTCACGTGGCGGCGGTTGGCAAAAGAGTCACGAGGCTCCATCAATTATTTCCACCACCGCAAATTGCACTCAAATTGCACTAGTGCACCTTAAGGACGAAAGTGGCACCGATGTCGACCGCTTCTAAAATTACGTTCGGGCTCACTTGTATGCTGGCCGCCGGCGCATTTGTCTTCATCAACTATTCACAACAGGCCGAAAGAGCCGCTTTGAGACAGGGACCCATCAAGGATGCTGCCAGAGTCAAGGCCAAGCAAGAAATGACCAAGAAACAATTGGCCAATGAGTTGGAGCATCGTGAGCAAATTGAGTTGAGAGAGAAGTACGAAAAAGTGCAGCCTCTTAGCGGAGATATTATTCGCGGCGAAGAGCAGTAATTCTTTGTAAATAGTGTAAATAGAGTCTACAGCTGTGTGTGTTCTTGGAGACACCAAAGAGTGGACATACCCAATAAAGGTAAGCCTTTGATGTACTATGATGCACCGTCTTTTGTTGTTCAAACACAAGACCAGGTTCTGCCTCAATTGACTTGCCAATACGGTTCGTCCAGAGCAAACAAGTTTACTCCAAAGAAGATATCGGACCGTAACGTAGTCGGCATATGCTGCCAGCTGGTCCCGCCAGAACCAACGTCTGTGTTCGTTAATGAACAGAAAAGACTGGCAAGAAAACTTTTTTATATAGGGAAGGTCACGTGAAACTTGGGCCTAAACGATTATTACGTGATAGGTGTTAGGCCATCGCCAGGCATCGCTGGTCATAGTCTACTGTCTGGATTAGTCTACTGTCTGGAATAGTCTAGTACTGTGGTGCCGTGTATTTGTTTATTACTCCAATTTGCCTATAACCCCTTCGTCGTCGTCGTGAGTCTGGCGCTCAATCTCATCTATACTATCGAAATTGGGACGTTCGTACGGCGAGTCAGGCGTGGGCGAGCCGTGGTGGTGGATCTTATAAGACGAAGAGGGAGACTTTAAATTATCTTCTTCGTCGTGGTGGTGTGCATCTACTATGGACATTGCTCTGGTTTTTACACCATCGATTTCTCTCTTAACATCCAAATATCCCCCAATAGTTCCAGAGGGTAAGGAAACAGGCCCGTTTCTGGGTGCCGAAGGCGGGTACTGACTAATAGAATGTGATCTTTTATCTTTAATTCTTCTTATGTCATCCACATAGTTTGGATAGTAAGAAGGTGTGTGATACGACGGTTTGAACGTAGGTTCATTTTCTTGAATATCCAGACTCTTTGTGTATGGAAGATTGACGGAGTTTCTGCGGGATCCACCTACACTCACGCTATCATTCATTCCTACCAAAATACTGGCTGCTTCCAACAATTGGACCTGTTGGTGCTTTGAAATGAGGAGTTTCTTGGTGACATTCCATTCAGGTGTATGTTCCCATAGGTGCTTTGCAAGTGACGATATGTGTTTGTAGCCCTTTCCACAGGCCTCGCATCGAAGTTCTTCTTTCAACCTTCCCGTTTCTCCTTCGCTGATTCTTCTCACGACAAACTCTCGTGATAATGTAGGTACTGAGGCGGAGAGCTGTGTGTGGTTGGGAACAGGTCCATTTGTGTGGTATGAGTTGTGGGAGTTGTGGTGGCTGGGGTAGTGGTGAGAAGGTATCGTTTGGTGGTGCTGGTTGAGGTTTTGCTGGTGCTTTGTGGGTATCACGTATGGCGTAGAATTTCTTCTATTATATTGAGTGGCAGTCATCAAAAAAAATTTAGTGTATTCGATTAAACACTAACGGACTTTGTAGGAATGACTATAAGGAGTAGCTTTTGTGAGGAATGTGTATAACTTTTATCAAAATTAGGTATAATTTCGATTAAAAATAAGTATTATTGTGGGGTGGTGTTAGTCTAGTGATGGCCCAGTGGTGATCGAATTAATACAAAAATGAAGATAAAGCTTTCGCCTGTTATTCTAACCGTGGCTTCTATCTATGAGACTTGGTCTAGCCAACTCGAATGAACTAGGTAAGAAGTAGGTGGTATGTAAGTGTCTTGAAACTCGAAAAGTTGTGAATTTTTTTTTTGATGGCTAAAAAAACTGCACTCGCAAGACAATGAACTGCAGGAGAAGAACTACTAGAAGTGAAATTGGAGTCTAGTATGGTATGGGATACTGCTACAGTAGCCAGTGACACTAATTACACCAGCTGTATACTACTACAGTGTTCCTTTATGGTGCTTTAAGGTGTTTATGGTGTTTATGGTGTTTTATGGTGGTTTCTCTAGATTATTACACAGCGAAGACCCTCAAAGTGCGCGTGACAATTATAAATACAATCATTAAATAAGTCAATTTAAGCATATTGATATATTTTTAGGAAACTTAGTGTTGAAATCTTTGTCAATTTGATTACATTTCTTGATGACCTTTGAAAGTTTAAGCTTAAATTCAAAGTAAGAAATTGTTTAAAAATATTTTAGCAATCACGGCCAAATATATAGAATTACTGCGAATTTAGTAACAATTATGACAATTATGTATTAATTGACAGCTAAAAAGACTTGTCGTCGATCTGTTGGTCGATGTGTTCGCCTGCGACAGGATCGGCGTCGATTTCAGAGTATAGTTGGAGATCAGAGTTCTGGCCTGCATCGTGGACTTCCTCGTCCTCCACCGCGGTGGCTTGAAACCCTTCCTCGGTAGAGTACAAAATAGTTTGAATTTTTTTGGTGAGATCCACTACAGCCAACTCCTTGAGCTGAGCAAAGTTGTTTGTTTCGACGAGATCATTGATATTTTGCACCAAGATCTCGATCTCGCGTAGTTTGTTGAAGTAAAAGTTACGTTCTGTCTCCAAAGTCTCTGCTGAAAGTCGATATTCCTGAATCTCTTCGTTCAACTGGCCTACTTCAGATAGTGCTTCGTTCAACTCTTTGTTCAACTGTATCACTTTGGACGAGTTTTGGAGCTGTGACTGAGGAGTGATGGAAGAGCGCGACGACCCGGAAGACACACGTCTGGGCTGTGGGGTATTGACCGCATTGGCTGCCAATTTGGGGCTGTGAGATAACGTGCTTCTTCTAGAAGTGGGGTTAGATGCGAGGTTAGATGTGGAACTATTGGAAGGGGTTCTGGAGCGCGCAGAGACCCGTCCCGCACTGGATCCCGTGCCTGTAGGGCCACTGGTCGCGGCGCCTGGCGCGCCTTTTCTTCTGGCCTTGGCATCATAGGAGTCGATATTTCCCTTGTTATCGGCCCATTGGCGCTTGAACCACTGTAACAATTCTAAATTATCCTGTAGTCTACACTTGATTAGTCTTTCCACGTCAATCACTTTGGTGATGTTGTGTTTGGTGAAGGCTGCCTGCAAAATTTTCCAGTTTTGACGATAGTCATATTCTGTGCTGGCATTGAATTTGACTTTGCCAACAGGCACTCCGCCATAAATGCAATCCATCAACTGACAGAAGGCCGATCCCTTCCCACACTCTTCTATACGGAGATAATTTAGCTCCAACGCGCTATTCATCCATTCCAAAAGGTCTGATCTCGATTCACCAACCACCATTATATACACTACTTAGTATAGGACAATTGGCTAAATATACCGAGTATTGGGGCGTGCCTGTTGTCTGGTGTTTGATCTGTTACACTTTTGTTTTGATGTTTTGCGTACTGCATAGAGTGCGCTCTAGCGAAGAGTGACGGGAAGCGAAGAGTGACGGAAAGAAAAGAGTGACGGGTCCAACGCCACCCCTGCAGAGCGTAAACTGAAACGGGTATCCAGTAGGATGAAGTGCCAAGAATATTTTTTATATCTGTAACATGCTTGCACGCTTAGCCTCATCTACCTACTGCTGTGTCAATGGGTCTCTTTCACGTGATGTCCCACCCTCCGCGTTGGTAGGCTTCTTGGCTCCATCTCTCACATGACTTACCCGGACATCAATTTGTCGGAAATATTTTCACTTTTCACTTCAGCTTTTCCAACACCTTAATACTACTACTATACAAAATGGATACTAAAACCCCAGTCACATTAGCCAAGGTCATCAAAGTTTTGGGAAGAACCGGTTCCCGTGGTGGTGTCACCCAAGTCAGAGTTGAGTTTGTTGAAGACTCTTCCAGAACCATTGTCAGAAACGTCAAGGGCCCAGTCAGAGAAAACGATATTCTCTGTTTGATGGAATCTGAAAGAGAAGCTAGAAGATTACGTTAAGAGTCACATATTATCGGGAAAGTACTTTTTCGATTGTAAATTACCTTCTGTGAATCCGGAGATTCATGGATCAGCATAAGAATGGTTTATAACTAAGCTAATAAAAGAAAACTTAAAAATCCGTAAAAATAGTAGAACCACTTTAGTAAATTCACAAGTAGATTTATAGAAAATTCATAGGTTATCACTATAGAGATATACTATAGTGGACTCGGAGAACAGCACACACAAAGTGAGCTATAGAGATACACTGTAGTGGACTCGGAGAATAGCACACACAAAGTGAGCTATGGCTAGAGTAGCTTGTGAGTGCTGGGACGTTAATGGGAAAAGAGCTGGCGGCGGAATAGCGAGCCAGCGAGAGCCAATAAAGCATCACGTGACACATAGAGATCCGGTCAAATAGGGCAGTTTATTCCCTTCTTCTCGGCGCAGTGCTCATCTTGGTATGCCAGAACTCGCCTGGCTTCACAAACAATGTCCTCTCTACCATAAATTGCCTCTATATCTTGTTTTTAGGCCCCCAACATTGTTATTTCTGAGGCCATATCGGCTGACCTTCGAAGGTCGGAAGTCGTGTTTTCACGTGGCCCCATACTTTTCTACGGCGAGCTTCGCTTCCTCTACTTCCTGTTCTCTCTAACGAGACTGGACTAGTACAACTCACCAGTCTACTCACCAGTCTACTCGCCAGTCTACTCACCAGTCTACCCATCTACACTATTTTTCTATTTTCATTTACTTCCATTCGTGTACGTAGTACAATGCTAAATCTAAGGAATTGAATAGTTAATGCTTTCTTTTTCTAGCCTTCTGATACTCCACTTGCTTTTTGCGCACTTCATTCACCTTCTCGTCAACTTGCTTTATGAATTGTTGCCTCACCTTTTCCACGGTTTCATCATTTTCACTTTTTTCCTTGGCTAGTATCCTCTTTTCTTCAGAAATTTCTGAATCCTCCTCTTCGCTCGACTCCGCTTCTTCGCTTTCTTGAGGGTCTGGCGATGCTGATTGTGAACATAACCTCTCTACTTGCTTGGTCACGTTTTTGGCCACTTGTTCGCGGACTGTTTCCAAATCATTGTCATGATCAGAATAGTCGTGAGACGAAGAAGAAGAATGGGCGTGGCCGATCTCGTTAACTTTAGCTATAAACTGTTTTCTTACTTCTTCTCCCACATCGTGTATCACCTTGAGATTCGATGATTTGGTTCTGTGGGGTTTGGGGTGATGTATAGGTTCTTTAGGTGGTTTGATTTGCTCTTTAAGTAACTCCAACTCCGAAATAGTAGAATCAAGTGCTTCTATAGAAGGAGCCAGCGGTACGGTGCTTTTAGGACGAGTACTTTCGGATATATCCGAGTGATCAGAATCTTTGATTCCAGTGCTCATGGCGTCTTGTTCGTAATTAAGTAACGATTTTGTTTTCCAAATGGTGTATTGCACCAAACTTTCAAATGCTAATTTGTCGTGGCGGTAAAGATTTGCCAGGTCGATGTTTAATGGTGAATCGGGCTCCGGGTCGTCTAGGAGCATCAAAATTGCTACTACAAGGTGCTCCAAGTTCCAGGCTGGTGACCAATTGTCCTGCTTTAAGATATCAAGACAGATTTCGCCTGTTTCAAAGTTGATATTGGGGTGGTTGATGGGAGTGACGAAGTGGATTTGGGGCGGCTGTAAGGGATATTTCGACAGTAACTTAATATCCAAATTCCATTTGCCGTTATAATAATACTGCGAGTCTTGCTTGGTCGGCTTTGTGATCACTGCAGTCCACTCAAATATGTCTATATCTTCTTGACTGGTGGCGGCTGTATTGGCGTTGGGCGCTAAAGATAAGATCTGATGGTTTTGGTTTTGTGGGGGTGTTTTGATGTATTGATTGTATTCCTTAAATAATCGTCTCTCTGCCATCAAAAATTCATCAGTTATTATAGTCAATGTATGCTAAAGATTGGTAAAGAATTGAATTTTGGGATTTACTCAATTTGAGATTCGGAGGGGTGGGGGAAAAACGGGATGGTGATTAAATTTATGGCTCTGTCGTGTAATTTACAACAAGTGTCACAACGTTCAAATCAATTCTAATAAGGTAAAACTACGTTAAACAATAAGGGGAATTAAATAAATGGGCAACCTGGATGCTTTATATCATGCTTTAATGCTCGGCTCAGATGTTTACTAATTTCCGTTACTTTTCCATGCACTTCCCCAGTCATCTGGTCCTATTTTGGCCTCGGTTAAAGTGTAATTCAAAAAGAAATGGGGGTCATTACGTAGTGTTCACGTGTGTGACATCAAATTCGGGTTACGATATGTATTGTTTTTCACGTGAATGATCATTTCTGTATTCGCATGACCATTAGAAATGACTATTGTAGACTTGCTAAGAATAGACTAAAAATTGATCACGGACCAATTGTAAATAGTACTTTGTAAGTCACCAGCATCTTCTCTTTTGCGCTGGCTAAATCTTGGCCAAATAAAAATAAGGTTTCGGAATAACATCCGAAAAAAATATTGACTCCGACGCGGTTCGAACG
This sequence comes from Suhomyces sp. yHMH580, assembly GCA_030580235.1. Taxonomy (NCBI): domain Eukaryota; kingdom Fungi; phylum Ascomycota; class Pichiomycetes; order Serinales; family Debaryomycetaceae; genus Suhomyces; species Suhomyces sp. yHMH580. Next base: position 336,225 of record JAKTSN010000008.1, on the reverse strand, counting down.
CGTGCATCTTTACGATAATAGAACTTGAGTCTATCGCCTTAACCACTCGGCCACAGAGCCAATTCGATGAATGTAGAATACAAGCTAGCTGTAATGTGCTGAGATCTTTGACCATTGAGAAGGTATATCCTGGTTACCTTTGAATACACTAGGACCATTGAGATTAAGGGTAAAAGATAATCTTGCCCTTTAACTTGATGAGCCTGGTAATGAAGGGAGTAATCAGCCCTATATTTAGTCAGCTTGTATACTTTGAGATCGATCAAACTAGCTACTGATATGTAACAATCCATTGATTAGATAAAAGAAAATATCTGGGGCAAAATAAACTACAGTAGTAGTAAAGTGATCATTGCCGTGATGATAGATCCCAGAGTACTCTTCAATTGGAAAGATTCTCTGATAAACAAACGGTCCTTATGATATAATAGATTGTTAAAACGCAAGACCATTGCTAACGAGACCCATGGTTGCAAAAGTAGGCGGCTTTTCATTTCTACAGCTATATAAAACAAATTTTGTCTTAAAGTGGTTCATTACTCCATTAACTACTTTGGCAACAGTTGACAACTTAAAATACAGCTTATAATTAATGGTATTTCTCTCTTCTGACCAATCAAGGTGTCGAGTAACACTTGGTTGCGGGACCGTTTTTTCAGGCCCACAACTTAGTACAGTCTATATGGTGCCTACCTGGTTTCGCAGCCTATCTAAATCAAACTACATGCTGATGGGAAAAGAAGTTAAAACAAATTGAGTTGCCAGTATTATGAGTGGAAAAGATTATTGCAAAGTACACCTGATAACAATAACTAGACTCTTTTTTTTTATCTCTTTTATGCTCTCAACTACTAAGGCAACTCCAATCAAATTCGGATTTGATGGTTTTTGTAAAACTTTTGAAAAAATGTACCAATACTTTTAACTCTTTGAATTATATCAACCATTGTTACTGATTGTAGAAGGAGACTCAATATGAGCAGATACCATCTATTAACCATTCAGTATTATCTAGAACCGAAGAGGTACTTAAGCTGAGCGTAACTTGATATAATTTTTGGAGTGATTATTCTTCATCAATTGGCAACTTGTCCGAGTGGTTAAGGAGAAAGATTAGAAATCTTTTGGGCTTTGCCCGCGCAGGTTCGAATCCTGCAGTTGTCGTCATTTTTTTAGACTGATGTAACTGTTTTTTATTACTTATAGTGCTGTTCTGATTGGACCGGCGGCGCGCCGGTTCAGGGCCTTTCGGCGGTCTCTTCAGCGGGCCCGCTTTATGGCACCCACACGACCGTGTTGAAAAGTTTATGAATCATGTTGAAAAATGCATCACCCCGGATCTTTGCCAACATGAGCTCTATTAGCAGACATTCCACAGCAATGTCATTGACCCTTGCCAAAAGGATCGTGCAAAGCAGAAGCTTCACTCAGACTGGTTTTTTGTCTGAAAAGAAGCTTAACAAGTATTCTTCCATTGTGACTCAACCACCATCTCAAGGTGCCTCGCAAGCCATGCTTTATGCCACTGGATTCGAAGAAAGTGACATGGACAAGGCTCAAGTAGGTGTTGGATCGGTGTGGTGGTCTGGTAACCCTTGTAACATGCACCTCATGGACTTGAACAACGAATGTAACGAGTCTGTCAACCGTATTGGCTTGAAAGGTATGCAGTTCAACTCCATTGGTGTTTCCGACGGTATCACCAACGGTACTGATGGAATGAGATATTCTTTGCAGTCTCGTGAGATCATTGCCGACTCGTTTGAAACTATGATCATGGCGCAAATGTACGACGGAAACATTGCCATTCCTTCTTGTGACAAGAACATGCCTGGTGTGCTTATGGCCATGGGAAGACACAACAGACCTTCCATTATGGTTTACGGTGGTACCATTTTGGCCGGCTCTCCTACCTGTGGAGGTAGTAACGAGGCTATTCCTGAGAAAATCGACATTATTTCGGCGTTCCAGTCGTACGGTCAATACTTATCGGAGTCCATTACTGAACCCCAAAGAAAAGATATCGTGAAAAACGCTTGTCCTGGACCAGGAGCTTGTGGTGGTATGTATACTGCCAACACCATGGCCTCAGCAGCTGAAGTTATGGGTATGACCATGCCTTATTCGTCTTCAGCCCCAGCCGTTTCCAAGGAAAAGGCCGAGGAATGTGCCAACATCGGAGCTGCCATCAAGAACTTGATGGAATTGGACTTGAAACCAAGAGATATCATGACAAAGAAGGCTTTTGAAAATGCCATTACTTACATTATTGCTACTGGTGGTTCCACCAATGCTGTTTTGCATCTTATTGCTATTGCTTCTTCTGTCGATGTTCAGATCACCGTTGACGACTTCCAGAGACTTTCCGATTCTACTCCACTTTTGGCTGATTTCAGACCTTCGGGTAAGTACGTCATGGCAGACTTGCAGGAACACGGTGGTACTCCAGCCGTGATGAAGTATTTGTTGTCTGAAGGCTTGATTTGTGGTGACCAGATGACTGTTACCGGTAAGACTATTGCCGAAAACTTGAAGAATTTACCTGGTTTGCCTGAAGTTCAAGATATCGTCAGACTTGTTTCGGAACCATTGAAGCCTACCGGTCATTTACAGATTTTGAAGGGTACTTTGGCACCTGGCTCTGCTGTGGGTAAGATTACTGGTAAAGAAGGTACTTATTTCAAGGGAGCCTCCAGAGTCTTTGATGACGAAGCTGCTTTCATTGAAGCTTTGGAGAGAGGTGAAATCAAAAAAGGTGAAAAGACTGTTTGTGTTATCAGATACGAAGGTCCTAAAGGTGGTCCCGGTATGCCTGAAATGTTGAAACCTTCGTCTGCCTTAATGGGTTACGGATTGGGTAAGGATGTTGCTCTTTTGACCGATGGTAGATTTTCTGGTGGTTCGCATGGTTTTTTGATTGGTCACATTGTACCTGAAGCTGCTGTGGGTGGGCCAATTGCTTTAGTTGAAGATGGCGATGTTATCGTTATTGATGCTGAAAACAACAAGATCGACTTGTTGGTTGACGAAGCCGTTTTGACCGAAAGAAGAGCAAAGTGGACCCCTCCTGCTCCAAAATACACCAGAGGTACTTTGGCCAAGTATGCTAAATTGGTCAGTGATGCTTCCTTGGGTTGTGTTACCGACTTGCCATAAATTAAACTTCCTAAAATATTTGTCATGAATTGTGTTGTCATCTGAAAGACACACCAATTCTCATTCAATTCTTTATATAATCATTTATGTATATAATACATCATATCCTCGAAAGGATCAATATAAAATTTCCAAAATAAAGAATCTACAGATTTATCAACATATCCTCGCAAGAATACCAAGTTATTCTCGAAATCAGAATATTCCAACCTCTATTTGATCCAAAGTTGATATATTCGAAGAATTTTATATAATAGATGTATAAATTATTATACTACTGCAATTCATTGCATTTCATTGCACTTCTTGTTATAACTGTCTTGATTTTATTGCACTGATGAATAGTAGTAGAATTCCGTACTTGAAAAGGTGATCTACTAGAAGTCAATTGTAGAGAATATAATTGTATTTACTATTGAATTGTCCCTTATAAAGATCAACCTGACAAATCTTTGACGAATCTTTGACGAATTTTTGACGAATCTTTGACGAGTCTATTGATGATAAATCTACGCATTTGATGATTAATGTACCTAATAATTGATACCTCGATGACTCTCTCAATAAACTTCGTATGGTGATTTTACTGCACTTAATAAAAAGTTGATGCATTTACTTATTGTGTTGATAAATCTTGTACTTGAATATTCAAAATTAAATGAATTCATCAGCTAACATCACACTCATATTTAGTTGTACTGATGAGTTCAATTGCCAAAATGTAAAATCGCAATTGATAGGTTTAATCCTTTTGATGATACTTATGTACTGAATAATCCTCGATTAATGTTACTATACCTCTGATAGTTTTAATCCTTTTGATGATACTTATGTACTGAATAACCCTCGATTAATGTTACTATACCTCTAAAAATTATTTGTGGTATATTTTTTGATTCAATAAATCTGATTGTACTTGATCTTTACTGGATGTGAAATGTATTACTTGATATTATATTTACCTTTAATGTTATTCATGACTTTCCTTGCTATATAGTCGAGAATATTTTCCTGGTCCTTCCGTATGCCCGGATACTTGAAAGTTTCAACTGTACAGAAGAATGGAACCTCCCATTCTTCAAACTTGTATGAAGTCTTGAGACTGAGATGCTTACAGTGATCATATACACGCTTGTAGTGGACCTCTCTCTTTTGAGCATATTCCTTATCAAGCAGTTCTAAAGTATGGCTACTCTGGAGCTTTTTGAGCTTCGATGGATGAAGTCCTTCGAGAGATTTGGCCATTTCACTTGATATACTCGAAGCCTTTTGCTCATATTCCTGCTCTATACTAGCAGATTCTTGGGCCCAGGTTTCTTGATGCTGCAATTGGCTCTCTACTAACTGTGTTAACTCTGCTAGCCTGGCTTTATCGCCTAAAAGTCGATGATCTACGTACTGTTCAGCATGGTACTTATTAGTGATAAACTTGGCATCGGGGCCTCTGTAACCCGAATTCGAGCCGGACATTTGTGGGGGCTTTATCGGCACAGGCCGACCACCTGCTTGTTCATTTAAATACCCATATACCTTATTAGTATAATAGGTGCGTCTCTTGATATACTCTACCAATTTGGGATCATTGCGTTTTTGACGAACTATTCCCACCAACTTGCCTTCGTTGAGTTTGGTCAATGCATGGTACACGGAGCTGGGCTTTTCCATACGTTTTCTGAGTAGCTGAAGCACTGCCTGTTCCACTTCATCCTCTGTCATCTTAGTACATTTTGCCAACTGAAAAATCTCAAATCGCCAGAAAATAAACTAAAAAAGATTAATGCTGGGCTAAAAAATATTTCATAAATCACATCACCAAAAGAAAGATTGAATACTGGACTAAATAGTTTGACAGAAGTAGTTATCAATGAGGGTTTATCCAATGAACTGAAAAAGTTTGGTACTTTTGAGTTTATGATCAATATTGAGTGAGACCTTCGGAGACTCAAACAATCTCATTTCTGGTAAAAAGACTAATTGTAAGGTGTACCTCGGTACTAGGAATGCTTGAGACCCGATTCAGCCTCGTTGCGAACTAGCCACCTCGCGACTCACTCCTTGGTGGCAACAGCTCCTGGCGTGTATAAATAGTCGTACTATTTTCTCTCCTAGTTTAATCCCGCAAGTAACTTTAGTATCACTATCGAAATACATACTATAAAACCTAACACTAATAGGTATTGAAATATAATCGAAATGGTAATGAAATTATAATGAAATTGTGATGAAGTTATTATTTAATTGTAGGCTGATATATGTAGTGTCGATTTATAGTCTTGAGTTAGTTAGGTAAGGCCAAGCTGCTAGCCGGTTTTATTGAGAAGAGAATTGAACCACTTCATCTTCGCCCGGACCGTTACGAGATATCCAGTACGGGATTGCTGTAGGAGGTACCGTTTTAGACGGTCCCATAGATTGAAATAGGACAGATCATTGTACTTGTGGTAGAATTGGGTCTCATTTATTCTAGTTCACTAATACTTTACATATTAGTTTGTACGCATGTAATGCGATCAATTAGAGATCAAACAATTATTAACAAATAAGTGTCTAGAACGAAGGTATAAGTTCTCTCGGTTATTCACTTATATATTGGCAATGATGGAATCAACATGTCTACTGTAGGAAGTCACGCCTCGTCTAGTCTGGTATTTTTATTGAACGGCAGCGACTTTTTGCACCCAACCGATACTGGGTCTTCCTCAACTGATGAATATTTTATGAGTGCCACCGGATCATATTCATTCGGAGTATCAGCTCTTCAGTAGATAAATTCAGGCTCAAAAGTAAAAAGTGGTCGATTGTAGGCACATCAGATAAAATATATCAATGGAGAGTTTGACATCTGAACAGTTTTACCTTAATAGTGCGAACTTATACTGAAAATTAGCACTAGCTTAGCCTATATTAGCACTGGATTAGCACTATATTAGCACTGGATTAGCACTATATTAGCACTGGATTAGCACTATATTAGCACTGGATTAGCACTATATTAGCACTGGATTAGCACTATATTAGCACTGGATTAGCACTATATTAGCACTGGATTAGCACTATATTAGCACTGGATTAGCACTATATTAGCACTGGATTAGCACTATATTAGCACTGGATTAGCACTAATATAGCACTAATTACTCGGGTCTTCGACCCATTGAATAAAAAACATAACTTTTTGTTCCCTTGACTATTCAATTGTCTAGTGTTCTGTTCAAAATACCGTCAGATATACTATCTCAAGTATTTGGATTGATATCTGGTAATGTGATTATCCAATAAACCTTAATTTGCAAAAGAAATGACTTTGGGTCAAACCATTACGTCTACAACAGCTTTGGTTCTAATAGTCCGCAATACACCTGATTTTGTCTACAATGTTAATAGTTTTATTTAGTTTTTATTATGCTTATTTGGTCCGGACGGTGTAATCATCCCCACTCTTGGTGATGTAACGGACCCATGGGTATGATTGGTACTGTAATTTTGGCTCGTTAATTCTCAAGTATCTTACTTGAATACCACTTGTGGTAAAGTAAGGAATTGAGAAATTGACTTTAATTGGTTTCTTGTTGGCTTGAAGCGCTTCTTCAGGGTCGGTGACGGCCGGAAGTCCCAATTCGGCTCTCATGTGGAATTGTTTACCTCCTTGGAACGTCTTGAGTTTCCATACAATATGGGACTTTTCCGGGATCCACTTGACGGTTCCGTACTCTGGAGTGAACTTGGGGGTATCGGCGTCTTCTGGAATAGGAATAATGATTTCTACATTATTGGCGGTGGACTTTTTCTTGATTTGGGTTTTGACAGAACAGATAATCTCGATTCTGGAATGTTTGTGAATTTTGGACTTGCATTGGACCAAAATAAGTGGTTTCATGAGGAATTGCGCCGAAGATAACCGGTATGACATCACCGTGAACTCTCCATCGGGAGGAATAAAGGTGATTATTCTCTCGTTTTCAAACTTGGATAATCTGACACACTGGTGGAACTTGATGTCCTCCATCTCGATTCCCTTGGTGTTTGCAGGCGGCTGAACTGGCTCCTCACCGTCTTCTATTCCCTGAGGCGGCGCGGTGAAAATCCCCTTGTCGTTCAAGCCCAATCTCAAATCAGGCATTCCACTAAGATGGGACTTGACTTTAACTTCTCCAAGGATTTCCGAGTTGAGAACTTGTCCGTTGGCATTAATAAGCATATTGATCGATTCCACCACATCCAAAAACGCCTCGTTCTTCTTGTACACGATTCCATCCTTTCTCCACGACACGGCATTGGTGACTGCTTGTGGCGGCTGGACCAAGTGATTGGCTGATTTCCTCACTAATTTATAGTAATCTTGAGTAATATATTCCTTGAGAATCTTTGTGTCAGTAGTTTGCGGCACGCCGAAGTCCATCATTTCGTCCAACAATTCGTAGATCACCACGAAGTTGTCTCTGATCGATTCCTCTTCCAAGCTCTTGAAATACTGTGAGAATACTTCGATAAGCTTCGATAGAAAAATGATGATGGCCATGATGTTTTCATTCTTGCGTGATAATGCACAAAGGTACAAGTTGTTGTGATTGATATAGATGTAATTGATGCCTTGACTGTTGATGAACGGCTTGTAGTCTCCTTCGTCGGAGTTTTCCATTTCAAGCAAAAGAAGCGGAAACTTTTCGATGGTGTTGGCAGGAACATCACCTTTGTAGTCTCTAGAGAGAAGGGGTTTGCCCTTGATATCCAAGAAATGGATTTGTGACGCCATGTTGTCTAACGAAGAGTCTAGCAACAAGAATTGGATCTGAACAACAATCAAATTGAGTCGCGTGTAGAGGCACGTGACTTGGATTTTCACTCAAACTCCACTCAACTTCCTCTCACACCTAAAGTCTTGCGCACTGACCGAAAAACCCTCTTCAACCCAGAGCTTGTACGCACTACTTCTCAGCAATAAGAGAGCTTGGTAATAACTAGATAATTTAATTGATCGGCGTATCAGTTATATATAATTATTCGGCTAATTACTAAAGTTGAACGATCTACTTATTATACATAGTCTTCGTCGTGATCTTGATACTTTTTCCGGTTTAATTGATACTGATGGTTCTATTGTTTTTAATTACCCTGTTGACCTCTGCTCCAGCGGGTCTATTTGCTCTAGTTGAATGTCTTTCGCTAGGGCTCTAACACGTGACCCAAGGAACAATGTACAGAAAGCACCCCATTATTTTTCATTTCTCGATCCGGCGGTGCATCTCTAACGAAAATCGCAACTGCAACAAAAATTAGCGGAACAAATCCAGTGCGCCTAGAACAGTGCTCGATTCGCAACTCAAGCAACAAAATCTAACGTCGATTCAGTGCGCCTAGAACAGTGCTCAAATCGCCTTATTGGTCTTGATTCGAGCACGGAGTGGTAAATAGGCACGATGACAATAACCGAGAACGACGTCTAATACGATGTAGTTAAGTTGAGTAAAACGTGTCTATAAACGAGCCAAGGTGGTCTGCAATCAAGACTTTCTCGGGGCAGCAATAATAGCTGGCCAAGAATACCAGTCTCAGGCCATTCCTCGGCGGGCTGTGTTGCTTGGCTAGGCAAAACATGGTCCCGGCCTGAGGACACTCTAGGCGGAATGCAACTAAGAATGCAACAGTTACCATGTTGCCAACTATTAGGACCGGCTTGGCATGGTAGACTTCCAAATTTAAACCAAGTCTGGTGCCAATTCTGGGCATTCTTTCAGCCCGATGTTTATTTTTTGGCAAATCAGGGTTACGAGGCTTTTTCCATGTTTGTTTATGCTTTTGAGTAATCGCACATCTACTTAAAAATATATATATGGGGATCAGACACCTCAGTATAGATACTTTTTTCGCTTATTGACTTCCAATCTTTTCCACATACAAGCGCATCAAGCTATATCAACACCCTCGTTATACATTTCCACCCTTCTTTCGCTAATCATTTTTTACTATTATGAAGATCTTTAATGTTGCTACATGGGCTAGTATGGCCACATCAGTATTGGCACTCGACCCTGTAGAGGTCAGAGGTAACGCTTTATTTGTCAAAGGCTCCGACAAACGTTTTTATATTCGCGGTCTCGACTACCAGCCTGGCGGATCATCAGACTTGAACGATCCAATATCAGACCCAAAAACGTGCGAGCGCGACATCGAATACTTCAAGGAGTTGGGAATCAACACCATCAGAGTCTATTCCATTGACAACACAGCTGACCATGACGAATGTATGGAACAATTGGCAGATGCCGGAATCTACTTGATTCTTGATGTAAATACGCCCGATGCCTCCATCTCTCGTGCAGACCCTAAATGTTCCTACAACACCCTTTACTTGGAACAAGTGCTTGCTACCGTCAAGATGATGTCTGCTTACAACAACACCCTTGGTTTTTTCGCCGGTAACGAAGTCATCAATGACGAAACCACCACCTCTGCTGCTCCATATGTCAAGGCTGTAGTGAGAGATATGAAGCAGTATATCAATAACCAGAAGTTAAGAGCCATTCCTGTAGGTTATTCGGCCGCAGATGTGTCCGAAAATAGGTTGCAAACCGCCCAATACTTCAACTGTGGTGACGATTCGATGGCCAGATCAGATTGGTTTGGTTTCAACGACTACTCTTGGTGTGGCCGTTCTAGTTTCACCACTTCAGGTTATGACCAGAAGGTCAAGGCTTACTCCAACTACTCCATTCCTCTTTTCCTCTCTGAGTTTGGTTGTAACAAGGCCACTCCAAGACCATTTACCGAAGTCGAGTCCATTTATTCTACCAAAATGTCTTCGGTTTTCTCGGGTGGTTTGGTCTACGAGTACTCAGAAGAAAGAAACGAGTATGGTTTGGTCAAAATCGACGGTGATACCGTCACTACAACCCAAGATTTCGAAAACTTGAAGGCTGAATATGGTAACACTTCTGATCCTTCAGGTGATGGTGGATACCAATCTAATTTGGCCCATTCCGAGTGTCCAGAAATCGACTCCGACTGGAATGCCACCTCCACTCTTCCACTTACTCCAAAGGGTGCCTACAAATACATCAATGGTTCCGCAGAACCTGAAGGTAAAGGTTTGAATGCCACCACTCAATGGGCCTGTGTCGATGGAAATAACAATGTAGACGACTCCGGCTCGTCCTCCAAATCTGCCACCTCCTCTGCTTCTGGTTCTAAATCTTCTTCTACTTCTTCAGGCTCTCAATCTTCATCTTCTTCGTCTTCAAGCTCAACCAAAAAGAGTGACGGAACTTCCTTGAAGGTACATTCTCTTAACTGGCTCAACGGTGTAAGTTTTGCTGGGGTTATTGCAGGCTTTGCCTTGATTTAAAATATATAAATTAATACTACATTACTGCGCTGGAAAACACTAGCATTAAATGCACAGGAAAAAACGCTAGACTACTCAACACTAAAACTAATATTGATCCCATAGAGTCACGATCACTAGACTATCTCTCACCGACTATTTCTTGCCAACATCACCAGCTTTTTACTAATTTTCGCTAACTACCTTGCACCAATAGACTGACTCTCACGACACTGCACCTCACTTACACCACAAAGTCTCTCACAGACATACCACCGCTATTTTTCACTGAATCTCGCTTTCACCTCTTGACATTTGTTTTGAAAACGCAAGACATTTTTCTGAATGAAAGATGTTGACAGCAGCACGGAAGTGGTAAAGAAGTGACAATTGACCAAGAGTAAAAATGGGAAATAAAATATAACCAAGAGTGAGTACTGGAATTAAATGTAGATCAGTAGTATAATTTTTATACAGACCCGACAGTTCGTACGAAGTGTGGCTGCGAAACCAAGACTGACCCAAAGTAATAAAATCATGTAAAAGAGCGCTAGATGGAATGTGCTTGGTGGAGTGCTGCATGAAGTGGTAGAAAAAAAGTACTAGATAAAGAGTGCTAGATAAAAAGTGCTGGAAGTTGATATAGATTAATACTATAAAAATTTATTCAAAACTATTAAAAACTTTACTTCTTAATATAAATAAATACTATGATTCATTCAAGATCTATCAAGACTTCACTTCTTGCTTTATTCCGTACATCATTTCTTCTTTATTGATCAAGTGGCCAATGCTGTCGACCTCTTCCAACAACTTGTCAACATCAAAGCACCAGTCGTTCAAAAGCTCATTGATGTGACTATCAGAAGTTCTTTCTTTCTTTTCTTCCCCATTTTCAAACTTGGTCTTGGCTTGGGTAGGTGCTTTATCAAACTTGATGATCCCCTGTGGTCTATTAATCTTGGCGTAAATCATACCATTGTTGACCAATTTACTGACATATTCTTCGGATTCGGATGTCGACAACTGTAACAAGTAAGCCAATCTGTCCAACTTGATGAACAGGTAGTATTTGTTGATGATTCTCAAGTTGTGCTCGATGATTCTATTTTGCAAGTTCTTGTAATTGACATCCAGGTCAAAAATGGCAGATTTGTTGAAGTAGTCGTTCTTGTATAACGATTCGATGTTGGACCAGTGGATCAACTCATTGGTTGTGAAAAGCTCCAACAATGCAAACACTTTGGGCTCTACGTTCTTCGAAAAGATAGAATTTTGAGTGATTTTGTTGATCAAGTCATTTTGATGTGGATCGTGTGGTGATAATATGATGTAGTAAATGATGGAGGTGAGATAGTTTGTATAATCTTTTTGGTCATCTTTAACTTCTGGGATCTCAACCAAAAGCAACATGTTTTTGACGATTGTAATATAGTCATTCTCATATACGCTGATTTCAATCAAGTATTTTAAGTAGACTGCCTTGTATTCATCTGCCTTTTCAAAGTTCTTCAAAGACTTCAACAAGATCTTTCTGCTCAAGATCTTGGCCTGGCCGAAATCACCTTTTTTCAACGTCAATCTAATTTGTTCCAAGATGTATTCTATTTTGGTGCTGAATGACATTAATGAATACGTCTCGACTTGTAAATCACATAATACGTCCACGGCTTTGTCCAAATCATCGTATTGATTGAGGTAAATCTCACTCAACTTCTTGGAAACAACGGCTCTTTCGACTTCAACAAAAATCTTTTTATCGGTGATGGTTCTGATTGTCTCGATTACTTTGATTTTTGTTTCCAATTCCGACTTTTTATCATCACTCAAAGTATCCAAGTTGTCGATGGTTGCTTGGATCAAAGCCTGGATGGCCGATTTCAATTGACCATGTTTCTTCGATAACAAAATAAGAAGATCGCTGAGGTAGTCCCAGTCGTTGTTCTTTACCAAGATGCTTATCAATTTCTCCAAGATCCGCTTCGACGATGCTACATCTGATGATTGACGGGTCTGTTTTTCAAGTACTAACAACTTATCAATTGCAGTTTTGTAGTCAGGAGTGGAATCAATGATGGGAAACTGTTCATTAAGAGTTTCGCTGAAATCCTTTTCTGCTTTTAATGGGTCTTCTCTTGACATTTTGGCGTACACAAGAGGTTCTTTGGTGGCAACGAATTTGAATGGTGAGTGAGATTGAAGGTCGTGTGAAGTACACGAATTTACCCTGTGGGTATACAGTAAGTGTATCCATAGATTTGGTGGGCTGCGAAGACAGATTGTATAGATAGGTGTTCTGCTGACGGCAACTAGCGATTATAGACAGTTACCGAGATTGACTACTTGCTAAGTGTAGAATGTGTTCTGGGAACGTGACGCTATATAGTGATTCAGCTTCCATGACTTACATCTATTTGGTTGTATAGTGTAGTGGTTATCACTTTCGGTTTTGATCCGGACAACCCCGGTTCGAATCCGGGTACGACCTGTACCTTTTTTTTGCCCTCATACCCTATCTTCCTAGGAGTACTTATATTGCAGACGAACTACTACTTTATATCTTTCAGTAGTGCTCATGTCGTGGTTCGCTTCATTTTTAGTGAAGGCTAGTGGATAGAAAGCAAATACCGTCCTGTGCGAACGTAGTGAAAAAGACTAACATAAATTATCAATGGTGAAATCGAACTACAAAAGATTGCCGACCTCGATTGTCAAATAAATTCAAGTCTTTATTTCATTTGTTTTTCTGAGTATCACCTTGGTGTGGAAAGTAAGAGATAAATGACTTCAGTGCTGCTTATTAGGGACCATAAAAGTAGAATATTCTTGCACCCAATGTCCTGCATACAACCACGCCATATCTTTAGCGCAGACTTGAATAGACTTGAATAGAACAAATCACCAATGGGTAGTTTGAAGACAGAGATGTCTAGTAACATAGCTCAGAGTGTTCAAAAGTACCTCGGAGTACCAGATGAAGACCTAGCAATAACAAATTATGTGATAAATTTATATTCTCGGATAGAGAAGCCCAAACTTGCCCGCGATGAGGTATTGGATCAATTCAAGCAAATACTAGCGGCCAATGGAGGAGGCGAATTTCCAAAGGAGTTTGTAAATGAATGTTTTAAGGAGTTGTATGTTCCAATCAAGGAAGAAAAAAACATTCAAAAAGTGCGAACAATTGAGAAAGAAGAAGTGCCAATAAAGCAAGAAGATGAAGGGAGATACATAAAGAAAGAAGATGAAGGAAGATATATAGAGAAAGAAGATGATGGATACATAGACAAGGAGCGGCTAATCTTGGTGAAAAAAGAACCTCAAGACGGTTTTGTAAAGACAGAAGAACACCAAGATTATTTCACAAAGTCAGAGAGCCAGTCGGAGAGACAGTCAGAGAGACTGCAGAGACACGATGGGAATAGAGAGCCTATACCTATTGAAGCGGGTGGTATTTATAAAGGATACGTCACTGGTATAACATCCTACGGAGCATTTATCAACCTTAATGACCGTCGATCGTTTCAATCGGGTCTATGCCATATATCACAGCTTTCATTCGATGGAGGGCGGGTTAATCAGACCTCAGATATCGTAAAAACCAACCAGGAAGTGTTCGTAAGAGTAACCAATATTGAGAAACCCACTGGCAATTCCAGGCGCGCGAGAGAAAAAATCTCGTTATCCATGAGAGGAATAGATCAAGTGACCGGCGAAGATAAGTCAGAGGAATTAAGAGAAGAAAGAGAAGGAAGAGAAGCACGAGGAAGGACAGCATCAGGCGTGGATTCACATAGTCGAGGCACCAAAAGAAGACTTACATCACCTGAAAGATGGGAGATTCGTCAGTTGATAGCCTCAGGCGCTGTTTCTGCCAAAGATTATCCCGAACTTGAAGATCCCAACCTTGCATTTGAGGACGACACCAGAAAACGTAATGAAGAGGTTGAAATCGATATTGAAATTGAACTCAATAAAGACAAACCCCAGTTTTTACAGGGTCAGGCCAGTGATGGTCAATTGGAACCCGTAAAGGTGTTTAAAAACCCCGAAGGATCGTTAGTACGGTCAGCGATGAATGGATCCAAGTTTTCAAGAGAATATAAGGAGGAAAGGATCAAAGAAAAGAAAGATAAGGAAAAGGCTAATAGGATTGAAGCGGAGAAAAGCGGAAAATCGTACGATCCGTTAAAGCCCGGAAAAGGAAAAGAAGAAAATGGAATTCAGAATGGAGTCCAGGATGTAATCAGTAAATGGAAGAGTAGTCAGAAAAGCAGAAATGTGGTGAAAAGAACAGATCTCTCGATAAAAGAGCAGCGCCAGTCGTTGCCGGTCTATGCCATGCGCTCACAATTGGTTGACACTATACGTAACAACCAGTTTGTGGTGATTGTAGGAGAAACAGGGTCGGGAAAAACCACCCAAATAGTGCAGTACCTTATGGAGGAAGGCCTCAATCAGGGAAATAAGGTGATAGGATGCACGCAGCCCAGAAGGGTCGCTGCTGTTTCTGTCGCCAAAAGAGTTAGTGAAGAGGTGGGAGTGCCTTTGGGCCAAGAGGTGGGATACTTGATCAGATTCGAAGATAATACTAGTCCTAGTACCAAGATCAAGTACATGACGGACGGTATGTTGGAAAGAGAAGCGTTGAACGATCCGTACATGAAAAAATACTCGGTAATTATGTTGGACGAAGCGCACGAAAGAACCATAGCTACAGATGTGTTGTTCGCCCTTTTGAAGAAGGCAACCACCAAAAATCCCGAGCTCAAGGTGATTGTGACGTCAGCTACGTTAGACGCTGCCAAGTTCTCTAGTTTCTTTGATGAGTGTCCGGTAATGACGATTCCTGGCCGCACTTTCCCGGTAGAAATTCTCTACACAAAAGAGCCTGAGATGGACTACTTGCAAGCAGCGCTTGATTCGGTGGTGCAGATCCATATATCAGAGCCTGAGGGCGACATACTTGTGTTTTTGACGGGTCAGGACGAGATCGATACAGGGTGTGAGGTGTTAGAGGAGAGAATGAAGGTGTTGGGCGACACAGTTCCCGAGCTTATAGTGTTGCCGGTCTACGCAGCATTACCTCCCGAGATGCAAACGCGCATTTTTGAGCCCACACCGCCAGGGTCTCGTAAAGTGATTTTAGCCACTAACATTGCCGAGACGTCCATTACCATTGACGGAATCTACTATGTAATCGATCCTGGGTTCATGAAGCTCAATGCGTATGATGCCAAAATCGGAATGGACTCGTTGGTGGTGTCGCCTATTTCGCAGGCCCAGGCCAAGCAGCGTAGCGGTAGAGCGGGAAGAACAGGGCCAGGAAAGTGTTACAGACTCTACACCGAAAATGCGTTCCAAAACGAAATGCTACCTAATACCATACCCGAGATACAACGGCAAAACTTGTCGCATACCATTTTGATGTTGAAGGCCATGGGAATTCATGATATTCTCGGGTTTGATTTCATGGATCCACCGCCCGCAAACACCATGCTTAGCGCGCTTCAAGATTTGTACACATTGAGCGCGCTAGGCGAAAGTGGAGAGTTGACACTGCTAGGACGGAAGATGGCCAATTTTCCAATGGAACCCGCGCTCGCCAAGACGTTACTTACGTCGGTGCAGTTCGGATGTTCCGAAGAGATGATTTCCATCGTGGCCATGCTTTCGGTACAGACGGTGTTTTACCGCCCTAAAGACAAACAAACCGTAGCGGACCAGAAAAAAGCGCGCTTCCACCACCACCACGGCGACCATCTAACTTATCTAAATGTGTACCGCGCGTGGGCCGCCAGCGAGCACCCCAAGCAGTGGTGCCACGACAACTATGTCCAGGAGCGAAGCATGCGGCGAGCGCACGAGGTGAGACGCCAGCTCGAGTCTATCATGAGAAAGGGTGGGCATCAGCTCCAGCTGTGCGGCAGCCAAGTCGATAGGGTGCGCAAGGCGTTGGTGGCCGGGTACTTTAAACATTCTGCCAAGCGCGACCCTCAGGAAGGTTACAAAACAGTAGTGGAACAGACACCAGTTTCGTTGCACCCGTCGCTGGCATTATTCGGCAAGAACCCCGAGTACGTTATGTACCATACTCTTCTCTTGACCACCAAAGAGTATATGCATTGTGTGACGGCGATCGAACCTAAATGGTTGGTGGAAATGGCACCTGCCTACTTCAAGGTAGCGGATCCGGCGGCTCGCAAGGGCAAAATTGTGCCGCTTAAGGGAAAGACCGAGTGGAGACTTAGTGCGCAGCACGAGGTGAAGCGTCGGGCCTTGGAAAATATTAGCGAAAATAAATGATCAGATACTAATTATCAGATTTATCTGATCATAATCTGATCATTTATCGGCAAATAGCGGAACCAGAGGCAGTAGTTGTGATCAACTAGAAGTGATCAATAAGTAGTGATTAATTAGTAATCAATTAATAGAGGCTAGTAGAGATTAATCAAAAGAAATTATTGTTTATCATTCAAAGTCATCTATTCAAATGTTATTTGTGAATTGTTCAGGGAGAATGGCTATTCAATAAAGATTGTGCTAGTGAGAACTGTAGTGAAGCGCGAGAGTGTGAGAGCTAGTGAGTGCGTAGGTGCCAGTGGAAATGGTTCAGTATTAGCGAGGATTAGTGCTGTAGTGTTGGTGAGAATGCCAGCACGAGATAACAGTACCAGTGAGTAGTGGGTTCAATGTCGTGAGATTAAGTGTTAGGAGTGTAGTGAAATTAGAGAGTTAGTAGTGAGAGATGGTGTAGATTACAGTAGTGAGAGTTGATTTTCCGTGGAGTATTTTCTGTTTTCAGTTTAGTAGGAATGTTAGCGTTTTCCAGTGGAGAGTTTGTTCTCAGTGTAGTAGGAATGTTAGTGTTTTCCTGTGGAGTGTTAGATTGTAAGTGTTTTCCCGAGTGTTGGTGCTTCTTCCCCTCTTCCGGTAATCCGCTGGGGGGAACACTAAGTGAATGTGATGTTCTCTAGCGTGTATAAGAAATGCGCAACGTCTACTTTTGGATGCTGACCAAATCGTGCCAGACGAAATAGAAGTCTGAACTAGTGTGGTACTAGTCTATAGGAGCATGAGAAGCACCAAGTACACAAAGGCTATCCAAGATAGGCTCAGCTTGTATGACACCACGTCAAGTATTCCCATAGCAGGCCTCAAACCGCTCCGAAAACAGTTTCCCGCTGGCCAGCCAATCCTCAGCACGAGCGATAATAGCGAAAGAATAGCTAAATGCTGTCCGCTTCTGGTCGATGGAAATGGCAACTTGGTTGATACAGAAGATCGTAAAGTCACGTTGAAAGGGATCAATGTGGACGGATCAATGAAACTTCCGACTGAACCCGAATTGCCGTCGTATCTTGGCGATTCTTCTGACCGCAACGATATCTTCTTCGAAGGTGATACCGTCACGTTTGTAGGAAGACCTTTTCAGGTAGAGGATGCTTGGATTCACTTCCAGAGAATCAAGTCGTGGGGCTACAACACTATACGATACTTGATAACCTGGGAAGCCGTTGAACACGCGGGGCCGAAGCAGTACGACGAAGACTTTATTGAGTCGACAATCAAGATTTTAAAGGTATTACATGAAATAGGCGGTCTTTATGTGTTTTTAGAGTTCCACCAAGACGTTTGGTCTCGGTTTTCGGGTGGAAGTGGTGCTCCTATGTGGACTTTATACGCTGCCGGGCTCGAACCCAGGAGGTTTGCTGTCACCGAACTGGCCATTCTCCACAACGACTCAAAGTACCACCGCCAGGACGACTCAGAGACGTACCACAAGATGATGTGGGCTTCTAACTACAAGAGATTGGCACCGTTGGTGATGTTCACGTTGTTTTTTGCGGGCAAAACGTACTTCCCCAAGCTAGTAATCGACGGAGAAAACATCCAGGATTACTTACAGAACCATTATTGTAATGCAGTAAGCTATTTATGGAAAGCTATTAACGAAAAACTCCCGGAAATGGTCAAAGACGGCACTATAATCGGATTTGAGCTGATGAACGAGCCCAATATGGGCTTGGTGGGTCACGACGATGTTCGTTATCTCCCTGGAAAGCAACAGCTTCGAGTCGGAACCACTCCAACAGTGTACCAGTCGTTTCGTTTGGGAATGGGGTTTGCCTGTAAGGTGGACGAGTACAAAATAGCACTCACAGGGCCTCAGAAATTCGCTACCAGAGTGATTGACCCGAAAGGAGCAAGAGTATGGTTATCTCCCGAGGAAGGTGTAGCTGTAGATAAAAAGTATGGCTGGAAAAGAGAGTCCAGCTGGAAATTGGGAGAGTGTATTTTTGCTCAAGAAGGTATATGGGGATGGGATAAAAGTATAGATTTTGACCGGTTACCTGAATTATCTGAGGAAAAGAGGTTGGATATTAGTACTGCCAGGTGTGAAGTACGCGTTCCCAACTACTTTAACCAGGTTTTACCCGAACATAACCATAAACCGTTCTGTGGATTGCTTCCAAGCACAATCGACTCCGAGTACTTTACCAATAATAATTTCATTGACTACTACCTAAAATTCAAAAAAACCATCAGGGATATATCCCCCGATTGTTTCCTTCTTATCCAGCCTCCGGTGTTAGATATTCCTCCCAGTATCAAGTCGGACCCCCGTAATATCATCGACTCCAAAACAATCTACTGTCCCCATTACTACGATGGAATGTCGCTCATGTTCAAGACCTGGAACACCAAGTATAATGTGGATACCTTGGGTATCATGAGAGGTAGGTATATTAACCCTGTATTGGGAATAGTGTTTGGAGAGAGAGCCATTCGAAATTGTATCAAAAAACAGTTTATTGAGATGAAAAAGGAAGCACAGAAATATTTGGGCAATATTCCAGTTTTAATGTCTGAAACAGGTATGCCGTTTGATATGGATAGCAAGAGATCGTACAGAAATGGCAAGTACATCTCTCAGACAGCAGCCTTGGATGCGCTCAGTAACGCTTTGGAGGGGCTGAACATGTCCCACACCTACTGGTGCTATACCAGTATCAATTGCCATGAATGGGGTGATCGTTGGAACAATGAAGACTTTTCGTTCTGGTCTCCCGAAGACAGAAACTTACTGTTTGAGACCGAAACTTCTCCTCAGCCCGTCAGCAGAAGAGGCAGTATTATAAAGAAAGTCACTCATAAGTCAAATCACATCAAAAACAAAATGCGTACCACTCCAAAGTCAAAAAAGAATGGATCACCAGATAAAGAGTCTGAAGAGGAGTCTGAATCTGAGTCGCTCCAGGACTCGTCTCTAATTTCCAGTACTTGTGACAACATCAAGTACAAGCATTCTCGAAAGTGTTATCCTTCTCCAGACGGAGTCAGAGCACCCAACGCCGTAATCAGACCCTACGTAGTAGCCACCAAAGGAGACATTGAAGCTGTAGAGTTTGACATAAGAAGCGTCAAGTATGGTCTAAGCATAAAAGTCAACAAGTCTGACTTGTCGCTTGCCAATGTCCCCACCATCATATTTGTTCCCAAATGGCACTACCCGTTTTTGGACTATGGAGACATCCATTTGACCTCGGGTTATATCAAGTATAACGAGCGCCTCGAGTATATCGAATGGTACCATGTTGATAATCCCAACGAAGCTGAAGAACCTGATGATGTTACGTTGATCGAGGGCCGGCCCACTATCGAGACCATCATCATCAAAAACTGTAGTGGATCCCTCGAGGAAAGGGTCAAAGAAAATAGTTGGGGGTCCTTGGTCGAACAAGGCTGTCCCACTACATAAAAACTCATAAATACCAAAAATCCAACTCACTAAATAATTATTTATTAAAAATTCATATCAGTAAATGTATAGATTAGTGGTGCCAGTTACTCTGCATGAGGCCAGTTCATGTACGCCTGCAACGAACCTTCCACAATACAGTTCCTCTGGGAAAATATCTACTGTGGTCGATTCTTCAAATAAATAACCAATTAGAGCATGAGATTACATGTAGGTCGTCCCTTAAATTTGTACTAAAGTGCGCTTCCCTGTTGATAAGTACCTCCTAATAAACGACTTGCAATAAACAAAGCTAAAAATAATATGACTTGAAATATCAAGTGACTTATCTCTAAGCGCCATCCCAGTTCCATCCACCACTATGACTTTTTACAACGTGAGACGCCAAGTTCATCGCGGCTAGTACAGCGCCCGCCCAAACACATCTAGCTAAAGGTGCACCAGCTCCTGCAAACGCAGTAATTTTAAGTTTAGCAAGGTACGAAACTATACAGACAATTGCAAAGAGAACATTAGCAATGTTCGTTACGTGTGAAAGCACTGTTACCAATGCATATACGATACTTGTTCTCCAACTTATGACATTACTATCAGGGTTGGTTGGGCCAAATAAACTTACCATTATCAATAGTGAGGTAAATATAATTAACCACATAGAGAAAATGTACCTGAAGATCAAAATCTGCTCAGCGTCTTTATCTCTTTGATTTTCCTCTTGAGACATATGCTTATATCTAATATCCTCGCTCATGTTGATAGTGTTCCATCAACTGTATTTTTCTTCAGTCGCGCTCTTTGTTCCGCACTTTTAGTAGGCTGATATTGATCAAACTCTCTGCCGGCAGTTTTAGCTCGCCAGGATTTTTGTTCTATAAAATTAACTAGTTTAAGGTCAAGTTATAGTACGATTGTTGGATCAATGGTTGCCTTAACTCTATTGTCGATGAGATTGAGGTAGGATATGAACTTTTTTTCAATTGACTTGATGGAAAAACAGCCTTAGAGTAAAACAATTGATGTCATTTCCCTACCGTTCACCCTTCGGAATAGTTGTTGAGTAATTTGTGCGGCTTCGGATTGACTACCACTTCTATCATTTGTAAATATATATTTCTTAATCTCAAAACACAATTAGTATGACGTGAAACTGCACAATATGTTTTAATATTTATAGATTTTAATATAATTACCACTTTCTGAATATTTTTTACGAGCAATAATTACGCAAAACAATCTAAATTAGTTTATCATTCTCTGTAAGGGTTTACAGTATGAATTCCAGTATAGAAACTAAAGTTGCTTAAAGGATTTATCCAGGAGAGAGGATCGAGCCGCTATTTATGTTCGCCGGGCAGTGCTGGCTAAGAAGCGCAGGCTGAATAAGGTCTTCACGCACTCCTAGTAGTGTTGAACGTCAGCTCCAGCTCGGGTATACTTACCCAATGGATCTTCGGTAAAAGGTTCAATACTTCCTCGGTAGTATGTTAGCAACGGTGATCTATTGTCTATACAATTATATATATGCTTGTCTAGATGAAGTTAGGTAGTCAGTGGTTGGATACGCCTAAAATACATTAGGAACACTGAGATTGAAGTAGAAAATATCATGCCCCAATTGACTTGAAGAAGGAAGGGAAAAGAAAAATATTAGCTGAATTTATAGTTGAACTTGACCATGTGTTCCTAATTATTGATGCTTGCTCCCAACCATGTGGCTCTAATAATTAATACTTGCTCCCTATCCGTCCTGTTCCTTTAAATAAGCTATTCACAATTATTCCATTTTTGGCTTCATTTTGCATCTTCGTAACTTTTAAATTACATCACGTTACTGAGGTTCTGACGCAATCCAGTCATGTGACCTGTCATATGATCCATAATAGTGACAGCGTGACTTATCATGTGACCACAATCTCAACAAGTAGCGAGGTACCTTACATTCTTTGACATTACATGATTAGTAAATTTTATTTACTTTTAATGTTAGATTCCATACATATTGGTCAGTTAGCTTGTGCTAGTACCTCTGGTGCCTCTCAATAAACTTCATAAAATAAGTAAAACAAATGTATTTCAGTACCTGGCTTTGAGGCCTCGCTCATGGTTTGTACGTTATTTTCAAGCCTATCGCCAACTAAATGGCTGGTATGATGTATTTTTAAATCATGTATATTCCATTGAGAAACTACTAATTTTGGCTTGGGTCTGGAAGTATAAATCCGAATATATACTGTTCTTCGTGTCGATTGTGAGGAGATTGAATCAATAAAACTTGAATGAAACATCTGCCTTTTATTTGTTCTCGATTTACTTCGTATCTTCAGTTGGCTGACGTCCACATGTAGCCAACGCTATAACTTAGTGTTTTAAAAATCCAACTCTTCGTTCCCTCTTTTTGACACCCCCTTAAGTTCATCTGCTATAAGATCATTGACAAACTTGGCAAAGAATTCCACATACGGCTTCAAGCTGGTTTTCTCGTAGTCCAGTAATTTTTCACTAGTTTCGCCATTATTCAATTCCCATTTATCCAATTCTTCCTGCAACACTCGAAGATTGGGCGATGTCGTAGGGTTGAATCCATAACTATCGTTTGTGATTCCCGATATGTCTCGAGTAGGATCGAACGGTACACAGACATTGCCGGTCCCTGGATGTATACAGAATGGCGATTTCAACAAATGGATCACTTGCCTGGAGACTTCTACATCTAGTCTTGGATACATGTAGTATATGATAATTTCCTTTCTTGTTTCAAGCAACTGATTTGCCTGAGCTGTTGTCTTTAACACTTTTTTGGCCATCACCGTTATGTCTTCCCACTTGTCTTTGGATGTAGATATGCCAGAGTGTGATTTCCACTTAGATTTCAACTCCGTTTGGAGTTTTGGGTCCACAATAAACAGCAACAAGTCTTCGATCTGGTCCCAGCTCTTGGCATCTGGTGCTGTATTTGGATCAGTGTACCAAGGATCTTGATCTACCAATATAATGTCTACAAATTCCTTGCTCAAGATCTCCAAAGATCTTTCTACATGAGGATGGAATGGCCTTTTAAGGTTGAGTTGTTTTTTCTTGGAAGATTTGGCCAGTTTACTGGCAAGTACATCCATATAGTCAATAATAGACTTTCTGGTCACCTCACTCAATTCTCGCGCGCGCTTATCACTGATCCAACAATGCGCACCTCTTCTACCTGAAAAGACCCATACCATATGTTTGAATCCAAAGTCGTCTCGTAAAGCGGAGTCGATAACTTTGGACCCGACCCTTATAAACTTCCAGCATTTTTCGCAGATATCGGTTTTTTGACAGCACGTTCTGATATCGTCGTAATCGGTCAAATCAATATCGAAAACCAACTCTTTGAATTCAGCCTTCATGGCTGTTTTGGGCAAGTTCTTCCTCTCTTTGGGGTTGACTCCATACACTGCTCCGACCTCAAAACGGGTGGGATTGGCTCTTATGACCGAGTCACGAAACTCCTCTACAGTTCCATATGAGTTGTATCTTTGGTACGCGCCCGATCTGAATTCAAAGGCAAACTCTCTCATGGTGAAATCGCGGGTGGGTTTGGGCGAGTGGCTCAACCACCGGCAAATCTGCTTAAATGGTAGTAAATGCTTGTAGAAAAAGAGCATATCTTCTTCCGATGGCTTGGAAGAGCCAGCATTGGTCTTGGTAGTAGATTCTATCGCTGTTTCACTACTCTGTGTCATGTCTATTCCCGTCAAGTCTTCTTCATATTCAGTTCCACGCGTAAATATAACGCGTCCATGGTAGGCGCACGCCGCTGCTGCATCGGCTGCAACACCGCATGGCTGCGAAATTTACACTAGAACACTCTTGGAAATATCCACACCACAAGTGCAACGCCACCTCATAGTCTTTCTTTCGGTTTTATGTCTTACTTATTAATATACACTATTGATGCTCGAAAACAAGCGAAACACCCTCGTCTCCGGCAGTAATCAACTTATTACCATTGTCAGCAATGGCAAAGTCCAACACTCCCATATTATGACCAACACCAGCAAACAACTGTTCACCGGTTCTAGCATCCCACTTGTAGATTCTGCCATCCATACTAGATCCTACAAGCACCGGCGTATCGTTTACGAACTCCATCTTGGTGATGGCATCGTCGACCTTGATCGACTTACGTAATCTCCATTGTAAAGTCTCGAATAGTAAAATGTCTCCCGACACCAAACCCACGGCGAGTAAGTTGATCAGAGGAGAGCTACACCAGGCCAAAGCCTCGATAGAAAGCTCGGCAATGTCGTCGACATTATCCAATGCTTTTAACGAATGGACCAATTTACCTGAGTCGTTGTTAATAATAGCCAAAATACCGTCACGGCCACCAACGGCGATCACGTTTTTGTGCACCTTGACTGTGACCCACGGACTTTCGATGGATTTGAAATCGGTGTGTGGCAGCAATTTGTAGTTGACGGCACCGGTGAAACAGTTCCAGTTGACGATTGTTCCGTCTTCGGAAATCGTTACAAGCGTCATTTCATTGTCGTCTTTTCCGGGTATAAATACCCCTCCGTTACATTCGAGGGTGTGCGAAAATCCCGACATTATTTGTGTCAAGCCTGATTTCTCAATTTGGTACACCCACACAGACCCATCATTGGCACCAAAGGCAAAGTATGGCAATGAAGGGTGGGCTGTGATCCACAAGACCTCTTCAACCTCGTCTAATTCACCAAACTTGACCCATTTTTCTCCTCCCTTGGTGGCTTTGTGGACCTGGATAAACCCTGCCATGTCTCCAGTAATTACATAATCTCCTGCCGCAGTGAAACTTCCTGCAATCACAGATTCCTTGTGGCCTGTCAATTCGCCTACAAAACGAGGTGGTTGGGTGTGGCAAGTCCACAAGTATGCTGTGTCGTCTGCTCCTCCGGTGACGACCAAAGGAAGCTTTGGATGCTTGAAAATAGTGAAAATACTGTCCTTGTGCTGGTCAAAGTAGCCCCACGAGTTATTGGACATGTCTATTTCCAAAGTTTCGTGGTCTTCGTCCATGTCGTCATCGTCATCATCCGGTGCTGGGCCATTGTCGTCGGCAACTTCTTCGGCGACCTCGTCCACTTCCAAGAACTCTTCTTGTTCTGGCTCATATGGTTGTTCTGGGTGGTCTTCTGACATTGTGCTGGGTACTTGGAAGAAGATATAGAGTCTTGTATTATTAAGCTTATCGCAAGTGAAAATTTTAGAGCATTAGTGAAGGCGGGCTATATGCAGGTACCGATGACATGGTCCATCATCACTAAGCGGTGGGGACAATAGCTAAATAACTACGGCATGTATAAGGTGTTGTGCTGTGGATCGAACGGACTGCATCAGCTTGGTGTGGGCCACGATGAAGATATGCTGCTGTTGGTGGCAGCTCGGTTTGTAGATAGCGAAGGGAGCTCTACCGAAATAGCGAGCGAGCCAGTGCAGGTGTCATGCGGAGGCAATCACACCCTAATTGTGCTTGCCAATGGCGATGTTTACAGTGCGGGGGACAATACCTACGGGCAGTGTGGGCATACAGGTAAGACTAGTATTGGCGAGTTCACCAAGATCGAAGGTTCGTGGGCCATGGCGGCGTGTGGCTGGGAGTTCTCCATCCTCGCTAATTCACAGGGAGAGATTTTTTGTTGCGGGCGGGGCCTCAAGGGCGAGCTCGGACTAGGCAGGGGCATCACTCAAACAGGTTTGGCCAAAGTGGCTTCGCTAGGACCGGTTCGCCACCTACGTACGTCCTTAAACCATACCATAGTACAGCTTGCTGACAACCGGCTCTTTGGGTGGGGTGCGTGTAGAAAGGGCCAGCTAGGCGTAACCCGTACTGTGGGAACCAAGAGTGAGGCCGCGATGTGGGAGCCTCGCGAGTTGGTGTTTGAAAACTTGCACCCCACTAATAGCACGCTGTATGCATTAGGCAGAGACTTTACTGTGTTTTTCACCGACAGGCTCGTCTACTATGGCGCATTTGCATGGTCGCACTGCGAACTTCAACGCACCACCGACGTCGTGGACGTAAAAGCGATGTGGTCGTCGGTGCACGTTCTCAGTCGCACCGACATCCTCACCATTGAGTCCACTGGTAACGGTGGTCACGGGCAATTGTACCCTTATACCGGTCCTGATGTTCGCGCCTACGGTATTGGTAGCGAGCACGGGCTCGCGCTCACTAGCGACAACAATGTCTATGCGTGGGGATGGGGCGAACATGGAAACTGCGGTACGAAGGAAAACGCTAACGATGGCGATGAGCAGGCCAATACCACTGAGGCCGTCACGTATCCGTCTACACAAATCTACAATGAACCACACAAAGTCACTAGCATAGGCTGCGGATGTGCAACATCATGGGTTATAGTGAGAGTTTAGCTTATGTCACGAGGTATCTTTCCCATATTCATTGCATACGCTCAATATGGAAAATATGTTCAACGTATTCACTCTGGGACAACCGTATCGATGACTAGCCAACGGCCACCTAGCGAGCGTACGAAAACGGCAGTCCCGAAAGACCGCCACTTCCTACCCACTAGCCAACATAACTAGCCACCTTCTTAGTCGTCCAACACTGAACAACGTTGCCGCTGCTCAGTGCTTAGAGTAGGAAAGTATTGATAGAAACCGCCCGAATTTTCTTGAACCCACCAGAGATCAGCGCGTGACCGGGTAACCCCACAAGCGCGCCGCACCGCCCTACGCTACTAAACCCAAATCGAGTCAGCCCAAGTATATATTTGCAACACACCAACGACGACAATCATCAATATATAGACGTTATGTTTGGAGCAGTATGTTCTGGTAGACCCATACAGCTCGCCGAGCAGGTAGAGCCTACAAAATATGTTTTGAGTGTTCCCAATGCAAGCAAGATCAACTTCATCACCATCTTTTTGTTGCCAAATTCACCTTTTGTTGATGTGAATTACACTGCATTGATATATTTCCAGTTACCATCGCAGGAATTTCGATTGTTGGGAGGAATTAATTCGAACAAACCTTCCGCAATTTATCGTTTGAACAACGGATCAAACGCGAACTCCAGTGGGGGGCAAGGTGGCATGGACGATATGAGTATAGATGACGCGGCCATCAATGTTAATGACACTACCACCATCCAAATAGGGATATCAATTGAGCCTACACCGCAAGCAGAAATACTTTTAAACGAAGAGCGCGCAAAAAATATGGCCCTCACCACTTCCAGACCCAAAACCACCAACCCTACCGCCACCGCAGAATTAGCGAACAAAATCGTGGGTCATGCTTACAACTTCCTTGGTAGTTTTATAGATGCTAGTGGAAAAGTACCCATGAAAGCATTCGACAACTGGTGGGATAAATTCAAGACAAAGTTGGCCAATAATCCAAACTTTTTGGATACCTTACAACAATAACGAAAGAAACAAGGTTATATATTCGTATCAATATATTAATCACAACGGAAACAGAACAAATAAGGGAGATAGAAGTGAAAATTAGACCAACCAACAAGGTGAATAAGAGTAATGGAGTACGGTCCACTTCAGCCAGCAAAGTGATAACCTAATACTCTTTGATAATTGGAGCATTTTGAGTCAAGTCCTCACGCTTCCAGTCCAAGGTCCCGTGATAAAGACCTGGAATATCGACGGTAGAAGAAAAGTCTTCTTTATCCTCTCTTTTAAAGTCAAGAGTTCCGTGATAAAGACCTGGAATATCGATGGTGGAAGCAAAGTCTTCTTTAGGAGCATCTTCTCTTTTGAAGTTCAAGGTTCCATTGTAGAGACCTGGGATGCCAATAGTGGAAGAGAATTTTTCTTGATCAGCAGCAGAATTTTGTCTTTTGACTTCCCTGTTTTCTTTAGGAATTGGAGAAGCGATGGCAATAGCAGCAGCAATAGCAATAAGAACGGAAGAGGAGAGTTGCATTTTGTATTTATAATTGATCTAGGAACTTTTGGAGTGGAAAAGCTAGCTAATCAAGAAAGTAAAATCAAACTTATTGGAGAATTGCTTCTTATTTATACCATTTTGAAAAGAGTTTTCAGTTAATTGAAATATGTCTTCCACATTTTTGCATAGACCATTGAATTAAAAGTGGGGCTTTTTTTCAATTTAATTTCTAGATAAAAATTCAAATCAGAGAAAAAAATGTTTGGACTGAAGTATTATGCAAAATTTCAAATCGGGCGCATCATAGATCATTGCCAATCAAGAATCACACAAGGTGTAACCTGAATTTGAAATTCAAACTATAATCTGATTTCAAAATCAAAGTTGAATGTCTGTCGACGCATGCAAGTAAGAACCAAACATGCTGTAAATTTCGAAAACCTCAATTAACTAAAAAGTGAGGCGAATCGTTGGTATTGATGCAGAAGTAGGTTTTCTATCTAAATCGGGCCCTTGCATGATTTATGCCGGTGTTCACAGGGTCTAGTTTCATTTGAGATTCGACATGTCGGAGAAAATGCCGAATCGGCTTTTTCGAAGACTTGCACCCCAACCATTTGAAAAAGGCTTTGTAAACCACAAATTTCATCTACGTACCGATAAGCCTCCACAGTTTGATCTGACACCACTATTGCTTCGTAAGGTCAAATGAAATCGATTAGATAAACTCAGCGCCAATCAGAAATGAGCTCGAACCCGTTTACACTGGGGGTCGGTTTTTTTTCAGTGAACAGAGAAAAAAGGATAGAGAATGGTTTTTCAAGATACGGCATTTGTCTCTCCAGCCAACGTACCTACAAAGTTTGGTAGCATTTCTTTTCAATTTTTTGTACCAGAGTACTCTGCGAGTTTCTTTACTATCAGCGTTTGCGAAGGTGAATACGTAATTGTGAGCAACAATAAACAATTCTCGGACGAGCATTGGGTATGTTTTCACTTTGATATCGAAACGCGCAAGATTCAATTTTAGTATCAACACAGTTTTATGAAAAATTGAGCACTAGATTAATATTGTGTATATAATTTCTATATTGTCAGTTTTATGGCTGAAAAAGCTTATGCAAAATCAACATACGGAGCACTTGCTCCGTGAATCCGGAGCTTTGCGCAGATTGTATAGTAGAAACCATTGAATGCGCTTACCGGAATCATGAATCATTTTGAATATTTTCGCAACCAATGAATAAAATTGATAATCAAAGTATTACACTAAACTCGCCTAATTCGAGGGGTACGGACTAACCTTTATGCACGTTGGGCTATGT
Organism: Suhomyces sp. yHMH580; assembly: GCA_030580235.1. Taxonomy (NCBI): domain Eukaryota; kingdom Fungi; phylum Ascomycota; class Pichiomycetes; order Serinales; family Debaryomycetaceae; genus Suhomyces; species Suhomyces sp. yHMH580. Next base: position 306,758 of record JAKTSN010000008.1, on the reverse strand, counting down.
CCGAAGTCGCTCAAGGCTTATGAGCTAGTTATTAAAGTTTATATGGATCAGCCGATAGAATTACCTCCTGAAGTAATCAAAGCTCAAAACCGCCGTGTTCCTCAGTCAGATCAAATCAATAATTGATAATTTATTATTTTGCGCGAGGAACTTCATAGGGGTGCCTGGGATGAGCGCATAATCAATTAACCAATTTATCTGTAAGCATTATACAGCTGGACTTGTCTTGCCTTACTATTACACTTGCCGCTCTAGTGTTGAAAGTATCCTACCACAAGGTATCTTCTGCCATCATAACTTCTGGATCTGTTAAGATGCGTCTTTTGACAAATGGATGAAATTTTCTTATCATATCAAAATAGGAATCTCGGAAAAACGTTGTCGAGAATCAATTAACATTTAATGAATTAAAAGTAAACTGTGGGCCCGCATACAAATCTGCGGAAAATGTCCAGGGCTACAAGTAGATCAATTGCTGATTTGATTTTTTGTGTGCAAAAGAAATCTCAATTTCATTTAATTAGAGAAAGGGGGCACAAACCGCACACACTAAATGGGTTCTAGTACCTCAGCGATTCGGTAAAGCCACTATTTTGGTCGAGATTAAGCCCATAAATACTAGTGGTATTCAGCACAATTGAGATGGACCAAATGCCGCATGCAAAGTACTTTTGTAATCCGCGAAGAAGACCAAAACTGTAGGAGTTAGCAATAAGTCTTAGTTGGCTTATTTTTTTTCATCTACTGTATAACTTGCAAGGACGTTAAAGCTGAATATCATAACCATGCACAATTTGGCTTATCGTATATATCGAATAATTTGACTGACAAAACAGATCGGAAAATATGCTCGCTACGTAGTTATCCTGCACGCTATATATCTCGCATAAATTGTAAATCAGGGGATTGTTCGGTAAGCCTGCACCAAAAAAAATATTAAGTTTTTGACGTGCATGTTGAAAAATCATCCGCGGAGATTAAGCAAAGCAAATGTTGGCTAGAAGCTTAGGAAAGTAGCGTTAGCACAAGCCAGGACCCGATAAGTGAGGGTAGCATATCACAACAAGTACCATAATTTACAACTACACTTTAGTTATATTTGTTCACGTGCACCATTCTCGAAGGAGGATGCATAAATGTGTAGCAGGTATATAGGTAAAAATCGGCCATAGTATCTACAAGAAAAGTGTGGTTGCTTTTGCGCATATAGAAGCGTCTACAGCCTCGTAGACCGGGATTCCACGGAGTAATTCCACACTTGATAAATGGGAGTGATTAACTAAACTAGTGAATTTCACCGGGCCATCTGGACTTTAAGCAATAAACTACAAGCACTGAATTTTTCAGCGATTGCTGATAATTCGGCTTTTTCCGATGCCCGAAAACTAATCAACAATTAAACATCGCGGCCCGAACATTTGCAACGATCCTCCAACACTGTTTGCTACTTCAAATTTCACCGCATCAAGACTCGTTGGGTAAATTTCACCGGTTTATTGATCGATATACGATTGAAGCATGCGTGTGCTAGGTGAAACTAGCAATTATTCACAAATATTGGCCCACCAACGGTAGTTGGGTCCCCGTAAAATCCGCAGGGAGCCGGTTTTGGCGCGAAACCGCCGAGCCTTTGTTGTTGAAGCCACTAAAAAGACCTACTAGATCTAAGTTGGTATAGCGACTGCAAAAGCCCGTGACAAGCGCATTTTTCCTGTTTTCAGGTGATATAAATCGACGAAACCCAGTTAAGCTCCTGATGAATGAATTGGCCATCGTAACTTCGGCTAGAGGTCAATGACAAAGCGCATTTTCATTCCAAGTAAATTCGTTCATAATTAAATTTGCTTTCGAAGAGTTGAAAATAGAGATTATCAACGTTCGCACTTGTATTGCGTTTATGAAAGAAAAGTATTCAATTAGACCTCTCGCTTGAAAATTGGAGCTTTGGCCAAAATACGAAGAAAATGAAAAAGTAATTTAATAATATTGGCATCAAGTAATCCAGTTCATGCTGCACTCCTTCACAATTTCATACCAATTGAAAGATTAGCCATAGTAGAGAATAATAAAGTGACAAGAATAGTTTTCGCTAACATCTAGTACGTATCCAGAATTTACGTGCACTCTTCCCAGTCATACCAATACTCATAACAGTTGCAGAGAATAAACGTTTTAATGTTTGTCCATCGTTCGCTCAGCTGGTCGCTTACAAATCCGATTCGCGGCCACACCAAAACATGACTAACGGCTTCCATTTACATGACTATATGCCTATACGTCAGCTCTGAGCAATAAGCCAATAAGTGCATAGATGACTTCACAGCGAACATTCTAGCGACATTCTGGCAATAGCCCCTGCTTTCAATAACACCGTGCTCGTTCGCTAGTGTAAGAAATTTCCAGAAGGGCATCACCAAAACTGTGGCGTCAGTTTTGCTCTGCTCGAAACAAAAAAATCACTCTCTGCAGGACGCATCGCCATCTCTTTCCGCTCCATATAAAATCCGCACCACAGTTTTCACCGTATAAAGGCAACGAAAAGCTCAAGAATTTTTCACCAACTAAAGTCCAACCTTTAAAACAAACGCCGGTCAGTTCCAACAACTTTCCACCTAATTCAACATTATAATGACTTCCGACTCTACCCAGCAATTTGGTTTTGGCACCAGAGCTATCCACGCCGGTGCTCCAATCGACCCCCACACCGGTGCGGTTATTGAGCCAATTAGTTTGTCCACCACTTTCGCGCAATCCGAACCTTCGAAGCCTCTTGGAATCTACGAATACTCGCGTTCCGCAAACCCGAACAGAGACAATTTTGAACAAGCCGTTGCATCCTTAGAAAAGGCCAAGCACGCACTTGGAATTTCTTCGGGTTCCGCAGCCACCGCGTTGATTATCCAATCTTTGGCCATCAACTCGCACATTATTTCCGGTGGTGATGTTTATGGAGGAACCCACCGTTACTTCACCCAGGTTGCAAACACCCATGGTGTCGAAGCCACTTTTGTCAACAACTTGGAAAAGGACTTGGAAGCCAACCTTAGAGAAAACACCCGTTTGGTGTGGTTGGAAACCCCATCTAACCCAACTTTGTCGGTCACTGATATCTCCAAAGTGACCCAAATTTTGAAAAACCACGAATCCAAGACTGGAAACAAGGTTGTTTTGGTCGTCGACAACACCTTCTTGTCTCCATACATCTCCAACCCATTGACCCACGGGGCCGATGTCGTAGTCCACTCTGTAACCAAGTACATTAACGGCCACTCTGACGTCGTTATGGGTGTAATTGCTACCAACAGCGACGAGTTGCACGACAGATTCCGTTTCTTGCAAAACGCCATTGGATCTGTTCCTTCGCCATTCGACTCCTGGTTGGCCCACAGAGGTTTGAAGACTTTGCACTTGAGAGTCAGACAAGCCTCTACCACTGCCCAGAAGATCGCTGAGCTCTTGGAAAGCCACCCATTGGTTGGCCACGTCAACTACCCTGGCTTAAAGTCCCACTCAAACCACTCTGTTGTAGCCAAACAGCACAGAGATGGCTTGGGAGGTGGTATGATTTCGTTCAGAATCAACGGAGGAGCTAACGGTGCTTCTGTCTTTACTTCTTCCACCAAATTGTTCACTTTGGCCGAATCTTTGGGTGGTATTGAATCGTTGATTGAAGTCCCAGCTATCATGACCCACGGAGGTATTCCAAAGGCCGAAAGAGAATCCAACGGTGTGTTTGATGATTTGGTCAGAATCTCGGTTGGTATTGAGGAGACTGAAGATTTGATTGAGGATATCAAACAGGCTTTAGAAAAGGCTGCTTCTGCTTAATCTGTACCAATAATCAACATGCGAGCGATAGCCGGTTTGTTGATACATACCTCATCAAAACAATCTCTGTCTAATATTAATAGAAAAGAAAATACATTTCCTCATTAGAGAAGTTGATAAAACAATTAAAAACACTTTTACCTCTTGTTACTACTCTCTGTTGCTACTCTCTGTCACGACTCTCTGTTACCATTCTCTGTTGCTACTCTATATTACTACTCTATATTACCACTCTCTGTTACTACTCTATATTACTGCTCTCTGTTACTGCTCTCTGTTATACTCTACCACTACAGCTCGTGCCAATTATGGCTGCAAACTTTAGTGCGGCCTTTAGTGCGGTCTTGAGTGCGGTCTTGAGTGCGCAGCTCGCTAAAATAGCTGCGAAATTTGGAATATGCCAGGTTAGGGAAAAGGTGACCTGAATGCGATTGTACTCAATATGGATGTAGTGAGTGACTTGTGCTATCAACCGACATGGCGCAGAAACTTAAGATTGCAGGACGACGAGAGTGCTTGGTTGTTTTGTTTCAAAAGTGCTTAGATGTTTGGAGTGCAGAACGTTCAACAGCGCTCTGGTTCATTGGCTTATCTAGGAATCTTGAAAACGTATCCGGTTCCCGTCTATTTTAAATAGCACAACCTTTTCTCTAGAAGAGCACTGAAAACAACATATCCGGATACTTGCCAACTGCAGAAGTTCTTAAGTCGTCACAACTGGTCTTCGAATACCAATCCTTATTAAAATACTCTACTCTGTTTTTTGAGATAATATATTTTTATCACCTCTTCAACATCTCACCTTTATCTACAAGCGATACAAGCGATTTACATTGCTCAAAATCTGAGGCTGATCGTTGCTGCTAGCTTCAATCTCTTCCACGCTACTAGCTTCTAGCGTTTGTCTCGTGCACATGCCCATTTCCAGTGGACTCGGTCCATGACTGGTTTTTCCGGTTCTTTGGCTGCGACTTGTCCCAATTAATAGCTGGTGGTTAGGTCAAGTAGGACCAATTGCCTGCGTTTTCTATAGGACTGGTGAAGCTATAAGTATACAATAGCTTTCAACCTGTCGAACGGTCAGAGCTCTGGGAATGCTCAAGACCCATTCTGCAACAGCCCGGAGATGGTCAGTCTTTTCGCAACTCTAACACCCCCTCAACCTTTACGCAACGCAACTACAACGGACAATCCGAAATAGTTGAGAAAAATGGTGATCCTCAGCTGAGAAGCAAGTGGCTTAGCTTGACTAACTAGAATAAATACCCTGTATATAAACCTCTTGGACTGCTTGACACCCTATTCAGCCTCGCTGCGATAAGGCCGCCCTAAAGAAATCCCGCAGTAACTACCCTTGGTGACAAAAGCCTCTGGCGTGTATAAGTATTGCACAATTCTCTCTTCTAGGGAAAGCCCCTAACTCTAGCTCCTCTTCTGGAATACAAACTATAACCCACAAAATCTGGATCATAGTTTAGGATAATAAATCTGGAAAATTCTGTGATATTTAAGATATTGGGGCAACTTGAACCATAGAAGAGTAGCAATAATTATGATACAAGTAGTGAGAAAAACTATACTAGCTGTCCTATTGGCAGCAAGCACAAGCGGCTTTAACATAGCTGCGTACATCAGCGAACTTAAAGCAAACGCCAATAACACAGTCATATTCCCTCAATCTGCATACGTAACTAGCATGGACCGTTGGTTGGAGAAATTCGTTGATGGCAGTGCCGTTACTTATACAGAGTTGTTTGATATCGAGACATTTGGAACATATTTGAAAGACAATGGGAGGTGGGGCTTGTATGACGAGAATCTGAACTTCGTTGCACGACTCTCGCAGGAATATATTGACTGGTTAGGTTTATCGCCAGATGCTCTGGATACTACCGAAATAAGGCTTCTGCCAAAGCGCGAATATACCGAACCGAAAAGCAGTGATGAATTGTATAATAATTACATTGCATACTTGGACGCTAGGCTAGACGCAATCGAGTTCTAGCTTTATCAGGAGAATATCCTAGCACTGGATATGTCACTGTGATGCAGGTATTAGCGTACAATGTGGCAGGCGACCGGGCTTTCACTTCTTGCCTCTGTTATAGTACCTAATAGTAAATACTCAAGATAACCGGATGAATTAAAGCAATATCGACAAAGACAAAGCACATTTTTGATTATATAAGTAGCTTAGCACCCTTATTGAGAAATCCATTTTTTATTTATAATAAACCATTCTCTGATATAAGACTATTACGCAACTTCAATATCACACCTTTATCTAATTGGAAATTATATACAAATAAAATTTATAAATTATTCTATAGTTATGCAGCGAAGTTTATATCAAGTAGGTTAAAACGTTTAACTAGTATAAGTACTATATCGCTAAATATTTAACCAAAATATATAGTCGACTGTACCAAGATAGAAACTGATTAAGAGACAGCTAGTTGTTCTTTCTTTAGTTGTTGTCTCTTTTGTTATCTCTCTAGTTGTCTCTCTAGTTGTCTTTGTTTTTGCATCTATTTGAAGCCCGGATACTTTTTGTAGAAAGTCACGCGCACTCTCCATATATCAGTCTCTGCCAGAGTGTCTTTCTAAACCACTGTCTTTAATGAAAGTAACGAGTATAGGATTAGTGTTGGTGATAGCCTTAGGAGTCAAGTCACTGATTGTCAATACGCAACAAGAGTTAATTTGCAATAATCCCGAAAATCCCAACGATTGCTATCCCAAGCTATTTGAACCTACTACGGAGTGGCAGTTGATCAAGAAAGACCAAGATATACCCCCCGGATTACACGTTAGACTTAACATAGATACTTTGAAGAGGGAAGCTAAGCTCATGGATTCATCTGAAGAAGACCATAGCAACCAAGATCTTGTTGTGACTGACCAAGTTGTTCAGGTTGAAGACCAAGATTTGCAGCAACAGGTTGAAGAATTGCAAAGAAAGAAAATGCAGCAGAAAATCGAAGAGTTCAGAGGCAAGGAACGGGCAAAGAGAGTCAATGCTGAAGAATTAACCAATTATCAAGGTGCTGTTGAAGAGATAGAACAGTATGACGGTGATGTAGCCAGACTTGACCAAGCTTTGAATACGTTGGTTGAGTTAAGCCACGATATAGAGTTCGGCGTCAAGCTCACAGCCACACCCCAAATCTTCCAAAGCCTTCAAAAAGTCATTGATTCGACCTCTGATACGGATACCCATGAAAAGATCTATAGAATTATGGGTTCGGCACTCCGTAATAATCCAGAGGCTGTGAACAATGTCTTGAGTGGGTTTTCTGGAGACTTTGTAGTTGAATTATTCGGATTACTTTCCAACAAATCAACGCCGGATTTGGTCCAGAAGAGAGTACTTGGAATTGTTCAAGCATTGAACCAGAACCCCCATTTCAATTTGAAATACTTTAATGTTGATAACAGCTCAAATAACCAAGGAATCGTTCATTTACTCAAGAACTATCCCAGCTACGGCGAACAAACCAGGGCAAGAGTCCTTGCATTGTTTGAAGATATTCAATTGGTCAAGATCGATAACCTCAAAAACGATAGAAGCTCGGTGGAAAATGCCTACGATCCTGACCACCAAATTTCTTTACTTTTGCAAGACTCGTTAGCAGAAAACAAGGTTGCTTCCAATGAGCAATTTAAACAATACTTTAAGCTGTTGAGTGAAATCCACTCGGAAAACAAGTCTCTCAAGCCCACACCAGATTTTATGAACTGGTTATCCAAAGAAGTTGAAGTAAGAAAAGAGTATAAGAAAAGAAACGATTATCCTGCTGAAGATGCCCGATTTGACTCGGATATGTTGAGGGCCAGACACGAAATCTTTGGAAATCCAAAGGCAATGAGAAAGGCCATAGCTGATGAGTTGTAATCTGGGAAGTATATCAGGTTCCCTCTACCAATATTCTACCAATACTAGCAAGCATTTTACCGACCGGTTGTCTATTCTATTTCTAAGGTTAGTGAGGCTTATGGTATACTATTCGATCAATTGAAACGCCTGAAATACCACTGATAATGAGTAGAAAAATTGTTACAATTGACTTAGTGAACAGAAGAAAATGTGAATCAGCAGCCCTATTTATAGCAATTATGTGGTATGTTAATTTTCCTTTAAAATCCTCTTCGGAAATATTTCATTCATAAATGTGTAAGGTGCCTGTGGGGCGAGGGGTGAGACTCAATTTTGCCACTTCAATACCTTCTATCCCTCACTTGTCAACTAATCAATATTTTCTGACCTCCTACCGAATTAAATATTATTACACTGCTACCTCTATAATACAAATACTATCACGTACGAATATATTAGATTATATGTATTTTGTTAAATGACTTAATCGAACAAGCCCATTCCCATGTCGTCGTCGGATTCTTCTTCTTCCTTGGCTTCTTCTTCAGCTGGGGCAGCAGCGTCGGAAGAGGCAGCGGCAGCTGGAGCAGCAGAACCACCGGATGGGGCAGAAGCCAATTTTTCGTTACCTTCGGCAATCAATTCTTCGACGTTCTTACCTTCGACTTCAGCCAACAATTTGGTGATCTTTTCTTCTTCAACTTCAATGGAAACGGATTCCAAAACAGCCTTGACATCGGCAGCAGATGGGGAAGCGTTACCGGCGTTGACCAATAATAAGTAAGCAGCTAAGTATTTCACTAGATGTTAGTATACATTAAAAATAAAATGAGACACTCAGTCCAAACGAAAATAAGACACAAGTGAAGTCATAATGAAATATCCTGAATGAAGGTTTAGGGTTGGTCGTAGTTAAGTGGCAGTTCTGTAGTGATCTCTCTTCACGACCATAGTATAATGCTTCACCTGTAGCTTGATTGTTTCATTTCCCCTCAAACACAACGTTTCCACTATCCCAAGTTTCTTCTTCTCTATATTGACTCATATGACTCTGTGTCTCCGAACCGTATTTCACATACTATTTAATGTCTATGTGTATAGGAATAACAACTGGGTTAAAATCACTTTTCACTTCGCTATAGCTCTCGTTGAAAATTTTGATACTTCGCGCCAAAACGGGAAACTGGCCGAGCGCCGGGTGCTCAAGGGTTGCAACCCTAACGGGCGGGAGTACACGAAGTCGGCGCACGTGACTTGAGGTCTGAGATGGTTGCAAGACCAACGTCAATACTACGTTGTACTGACTATGAATCTGGGCTAATGATGGTTGGATGACAATTTTTGTATAATCGCTGTATAGTTGAATACTCCAAGCATACCCATACTTGAGTCTACCTCAGTACGTTTGAGATTTGACAGGTCTCACAAGGGACTACTGTAGAAACTCGCACGCATAACGTTTTAGTATGCTCACAAACAAGTACATGCTAATTTAATCCCATTGCATTTTACTTGATTTTCAGAACTCATTTCGTTTGTTCTAAACGTAGTGACGGATAGAGCTTGCCCAGAGTGCAAGACGTCTTAGAGCAAGTGATATGTACCTCGATTCCTAGACAGTATATATAGTGGACATACCGAGGTATGTTCACGTGAGCGCCCGGATCTCGCAAATTTGAGCGCTAGGACTTGGCGTAGATTGGCTGATTTGGAACCTGGGTCCCTAAAATGGGGCATGGATCATACTCTATATTTTTTGAGTGTAGTGGGACGTTTTGAGCAAAGAAATTCAGCCAGATATGACCGATATCAGAGGGCCATATCTACTGACCTAAGTGACCGGATCTCGCAAATGCACGTGTGAGCCCCGGAACTACTGCTATCACTGATATGATAATACCCAGCATACCCTTCACAGTTCTACTCCTAGACTTCGTCTACTACTCACGATAAATGAGCTATATAATCTTGATAGTGTTGCGGAATGACCATCACCACTACGTCAGCAAAATGCATCAAATTCATAGTGTGCAATCCATTTACCAAAAGCTAATCTCTACCACTAGTTGAACTATATACTGGCGGGAGTCGCTTCTAAGGACTGATGTAATAAGTAGACCGCATACCGAAAAACACCACTCTTCTATCAGTCTTCTCGTCTCTCTATCTAAATCCTGCACTCAGACTGATAAGTTTGTATGCAGTGCTTCATCAATTATGGCGATATCGTGGCACTCAATTACAAAGCCTAGCCATACGTGGATTAGATCACTTGCACTTTTGCTCCTTTGTTTCTTGCCATGACAATTAAACCATTTCCAAGCTTGTCAAGTCCCCAAGAAGCTGAGTTATCAGAACTATTACAGCAATGGTCGTTGGCCAATGGATTAGTAATGTATCCGCCCAACTTCAAGCAGTATAACGCAGGAATAGCCCCAACTACGTTATTTCCTACTCCATTTCCTCGTCATGCTTTCCAAAATGCTGTTGAAGTCCAGAAAAATTTCAACGAGTTATACATCAATTTAGTTGCAAAGCACAAAGATTGGTTGATTGAAATACTCACCCAGCTCGCCAAATTCGATACTGATTTTACCGGTAAATTGTTTGAGAGCCACCAAAAGGCAATTGCAGCTAGTGACGGCAAGCTCGCTCAGCCCATCTCATTGGGCTTGTTCAGAAACGATTACATGATCGATAAAAAGACAGATGACGGTGAGCAGACTGAGATTAAACAGATTGAATTCAATACTGTAAGTGTATCGTTTGGAGCACTTTCGACCAAAGTAAGTCAATTGCACAAGTATCTTAATAAAACCGGAATTTATGGCAAAAAAAATTACTATTCAGAACCAGAGCTTCCTGAATCAAATTCCATTAATGAATTAGCTGACGGTTTGGCTGAAGCTCATAAGATCTATAAAGACCAAACTGAAACCGAGCCCATTGTCTTGTTCATAGTTCAACCTAACGAAAGAAACTGCTTTGACCAAAGACATATCGAGTACTCATTGATTAATAATCATGGTATAACCTCGAAAAGGTTGACCCTTGAAGAGGTGGAGTCAAAACTAATACTCGAGCAAGAGAGATTATTTGTCAAGTCCACTCTGGAAGAAGTTTCGGTGGTATATTTCAGATCTGGATATGCCCCAACTGACTATGAAGCAAACCCTGAATCAACATGGAATGCTAGAGTCATTCTTGAACAATCCAAAGCAATCAAGTGTCCATCTTTATTAACCCAATTGTCAGGTTCCAAGAAGATCCAACAAATTTTGACCCAAAAAGACGTTATTCAGAAATTCTTGCCTAGAATCACCGAACCAGATTTGGCCAAGTTATTGTCAACGTTCGTTAATATTTATCCATTGGACAACTCGGAAAATGGAAAACTAGCGAAGACATTAGCATTCGAACAACCTCACAAATTCGTTTTAAAGCCCCAAAGAGAAGGCGGTGGAAACAATATTTATAAGGAAGATATCCCTTCGTTCTTGAAAAGCATCGATGAAAAGGATTGGGACGCTTACATTCTCATGGAATTAATAGATGCACCCACCCATAAAAATAAGATTATTAGAAACAATGAAATATTCAATGAGGAAATAGTTTCAGAACTAGGTATTTTTGGAACCATCCTCTACAACGAAGACAATGGCCAAATCATTAGCAACAAGAACGCAGGCTGGTTGTTAAGATCCAAATTCAGTAGTAGCGACGAAGGTGGTGTTGCCGCTGGGTTTGGGTGTGTTGATAATATTTATCTTTACTAATCATGTTTAATTTTTGCAGCCTCTTCGACCCTTTGGAAGCAATCAAGTATTACGAAATGCTCAGCTCCTTCTTCTCTTTTCCTTCGGGTGCGTTCCTGACTCACTACCCATAGCGCCGAGCCTAGATTGTTTGTAAACATGAAAAAACACAAGAGAAATGGGATAGTTTCTAACATATTTGCAGCCAATCCGAATCCCACGTAGGAGCCCGGGTTTGCATAGTAGACCTGTTTTATCTGCTCCTGAGTATATCCTAATAGAACAAAATACCTAGCTTGAGATCGTAACCCTTTCGATGGTGCCTGTAAGCATATGACTAGAATAGGACCAAAGATGGGAATGGTATTCAATAAGAATAAAAAGATTCCTTTGGCGATGACGTATAGGTACTTGTGAAATTGGGAAATCGATGTGAAGAAAGCTCCACACTTTACCAAAAAAGGTACTTTGTCAATGCTCTTTAATTTATCTTCAATCAAAAGATCATCAGCAAATTCTCTGCTCAAAACGGCATCGAAGGTGACTTTTTGAACATATGGCATAAACAAATTGGTCACCACGAATACGGCGACGGCGCCCGATAGCTGGATAACGCTGACCCATACCGAAATAAAGGCAAAAGGCCCTGTTAGTAACGACCAAATTACGGTACATATCGGGAAAAACAACATGAATGTGATAGCATAAACTATCATGGTTAGAACAAATTGGGGAACGAATACCATCAAGTAAAACTTCCACATTTCTGGCGTCCCGAAGCAATAGTAAATTCCCTATAAGTATTAGTACTGGCCGGGGACAAATCCATAAGCAGCTTACATAAATTGGGTAGAAGTAGGTTCCTTCATAGATAGTGTTGAGCGGAAGAGTGATACATCCAACTGTACAATCGCATATATAATGAAGTGTGATAGAATCCATTGGGCCTAAAGTATATTTTGTTGAGATTGCTGCAAAATTGCTGCAATATTTGAAAATTTCAGTAAAATCTCAAACTTTCGCAGCCAATATTTACCTCTACAAATATTCAGCCCAGCATTGTCTAAATGACATAGAGACAATATCCGAAAGAACAATGCCCTACTCGTCTTGGCAGTCAAAGGGAGTCTTGCTTTGTATTCTTGAGCTGAAATAACTACTCATCACTCTATAGAGTGTCACGTGTATGGACCACCAAGTGCAATAAAGGTAGTGCCTGTACGCCGATGGTATAATCCTGGTGTATCACAAGTACGTAAGTACTAAGAAGTCATAGTATGAAGATGAAGAAGATGATCTACGGATCTGGGAAGCCTTCGAAGACTTACTATGACGAAAAAAGAAGACACTATTTAAACGATACCATCAATTAAAACAAGCCAGGCAATCAAATCAGTAGCTTAGGATTGGAAGTTGACAATAAGATAGGCTATGCTAATTGTGCTACAAATCTAAGACCTTATAACCATCTAGCCTTCTTTCCCAATTAACAGAAAGGTCCCTTGGCCCAGTTGGTTAAGGCGCGGTGCTAATAACGCCGAGATCAGCAGTTCGATCCTGCTAGGGACCATATTTCAACGGGCGTGTGGCGTAGTTGGTAGCGCGTTCGCTTAGCATGCGAAAGGTCTCCGGTTCGACTCCGGACTCGTCCATTTTTTATTCTTACCTACTTTTACTCATGAAACCGCTTTACAAAAGCTGTTCAAATACTATGCCTTCGCGGTTGAACAATAATGCATAAACCAAATTAGTCTAATGTCTAATGGGTCTCCATATTCAGGACTTTGACGTCATATTTTTGCTGGACTATTAAGTTTATAATTGGGGCTCTTTTTTCAGGCAATTTCTATTGATATGCGGACGTTAAGTATATACATTGATTTATTATACAAGTAGAATTCATTGGATCTTTCGCTCAGTTAGACTAGATCTTGTATCTTGGGATCTTGTTCAATCTCTTGGCAGTTTGGGCATTAGATCTAGTACCTTGACCACGTACTGGTAAACTGTTGGCGTGTCTGTAACCTGCATAAGAACCAGTGTCTCTTTTGAGCTGGATGTCGTTATTTATTTTTTGTTTCAAGTGGCCCTCTACGGTCATTTCGGAAATTTCTTTATTCAAGTCCATGATTTGTGGTTCAGACAATTGGTTCATTCTCATTTGAGGATATAAACCAACTTTGGCACATATTCTTTCTGCCGTATGGTATCCAATACCAAAGATGGCCTTTTTCAAACCGTGCTAAAAGTTAGTACCGATTCGCCTTTTTTGGATATTAAGATTATAATGGGACTTACGCTCACCAAACTGTTGTGCTTGACATGTTTACCGAAAATATGGACAGCCATGGTTTAATGCAATACACTCGTGTTTTAGTTGGTGGTCAAAAATTTTCGACTTTTATCAAGTGCACTAAACTGCAATCGCGCCCCTCAAAACGCATTGCATGTTGCGTCATCTGAGTCAGGAAATCTAAGCAACCAAGGAGTAAGAAAAGAGAAGTATAAAGGAGTGCGAAAGAGTGCGAACGAATTAGAAAGAGTAAGAAGTAAGCTGTAATATGTCATTTGTTCCGCACCAGTCAAACCCGCAAACATCCGCATTCACCTGCAATACATGTTCCATTAGATTTGTCACTGCTGAGCTCCAGAGGCAACACATGAAGACAGAATGGCACCGGTATAATCTCAAAAGAAGAGTGGCGCTGTTGGCGTCGATCAGCTCAGATGTATTTGCCGAAAAGATATTGAACCAAGAAGTTCGTGCATCTAATGAAGAGGAAGATGAAGACGGTTTTCATGTCCACCGTCGTAAGACCAAGAACAACACCAATAGGCTGTTGACTCAGCAGTTAGCTCAGAAGAAATTGCACATATACCACGAATACCGAGGTAGAGACTACAGTGATACCGGCTCTGAGGCCGCCAGAGGCGTCAGTCCGGCGTCAGTGGCTTCGGAACTCTCCCAGTTTTCATTAGGAGACTCGATAGTGGAATCGGGTGTGGAAACGGGTTCCGAGTTGAACTACTCAGAAACATCCAGTTTTGTAGATATCGAAGCATATAGTTCGAGCGAAAGTGGTAGTGAAGATGCTGAGGAGTCCGAGTTGAGCGACGACGAATCAGTGGAAGTACTTGAGGCCATCTCCGTATCGAGATGTTTTTATTGTGGTACGGATAACGAGGAGATTGAGGCCAATATCAAGCATATGTACAAGAACCACGGGCTCTATATACCCGAAAGACTGTATTTGGTCGATTTGATGGGGTTGCTTCTGTACTTGAGTGAAGCCATATCGCTTGACTTCGAGTGTTTGGTCTGTGGCTTTGAAGGTAAAAACTTGACCAGTATAAGGCAGCACATGCATTCGAAAGGCCATTGCAAGTTGCCATATGAAACCAAAGATGAGAAGCTTGCGGTCGCCGAGTTTTACAATTTTGACGTAGAAGACAAGCCCCAGAAGGCCAAAAAGACTGGCCGCGTTACTTTTGCAGGCACAGAAGAATTTGAAGACGTGACTTACGACTCTGACAACGAAGATCACCATCCAGATCATGGCATTAATGACAACTATACCTTGGTAAGTGTAGGCAATAGCCAAGAACTCATGTTGCCAACAGGCTCCAAGCTTGGCCACAGGGCATTGGCTCGTTACCATCGCCAAAAGCATGTTGCTGTTGCCGATCCTAAGGAATCTTGCCGCACCGTAGCGTTGGTGGACCGTCGTTTCGCTCCCGGAATCACAGCCCATGAAACCACGAAACAAGAAAAGGAGACCAGGAGGATGGAACAAAGATTGAGGAATACCGATATCAATAGAACCAAGTCGTACAGAGCAAATTTCCAGAAGCACTACGTTGATCCGATACTAGGCCCATCTTAGAATTATGAGAGAAGAACAGAGAGTAAGGACGGAAAGTAAGACTCGAATATAAGGACCAAATAAGTAATTCGTAGTTAGCTGAAGTGCATTAGATAATTAGAAGTTATTTTTCTATGAAAAAGTGAAGACAATATTTTTGTCTCGTATATTCAATGTATCGAGATACACCGATTAGAGAATCTCATCTTAGAGATAGGGAGTCAAGAATTATGTATCAAAGGAAATTACGAACCAACCTACAAGATATACCCAGACATTCACTGGTCGGATAAACAGATGTTGTGCCATCCATACGCTGGGCAACTAAAATTAAATTGAATATGGACAAGTTTGCGAGGACCTCGTGGAATGAATTCTTACTTGTGAGCCTAAGAGAGTTTAACAGCTTTGGAGGAGCGAAATAGAAGAAGTAGAGGAAATAAATTACATTATTCTGGTTTTGAACGAGGAGCATTAAAGTTAGCTACATTGGAACCAAGCGCTGATAACTTCAAGGTCTTTGTAGAGAATAGGCAGTGTAAGGAAATGGAGCCTTGTCTCTTTATGATCAATTAATTAGGGTATTCGAGACTAGAAACAAAGGTAGTAAAAATTGGGAATTGACAGCTTTGAGGAGCAATACAGAAGGGGTCTTGATGAATATGGACCCGAAGAAGAAGAGCAAAACTGAAAACTCTTGTGGTAGTACAGACACTTAAGTAGGTTTACAAATGGAACATCCCAACATCAAATTGTGAAACATCCTAAAATCGCATCTGTAAACATCCTGAAATCAATTTTTCAAACATCCTAGCCGCAGTAGTGAATCAATACGCCAACTCCTGCATTCCATGATTGCAAGAGTTTATTTCATTAGACATACTCTAGAATGAAAGGTATTGGCAATTGAATCTAGCTAGTAAACTGTTGGTTCAGACCAATATTCCACTTCATTTTTAGTCTATTGTTCCTCTTATCTCCGCTAGATGCATGTCCTGAAAATATTGAGTTTTTGAATATTTACACATTAATATCGTAAATATCAATCTTTAAATTTCGAAATATACCTTGTGTTCCGACAAAAAAAGTCTTCATTAATCCAAACTGTAACTTTCGAGGATCCTCGACATTATGAGTCCAGTCTCAAGCCCCGATCATGTCACACTCGATACAACGCACCACCTTCATAATTAGTAAATATAGAGACCTACTACAATACGTATTACCGCTCTCCGTGAACCTAAATCTTTGGAACTACTTGAGAGTTTGCCAGGCATATCTATATGCTGCTTAGCACAACAATCTTAGTAATATGACTTGAGCCTGCATATTGCCCAGGAGGTTCGAAGGGCCACAACAACCCTATCTACGCATACACTTACACAGATGGTACCTGCTCGGGGAATAATGTAGCCCGAACGCGGATCACACGTCTTCTCGCTTTACTCCTCATATTTGTTGCAAAGTGCGTTTGTCATGCTAGGAGACCTAATCACGTGACCACAGAAACCAATCGAAAGTTCCACACAGCTCTAAATCAATAATGGCAGGGAAGAAGAACATTTGAGTATTTAGCAGTAAAAAAGTCTGTTTTTTACAATACACACAATGGTGGTTGAAACACAGCTCTACGACGTGCTAGCGGTGCCACCCGCAGCAACAAATGAGGAGATAGCCAAAGCATACAAGAAACTAGCATTGAAGTGCCACCCCGATAAGACCAATGATCCCGAATTGACCGAGAAATTCAAGGACATGACCTGTGCTTATGAGGTTTTGAGAGACCAGAAATCCCGGCAAGTTTATGATACGTATGGAATGGCTGGTCTTGACGGAACATATGCAGAGAAACAGCAGCAAAAACGCCAATATCAACCACAATCCGATACTTCTGGAGCTTCTTCGATGTTTTCACAAGTGTTTAATGATATCAATAGCATGTTTTCGCGAGAATGCAAGTTTGGGTTTGGGTTTCCTGGCATGTCGATGAACATGCCGATGCCCGAAAACAGCGGCAGGGACCGCAACATGAAGAAACACGTGGAGCCCGTAGGGTCTGCGCTTGACCAGGAGTTCAGAAAAGGCCTGGATATCCACCACACGTGCCATACTAATCTTGCCGATATGTGTTACGGCAAGACCATCAAGCTTCATCTTCCTAAAAGTAGTAAATGTGGGGTTTGTAAGGGCATAGGAGGCTTAAACCCCAGAACGTGTAGTCAGTGCCAAGGTCTGGGAGCTGTAAAAATCACATACTATAACCAGTTTTCCCGGTTCCAGCAAGTGGGCTCTTGTAAGCCCTGTAGCGGTACCGGAATCTACATTGCCCGCAACGATATATGTGGAAATTGCAATGGTGGGTACGTGAAAGAAAAGAAACTTATTAAAATCAACATTTTGCCGGGCTCCAGCAACGGAGACAAGATCATTTTACAAGGCGAGGCCGACGAAGGAAGGGCCATTATACCTGGGGATGTAATAATACACTTAAAGGAAGTAGCCCATCCGTTTTTGATACGGCAGTATAATGACTTGTACATGGAGCACCAAATCGACTTGAAAACTGCATTGCTAGGAGGCGAAATCGTCATTCCTAATTATCTCAGTCAGGACAGATCGCTCCGAGTTCGAATTAATGTGCATGGAAACAAAGCGCTTAATCTGGAGTATAATGAGGCGGCGGAGTTTGGAGAAGTAGTAGGCACTATCGGAAACGATCCCAAGGTCATTAACGGGCTTGGGATGCCTATCAACGAGATGGTACTGGGAGGAGAATATTTTGAGACCCTTAGCGAAGTAGACGAGCTTCGAGATGTAGCTTTTGATTTGAAAAGATACAAGAGAGGCAATTTGTTCATTAACTTTAAGGTGAAAATGCCGTCCATTGATAGTTTTGGCGAAGCAGACCTCAGAGCATTGTACAGTATTCTTCCATCACAAAAGCCGGCTTCCACCACCAACTCCACCATCATAGACTCCACCCTCTCCAATTTACCTGATGCTTGTCGTGACAAAGCAAAGGATAAACATTATATGTCCGAGTATGTTAACCCCGATAGTTCTGAGTTTAATTACGACGACATCGATTTGCAAGACGACTTACTTGACGGCGTAGAGAGTGAGGACGAGGACTATTATAATAAGGCCTGGGACGATACAAATACTAGAAAGAGAAAGCGTCCAAATACATTTCAAGGCAACGAAACATCTATTCCAATATAACCACCTCATTGAATTCTCCATTATCTACTCATATAATTTCCTTTGAAATTTCTCTCGGATGCTCCGAACCCCACTGCATTACCCGTCACCGACTGGCTCCGTGGCTCATGGTACCACGCTATAGTTTAATTCTGTATAGGGATGTCTACCCAATTATTTATTTTGCAAAAAATGTAAATGAGCAAACTTTTAAATGAGCAAACTTTTATCAATAATTCATAAATAGATCAAACATGAGAAATTGGCTAATCGACTTAGTATAGGAAAATTGATAGCAACGTTCTCTGCTGGTCTTGGATTCAAAAAGTTAAAGAATGAGACATGTAGGATGGGAAAATATGACTTATTCATCTAATTGTATAGTTAGAAATGTCGGAGCCTCTCAAGCTTTCAATTATTAAAAAGAAACATGATTATACTGAAAAAGTTAATTGATAAATAGCAGATTTTTATAATTTTGTATCTTTCAATGCAGATGTCAAAGAGTGAGTAGTACATTTACATAAAGCTTTCTTGTGCTCCCGTAATGCGCAAGTAAGAAATTTTACAAATGTAGGGTCGCGAGTTACGATCGCGCTCGCGGCGATGGAAATTTGCACCCAAAGCACCACATGATCTTATAGACATATGGCACAATATAGCAAGAAGATTGTGGCTACCATGAATTAGACCAGAGCTTGGAAGAGGAACGATGAGTCCAAGATTTCTCCCGATTTTTGGTTACTGTGCTAGTGATGATGACATATAATGCCTAGCTCACCCGATAGCAATGATCTCAAGTTGAATATAATTATACCGATCTGGAACAACACACCATTTCTCATCTACAAAGTATAACGTTCAATTAAAGACAGATGTTGACTTGGCCAATTTAATAGTATACAGCATAATACTAAAGACAGGCGTTGATAGCTCACTACTCTTGAAGGCTGCTCAATTTCTTGGCTACTATAAAACGTCACTCGGCCCAAACTTATAGAGTGGGTGTCGTTTACTCTCGTATTCTAGCCTATAACGCTCATACCAAGACCAGCTCTGTTGTGTACATTCGTCGGGTGAACATCTGAATTGGGTTTCTATTTAAGCCTTTAATATTTGCGCTCATAGATAACACTAACCATACCAATTGAAAAATGGTATTTAATGGGATTTTTGTAATTGCCAACTCTAAATTTGCATCAAATATCAAAAATTTGAAAAAATACATCTAATCTGCTTTGAGAAAGATTCAATACAGCTTCTATTCTGTCTCAAGTGGTAATTATACTGAATAATATCATATATAGAGTAAAATTATACATAGGGAAGTAATTATACTTCACACATTCTCTATCGTGACTGGAGATTTTCTGGGCTCGTATTTCCCACGTGACTATTATTCCCAGACAAAGCGTCAAAGGAGATTTGAAGGTGTCTGATAGACAACAATTAGCCTCAATTGAATAGTTTTTATTGACCTATTATCATGGCCAGCGCAAACGTGCTAGAACCTTCACTAATAAAGGATCTTTCCAATCACATCTATGAAAAACGAAAAGCCACGGCGTTCCAGATCGAAAGCTTGACCAAAGCAGCGCTAGCCCGAAATGACAGTCAGACTATCTACAAAATCATTAACGAATTGACCGAACTAACTAATGGAGGAACCAATTCTGCCAAGATGGGATCCATTACTGCGCTAGGAAGCGTTTCTGTGGCGCTTGGATCGTTTGCAATTGCCTACTTTTTGGAGGAAATCATCAAGCCTATCTTTGCCACCTTCAGAGATACCGACGCCAGAGTCAGATACTATGCATGTGAATCATTATATAACATAGCCAAGATTGCTAGAGGTGAAATGTTGCTTTACTTTAATGAAGTGTTTAATATTCTCTGTATTTTAGTGACCGATACCGAGTCTTCAGTAAAGAATGCTGCAGATATACTTGATCGACTCATAAAGGATATTGTCAGCGCCAAAGCCACCAACTACGTCTCAATATTGCAACAGCAAGAAGTTTCCAATGAAATCCAAACCCATTTAGTCGATGCCAATGGTGTTGCCATACAAGTAAATCACATTCAAGACAGTCAAAAGGCGTTCTCCTTGCCCAAATTCATCCCCACCTTACTCGAAAGAATGTACACTATAGATCCGTTTGCCAAAAAGTTTTTGATCAGCTGGTTGGAATTATTTGACGATATTCCTTCCCTTGAGCTCATCACCTTCTTGCCCAATTTCCTCAAGCCTTTGATCAAGTTTCTGATGAACAATTCGCCAGCAGATGTGAGATCAGATACAGAAAACATCTTGAATATGTTTTTGAAGGAAATCAAGTCGATATATAAGGTGAAGTTCGAGGTGAAAAAGAACTTTTTAATCAAGGAAAAGAAGGAGAAAAGAAGAAAAATCAGACTGGAAGTCGAGCAGCCAGAAACAGAGCAAACTAACGAGATCGAACAGGTCACTGATCAAACACAAGATATCAAGCTCCAGGTAGAAGACTCGGCTTCTATAAAGTCTGACGATACTACTATTGTTCGTAAACGTCAGAATTCAGTACAATCAGAGAATCAAGCAGGTGAAGGTTTTGATGACGAGAGCACGGATGGTGAGATATTCCTTAATGGTCAAGATATCTTTATTGATTATGCCAAAATCATCGATATTCTATTATCTTTCATTAGAATTGATGATAATTCGGATGACAGCACCAACAGCGAGTTGGCACAAGAACCGCATGAAATCTCGTTGGAAATCCAGTTTATCATTTTGAAATGGTTACAGGAGATCTTGGGCACGGCTCCTATTGGTTTCATCAAGTGTTTACCTGAATGTATTTCTATAGTCTTGTCCAACATCTCAAAGACTGATGATGAAAAGGATTTTGAATTGAGAAACTCGTTTTTGCAATTCAACAACTCGTTACAAGATCTTTTGGTTCGGTTTGGAAATTACGATGATGAATTCTCCGACGAAATCAATGAAAACTTGATCCACGGACTCACCAAAGAAGTGTATGATGAGTTTGTTGAGTACCAATTGCCCAATACCCTAGCCAGAATCACCAAGAAGTACTTGACGTCAAACAACGAGCTCTCTCGCATCACTTCCTTGGAATGGTTGACGTTCTTGTACTCTAAAAACTCTGAGAGTTTCTTCCAGTTTGTAGGAGAGGGTGAAAACAAGTTTGATCTCACTTCGTTCCTTAGATCTTGTACTGACGCCAGCAACGAGGTGATCTTGAAAGTACTTCAGTTGTTATCCAAGATATCTGAAGCCAACCAGGAGTTCTTCAAAGACTTTATGATCAAGTTGATCAAGTTGCTCGAGGAAGAAGATTCGAATGCCCCTACGCTTTCAAGAGGAAGAGTCGAGTTTATTATCAGAAAGTTGTGTGTGACGCTTAATTCTGAACGTATTTTTAAAACAGTGTCAGAAGTGTTGGTACCGCTTGGAGATTTGGACTTTCTAAACGCTATTATAGTCACCTTGAACGAAATTCTATTAACAGCACAAGAACTTACAACGTTCCGGAGGAAATTGAAGAACTTGGATGTTTATAAGATTGAAGACTGGTCGGTATTCGCCACGTTATTCCAGAGCTGGTGCCACAATGCCCCTAGCGCGTTGTCTCTATGCTTGTTAACCTCCAATTATGAGTTGGCATACTTGATAATCAAGAACTTGTCGGAACTGGAAGTGAATTTCCAGCTCTTAACCCAGTTGGATGTCCTCATACAACTTATAGAATCTCCAATATTCTTGAAGTTGAGATTACAATTGTTGGAGCCCGAAAAACATCCGTACCTCTACAAGACATTGTACGGCTTGCTCATGATATTGCCACAGTCGTCCACATTCACTATTCTCAGTAACCGGCTCAATTCGATTTCGCACATCCACTATTCTTCTTCCAACATCCCTGCATCTGGTCCGATCGCCCCAGTCGCACCTGTGGCCAGCGGACCTTCCACACCAGGGATCACCAACCTGTTGTCGATAAAGAGAAAGAGGATCTACGAAATGCTAGACAAGTTTACAAAGGTCCAGGAGAGACACGAGGAGTACCAGCTCGAGAAAAAGACCCAACACTACTTTCGCGACGAAAACCACAAGGATAGACTATTGAGCTATACGTCTTCTTTAGAGAAGAAAGACTACTTCAGCACCGATCAGGACAAGCGAAGGTACTAGCTGCTAAAAGGCTGCCAAAATACCAGAAAAATGTGGGTGCGGTGGTGAATTGGTTCCCGCACTACCACCCAAACTGCAAACAACAATTGAAGGTTTTAAAAGTGTAACACTTACTTCCACAGGTTGCAGGTGTTTACATTTCCATAGTGAATCAAGCAGACGTGTATATGCCAAGTTCCGAACTCACCCATAGCTCAATGCAGAGAGTAGACCAGCACCAGACAGCCGAGGCATTGCGGATCGCCACCCAATCAACTCAGCAACAACAACACATTCAGCACCAACAGAAAATGCATCACCACATCCAGCAGGACGAGCACCACCTACTTTTGCAGCAGCAGCAGCAACAACAGCAACTAGCCGCGGCAGCCGCAGTGGCTGCAGCTCAACAACACCAATATGGCCTGCTGGCCCAGATGAAGCAGGACCTACCCGAATTATCAGAGTATGATCTCAAGTCACGAGACTCAAAGTACCGCAGATGGACCCCCAAAATGGACCAGTTTCTCATCAAGTTGTTAAGCGATGTCGTGCATAGTTACCAGAAGGGGGCCGAGGCCGAAATGACCAAAAAAGCATGGGCCTATGTCACGGGCCAGCTCCGGGCTGCCAACCCCGAAACCGTCTATTCTACCTACACAAAATATTCGTGCCAGCAGCATTTGTTTAATGTCAACCATCACAGATACAAAATATGGTACGTGTTGATGTTGCATCTGAAAAATAACCCGTCTCCCACGGGCTATTCGTACCGGTGGAACCCAGAAATCGGAAGATTTCAGATTATTGATAATACCACCAATACTCTAGTTCTTGATGAGCGACAAATTAAATCGCTTCTTTACAGCGAGTCGCTATCTCTTCCCTCTCTAAGCGCTTTCAACAAAGGAAACTTGATTGTGAACGATTTTTTTCTAAGTGACAATTTACGGTACATGTCGGTGTATCACAATGAGATCTTGCCGTTATTAATACGGTTGGACCCGAAATATGCAGAGGGTTTGGGCGATATATACCACGAAATCCCCAAATTTGACTACCTCGAAGCAAGCAACGAGTATTTCAAGCCACTTGTCCCTGTAAAGGCCAGCAAAGTAGGCCCTGGAAGCCCTCCCCATAAACAAAAGAAAAGATTACACTCCGAAGACTCCAGCGAGCTAGGAATCCCGTTTTCCAAAGCGCTATCGTCCATTGCCAACGACGGTTCGGATTCCGATGTGGTTTCGTCCCAAACCGCCCAACACGATGAAGATTCGGTCGACCCGGCTCTAAAACGATCCAGACTACAAGACTCATCAAGTAATATAACCTTTGAAAACGCCTTGGCCACCGCTGCTATTGATGCTATCAACTCGCCTGCAGTCACCAACGGACGTGATCCTACGCCTTTCTATATTAAAGACAGAAAATGGTTCAATAAGTTGATTTCTCTCAATGAATCGGGCCATATTGCAGTAGAAGAGGTGCTATCGGTGTGCGAGGGAATCAGAGATGGAAAAATACCCTTATTTATGTTGAACGTCTTAGACCAATCGTACTATCCTACTCGTAACAACACGGTGATGCAAGAAGAATTGCCCGATGAAGAGATGGTAAAAAGAATAAGGGAGTTTATGTTACCCATGGTATACAATAGTTAATAAATACTCCACAGAAAAACACCAACAGTAATACTCCACCTGAAAACACTAACAGTGATACTCACAGGAAATCACTAACCTCTTCTTCACAGAAACACACTGACTCTCACTACTACACTACTCTTAACTAATCCTCACTGACTACCTCATCTCTCTTAAACATTGAGCCTAACCACCCTCTCTTGCTGACACTCACTGTTCCTCACTACTACTCATTATCTCACACTAACACCTACCATCACCAATCTTTTCAATATTCCCTCCAAGTCTCACTTCATGACCACCATGAACCAACACTAAAATAGATTAGTGATCAGACAATATCGTTGATTGACTTTTACTTATTATTATCTACTGGAATTCTGCTAGCTGATTTCGACTAGATACTTTAACAACAACTTTTACTAGTCAATCACATCGTAACACTACTGCACCGGAAATAATAACATTTACTTCATTCATTCTCACCAACACCCGACACTTTAATCGTTAGTATAGTGAAGCTGGTTATGGACTTTTGAAAATAATCAATATGACACCTCCAGAGTATATCTCTACATTCAGTTAATTATTTGCTTATTATTACACTTAACATATGTTCACTACTGCAAGGTACGAAAGGTACTGGGAATTATCAAGGTTGAGTGATTCTTTGCAACCAATAAATGAATTGCAGCAATAGAACTATTTGAAGTCAATAAGCTTCTTATTGAAAATTTATGACTTTTTGCAACCAAATCGGTAGGCAACAGTCGATAAGATTCAAAGATATCCATAAGCCTCCTAGCAATCGACAAGACTTATTGCAGTAACTGATAAAAACCTGTGTGGAATCTTGTACAATCGTTGCTCTTTCACGGTTCCACAACGAATAGAAATATGCCTACATTTCTCTTCTAGCTAGAATTTATCAGAAAGCTCAGCTTAACTAGTCTGCTTTAATTAAAGACAATAATACCTAAACTAGTTTTCATATATATAGATATTAGTTTTGAATGTTTCTTTGTAAATCGCGAATAGTATATAGGTTCTTTTCTTTGACTAATCTAATCCTATTGTGATAAATAGATGGTGAACGTTGATTATGGGCTGTACATAATTCATTTATTACTCGTTCTACAGCTGATTTACTTAGTGTCGGACAGAGAAACGCTATCAAAAGAGATTCCCAAGGTTATTTACGAAAATTTCGCTGTATTTATTCAAATGTCACAATAAAAAGTTTAGTTAATAACGCTTATATCCGAAATGTTGTAAGCGTTCTTAGCAGCTGGAGCAATCAGAATGGTGCCTGCGTCGTAATCGATGACGCTGTAAGCGTTTCTAAGAAATATATCACCCAATATAATTTCATCATCATAAGTGAACTGGTCAGCGAGAAAGTATTTGCCATTATTAGCACTAGAAGGCACCAAAAAGTCAGTGTAAGGAACCTTGATTGAATTTGAGGCAAATTCAAACTCGAGAAATTCATTGGCCCATGCTTCGTTGTAGTTGATAATGTGCCCATCAGAGTCGTATGGTCCAAAGAGATCGCTGATTCTTTTATTCACTGCGGCAGGGGCACCAAAATTGGTGGTACCAGTGTCAATAAGAGCAGCACCGTCAAATCCGTAAGTAAACCCGTCAGCAAATTTGATAGCATTGAGTTGAATGGCAGCCGAGTTATCAGTGATAATTGGGTAGGTGGCCAAGTCTCCAACATATTTGGCATGGTCGATACCTCCGAAAAGAATCACCCCGTTTGTATAACTGTTTTCGTAAGAAGCTACAACATTTGGTTCCTCCTGCAAATAAAAAGAGAAGGCAGGCTTATTAATGAAACCTGCCGCAGTCAAGGCGTACGGAAAATTATCGTACTCTACAACTTTTTGGGGATCAAGAGGCGTGGGATCTGAAGCAAATTCACCAGAACGCGGGCCGAGTCCAAGAAGCGAAAGATTATTATCCCAAGTTCCAAATTGATAGTCTTCAAGCGTGAATAAATCTGAAGCAATTGTATCGGTATACAATTGAAAAGGAACCCCCCACCCAGCAGCTTCCACTGAGCCCAAAGGCTTCGAGGTTGAAGAATTGGAAGGAGTGTATTGGGTTTGATCAAAAACCAAGTCCGAACTTCCAGTATCAATCAAAACTTGAATACTTTGAGGTGGAGTACCAGCAGTAATCTCGGTAAAGTAGCCACCTTTCCGGAAATCGGTGAGTGGAATTTGAAAGTCATCCCCTCTAGTAGTGAGGTTTCCCTTGAAACTAGAAGAAGTCTTGACACGCTTGACTGGAAGCTCAAGGACACCACTGACGGACAGATTAGCAAGGTCCGGAATCGACAAGGCAGAAGTGAGTGATACCAATGCTAACAAAGAGCTAGCTGGAATACTTGAGATGAAACCCATTTTAGTTTTGTAGTACACAATAATTCGTTCGAACCAGTGGATTCTTCGCTGAATAAATAGTCGATTATTAGCATGTGCTCTCAAACATCGTGGTTTTGATGAAACTGTGTCGCTTTTTGAGTTGTTAGGCTATAGAGCAATGCCACAGGTATCAAGCCAATCCCTTGAGTGGCTCGGTGCCACATTGGTGATGATGCAACAAACTTTCCCAAGATTACAATACATCTTCACAATTTGCAATTGCTTCAAATCAGGTGCAGTACCTAAATCGAAAAATATTTATTATTTTTTAGTTTGACAGAATTCTATGCACTTGTAGAAAAAACGAGTCGTACAACAGAGCGAATATCGGAGTTATACGAGAAAAGTGTGTAGGCACGTTGCACATTTTGTCGCAATTTTCTTCAATTATGAGCAAGGACAAAATATTGCGAGATTTGAATCTTTCCGATCTGCAAGGATGAAATATTGCGAGCTACGCAAATTTGGGGCTCAACCGGCATTTTGTAAAAAGTCTCAACGTCAAGTTACAGCTTGAGAAAGAGGCATCTTGGACATGAGACAGGGAACAAACAGAGCGAGTTGAGTTGCCAAGGGTTGGTGGCGATCAAGGGGTGAACAACGACAAGTATGCCACTTTAACCCAAGAAGTTAATTATCTCAGACAAATTGTAGAAATTCAAAACGCAAGATTTGATAAGTTGACGGCGTTGATCACCGAAGAACGTAAATAGTTACCTCTAATTTAGAGATATATGTACATTGGTAATGACTTTATTAAAATGATTTTTTCCTAGACTTGACCTAGATTACCTGTCAATTCAAGTCAAGTACAAAACAATAGAGTAGAACTAGATAATCCTCAAAGGCTGTCTAACTGTCTATCAAGACAAGACACATTATAAAACCCTGCTCGTCTTGAATTCAAAACTACGAGATTGGTACCGGTGAAAACTCACAAGCAAATAAAGATTCGGTAATAAGAGTTCTATGGGCTGATTTGTTCATTTTTCATTGTATTACAATTATCAATCAAGAAACTTATTTCTGAATTGGTATATTTAGTTATCTAATTTTAATCGACTATTGTTCTATTCATTAATGGTATGCTGTCTCATTATATCTTTCTTGATCTTACCTGCCGAAGAATTGGAGCCAGTTTCCGTTACAGACCCAGCCATCGAGGTTGTGCCTTTCAACGACCTAATTTCGATATCGGGACTATTCTTTTCTGGCTTATTGATTTTTGGTATACGATCAATGATCTGAATGGGCGAACTTTGTTCATTCTTTCTTAGCGAGTCAAGTATATTTTGAGATGTTTGGTCATGAAGCATCGACTCAGTTTTGTGGTCTAGCGAAGATAAGGAATATCGTTTGAAATGGTGTGGTACAAACGAGGTTTTGGGCTCGTTTTGAGGAAAATCGACAAATGCTGGTGTTTCTTTGGGATACCCCTCAATATAACTGGACAAATCGCTTGAAAGCTCGTCAAGGTTTTGAAATATTGAGGTGTTGGTGGTAGATTGGGATTTTCTTTTGCTTCCTTGTGATGGTAAACTATATCTTTTGGACTTGGAAGATGAACTGTAGCTATGATGCTTTCGCAGCCCGTCGGCTCCGAAGGATATTTCCTGTGGTAAATCTTCAATGCTACTAGAGCTACCATACGGTTTCCTTCCAGACTTATCTGACGTAGAGAGGGTTGCAACCGATCTTTGCATCGGTTTCAATTGGTACAATATCGAGTCAAATAAGGTTTGTTCATACTCGTTTGTTTCCTTGGGCTTGTACTTGTTGTAGTATGCCTTGTTAAAGTCATTTATGTATAAAGATTTGGAAGAATCTGCCGGTACGTGCTGAATTCTGTGGCTTTTTGATGAAGAAGTGTTTCTTGAAGGGTACGACTTCTTTTTCGTGCCGTCTGTACGAGGCGAGCTAAGGTCAAGGGAGTCGGAACTTACCGAGTTATTCTTGCCTTTATATATACTTCCAAATATGTCGGATGCATAGCTGATTTGAGGAGATGGTAACATTGCAGAGAATAGCGAAGCGTTTTGTTGGATGAGTTTTTCAGTAGTGATCGACTCCACACTGGGAGTAGTAGTAGGCGGGGACTTTCTCCTAAGTGATTTATAATGCTGCTTAATGGAGTTATCACTGTTGAGGTTATCAAAATTCTGAGAATGTCTTGAATTATTTGGGTTCAAACTTCGGCCGGAATTTTTACCTAAATGACCAGAATTTTGGTTTTGATTTTGATTTTGATTGGAGTTGTTTTGATTTTGAGGATCCAAATTGCTTTGACTTGGTCTATTTTTAGGTCCATTACTGTCGTCTGATGAAGAAGAGCTCATTGATTTCAGTTTGGATAAACCATTTTGTTTTAGACGATACTCGATTTTCGCAGCCAAGGTTCTTCTAAGCAATACTTCGAAAAGTAATTTTCTATCTATATGATTAATTTGTTTGGTGGTCAATAAATTAACATCTTTGGGAAATAATTCGCTGAAACGAGGCGGCATTTTGTACTTGTTAGAAAACACAGCACTTTTATAATTCTGGTAAATAATATCTTGGATTGGAATGGAACTCACAGCACGTTTGTGGGGAGAAGAGATCAAGTTTGACGGATGAAGAGGCGTAGAATGTTTAGGTGGTTGCCTATTTATAAGACCCAAATGCTCTATTTCAGAGGGAATTCGTTTGGGTAAAGGATGGAAGGAGTAGCCGCCATTTTCATCATTAACTACTTGATAGGGTCGCCTTGAAGAATGAAGTGTGGGCGCAGGTGGAAGAATATTCTGGTACTTAAAGAAGGCCATTTGGCTGGGCAAAAGTTCTCTTGCAAGTGCTTCTGCATTCACAGACGTAAGGAACTGTTTTAGTTGGTCATTGCTGGTGAAATCCGGTACTTGTTTAGAGACTGAGGCGTACTTTAATGACTTCTTTCTGTTGACAGGAAACACGAACCGAAGTTTATCTTTCAAAGTAAGCTTCTTGTCTACAGTACTAGCATTGCTAATAGTATCAGAATCAAGTAGATCATGTTTATAGGCCGTTCTATTCCTCTTTTTAATTCTGTTTCGGTTTCGCAACGAGGCTGAAGATGATATTACTGAGCCTGTTCTTCGTACTCCAGACTCTATGACAGTTACGGAAGGAGGTATTCTGGCAGGTTCTGAGTTGCCGAAATGAAAAGAACTGTCGTGAACTTTTCCAGGATCGTATAGTATATCAAAAGGATTGGATATGGACCGTTGGTGTTGCAATGGAGGATCCAAGGTATCCATGTTAGGTTTACTTGAAGTTGAATCGGTTAAGAACGATTTGGTGTTGTAGTTGTGATAGTATTGGTAGATTCCGGGCAGCAAGTAGCCTGAAATTATGGTCGGGGTCTTTGATTTGGTACTAATTTGAAGACTAGAGTCGGCTGGAGTGACATCAAAGTTGGACTGTGCTGTTCGGAACGACGTCGTCGACAGACGGACTAGTTCTGTAGCCATAGTGAATAATGGAGCTAAAGTTATGGCTATCAAAAATAGTACCTCTCCTAATAGTACTAATTAGACGATGCTATGACAAAGCAGGCCAAGTATATGACAAGATTGAATAAGATTCAATAAAAGATTAACTAAGATCGAATAAGATTGATAAAAACTGGTATAAGGAGCGGTGAGTATATTAGTAATGTGATATTTGAAATCGCCAATATTTTGGTGCCCCTTCTTACATTCCGGGCCTCATTATAAAGATGGCTGGCTAAACTGATTAGGAACATTGCGAGGGGAATGTATCATAATTAAGAATAAGGTACTGTATTTATAGGAGAGTCGACAGTAACTATAAGCAGAGATATACAGTAAGGAAAGTATAGAGATACTACTGTACTGATATCATGCTATGAATCGACCTACGATGGTTGTTGGCTGCAAACGTCGCTAGAGACGGTCGCACTGACGATACAGATTATTGGTCACATGACAGTGGAAGCCCAGCGTACATGGATGGGACTGATGGAGACGGTGAGATTGCAAGAGGAAATCAATGTCAGGTTATGTGGTGTTTATAGTGTCGTTCAGAAGTTGAGCTGGTGGGTACGCCTGACGGCTTCCCCTGGCGGTGTTACCTTGACGGTGTCCCTTTATTTGCATCCCCTTCCTCTACCGAACCCGCCGGGGCACGCCCTTAGACGAACGACCACAAAAGGCGCCAACAAATGAACAGATCACAACAAATATAAACACCGGATCGAACACCCATCGTTTTCTTTAATAATCAATCATGGATAAGCTTAAGGAAGTAAGTAGAGGCAAACAAGATAGACAAACAAGATAGGAACGAGATAGTGATACAATTGAGGTGGCCGTGGCCTTGCCACTGCCCCAGGCTTACCGGTGTCACGGATCTGTGAGCGCGTCCCCTCTTTTGACCCCGTTAATATTTGTTTTAATATTGTATGAGTTTTTACTAACTGCAGAAAATCAACAACTTGAAGTTGGACGCCGAAAAATGGCAAGAAAAGTCTGATGAATTGGCCGACAGAATCAAGGAGTTAGAACAAGAAAACCTTGAGAAGGACCACCAGATCCAATCTTTGACCAGAAAGAACCAGGTTTTGGAAGAACAAGTGGAAAAGTTGGAAACTGACTTGGACGAAATCAAGCAAACTGCCGACGAATCGCACTCGTTGAAGACCTCCAACGAAAACTACACCAAAAAGAACCAGGTTTTGGAGGAAGAATTGGAAGAAGCCGACAAGAACTTGAAGGAAACCACCGAGAAGTTGAGAGAAACCGACATCAAGGCTGAGCAATTGGAAAGAAAGGTTGCATCCTTGGAATCCGAGAAGGAAGAATGGGAAAAGAAGTTTGAAGAGTTGTCTGAACAATACACCGCCTCCAAGGCTGAATTGGACGAAATCAGTCAACAGTTGGAAGCCATCTAATAGCATAATATACACTTACTACACTGACTTACACTAACTCTAACTACACTGACTAACACTAACTCTGACTTAGCTCACACTAGACTAATCGACTAACACTAACTCTGACTTAGCTCACACTAGACTAATTGACTAACACTAACTCTGACTTAGCTCACACTAGACTAATTGACTAACACTTACTCTACTAATCCCACTAACTAGACTAATTGACTTTTCTCTATTTCTCACTCACTATTGCTTCCACTAACCTCAGCAGAAAACTAACTTCAATTTCTCACTAAATTATCGTCTCACCAATGAATCTCACTAGCTTCTCACTAATTGAGTCTCACTGATCTCACCAATCTGGCTACCTCACCAACTTACACCATCTCTGACTGTTCTATTTCTCAATTCTTGTACTAGCCTGTACTGACTCGTACTTCTTGTCTTACCTGTCCACCTGTCTGATTTTCACTATCTCACTAAATCTCGCAACTCACTACAATCTCGTTTCAACTTCGCTACTTTATTTCTCGCTAACTTCTCACTCCCTATCGCTACCATTCACTACCATTCACTTTTCTCTACTGGTACTAAATTGTACTAACTTGTCATGTATTGACTTCTCATTGGTCTGTCATGTATTGTCCTATCATTTTCTGTAATGTATGTCTTCTCATTTTCTGTAATGTATGTCGTCACATTGATCGCACTCATCGTCACTTTCCCTAACTAATGTCTCCACTTTCTAACTATCGTCTATTTCTCAGTTCTCACTTCGGTCACTATCTGTTGCAAAAGAGAACTATCTACAGTGGAGCTAATAGTACGTTGACTCAACTACAATCATTAGAACTAAATTAAGTATAGAATACGTAAAGAATCGGTGCAAATGCTTCTGAACTCTGTTCATTGAGTTCGCTTATTTTGCCTCGCATTTAACTTTTCGGCTCCTCGGCTGATGATAAATTGTAGATGAAGGAAGGTCATTATGGAGTTTATGGAGATAGTAAGGCGTCGGCTTACCAATGAACCTCAGTCTCACCAAATAGATGACGACTACACATACACAAATAACCACGATATAGATCCTTTAGCCGCCCCCAATGGAATAACCCGTCCCATCAACCCATACCATAATTATGAAGATGTGCCATCTTATGAAACTTCCCAGCTACTATACGAACAACAGATCCACCAGGACGCTCCATCTCGCAACAACTCCATCAGATCTGCAGATTTGGCCCGCTCTGGCTCTGGCACAAACACACATCCGGTCTCAAACACAGGCACTACTCTGCCAGCAATGACCGGATTGGGCACTCCACCCACATCTCGTAAGAGCGAGTTTCAGAAATCGTCGCTTAAACAACTTGGGCTTAAATTTCTCAACGCAAGACAACACTTTACTCTCGCTATATGCCGCGATATATCGCTCATTCCGGCCCTCGTGGGGCTTTTTCAGTCCTGGAAAAGGGTGTTTGTAGACAACGACCAGGTCAGTATCGATACTCTCAATTCGATTGCCAATAATAGTCAGCATCTTAATCAGAGTATCACTGCTGGCAGAATATCGGAGCACTTTTTGACCGGTGTGTGGTGTATAGTTTCCGCGTACTTGTCGTACAATACTTTAGACAATCTTATTTTGCGGTGGATCGTCACATACCTGACCCCAGCAGCTATAGTCAGAGTGTTGTCGATGTCCACTATCATGATCACCATTGAACAGTACTTGGTGTCGACCTTTTCGGCTGCAGGCTACAAGTATGGGCTTCATATCTGGATTCTTATAAGCTGCTGTCTTACTTTGACCTATATTGGCCAGAACTTTGTTACTTCTAATATTGATCTTAGCAAAGGGGCTGAGAAAAGAGCTAGGTTTTTTGACATATACAATATAGTGGTGTTTGCGGTGGTTCCCGTTGGGCTCGCTAGCTTTATTACCATGATCGGTCTTTTGCGATCGTTGTTGATACTAAGGATCGATATCGATCAGTCCCAACTCACCATTCCTTCATAATAAATAACTAATACTCTAAGAATTGCTTTGGCCTACAAATAACCAGTGTAGATTGGTCAATGACTGGATGTCGTATCAAATTGAGCGAGAAATTGTATGGAATAGTTCGAATGGTCCTACGAAAGCAAGAGCAGATCTTGACCACTTTCCGGGCTTGAAGGGAATAGATCATAGTATAAAGGGAGAAATTGTTGCAAAGCCAATTTCTTTTGTACACCAAGCCATTCAAAGGGAATGGTCAAGTAATGATAGGAACAAGCATTCTTTGCAGCTTTATTAGAAGTGGTGTAGAAGTTTTAATTACCCCATAAAAATAGACTACCTCCTCAAAACAAGCAACTTCAAATAAATGCTCTCTGTAATAAGACTGGCCGCTAAACAACAAGGATGGTACCCATGTCGTCGAGTCTTCCTCGTATTTGACGTGGCCTAATCCCGAAAAATACTGCCATTAGTAATATTTCGGCTACAACCATCTTCTCTTTCTGCAAATGATCAGAGAAGCAAGTTTACGAAGTCACATTCTGAAAGTAAGACTTGAACATAATTAACTGAGACAGTGAAGATCCAGAAAAAACGCCCTCTTCATCTCTTTGATATCATTTATCAAGATCAAAGAGTTGAAGGAATTGGGAATCCTTGCAACAAAGAGCTAGCTTGTGTTCCCATATTGATATTCACAGTATCTACTTTATGGGAGTAAATTCTCTATTGATATATAAATTCTTTGAAAGGATATCTCACAGCCTCCAAGCGATTGAAATTCAGCAGCGATCTTGAGCCAGTTATTTAGCGATGCTACCCACTGCGAATATAGGCTCAAGTTGATAGCTTAAGCTGCAGTATCGAAAAATATTCTGATTTGACACATTCATGCACGGTTGCATACAAATAAACAAGTGCCGTGGGTTCAGTTGGGAAGTTATAGGAGTATTGTATTCTTGAGAGTTTGAATAGTAATATTGCGAATTCACTTCACCCTGATTTGCAATTACAAAAGCCCGGAATGCCAGGTTTTAGTTCTTGGGGTTTTATCGGCCTGCCATCTTTTTGTGTTCAAGTCTCTTTCCAATGGAAGTCGACAAATCAGACTTAGAATTGGTGATTCTATTAGTGTCTTCCTAAATTCCAGTATATGTATATGGAAATGCAGAAATTCTTCAACCTCGATATACCTCAGTAAGCACCAGGTCCCATCAACTCAAAAACTTTTAATCTTAAATGTATTCAATGTAGTTATCAGGCTAGGTCAATGCTTGGAGGT
Source organism: Suhomyces sp. yHMH580 (assembly GCA_030580235.1). Classification (NCBI taxonomy): domain Eukaryota; kingdom Fungi; phylum Ascomycota; class Pichiomycetes; order Serinales; family Debaryomycetaceae; genus Suhomyces; species Suhomyces sp. yHMH580. Next base: position 271,783 of record JAKTSN010000008.1, on the reverse strand, counting down.
AAGCTGATCTCTATGTAGTTTGGCCAATTTTGCTATAATCGAGGTTGATGAGATTTACAAAGCCCCACAGCTAAAATTTATTTCAACAGAGACTCTCTGATAATTAGGATTAGTATGCATTAAAAAGGGTACTTTGCACCTCTAAATAGCTTACCAAGATGAATAGTGTTCTACAATATTATTTAGATCGCTCAAGATAATTTGACGAGTATTGGGCACAAACTTAAACCCCTTGTTCTTTAGACCTGTCATGATCCTTACAAAATTCAGAAATCCTGCCAGCCCATAGCATTCCTGGACTTATTATATTCAGGGTTGCAACCTTTAGTCTTGAATTTTGCAGCTATTAGGGCCCCACAGGCCGGGTAACCCCACGACAAAAGGTATAAAAAGGCGGCAGCTCCCACGCCTTTTGTTTTCCTCTTCTTCTTTAATCAAAAAGCTTATTAAAGCAAGGGAATATTTGCCACGGCGAGATAATGTATACTGTCAAGTTATACTCGTTGCCATTTAAAAAATGAATTTTATATTTCCCGAGAGCAACTCCCTGTTAGGAAGTTTGGTAACCGTTGGGTCTTTTTAGTGAGGCGATGGGTACCGAATGTCGATTTTTATGGGATACATTGTAGCTGTAGTGTGTAAGTGTAGATTGATTCCTCACTACACGTCTCTGAAATTAGGAGTTACAGTTAAATCACTCCATAAAGTTGATCACCGCAAGTACCTACTTGATAAGACTTTTCCATACTTTCCACACTTTATTAGTAAGATTGTACTGTTGATTTACTGTTTATTTACTACTGCCAATTTAAATAGCATAGCAGTGTTTGCTTACTCACGATTACGAGACTTGAAGATACAACTTGTTCCTACAATGCTTGTATAACTAAATATATTAAGTCATATGTACGACTACTTTATTTTGATGTGACGTCAAAAGCTCTTATATTACACAGATGAATTCATCATTTATGTTGTGGTGAGTTTAACGGAACTTGTGGAAACCAATGTCGTGAGCTCTTTCTCTGAAACATTGACGACAGATTTCAATACCGTATTTTCTGATCAAACCGGAGTGGGAGGAACAGACACGACATTGTCTTGAACCTTTACCGAAATTTCTTGGGTGGGAAAACCAAACAGATTCGTGAGCCATATTGCTAGAATGTTAGTAAGATGTCAGAAAAAGATGGGAAGACATGAACCATAATTTTCGTTGTGTACCGTTTTTGTTGATCTGTGTTGAATTTTCAGTGGTTGGTTTTGATGGATTTTTCTGACTGCTACTGAAATATTTTCCCTGGGTTGAAACCGGTCGATGTAGTTTTGGCTTGGTTCTTGCTTGGGTGTTCAGATCATGTCGTCTTGTCTATCCTTGGCTCAGTACATACAATTACTATAACTTCGTTGTTGTATATCAAGAAAGTCTTTAGCGAGTATATAGGTGAACTTTTTTTGGTGGATGGCTGTTGCGCTGACCGGGTGCCATAGTAATTTTTCGGGGCGTGTATATAGCGAGATGATCAGAAATAATGTTGGCACGTGCGAGCGAGACTGCAGTCGAGGGCTCAGCCCTAAAGGCAACCATAATCAGGTGACCAAGAGTGAAAAATTAAGCTCATCTCATCTCGTAGATCAAACCAAGTAGGCATACACATACACTAGCAGACATGGCTAAAGGAGGACATTCACACCGTTCGACGTTGAAGAATGACCACAAGCCATTCAAGTCCAAGCATGCATCAAAAGGGCAATTGAAGAACCAGCACAAGGGAAAGGTTGAGAAAACATCTGGATCGGCCCAAAAAGTCAAAATTGTTAGTAAATTGGAAAGAAAGAACCTTAGCAAACAACTAAAAGAAAACAAAATCTTGGAGACTAAATTGACGAGAAAGTTGTTCGAAGGATCCCAAGGAGCAGAAAAGATCGTCACTGTCATAGGCTTAACGAATGACTTACTGGCCAGTAAAATAGCCCAGACCTTAATCGGTGAGGAATATCAGCAAGAATTCGGCACTCCCTCGGTGACCAATGTCAAAATCACAAAGTTCAAGTCCAACTTGAAGATAATCATACCGGATCACAATGATATCTTGGCCGTTATGGATGCCGCAAAGGTCTCAGATTTCGTAGTATTTGGGATCTCGGCCGTTCAGGAAGTCGAGAAGGATTACGGTGAACAAATCTTGCGTGCATTAACTACACAAGGTATTGCATCGGTGATTGGAGTTTTGCCTAATGTCATCAGTCAATATCCAAAGAGAAACCTCCAGTTGGATATCAGACAGTCGTTGCAGTCATTTTTCAACCATTTCTTCCCCAACGAAGACAAGCTCTATGCATTAGAGAGTGAGTCTGAAAACTCCAATTGTTTAAGAACTATATGTCAAAAGTTCCCCAAACTGATCAAATGGAGAGATGCCAGAGGTTACATGGTAGCAGACACTGCCGAATGGGTTGGTGACGATGCCAACGGGTCCATTATGGTGGAGGGAACGGTCAGAGGTATAGGCTTCAGTGCCAACCGACTCGTTCATGTGCCAGGATTCGGAGACTTTCAGATCGACAGAATGGAGAAAGTCAGTAAAAGCCGTCATGTCACGATGGATATCGATGAAAGCGGCCAATATTTGCCTGATGAAAACCAAGAAAGTTTGGAAGCATTGAATCCCGAAGAGATTTCCATGGAAGAAGACGACCTTTATGATGACGAAGCTGACTTGGGAGCAAGAATGGAAGGGAGAAATTACTTTGATGACGACGGAGTCAAGAAACAAGGTCCAAAGAAAAGATTGCCTCGAGGCACATCTGAGTACCAAGGTAGATGGTTTGTGGACGATGTACTCGAAAACGCTTCTGATTTAGAAGATGAAGAGGAAATACAGTATGTGAAAGAAGACGATATGGACCAGGATATGGCTCCAGATACTGCCACCGAGTATGCTCCTACTGAGCATGGAGAGTCGGAAATGCATGTGGATCTTGCCCCAGAAGAAGAAGAAAGACAGCTTGGTGAGTATAGAGATATAGCCCGAGAGGATCTTGAGTTTCCTGACGAAATCGAGTTACATCCTGCTGAATCCGGTAAAGATCGTTTGGCTGCTTTCAGAGGCATCAAATCGTTATATAATTGTGACTGGGACTACGACGAACACGATATTGAGTGTCCTAGTCTTTGGACCAGATTATTACGGATCTCCAACTTCAAAGCCACCAGGAACAAGGTATCGAAAGATGCCATTAAGGAAACCCAAATTAATATTGGCGAGCGGGCCAGAATCTACATCAGAGCCCCAAAATTCGTCTTGGATCAAGTCAATTGCTCTTCACAGCCATTTACCATTTACGAGTTGTTACAGCACGAGCACAAATTGGCCGTGTGCAACTTTTCGTACGAATCTTGGGAAGATTACGAAAAGCCCGTAGCCCCCAAAGAGTCGATAATAGTTCAGTACGGGCCCAGAAGACAAATCATCCAGCCTACTTTTAACCAAGCCACAAACAACCCCAACAACGTCCACAAGTACGAGAGCTTTGCCCATCCTGGTACTTTCAATATTGCCACCACCGTTGCCCCAGTGTTGTTCAGCAATGCTCCGGCCATTTATTTCAAGCCTAAGGTCAATGGAGGGGTCGAGTTTATTGGCCAGGGTACGTTTTTAAACTGTGACCATACCAGAGTAGTTGCTCAAAGAGCAGTATTGACCGGACACGCCGTCAAGATCCACAAAAGAGTGGTTACTGTGCGGTATATGTTCTTCAACACCGAAGATATCAATTGGTTCAAGGCCATTCCCTTGTTCACCAAATCAGGCAGAAGTGGTTTCATCAAGGAAAGTCTTGGTACTCATGGGTACTTCAAGGCTCAGTTCGATGGTAAGTTGACGTCTCAAGACGTGGTGGCCATGAGTATGTACAAGAGAGTGTGGCCTGACGTAGCGCAGGAGTACACCAAGTAGCATCTTTAGTTCATGTATATTAAGTTTGAATACTGTTAGAAAGTAAGTAAAAATCAGTAGAATCAAATAGTCATAAAACGGTAGCTTTATGAATGAACCATATTGGTGCTGTCACTTCCTAAAGTTACAGCTCCGTTTGACAGTCATACTTCGACTTTTTCGCAGCCTATATGCGAACGTTTAATAAATTTTTCGCAGCCAACCGTAATAAATACGAATTAGAATGAGAGATGAATGTAGCTACAGTCGATTGAGTGTGATGAAAAGAAAAGTATAATTGGAACGAAATAAAAATGACTAGACGAATCGAAATGGAACTAAAAGACTAGAGTTGCTTTAGATCAATAAACCGGCAACACCAGCAGCGAATAACAAAGATCCAGCAACAGCATTGGAACCTACACCATTAACGGAGGCAGTGGTGACAGCTGGAGCCTGAGATGATGACTTAGGGGCAGAAGATGTAGCAACTGTAGATGGCTTAGGAGCAGATGATGGGGCTGGAGGTGCTGGTTTAGCAGTGGTTGGAGCAGCTGAAGATGGAGCCACTGGGGAACCGGTGACGGTGACAGTACCAGGAGTGGCGACAGTGACAGAGTGAGGCTCGCACTTTGTTTCGTGACAGGTAACGACGACGATGGTGGTTGCTTCAGGACAGTAGGTGGTGAAGATTGTGTCAGTTTCGTGTTTAGTGACAGTACCGTTTGAGTAAGGAGCTGAAGAAGCAGGGGCTGAAGATGGAGCGGCAGAAGAAGATGGAGCAGCACCGCTGGTCTTGATCTTGATAGGGATGGCATCACCTGGAGCACCGGACTTGTAGTATACAACAGCATAACTAGATTGGGAGTATTGGTATGGTTCTTGGATGTTCTTTTGGGCATAGAAACCGTCGGTCGAGCCATTGATTGCCAAGTATCCTCCTTCAAAGGTTACCTTGTCAGCACCAAGGACACTTAATTCCGGAATGCTTCCCTGAATGTTGAAAGAAACCTCTATAGAACCTTCATTTTGGGTCAACTGTTCAGATTCGTCATCGTAAGATAATTGAGCAGCATTGTCCCCCAAGAAAAGGTAGTTGATACCGGCACCTTCGTGCTTAGGGCTGATTCCCTGGCCATTCACATCGCTCTTGGACGATTCGGCAAAGAGTTCAACGTTGCTAACTTTGGCAGAAGCGAGGGCAGATAATAAAGCGATTGAAGAGGCAGTTGAAAATCTCATTGCGGTGTGTAGATGTGTGATGAATAGAGAAAAGTAGAATTATCACGGCTGATTCACTCATATTTATATGTTTCCCGAAGTCCGTTTGTAGTCGGATGATTAGTAATTCATTGATGTTGCACCCAAAAAAACGTCAATACCGAAGTATTTTTAGCAGCATAAACATTCGCACTTAATTCCTTGGCATAGTGGAGAAACCACTTATTCAAGTTTCTGCATGCAGGTACAGTTTCATAACCCAGTTGTCATAAATCTTAATTCTTGGGTTTCTATTGTTTGAGGAGTCTAATCAACCTTGTGGTGCAAGTAAGCAAAGGGATTCAACTACATATCTTCCCCTAACGGTTCAAAATCTGGCCAAATTCGTCCATCAACTATTTTGAGACATACTAACTCACACAAAAATGCATGACGTCAGCGATGAGTGGATTGATGCAAAAAGCTACTTGAAAAAATATTAGTGCAGGGAAGCTAATGCGTATTGACTACTTATTAGTGGCTCTCAACCTCATCAGCTCGGATGTTGCATTATTGGTCCACTGATTATTACATCTGTTGTATGAGATTCCGTTAGATAGCCGAGATGCCGCAAACCCTTCCGTTTCCTCGTCGCAAACTGTACAAATTGGGTGATTCCCCCGCAAACTGTTTAGGTCTGCTAAATATAGCAAACCACAACATCTCGAACAATAGGCTCAAAATTACCACAGTAGCGACATACGTACTGTGGCCATCGCATCACGCTTCCAGACAAGTGAAATTTATGCAGACTACAATTAAAACTTTTTACTAAATGTAACTTATATTTTGAATGCAATTTGATAAACTGCTTGTGAAAATGGTTTAAATTTCACTCTCTTTGTATTGAATAAATCTTCCCAAATTGATCCACGTTTCCTCTGCCCTCACCTTCAATTGACCATTCTTGTTCTTGTCAATCCTCTTGTACAATGCTTTCATGTGTGGCTCTAACGTCTTTAATTTGGTCAAGTAATCTTGTTGCACAAACACTTCGTGATCGTATGCAAATTCTTTGTCACTGAATATATCATAAATGTGATTCAAAGCCTCGACAACTATTTCGAATGTTATCGGGTTGTCGATCGATCTCAACAGGTCGATGGTTTCGAGCAAGAATTGGGAAATTCTACCGGTCAATGGAGTATTATTAACTACTTGGGCCATGGAGCCCAAAAACCCAACTAATGTAAGGTAGAATTCCAATGTTGATTCATCTAATGCTTTAGATCCATCGGTTTGTGCTGTTTTGATCAAACTGACTCTGATCTCTTGTCCTTTACTGACCAATGATTCAATCATAGCTGGTTCGGTCTTGGCTTCAGGGCCCATACATTTGGACACACCCCATAGGATATTTAAACACGACTTTTGGATCTCCAAATCTTCACTTTTGGACGACTGAATTATCAATTCCCACATCTCTTGACACTTATTGAACCACTCTACTGACAAGTTTTCTGTAGAGACCATCAACCAGACCAAGTTGTTCAAACTGGTCAAAAGTTTACTGGTTAATAATAAGATGGAGTTGTTGACAATCTCAAACTTGAGTAATTCTATCAATATCAGGTATGTTTTTTCAAGTAATGTTTGCAATAATTGTGGCGACAATTGAACCGGTTCTTCGTTTGTGCCCAAATATTCCAAGATCGACGTGATAAGATCGAGGGATACTTCGAGAGAGTTGAGTTTCATTTTGGTATCGGCCTTGGCATTTCCTTCCTTTGTGATATCGTCTATGGTAGTATCCTTTTTGGGAGCATCGTTCATGGATAATATATTTTTCTTGACCTCTTCAACATCTACATTGCCAATAGTTTGGTATATTTTGTCCAAAACCTCTTGACTAATTTGGTTCTTTTCGGTTTGTTCATCCAAAGATTCGACTATGTTGAACTTAATACCATCCAAATATATGAAGGTAAGCATATTGTACTGGGCCTGGTTTTGGTCCACGTATTGCTGCAAGGAATTGACGTCAAACAGGTACTCTGCATGCAACAATTCGATAAATTCACGTGACTCGGTCGAGAATTCATAGACGAATTCCAACAACGAGTTGAACAACTTGGTGGTGATTTTTAGGCCTGAGTTTTGGTTACCTTGGTTTTTGATCAAGTCGGTCACGAGCGTCAAAACTGGCCTGATCTTGCTGTAAATAGCATCGTAGAGCTCGTTGGAGCCTCCGGCCAACACCATGATCAACGACAATAAGTTTTCAGTAAAGTCGTAGAGAAGCTGTACTTTCGACTTGTCCTTCTGCAAGCCGTTCTCTGCCAAGAACTTGAACGAAGTCTCGACCTTGGCCAAGCCTCCAGAAATGTGTTTCCAGATGTCTGATCTCCAGTAGTGCTTCAAGACATCCAAGCCTTCTTCAATGCCAAGATTACGTAACAATCCAAAGGATTCCACCACGATTTCATCATTGGAATCATTGAGACACTCTTCGAGTATAAGGGTTACCAACTTCTCTTTGAGAAGCATTTTTCTCATTTTCTCATCTTCGCACAATACTGTGATAGCACCCACTGCCATGGATTTGTCGTTGGGGGTAGAACTTTTCAACTTGGTTAACAACGGAAGAATCTTGGTTTGACGGGTGTTTTCGTCTTTCTTGACATCTTGCTTTGAAGCTCCATTAGAACCGGTTTCGTTTTGACCAGGACGGTTTAAGGGGTTTACCCTAGCCTTCTTGTTATTTCTCCTCTTGAGTTTACCCATTCTTCTATTCTACTTGATAGAAACAACCAGTTCTGTTTCTTGAGCTCATCCGTCCTGAAAAATTTTTGTGTGCAGGTCCATCGAGACTTTAGAATAGAGTGGTGGGGGTCAAATGTAAATTATACTGAATTAACTATATACATACTGCAAGTACAAGTCTTTTACCGAATCTCTTTCTTTTCCTTATTTTTGCTTCTATTTTGCTTCTTTTGTTCTATCATTTCTCGTTCTCTTTTTCCTTCTTAACCTGCTCGAAGACCTTCAAATTCTCTTCAAGATTGCGGGCCTCAGGAGTGCCCGGCGACCGGTTCCACGTGCCTTTGACCTTCTCTCTCAAGTCCTCCCACGATTTGGGCTGTTCTTGCGGGTCGAAGTCCACCTCGATATCGGTTCTTAACCGGTCCTCTTGCTTCAAGTGCTCGCTAACTGTCAGTACAAATCTTATATCTCTATCCACGACAAAACTTACATAACTATCGGCTTCCAAAACTTGAGCCCGGTGTACCAGCTCAATACCGATACAAACACTATCGTGAGCGCCTTGCCTCCTATTCCTGGTCCTGCCATCTTCAACTGTTCTTGGGTAGTCTGGGTAGTAGTTTTCCATAGATAGGTGAAAATGTCACGTGCTCTGATATATCCAATTCATACCGATTCCATTTCTAAAATAATTCAACAACTCCAAGGACAGCATTATAAACAAGCATCGATATATTCAAGTGGGACAAGTTTAAATAATTGGATAAATTGCACAATGATCACATTCTTGCTAAATTTATAAATTTTTCAATTCACTCAAGTGTTCTATAATACTCTTTAAGGGAATAATTATATATATTAGATAAACCAAAGAATATTTAGCTTTTGAATAGATTTGTAATATTTACTGTATAGGCACAGTCGCTATATATGGCATCTGCTGAACACTGGAAGCATTTTGAAATTTGACCGTTTGGGTGCAAAAAATGAATTTGGGTATCAAAACTTTTTTGGCCGTCATCCTTTCATAAGTTCCGTCGCTGTTTTCAATGATTTCCCCTAGCTAATTACATTTCGATCAAAGTGCTCATCGAACTTCCCTTGTCTTCCTTTTTTTTGGAAATCAGAAAGTTAAATCAGCATTAAATTGCACATTGGAAACGCTTGATATGCTTGACTCTACTACTTTCAATGACTCACGAGCTATGGTATGGTGGACCGTAATTTTCTACACCCCTTTCGCATTAGTTAATCATTCGTTTGATTCTCATTACTATTTAATTCTAATCTACTTCTGGTGGGTACGCTCCGTCATTGGTGTACTCCTCATCACTACCGTCACTACCGTCACTATCACTACCAGACTCGCTGCCATAGTCAGTACTACTCTCATCAGTGCCAGTACCAGTTTCAACACCCTTTTCTGGCGTCACACCAACCACTCCCCACGTAATACCCGTCACTTCTTTTAGTCTAGCCAAAATCTCTGTCATCGGAGTATACAATCCAAACTGCTTAAACTCTCCATCGTACGAATGCAACATTCCGACTACACCCAAACCCTTATCCTTAGGATCGATATCTTCAAGCTTGGAGAGAATCCACGACCCACTATCACCGCCAGCAGCAAAAGCAGAGTTTGTTTCTACGGAATTAACAATAAATTCAGACGAATGAATAGCTCCGTCTAACCAGTACACGAGCTTGATACCATTCAAGTTTCCCTTGGTAAATTTGGTGGTGGAACCATACTTGAATACAGGAAGCCCATTGAAATCTTTGGCCAAACTATCGTCTTCATTGGAGATATCAGAGTCCACTTCGTCTACATTCAAGTTCATGTTTGTTCTTGTCGAGTGTCTTTTGAGATTTATTACCTTCCTGACATAAAGATTGTCAAACATTAATGCCGGATCAAACTCATTAAACGGAATATCGTCGCCCAAAAAATTCTGGTCACACACCAAGTTTTTATTGACTTTGATAATGGCCAAATCAGACAATTTCTTCTCCAACTCCATTGTTTCTTCCTTTTTGTTTTTGGTGATATTCACCAAGTTTCTTTCACCCCAAATGATCTGGCCAAACCTTAACTTGGGCAAGTTGCGTAACTCGTACGATTCTTGCTTTGTTTTCGGGTCCACCACCTTGACTCTTTTGAGTGGAAACATCTGTTCTACATGGTTCAATACTGAACCATAAGCTGCTTTAGATTCTGAAGGCGTTTCTTCCGAGGCCTTCTGGTACTGTGCCATTAATGCTTGTTTGTACAAGTATATTAGCACAGACAGCGGAGCAGAAACAACAGGATACTCTGTTGAAGTGGAACCAGTAGTGGAAGAATCAAGACAAACGTGGCCACAAGATATGGCAAACTTGGAGTTTGCATACGATTCTAAACGAGGCTGTTTTTCTACGTCTATGATGGGATAAATGTATCCTCCCATCGTTCCAGACGTACGGGTGGAGTTTTCGATAGATAAGGATAAAGACATGGGCGGTCTTTCAAGGTCTGTAGGTATTCTAAACGGGAGCTTGAACTTGTGTGGGGGGATGAAAGGAGGATTATAAGATGAGCCAGTTTCAGGGGAGCTGATAAATGGTTCTTGAGAGGTGAAATCCTTGGACAATGGGATAGAAGGGGACTTTAAGGAGGCAAGATCGATCCTGTTTTTCATCACAACTATATGAATATCATCATACAATCCATGTAAACTTTGGGTCAATTTTGTATGGTAGTCAGAAGGATTGGGATAGCCAAAGTAAAGACACAAGATGTTAAGATCGTTGCTAATTCCTCTTGCTATAGGAGCAATGAACGAACCGTTTTGCTCTTTGATTGAAACATACGTCTTGTAGATCTTATCGATGATTCTCGTCAAAACATCTTCATTGGGCAAAGAAGCTCCTTCTCCATTGATCCCAATAGCAAAGTTCTGGGGCTTCACAATGGTGTGTGGGACATTATTGGTGTTGGCGGAGTTCAAAGTCTGGGCAAAATCATTGAAGTTTTTCACCAACAAAAGCTTTAGCTTCACGTAAACTTCATCTTTGAGCATGTTGTCATAGAAGTTTAGGTATATTTTCATGATTTTGCGGAGATTCGAGTTGTTATAGGTGGTGAAATTCCATTCGGCCGACTTTGGGAGAAGTTCTGCAAAGGCTACAAAGCCCTTGAAACAGTCGATAGAATTGATAACAGCCGTGGTCAAGTTGATGAACGAGTTGCGGAACTGGTTTAGAATGTACGCCAAGTCGTCGAACAACAGCTGCAACTTGTCAGTAATAGCCTGGACAGGCGTCTTTTGGTTGTGTTCTGTGTCTTCGGCGATATTCAAGATCTGAAGTGGCTGGTTATAAGTGTAGTTTTCGGCTTTTCCGCTGCCACTGCTGGAGAAATACGACGACTGTTTGGTGGAAAACGTCTTTCTGCTCTTGGAGAATATCGATTTCCCGGCATACTCGGAGTCTTTGGTCAAAACAGACCCTGGCTTTCTGGAAATCGAAGGGTTTAAGTTGAGTTTGGGATCGTTACTAAACTTGAACTTATTCAACCGTTTATTTTCTTGGATTTCTGGATCATCTTCGAAAATAGGGGGCATTTCGGTGATCGACTCACGAGACCCCAGCGTGCTACCGCTGGCAATCGAAGCATTATCTTGGTTTGGAGCATTAGAGCTCAGCTCCTTGTCCTTGTCGTCTTTTCCACGGCCTAGAAAACGCTTCATCGGTATTTTTATTAGTACAAGTTTCTATCAGAAGTGTTTAGTTGTCTTGATTTCATGCTCGTGCGGCGTATTAACGAGCCACGGCAAAACGGGAACAGAACTACCGAGAACTAACTAGTGAGAGAACAGGAGAGAACAGTGAGAGAACAGGAGAGAACAGTGAGAAAAGATGTAGCAATTAGATAGTTAGAGTAGCAAGGGGCAAAGATGTAGTGCTATAGCGGAGATATACATATGTCAGTAGTAGAGTAAAGTGGTGCGATGGCCTCAGTAATTAAACCCTACTCGCACCACCACTGTAATACTAATTACTGCACTCACTCCACATTTTGCCATTGCAGTCCTTACTCTACACTTCAATGTGCTATTTCATTGCAAGTGTTGACTCACCAATGCTCACACTGAACGTCAATTCCAGTGATCATCACACCGCAATAGGAAAACCTGGTGCGTAGATCGCCTTGTAAGTGTAGTTTTTCCTCTATGAGTTTTCTCTAAGTTATTTTTTCTCTACCTGTTCTCCATTTGTTCTCCATTTGTTCTCCATTTGTCTCCATTTGTTCTCCATTTGTTCTCTACTTGTTTCTATTGCCTACTAGTCGTGTGTCATGCCACTAGCCACTTGCCAGTGGGACACTATAACCTTTAGGTATTTTCAACGTTTTCTAGGACTTGTCTTCTAGTACCTGCTCTTTAGATCCCGCGCCACTCTACCCATCACCTTCCTTTGTTTCCTTTTCCCTCTCTTTTGGCGTCTTGTCTTCTGATTCTCCGCATTTTCACAAACGAAAATCAAACCACTCATTAAATTACTTGAGCAATAGTCGGTCTTTATAAGTAGCCAAACTACAAACAATACTTGTAAATCTAAGCCTACTATGCCCGTTTATTCAATTTCTCATGTGGAAAATGTCCGTGTTTGTGTGGTGATGGTGGGATTGCCTGCCAGAGGCAAGTCGTTGATAGCGCAGAAAATCGTCCGGTACCTTTCATGGTTATCAATCAAATCCAAGTGTTTTAACGTGGGCTCGTATCGGCGCAATGTGGTGGTCAATTCTGATGTCAAGGCGGAATTTTTTGATTCACATAACGAAGAAGGCCTCAAGTCTCGTCAGGAAGCTGTCAACTTGGCCACCGCCGATATGATGAAGTGGTTTCTGGAGGAAAACGGGGTTGTCGGGATTCTTGACGCCACCAACTCCACTCGTGAAAGAAGAGACAAAATCTTGAAGTTGTGCAGAGAAAATTCTATTGAGCCAATGTTCTTGGAGAGCTCGTGTTCTGACCAGGAGTTGATCTTGCAGAACATCTTGGATGTCAAAACCACCTCTCCTGACTATGTAAACAAGGACAATGAGTTCGCCACCAAGGACTTTTTGCAAAGAATCAAGTACTACGAAGAGGTCTATGAGCCTATGGACCAAATAACTGACAGAGAACTCACCTTCATCAAGCTCATCAACGTCAATTCACAGATCATTTTGAATCGCATTGAGAGCTACTTGGAAAGTCGGATTGTCTATTATGTAATGAACCTTCATATCAAGCCCAGGTGTATTTGGCTTTCTAGACATGGAGAGTCGGAATATAACTTGACTGGCCAGATTGGGGGTGATGCCAATTTGTCGGAAAGAGGATGGAGATATGCCAAAAAGTTGCCTGAATTGGTGCTCAAATCATTGGGCGAAGAACACAAGCACACCAATTTGACGGTATGGACGTCCACATTGAAGAGAACCCAGCAAACGGCGTCGTTTTTGCCCAACAAAAAGAAGTTGCAATGGAAAGCTTTGGACGAGTTGGATGCAGGGGAGTGTGATGGCATGACGTATGAAGAGATTGAGCAGAAGTTTCCCGAAGACTTTAAGGCCAGAGATGACGACAAGTATGAATATAGATACAGAGGCGGTGAGTCGTATCGTGATATAGTTATCAGGTTGGAGCCCATCATCATGGAGTTAGAAAGACAAGAAAACATCTTGATTATCACCCACCAGGCGGTCTTGAGATGTTTATATGCGTACTTTATGAACGTTCCCCAGGAAGAAAGTCCTTGGATGTCGATTCCGTTGCATACGTTGATCAAGTTGGAGCCCCGTGCTTATCTGACCTTGGTGAGTCGTATCAAGGCTGACATTCCTGCGGTCAGCACCTACAAGGAGAAGGGAACCTCGCAGTTGGGGGAACTCGGTTCGGGCGTGGGAATTAGTAAAAGTAGAGACTTGATCAAAGATAGCGAGGGCAGGGTTTCCTTGGCTGCTGCTGTGGAGTCACAGACATAAAAGAGGAAGAGGACTAGATCTCAAAGCTCGACTTACTTTAAAAGCCGAAGATGCCTCACACCCAAATAAGCTCGACTTACTTAAAAAGCCCGATAAAGCCTGTAAAGCCTGACTCTTTATACCTGTTTATATCTACGAAAACTTATTTTATTATTGTATTGATCTTTATAATGACCCCTGGCTTACAATTATGTGAATTAATTGTGTTTGTACTAATTAACTGTATTTTGTAAGAATAAGCTAACATATACGTAATAGAGACGGACCAGTTTCTTCAGATCAATTGTATCAGCCTGTAATTTCTGTGTAAGTTATGAAGTTATTTTTACCCAACTACCAATGAGCTCAACGATTGTATCTAACCTATATTAAAAGGTAATATAATACTTACGACTAATTGATAATATATACTCACTAGTTAAGGTAAAACACTCTTGAAATAATTCTATGAATTAACGTACTAATTGTTCGATACTCGTTTATAATTTAATTAAGCTTAGCTACTTGTTTCCTAAGTGTTGAGTCCTTTATATTGCTTTGTGACCGAGAACGGTGACGAGAGTAGAAGATTTCGTATAGATTGCAATAAGGCTTATGATTAAGGTAAGTTATTGCTTAGTTGTGTGAGGAACTTTTCTTGAGCATTCCTTTTCAATTGATACAATCAATAGCTATTTATTAGGACTATGCTCTTTCAAGTCAAGCTAAGCTACCTGAGGCTTTTTTTAGAAGAGAAAAGAGTGCTGATTATATTCTCTGGTACCCTCACTATTAACAACTTCCATATCACTTACCTCATATTCTCTTCTAGATCCTTTTGCTAGGCTGCTCATCATTACGATAGTCATGGCTAAAAGTTATTCTAAACGGTATCAGTGGATTTAAACAGCTGGTATCAAAATGATAACTATGACCTCCATCTCTAAAATGACTTTGAGGACTTATCTAACAGAGGTAAAAGCCTATTCATATACGATCCAATGGCTAATACTCGGGAGTTTCTTTAGGGTCTCACGTATCAGATGGTCCTCCATGGGCTTACTGTGGGGGTTCCTAAGGCGGTTTTATCGCAACTGTCAAAATCGTAAAAGTACAATAATAAATGTATATAAGTTACTTAAAGGACATCGATCGTTATTACTGATCAAATGATGAATCTAAGAATCAAGAATAACAAAAGATAAATTCGATACTATTTTAGCAGTCTTTTTTGGTCTAATTCTCTACTAGTTTTCACCACCTAGAAATAATCAAAAATGATTAAAATGTACCAAACCATGATACATGTAATATTTATTGACTTTTTCTGTTTATTACTAAAAGTACAGATATCTTCCACCTCTCATTATACAATAGTACAGATATCTTCCACCTCTCATTATACAATAGTACAGATATCTTCCACCTCTTTATTATTCAATGGTACAGATATTCTTCCACTTCGCTCTTTCCTAAAGATAATTCTACATCACTTCATTCTATTATCAGGCAATCGCATACTTCTTGGATTGTTCCCTCACCTTCTTCTCGTACACCACTTTGTCCTTACTGAATGCTTTCCATGCAGGTTCCTGGGCAGGCGAGTCT
This sequence comes from Suhomyces sp. yHMH580, assembly GCA_030580235.1. Taxonomy (NCBI): domain Eukaryota; kingdom Fungi; phylum Ascomycota; class Pichiomycetes; order Serinales; family Debaryomycetaceae; genus Suhomyces; species Suhomyces sp. yHMH580. The sequence goes on along the minus strand of JAKTSN010000008.1, from coordinate 256,285 downwards.
GGGTTGGGGGTATCCAAAAGCTCCTGAATCCCCAAAACAATCTGCTTTAAGGTTATGGCCGGTCTCCAGTCCTGTTCCTCGTTCAAGATGGAGAGACAGATGGTTCCACTGGGATAGACATTGGGGTGGTAGAAACCAGCAGGAAACCTGATTTTGGGCGGTTTGGAGGGGTAGTCTTCGGGAAATTGGATGGTGATGGGGAAAACAGCGTCCTGCCAAAGAGTACCCAGCTTGCCAGGTATCCCAGCGGTCCATTGTGTCAAGTCCAAGGCGCCATCGGCACCTTTTGTGGGTTTTGCGTAGAATCCAAAAGGATGATCCTTTCTCCACTGCTTTCTTTCTTCTTGTAACCGAGTTTTGCAAAGCGACATCAAAGTAGAAGTGTATCAGAGTTTATCAGAGTTTATCATAAAGATACTTCTTATATGGTCGTGCACGACCAGCATGGGAAACTACCATAGATTAGGCTAGAAAGTAATACTAAAAGGCATTCTTGAGAGAAGCATGGACTTGAGAGCTTGGTTATGTGGGGGCCGGTCTGAAGACATTCTGACACTCGCATATCTCTTTCTTCTGTCGTACTTGTGGACTCCCATTTAGAGGAAATGGTCAGATCTGATTAACGTGCGGCGCGCATTTTTCGATCCAAGCAGTACAGAGAACCAGAAGACAGAGAATACCAGAGAACATAGACCCAGTTGTACATACTCCATAGCATCAGCATCAGCATAAGCATATAAATAGCCTAATCAATCGTTAATATTGATAGAATCATGGAATCTTTGACGACAGAGCTCTTGGATCCGTCCAATGAGTTCAGCTGGGACATGTTGGATGTTGTGCAGCAAGTGCCGGAAATCAACAAAACCAAAGTGTATGAACGGCTCCTTATGACACCTCCTTCTATATCTCGAACATCGTTTCGTTTTCGCCGTACGGGCTTGGCTGGGCACATCACTGGCTACAAAGAAGAGCTTCGGGTGGGCGAGGTGGACAATGCCAACTCGGGCAATTCTTTATCGGTAAGTCGGAAGTACACATCCAAGAGTGATTCTTTAAAGGGAAAGAGCAGTTTCTTGCCGTTTCAGCCGGGAGGTTTGATCGACCAGGCCCAAAAAGGCAAGGCTCCTCAGGACGAAGCTATATTTCTTCATAGAAGTGAGTTTGGGTTGTTTGATATTCCCCAGGGATTAAGCAGAGGTCTTGATCTTCCAGAGAACACAGAATCAAACACTATAACTGAACTAGGTGAAAAAGTATCAGACATCGACGAGGAAGAGGAAACAGATGGAAGACACGTTGATATCAGTGAAAAAGAAAAGAAGACCAACCCCGAAGCTAGTGTTAGTTCTAGCACTAAACCTCCCTTTGAGTCTTCTGAGATTGACGGAATAGTCTCCATCGATTACTCTGCTATTGGCCAGGACATTGCCCACAAAGAGTCCAAAAAGAGCTGGGCCCATGTAGTCGACTTAGACCATAAGCTCGACAATTTCCATGAACTAGTGCCCAATATGGCCAGGGAATGGCCGTTCGAGCTCGATACGTTCCAGAAAGAAGCCGTTTATCATCTTGAAAAGGGAGATTCTGTATTTGTAGCAGCCCACACTTCGGCAGGTAAAACGGTGGTGGCAGAGTATGCCATAGCCATGGCCACCAGAAACATGACCAAGACCATCTATACTTCGCCTATCAAGGCTTTATCGAACCAGAAGTTTAGGGACTTCAAGGAAACGTTTAAAGAGGTGGATGTAGGGTTAATTACAGGAGATGTGCAGATCAATCCCGATGCCAATTGTTTGATTATGACCACCGAGATCTTGCGGTCGATGTTATATCGAGGTGCCGATCTTATCAGAGACGTGGAGTTTGTGATATTTGACGAGGTACATTATGTCAATGACGTCGATAGAGGTGTGGTATGGGAAGAAGTCATTATCATGCTTCCTGACCATGTCAAGTACATTTTGTTGTCTGCCACTGTTCCCAATACGTTTGAGTTCGCCAACTGGGTGGGACGGACAAAACAGAAGGATATCTATGTTATTTCCACTCCAAAGAGGCCTGTTCCCTTGGAAATATACATTTCAGCCAAGAACGAGTTGTTCAAGGTGGTGGATTCCCAGCGGAAGTTTCTGGAAGTCGAGTTTAAAAAGCATAAAGAGTTGTTGGAGGGTGGAAAGAGTGGGCCTCCAAAGGCTGCGATGGGCTCTGGAAGCAGAGGAGGACCTGGTGGAAGTGCCAGAGGTGGGAATAGAGGAAATAGCAGGGGCCGTGGCGGTGCTGCGACTTCTCGTGGTAACTTTCTGGGAAATGCTTCTCGTTTCCAGCAAGATGGGCCTAATAAAAATACCTGGATCCAATTGGTCCAGTACTTGAAAGGAAATAACCTTCTTCCTGCGGTGATTTTCGTGTTTTCCAAGAAGAAATGTGAACAATATGCCGAGACGTTGAATAGTGTTGACTTCTGTAATGCCCGTGAAAAGTCTGAGATCCACATGTTTATTGACAAGGCTGTTTCTAGATTGAAGAAAGAGGATAGAGAGCTTCCCCAGATCCTCAAAATTAGGGATATGTTGAGCAGAGGAATTGCCGTACACCATGGAGGATTGTTGCCCATTGTCAAGGAGTGTATTGAAATATTGTTTGCAAAGAGTTTGGTGAAAGTGTTGTATGCCACCGAAACCTTTGCCATGGGATTGAATTTACCCACCAGAACAGTGGTGTTCAGTTCTTATCGTAAGCATGACGGCAGAGGCTTCAGAAACTTGTTGCCTGGAGAATTCACCCAAATGTCGGGAAGAGCGGGTAGAAGAGGTTTGGATGATACGGGTACAGTCATCATCATGGCATATAACCAGCCGTTATCTTCTCTCGACTTCAAAGACGTCACTCTTGGTGCCACCACGAAATTGCTGTCGCAGTTCAGATTAACATACAACATGATATTAAACCTCTTGAGAATAGAAGCTCTTCGTGTGGAAGAAATGATCAAGCACTCGTTCAGTGAGAATTCTACCCAAGTCTTGATGCCTGAAAACCAGAAGAAAGTCGAGGAATTGTCCCTGCAATTGAGCCAGCTCAAGATCACCAATGAAAATGAAGCTGACTTTAAAGATACCAAATATGTGTACAACTTGATTAACGAATATGAGCAGTTATATGCTGAAATTATTGATTTGGTGCAGAAGCTGCCTATTTTCCGACTCCAGGTATTCAGAGTAGGCCGGATGTTCTGCTACAGAGACAAGAATGATAGTGTGAAAATCGGATTCTATGTCAAGCAAAACGAAACCAATGAGGTTTTGATGCTTACTTTTGATCATGGAAGTAAATATGAGGCCGATGCTCAAAAACACAAGCTTCCGTATCTTCCTATCAAGAGTTATTTGAAAAAGCAGTTTGAAAAGATCAAATTCGAAGGATCTTTAAGACTTGAGTTGGTTCCGGTTCACAGTATCAATTTTGTTTGTAGGTACCTGTTAAAGGCCTCGATCAAGGATATCTTGAATAACGATAGCAAGGCCATTGCTGAAGGCACCACGATGATCAAAACCATTCTCAGTATAAGAAACAGCTGGGAAGAACTTGAATTTGCCAGTGTCACTCAAATCTCCATCTACGAGCTCATTAAAAAGAAGAGAACCATTATAGATATTCTTTCTGAGTCCAGGATAATTACCAGCGACCAGTTCAAGGTCCAGTACCCCGAAATCCGGTCTAAAGATGTGATCGAAAGCCAGATCGAGGAGTTGAAGCGGTCGCTTTCGGACGAAAACTTGGACTTGTTGCCGGATTATGAGCAGAGATTGCAAGTTTTGGAGACCCTTGGGTTTATTGACGACAAGCAGAATGTGGTCTTGAAAGGCAGAGTGGCGTGTGAGATCAACTCGGGCTGGGAACTAGTGTTGACAGAGTTGATATTGGACAACTTTTTGGCGGACTTTGAGGCCGAGGAAATTGTCGCCCTTTTGTCTTGTTTCGTATACGAAGGTAGAACCAATGACGAAGAGCCATTACCTTTGACTCCAAGATTGGAAAAGGGTAAGGGCCGTATTTTGGACATCACCGCCAAGCTCCTAAAGGTTTATTCTGACAAGCAGGTGATCTTGACGTCGGAGGAAGAAGAGTTTATGGAGAGAAAGAGGTTTGCGTTGATGAACGTGGTGTATGAATGGGCAAGAGGCTTGTCTTTTAATGAGATCATGCAGATCAGCGTGGAAGCAGAGGGGACTATTGTAAGAGTGATTACGAGATTGGATGAAATCTGTAGGCAGGTAAAGAATGCTGCTTTGATTGTGGGAGACACCACGTTGCATTCGAAGATGAACGAGGCGCAGGAGAAGATTAAAAGGGATATTGTTTTTTGTGCATCTTTATACTTATAGATATTCAACGAGCGTAGCGAGTTGAAAAAACATAGATTACATAATTTAAATCACAACTGCTTTGTACTTATAGATATTCAACGAGCGTAGCGAGTTGAAAAAACATAGATTTACATTATCATTAAATTACAACTGTAAATATTAGTATACTTTTCACGCTAATTAAAATCACAATTCTATATAATTCACTCGCTACCGTAGGATTTGCATCAAATACCATAAACTAGAAATCTGCATTATAGATTACGTTGTAAATATTAATCTTGGTGAGTTGAATCAACTAGGAATTTACATTGATAGATTACTGTAAGGTGTATCTCAGTCCTAGGAATGCTTGAGACCCGGTTCAGCCTTGTCGCGATAGGGCCACCTTGTGCGTCACCCCTCGGTTGCAAAAGCCCCCCGTCTATAAATAGTCGCACAATTCTCCTAGTTTAATTTGTTGAGATTGGGGTCACATGGTACATCATGTCATCACACTCAATCACATGATGAACCACGTACTGTTGAGATTAAGGTTGAACATTAGCTAATCATTATGGTATAAGATACGATGATTAGGAGATCTTACCAAAAGTCTAGAGTCGAGAGAAAGAAGCAAACGAGCTCAATGAACCAGCCCGCGATACTGCAGATATTATTCGTATAGGAGTGGAGAAGGATCACACATTCTTGATTATACCCTGCTTGAATTTGGCTGCAAAAAATGAAATGTAGTACTCACCCCGCGCTGGAAAATATTATAGATATGGCTGCTATTTCCCCTTCACATCCTGATCAATAAGTCAATTGGGGCAAGACAGTTTCCTACTTTAATCGTAGTGTTTCCTAGTATAATCTCAGGCGTTTCCAATCACTGATCAAACCAAGTTATTATATACTACTTCACCTGACCGAGGCAAACGTATATATAAATCATATAAGCAATACACTAAACTTGCTGGCATATTACCGAGAGAGTGTCAAACCTTTTACTTCTGACGGATTTTCATATAAGCGAAATGAGGTGCTACGAAATGACAATGTTGGTGCTAACTGCTGCAACCACTGTTCTAGCGGAAGGTTTGAGTTATAAAGACTCGATTAAGGCAATAGCATTTAATCAGGTAGATATATATGACGATAGCACTGGTACAGTGTGGTTCAATACGACAGGTTACGGTTTGGAAGGATACGGGTTCAACATGATCAGTGACTACGGGATTAAGACATACAGCACATTTAAGTATTTGGTGAAATTGACTCAACTAGCTTCTAAAGCAGCTAGTGACGGTAAACACGGGGATGTTGTGTTCTTACTCCACAAGTTTCTATATGCTGGTAGTAAAGAATTGGTAAGCGGTACCGATATGATGAAAGATATATCACAGATGTTGAAAGGTGCGAAGGTAAAGCGGCAAACCCAAGGTAACTTGACAGATATATTGATCCAGACGTCATCTGTCAGTGTGTTGGTCGACATGTACAATGAAGCAGCCAAGATGGCTGAAGCAGACAATACGGACAAACATTGGTTTAAAGAGGCTTGCAGGAGCGCACATCAGGCAGCAAAATCAGCATTTGTTGCATTACTACAATCAATTGGTGTTGATTCGGACTGGCATTCTGGAGGCCTTAGAAATATAGGGTACCGAGGTTGGTTCATATAAGGGAGTGCTAATGCCTCGTTTCGGATGAGTGATTTATATAACGCAGCAAATTATTGTGGTAACGCTTGTGGTAACGCTGGTATAAGTTGGTTAAGGCGGAACCGCGTTAGACAAGTGTATGAGTAACAGGGCCAAGGGCTGTCCGTAATTAGTAGATGTGAGAGCTTTACAGATTTTTTCATTTAAAATGAAATCAAATCAAAGCTTGTAAAAAATTAGATCCCACTATATGACGAGAGTACTGAATTAGAATGACTCTAATAATTAAAATAAAAATAGCAAATTAAATACAAGATAGATATTTATCAATAGAAAGAATTGAATGAGACGAAATATAAGATAATAAAATGACTTATCAGAACAAACAGAGAAACGAAAATAAGCACAACGCAAATAAAACCCAACAATTACTTGCAATTGATATACATTCACTTTAAAAATTCTGTTCCTTTTAGTGGCTGCACTTTTACTTGAAAGCATATTTTGATTGAGAGTCTGGACAGTTGTGTCATATATGACTAAATCCCTAGAGTGTAATGGTTATTGAAAGTGATAGGAAACTAGGATCCTAGGGTTATATTCAATATGATAAAATTGTAAATACTAATACACTTCACCATAGTCCACTAATTCTGAATTAATTATACAGAAGCTCACTTGTTTGGAGATTTTGACATACAACAAAGATTGGGCCAGTAAAGATACCAGAGGATTTAAAAACTATTGTTCGGTAATTGTTTTTCAGTAAACCCATTTCGTCTTGGGTGCAAAAAAATCAAGAGACGAGCGAAGCGAGTTGTTGATTGAAAGAAAGCTTGCTAAGGCATCCATATAAGTACAGACACACAGTAGCGAGTTGTTGATTGAGAAGAAAACTTGCTAAGGCATCCATATGAGTGCAGACACACAGTGAAAAACCTGCTAGTGACAGAGAGATACACAATTACAGCACAATGTCAGGTATGCATCAACAAGCTCTCTAATGCATGTCTATTTATCAAAAAGGGAAAAACCTGAATGCAATTTGATTTTGACAGTTTCTATCAATATGCCTACTAGGCCCAAGAGTTATGTCTAGATACCACTTCAAAGCCAACAAACTATATTTTGTGTAGCCAATGGTAAGCTTTAGTACTAATTTTGTAGCTCTCATTACTATATCATACATGAGGTATTACCCGTTACAGCTGATAAGTTGTCAATATCTAGCATTTTACTAACGTTCAAGTAAGCATCTCTATCGTTTGTATTTACTTTCCATTCAAGTCTTGCTATCAATGCGTATTGAATTAACCATGTCTACTTATACAATTTTCATACAAAACCAATGATGCACTTGAAAAGAAAAAATTAAATACACTTCACTTCATAAAGTATGAAAGCACATAATTAATAATCTTTTAACTGGAGTGAAACCTTTTTGAGTATTCTAAATCGTGAGGAAGTGTTGTTTACTTGACAAGTAGTTAGGGAGAAGTATATCTAATGTACAATGTGGTTGTAGTCATTAATTAGTTACAAGTATTACTTTTATAGTAACTCTACTGTTTCGTTCCTCATTCATACATACATAATTACCTATAGTACAGGTGTACAATAAACTTAGTGAAAGTTGTGTACAATAATAAAACATACTGTGTGTTTAGTGTACAATAATAAAACATACTGTGTGTTTAATGTACAATAATAGAACATACTGTATGTTTGTTAATGTACTAGCTAGTGTTTTCCTGTGCACTAGTTGGTGTTTGTCAGGGTACAATTGTAGTTGGTGTTTGCATTGTACTAGTTGGTTTTCCTGTGTACATTGTGGTCAGTGTTTCCTGTGTACATTGTGGTCAGTGTTGTTAGTGTAGTTGTCAATGGGCATCCACCCTGAGGTTGATCAACCCGAAACGGCCACTCACCACCCTTTCGTTCACCATATCCATAACCGCACGCTTGTCGAACTTGGCATGTAGTAGTCCTATCATGGTATAAAAACTCCCCACACTGCTTTTATCAAGAATCTTAGCCTTGAGCCCGTTATATTTAGCTTCCGAGTGTACAGGGCCGTTTTTCATGGCTCCTCGGAACGGAAACACCGTGTTGTAGAGCAAATTGCGTTTCATAAACTGCACCACCAACGCATCGTCGTCGTTAAAAAAGTCGAGATCGTGCTGTATATCGGATACCAGTGAAGAAAGGTGTCTTGGGGTGGAAAACACAGTATGGACCCCGAGCTGGAGCCGCACCAAATTCCTTCCCACGAGTCGTAATTTGTCTGTTTCTACAGAAACCGAAGAGTTTACAAACGTCTTGACCTTTTCTGACTTTTCTTTCTCTTGTTTTTCAGTGTTTCCTGTCTTTAGTTCTACTTTTATGTTGTTTAGTCCGCATAGTATGGCCAATCGCTCGTGCACCGTGAGTTTGAACTGGGCCCCCACGAACTTCTGCAACGGTTCTGTCCGTGGCAAGATCGTGGCTCCAAACAGCTGGTCTTGTTGTAGCAAGTCCCATACCACATTTCCATTCTGCTCCTCATACTCTGGCACAAAGTCGTAGCTGGTTCTGTCGTGGGGCCGCGGCCGTATGCCTTCGTAGGCCACTTTATGGGTGCTCATCACCTTGTCGCTGAAAAGAAAGAGGTCCTTGTTCAGCACCGTCTCGGCCGTTATAAGTCTATACCAGTGTCGTATCGCGGGTTTCATCTCAATATCTTAAAATAGAATAATACTCAATAGTTAAATAGTTAATAGTTAAATAGTCAAATTTAATAGTGCGATAGAACAATATCTCAGTGCTAAGTGAACTACCACTACTACTACTGATATTATAACCCACTTATATTTAAATGTCGTCAAAGACCAAGAAGAAGACACCTGGAGCTGAGACGGCGCCCCCTCCGAAGAAGATAAAGCTTCCGAAAGCTTTTATTGTCCGGCCAGGCAGCTCATCGCACAAGTCCGCGATGACCATCCAGATCAATAGTGAGATTCTTCAGGCATTGGAACTTACTAACGGGCAATTTGTTTACGTGACCAAGGCCGAAACCGGATTGCCAGGCGTAGTGGCCGCTGTGGCTGCATCTGCTAGTATTGTGGATACCAATGTGGTGACGGTATCTCTGGGCTTGAGAAATTTGGCTGGGCTTTTGTTAGGAGACAGAGTGCAAATTGCTCCATATACCCAACAACCGCCATATACAAAAACCATATCTATACACATAGACCAAGCTGAACTAACAGAAGCTGTGGGTTCTGAGATATCTGGTGTTTTTGACAAAGTAGGTGTAGTACACCCAGGCCTTCTGCTCAGTATAAGTATAGATGGAGTTGAGAAAAAAGTGACGATTATTGATATAAATGACGATATACTGTCCGCATTGAGCAGTCTAGACATCAATGGTGAAGAAGTGTCCATTAGCACCGTATCTCCTCCATACATCTTCCATCCTAAAACCACCATAAACTCCACTGGTTTCTCTCCCAAGTATAATCTTCCACAGATGCCTGATTATACTCAGATGGGAGGTCTTTCTAAACAGATTTCAGTCCTCCAATCGGCCATAGAATTGCCACTACACAATCCAGAACTCTTTTCCAGTTTCGGCATCTCTCCTCCACGAGGTATTCTCTTACACGGTCCGCCAGGAACTGGAAAAACCATGTTATTACGGTGTGTAGCAGCACAGACAAATGCCCACATTCTCAGCATCAACGGCCCTTCAATAGTCTCCAAGTACTTGGGCGAAACCGAAAATGCCATTAGAGATATCTTTGTGGAGGCCCGGAAATTCCAGCCCAGCATTATCTTCATGGACGAGGTCGATTCGCTTGTTCCTAATCGTAATTCTGACGATAGTGGTGAGTCTGAGTCCAGAGTGGTGGCCACATTATTGACTATGATGGATAGTATCGGCGATTCCAGTAAGATTGTCATTGTAGGTTCCACCAATAGACCCAACTCTATTGACCCAGCATTAAGAAGACCAGGCCGTTTTGACCACGAGGTGGAAATAGGCATTCCAGATGTCGATGCCCGGGCCGAAATCTTGCGGTGTCAGTTCCAAAAGATGAACTCAGCCAAGCACTCGCTCACTGCTCAAGATATAGCCACCGTCGCAGCCAAAACTCACGGATATGTCGGTGCAGACTTGACGGCCTTGTGCCGTGAAGCCGTAATGAGGGCCATAAAAAGGGGTCTTACTAGTGGAATAGATCAGAACCAGTTGGTATTGAAAGTAGGCGATGTTTTGGAGGCTTTGCCTGAGATAAGACCGTCGGCCATGCGTGAAATCTTCCTTGAAATGCCAAAGGTATACTGGTCAGATATAGGTGGTCAGCACGAGCTTAAGCAGAAGTTGGTGGAAGTGGTACAACTTCCATTGGAAGCGGCGGAATCGTTCAAAAATTTGGGGGTTTCGGCTCCAAAGGGTGTTCTTTTATACGGTCCTCCTGGGTGTTCCAAAACCCTCACTGCCAAAGCATTGGCTACAGAATCTGGCCTCAATTTTTTAGCTGTAAAGGGCCCGGAAATCTTCAACAAGTACGTGGGTGAGTCTGAAAGAACTATAAGAGAAATATTTCGTAAAGCCAGAGCTGCTGCTCCTTCCATTATTTTCTTCGACGAGATCGATGCTATTTCGAGCGATAGAGATGGTGGTGGAACTTCGGCAGCTCAGCACGTTTTGACATCTTTGTTGAATGAAATCGATGGTGTGGAAGAACTTAAAGGAGTGGTTATTGTGGCTGCTACAAATAGACCCACCGAAATTGACCCGGCATTATTGAGACCTGGCCGTTTGGATCGTCACATTTACGTAGCACCACCCGACTTTGAAGCCCGCCTTCAGATTATAGCCAACGGTACCAAAAAGTTCAATCTTGACTCTTCTGAGGTCGACTTGGAGAGACTTGCTACATTGACAGAAGGGTGTTCGGGTGCCGAAGTGGCCTTATTGTGCCAGGAAGCTGGTTTATCTGCTATTATGGAAGACAAGAACACTATAAAGGTTGAAAGCAAGCACTTTGACCATGCTTTGAGCGGGATTTCTCGCGGTATCACCAAAGAAATGTTGGAGTACTACCAAGAATTTTCCTCGAGAAGTGGATTAAATATATAAAAATAGAAACGTCTCTTGGTCATAGAGAGCTTTTTATAGTGGGTATCAATTTTGATAATGACTATATTTATATTACATTCACCATCAGTTAACATCTAATTACATTTCTATCAGAAAATATTGTAACATCCAAACTTTCGTCAAATTCACTAATATCTGAATAGGTACAAAATATTATATTCTTATTTTGTTTCTTTAGTTTGCCTCTCCTATCAATACAATTCTGCAAATTGTATCATTTAATGCAATACCATCTTTCAAGAGGGGTGGACAAATAGCTTCTTAGAATCCAGTATTTTACAGAAAAAAGCTTCTGATTCCTATTCTGAATTTGATTGCCTAAACTTTCAATATGCCAAACTACTTGTTAAAGCAATTTAGTATCATAAATTGATCTGGTATAATAACTTTATAATTTGAGTTACAATTATTTTGAATGTTGACGTATTCAAACTACTTTCTGGCTGCCCTTCAATAAATATCTACTATCGATCATATCTTTGATCTGACCAGGCATATGCTTAAGATACCAATATAAATAGACTTAGCAGCTTAAACTTTGTAATTAATTTTCTAATATTGAAAGGTCGAATAGCGCATTTATAAAGAAATTAAAGGTATTAGTTGGTCATAGCCTAATCAATACATTTACTACGAGCATTGGCATAGAGATGCTACACTTAAATACACTCTTTATCAATAAATAATCAACAGGTTTCAAGCAGAATTTTCACCGTATTTCCAGTATTTCCAGTATTCAAAAGTATGATCGCAATCCCATTTATCATAATACTTGTCGTAAAAGTTTTCTTTAGTATATCTCTTTAAATCCCCTATAGAAACAATTTTTAGCTTATTATGCAAAGTAAGGTTCAAAAGTCAATATATTAAGAATGAAGTGAATCATATTTATTACCTCATCATAACTATTCTTGCTTATTGCTGCTTGCAGCCTTCTTCCAAATCCTTTTCAAAGTCCTTGGGAAGATCCTTATCGCTGAAATCCAAGCCAGCGTCTTTGCCAAGTCCTCCGAACCCAGGGAAGTCGCCGTCGCCAATCAACTCCGTCGGTGGCTGGCCCAATTCCTGTAACGACTCCAACAACGAGTTGACCTTGTCTCTCTTTTCTTTGTTGGCATCATTATAGTCTGCAGCATCGAAAATGGTCAAAATATCGTTGGTTATTTCATACTGCCTGGTGAAGTTTTCGTACTTGAAATCGTCCAATTTGTCCTTGTTCTCTTTCAAATACTCAGGGAACTTGGTGTTGAGGTCCTTTATTGGTTCGTACAACACTTCCTTGGAAGACAACTGTTCTAGCATATCCACCAAAAGCTTCGACATATCCATACCGCCATCTTCGCCTCCTATTCCACCTGGCCCTCCTAATCCAGCCAAGAGCTGGGTGAGCATATCTTCAGGATTACCACCAGAAGGATCACCTTTCAACTTCTCGTCGATGTCATCGCCTGACTTCTTCAATCTTTCCATGGTCTCTTTCATCACGTACTCGAAATTGTGGGGTTTTTTGGCCTCGGTCTCGGCTTCTTCACGGTGGTTCAATTCGAATTGCTTGATCAAATTCTCCACTTGGTCTTTGGTTTCGGGGTCTTCGATGTTCAAATCTTTGATAAGTTCGCCTACGTTGGCCTTGAACTCGTCGTTGAGTGGTTCGTCAATAGTATTGGTAGTTTCTACTGCGGACCCTGGCGGTTTGTTGAGTATATCGTCGGCGAAATCATCAAGAAGATCATCCAAATCGTCCAAATCGTCGCCGCCAGAAACCTCGACTTTACTTTTAGTTTCAGTCTTTAAAGGTTCATCAGTACTAGCTTTAGTACTAGCAATCTCTTCTTTCTTTTGGTCTTTCTCGCTAGACATGTTGGCTACTTTCTCTTTCCGAGGTCCCTCGTATCATTTAGGCATTTGTGGGGAGGTGATGCGCACGACCCGCCATGATAACTACCACTTATAACGAACGAACCTACAACGAACGAACCTACAACGAACGAACCTACAACGAACGAACCTACAACGGTGGGTATAAAGTGTAGCTTTTGAGTATTAATAATAGTAATGTACATTGGTTATGCATTATTAGAAAATACTTGCTGTAATTGTGAATAATGGTGGTAGTGTGGTGCAAAATCTAAGAGATTCAGTGCCAGTGGTAATTAATATACACTGAAAAACTTAAATATAAATTAGATTAATAAATAGCTGGTAGTGCCTCAGGTCCTTCTACAGCCTGAGTGACTCAAAAATCCCGACCTTTCTTTCGAATACAGAAGAGTGCTTCGAATGTCTAGCCTGTCCCAGTATAACTATAGTTATTACTGATTCGAAAACCTAAATACTTGAAAAATCTATTAAAGCTCAACTATACTTGACAATCTATTAGAACTAAAATATTTGACAAATCTATTAAAACCTATATATAAATTTTTTCAAAAAAAAACTATACTTCACAAATTTATCAGAACCTAATTTCACTCTTTTCAATACTTATAGCTAAGTATCAAGTGGCTTTGCCGTCAATTTTAGCTCTACTTGATTTGAACATCTGTTTCATTCCAACTAAGACATTAATTGATTTTCACTACGCTATAATATTCTGTCTCAGTTTTCAGTTAAAATATTAAATCTATCAGGTATATGGTACGTTCTCATTACCAACTTTTAATGGCTTGGTGCTAGGTAGCTATACATGTCTCTACATGGATATTATTACCATATGTCCATATGGATAAGTTACCATACATGTATGTATATGGAAATTCACATTATAGGATTCTACTGGTACATTTTATATTTATATGGATCAATGTACTCAACTGCTGAGTGACTTGACTTGATGTGCTAAAACGTGAGTAAATACGTTTGTTATAACTTGGGACTTGACTCGATGGTATGTGATTTATAATTTTGGTTTTTGACTTAATCCTCCCGCTGTGGCATCTTGATTTATATCCAACTTTCCACTTTCATTTTCCCCATTTTGATCTTGGCCAAAGAACACTACAGTCACCGTCAAATCGTCCCTATACCTTCTAGAAATAGGGTTGGGGATGGAAATCAACATCGACGTCTGTTCTCTGGATCCTCCGTTCGATAACGCATTTCTTATAATATGAGTGGAAACATTCTTATCTTCCAATAAAAAGCCTCCAGTATTGATCTTTCTACGTATAGGCTTTTTGGATGACTTGTCGTTGGTAATGTCCGACACTTCAGGTAACTTATTTTCTGTAGAAGCGAATGCATTCCAAAACGACTTTTTCGGCTTAACCATCTTTTCCTTTTCCATCCACTTCACTACCAATCCGACAATCTCTTCGTTGGTCAACATCTCATACAACCCGTCTGATGCCATGACCAAAAAATCGTTGTTTTCAGGGTTGATTTTGGTGGTGGTTATCACCGGCTCGGCTGTGACATACGGAGGAGACTTGAGGTGGTCTGGCAACCTTCTGCCAAAGAACTGTTTGTAGATTCTCTCTTGAATCGAAGCTGGCAACTTGTACCTACAATCGCCAAAAGCTCTAGTAGGCTCTAGGTTTCCAAGCACTCTGCCGTTTCTAATCACTTTGGGCTCATCGGGATGTTCGCTGATAATTCTGGCCACTTCCGTGGGGTTTGAACCGGTCTGGTCAATACTGAGCTGTCTAACCGTCCACCTGTTATCTTTAAAAGATCCCAAAATGGCTCTGGAATCGCCTGTGACTGCCACCTTCAAAAGCTTGGAATTTGAGTCGTAGAATGATAACAATGCACATGATCCCGATAACGCCGGCATCAACAATTCAGCGGCCTTGGCTTTGTTGTTATCGTTTAACAACTTTTCAATGTTCTTATTGACGATCTCATGGTCGAGTTTGAGAAACCCGTTCTTTATTGCCTGATCAATAGTGGCACTATTAGGGACATAGCGTAAGTTAGTATCCTCGGTACTGGGTTTAAATATGGTGCCCAACTCGTGGATAATGTACCCGATCAACTGATCTCTTAGCTTGCTGCCAGTGGTCCATCCGCCGTGTCCATCAAAAATCCCAAAGAACATCCAATCGGTCGACGTTTTGATGTTGTTGTCCTGTAAGATAGGCACCTGGACGATTTCCTCGGCCCTGTCGTCTTCTATGGGCGAATTCGATGGCAATTGACAGATATCGTATCTTGTCACACCCTTGCCTCTATTGACGGTATAACTTTCTTCAAACTGCCTCAACTTATTGCTGACTTGCTCTTCATTGAGAAGGAAAACTCCTTCTTTATGTTGCTGATGACTGATACTATTGGCCTGGTTAAGTGATGACGTCGAGGTGGAGTAGAATTTGGCACTGGCTCCCTCTAAAAACTTGGGGTTTATGCCTCCTCGATCACCATTTCCACTAGGTGGTAAAGTATCCAAATTGAAGTAATTTGATTGGTTAAACGATATATACGAACCAACTATAATGATTCCTGAGACTAGGGCCACTCTTTTTCTGAAAATAGCATTGTTTTTGGCGTGTTCTCCTTGACTTTGGCTGCCAGTTGTGTTTAATGTTGTGGGTGGTTTGGAAGACAAAAGTCTGGATTTTGCCGTTCTTTTGAGCGATGACGTAATCATCCGCTTGCTTATGACACCCATCTGTTTGTTGGTGACGTAAAACAACCGTGGTTTAGCTGTAATTACATAAACCATGATGTGACAACAGATATCAAGGGGAAATAGAATTCACCTTTGAGAGCAACCGAGAGGTCGTGCAAAACCCAACTGGCCTCTCACTATGTGGAGACTCATAATGCTGGGGTAGTTAGTTTGTCTTTTTACATCGTAGCTTCTATATGGCAGAGTACTTCACCCTACCGTCACTAAGAGAAGATTTCCTCAAAGTAGTCGACGCTACATATACGTCAGTAATAACATGTCAGCTGGGGTAACAAGGTGCTGCTAGTCCGGGCGAAAAATACCCAAAAAAGCTCTCCTTGGTTTTGCCATATGAATGCTAGGATGTTGTCGTCACACTTTGTCGTCTATACTCTCTTGGCTCTAATGTTTGACTCTCTTCCGTATACTCTACTACTACTCTACGGTGACTCGTCGTTTGTAATTTGTTAAAAACTTGACATGATTTTGAAAAGATAGGTAAAATACGAGAAAATCTTGACCTGGAACATTTAAGGTGGTGCTTGTGGAAATAGATTTAGTGAAAGTGGGAGTAGATTTAGTGAGAATTAGTGAGACATCGCGAACTGGCCAGTTGGTATCACGTGACTCGTGTATTTCCGGTCAAATCGAGTACTTTTCTCCTGTCTTATCGACTTATGGCGTGTCTCACTGCGCCAGAACTCACCCGACATCATCAACCATACCCGCTGTACTACACTGTACCTTTATCTCGCCAATATAGGCCCCCGACACTGTTACTTCTGAGCCCATATTGTCCTACCTTCGGAGGTCGGAAGTCGTGTTTTCACGTGATATTATCATTTTACCTCTGCTCTCGCTAACTTCTCTCTCGCTAGCAAGGACTCTCCCTAGTTGCACCACTACGTCTTAGTGATCTACGTGATATTCTACATTATTGCTACCGACACATGTATTAATAGAGGGCAACACACTGGTTTATTATACCAAATCCTGATAGCAACACCACAACGTCAGTACATTAGCTAAAATGCACGGCACGCCTAGAGCACTTGGATACAATGTCACCGAACCTTTCTCTTACACCCACCAGTTATGTTGCAAAATTTTCATTAATTAGTCTTCCAGAACCGCTTAAGCAGCAATGGTGACTTCGACATCCACACCTGGTTCGATGGTGATTTGAGTGATTCTCTTGACGGTGGAAGCTGGAGCTTGCAAGTCAATGACTCTCTTGTGGATTCTCATCTCGTAGGTGTCCCAGGTCTTAGAACCTTCACCATTTGGAGACTTTCTGGTGGTGATCTTCAAAACCTTGGTTGGCATTCTGACAGGACCCTTCTTGACCAAGTCATGTTCAACGGCATTTCTGATGATGTTGGCAGAAACGTTTTCCAATTGCTTGACCTTGGTGGAAGTCAAGGTGATTCTGATCTTGTGGATCTGTTCTTGTTCTTGTTCAACTTTTTCCTTGTTAATTGGAGCAGACATGGTCGGTTATTGATTAGACGTTGTTGGTGTGAAAAGACTTTAAAAAAACTTTTGGTGAAAAATCAACCAGATGCCTTGAGGTTATCGTACTGCATAAAGGTGCGACCTAGCCAAATGAGGGCGCGAGCCCTCATAAGGAAAAGAGCACGTGATGGTGTATGGACAGACTTCAGAGGCAGCCGTAGTAGCTGTCCAGACTGTCATGGCAAAGGTAGTTGGGATTATAATCATGAGAATAAAATCAAGAGAGAGTTAAAGGTGTCAGTCACTCATTTAATGAGTGCTAGGATGTTCAGCATAGGGTGTAATGACGGAACAATACCAGCTATCAAACCCCCATTTAGTAGGTATTACGTAAAGACATATCTAACTCTAGGACCGTAGCAACTCTATGTGTCCTAGTCTACGTAGCAACTCTACTTTTGTTATCGCTTATAATCTAGTTATTCTTTTCATTTTTTCCAATTATTACCAAATAGTTGCGAAAATATCAAATCTAATGGGTGCAAAAAACAGAGACTTCTCGAAATAGTGAGCATCGAATAGTTTTATTGATTATGATCGTTGTATATTTGTATGTGATCACTCGAGTAGTTTTGTTGATCATCATGTATTTGGATGTGATCACCTGAGTAGTTTAATGATCGTTATGTATTTGTATGTGATTTTCTACTTTATTTACATGGTGATTTCCTTTTCTAATCCTCTCACACACCTCCACAACAAGTCCACCTCCTTTTCATCTCCATATCCACTGCTGGCCCATCTGATTTTGCCCTCAGAGTCCAACACGTAAATATAACCCGAGCACATGTTGTCGCACAACAACGCTTGTCTAGTTTCGAATCCAAATACATGCTCAGGAAGAATGAAATACTTGTCTTGTCTGCCAACAGGAGTTTGGTTTCTGATATTCCCCTTCGAAAGCCCGATAATGAGTCCCTTCATCCAGTTCTGAGGAATGTTTATATCGACAATCTGGGAGCTTGGATACTTTTGTTCAAACTCTGTAAAGTCGGCATGGCCAAAGTCTTTTCCGTCTACATTATTAAAGTACGTATCGACACATTTTTCACCTGACACAGTCAGATAGACTCGGACTATACTGACCTTTTTGTCTAGAATATCGGCCAAACTGGTGGTTTTTCCCGACAATGTAGATGCTATGAAGTCGGGAAAGTACTTTGCCTTGTCGGCTTTGAAATACGAAATGGGAGAGGTGAAAATCTTACCGTTAGTATTTTGAAACGACTTGGACTCGTAGAATGGCGAGTGCACGATCTCGTGGTCCAATTTTTTCTGACGCCGCTCTTTTGCTTCGGCACCAAAAAGCAGTTCCTTAAACCCCGCCAACGTATATGTATGCTCCTTATGATTTAATAGGATGGGTCTGTCGAGGCCAAACGGTCTTTTTACCTCGATGGACTTGGTCAACGGCGGTTTGGCCGCTTCTTTTATAGTGGTGGCGAAGCGTGGAGCACTTCTGGCCACCGTACTAGAAAACGACCGACAACTTTGAAAGAGAGTTCCCACCATATCTTGTACTTGTAGACTCCTCTGGATCACTTGCACTTCTGGGCCTGGAGCTCCCCGGACTGCGCTACCAAAGTTACCCGGACATCTCATTCTTGCACTCTCAACATCAAAATGACTAGAAACACCAAACAACACACTATAGTAGTTTCAGCAATGTCTATACAATTACGAGACGGGCTTTTGAACCAAAAGACCGATCATGTTCTCGAGGATCTTCTTGTGAGGTTTTTGATCAATGTTCCCGACGAAGATTTGCTGTCGATAGAGAGAGTGTTCTTCCAGGTCGAAGAGGCCCAGTGGTTTTACACAGATTTTGTAAAGCAATTGAATCCGTATCTTCCAGGGATGAAGATGAAGAGCTTTGCTCCCAAGTTTTTGGAAAAATGTCCTCTTATTTGGAAATGGGGCGATCCCTCCGATGCTATCACCAGATTTGGCAAGTATAAATCGACCATTCCTGTTAGAGGAGTAGCATTATTTAATAAGGACTTGACCAAAGTAGTCTTGGTACAAGGCACAGAGCTGTCTACGTGGTCGTTTCCCAGAGGAAAAATCTCCAAAGACGAATCTGACATAGACTGTGCAGCCAGAGAAGTGGAAGAAGAAACAGGCTTCGATGCCAGGGGATTGATCAATGAGCAGGATGTGGTGGAAAGAACCATAAAGGGTAAGAACTACAAGATATACTTGGTCAAAAACGTGCCTGAAGACTACAATTTCCAGCCTCTAGCCAGAGGTGAGATCTCCAAGATAGAGTGGTTTGATATCAAGCAGATCCAGAAGAAAAGCAGACAAAACCCCAACAGTTTCTTTATAGTTGGAACTGTGTTGAAACCAATGTTGAAGTGGATCAACAAGAACAAGGAAGGTGCTAGTGAAGAGGAGATCATGTATGATGTAGAAGTCAAGTTGAAGAGCTTGCTAGGGCTTAATATTACTGACGACGAAAATGTCGATGCTGGAAGAGAATTGTTGAACATTCTTCAAAAAGTCACTTCCAGCTCGGTCAATTTGGACAATTCAAACTATAATGTTCCCCAAAACTTGTTGCATTTCCCAGTACAACCCCCCAACTTCCAGCATTCTCCCTACGCCCCACCCCCAGGCCATCCTGGGTTCATGGGTCCCATGCATCCCCCAATTCCTCCTCCTTTTTTCCCTCAGTTTATGCCTAACAACTCCATAAACTACCAGTCAGACCCCAATTTCAACCCTAATCCTCAGACACTTGCCAAGCCCACCAGAAGATCTTCTGATTCCAAAGAACTCTTATCAATACTTAATAAACCCAAGAAAAAGGCAGAGGATCCAAAAGTCAATACTATATTGGAGGACCATGAGAGTAATAGATCCAAAGCTCAGCATCTTTTGAGCTTGTTTAACAACGATTCCAATGAAAATGCCCAGCAAACATTATTGAATATTCTCAATAAGAAGAAACAACCTGAAAACGCATCTCAGACATTAATGAATATATTGAAAAAACCCCAAGAACTCCAAGAACAAGCAGAAGCAAAGAAAGAAGTTCTTGCAGAAGAAAGTTCTTCTCAGACTCTATTAGGAATATTGAATCTGAAAAAGGAAGAATCACAAACTTTAATGAATATATTGAATAAGAAAGAGCCGGCCACTTCGGTTTCATCACCGTCATCTCAAATCCTTCAGGAAACTCATCATCCGTCCTCAAATGAATTGGAGGAATCGATAAGATTCAATGACAATTTAAGTCAAAAAGGCAAGAAACTCAAGTTATTAAAGAGACCAGATAAGTCTCAGTATCAGCCGGAGGCCGTTCCTGCCGTAGCACCCACTTCTACACCCATTTCTGCACCTAAACAATCGAGCTTTGGCTCAAAAGAACTCTTGTCATTGTTGAAAGGCCCAACTAAAAATACTAACGATTCGCCGAAGCAATCGTCCCAAGCATCTCCAGGACAAATCAAAGCCAAAAACACCTTCAATGCTTCACAAGAGTTACTAGGATTACTCAATAGAAAGCCAGTTTCAGAAAAAATCGAAGAGAAGGCCGATTCAGCAGATTATGAAAACGCTATTGAAGAGAAGGAAGAGTTTGAAGATTTTGAAGACTTTGAAGATTTTGGAGGATTAAATCAAGACTTTTTAGGCAAGTCCACGTATGAAAACTTTGACATTGCCAGCGATGAAGAGGATGTAGACCATTTACTTGACGATTTTACAGGACCACTGAACACTTCCAATTACAATAAACCTCCTGACTTTTACAAGAAAGAGGAGCCACCCAAAACGAACAAAATCAGGTTGGTCAAGCCAGGCGAGTCTTTGGACGAGATATTGGGCGAAAGACAAGAGCAGACCAGCTCCAACACACAAGGACAGAGCTTATTGGCACTATTAAATAGTAAAAAGCCTACTGAAGAAAAGCCTCACGATTTTCAGTTCATTTATGGAGGAGCCCCCAACGTAAGTTCTCCAGGTGTTCCCTTGCCCCACCATAATGCCAACTCCTCCGAGGTGTTAAAAGATCTTTTATGGAAGAGATAATCTTTTGAAAAGATGATAGATAACATGTATTAGTAGTCTAGATGGATCCTGATCCATTACATACTGAAGAACTTTTTTGCATCCACGATTTTCCTGGGCCTTCTAGAGCTTGTAGACTTGGCAACATTATCTGATTTTAGTTGATGGTGCCGATCAAATATGTAGCACCAGCCTGTAAATTCACGGCTGCGAGCTAGTATTCTTTGATTCCATGTGGATAGTAGTGAGTTTAGGGTAGAATCAACGTCGTTGTTGGAATATGGATAGCTGCAAAAAAATATATCCAACACCGATTTTTGCAGCAATACGAATTGTTCTCCCAAGTACTTGTGCAACATGTGGATTTTCAAGCCCAATGGAAGTTTTGGAATGATGGCCAACTCTTTTTGGGACGTGTCAAGGAGATACCATTTTGTCCCAGCTACATACTTTCTGGTTTCCTTTACAGTGTCAAGTTTGTGGTCTATCTCTACACACGACAACATATTGTAGTCGAATTTACACCGCAGCATCAATACCTGTATGCTTCTAGGGGTAATATTGGGACACCCAAATGCTCTGAGAACCTGTAGTTTCTGAAGTTTTCCATTCGCTGCGATGGCAGTGGCCAAATTCTGGATAAAACTATCATCCACCGTACTACTAGAAGAGATATCCAAGCCAATGAGATTGACTAGATTGAACAATAGATAATAGTCGTCTTTGGAAATTCGGGCCGACGAGATATCCAACACCACCAATGTCGTCACCACCGCTACTTTATTAAGCCTGCGCACCAAGTCCAGTATAGGCGCATTGGCGAACAAGTTCTCTAGCCTGTAGCGAGAAGCTTGCGGCGGGACAGTCAACTCAATGGCCCTATCACGAGTATGCTTTAGCTGGTCTTGTGTAGATAGGGTTTTTACTGGCTGTGAAGGCAGAACATTGAGCTTATGGGCTCTGAAACCTTTGAGGGCTCCGAATTTGAGGCTGAACATCTGGTAGCTGCGAAACGAATCATGGTTGAGTCGGAGGATCTTGTCCCACACCAACTTCCAGCACGACCACGAGGCAAAGTCCAAGTACTGAGGCTCTAGCAAGTCGACGTCGTGAGCCAACTTTTCCGCACATATCTCCTTCAAGCTGCGTACTCGCACTATCTGCAGCTGCTGATTATGGTGGAGAAGAGGTAACAATCTGTGCCATTGATAAGACGTCAAATTCGCCGATTCTTTATACAACCTGTTACCTATAACGTGTGCTCTCTCTTCTAGACCAGCCAAGCTACTCTGTGCCGATCTCTTGTGCACTTTCCACAACCTTTTCCTTTCCCTTCGCATCACTCTTTCTTCCTCTTCTACCAGACTATCAAAAGTCGCGATGAGATGAAAAATTCAAGTAGGAACCTTAACTGCTCTACTATCAATATAATACAAGATGAAGTTGGAAACATCTCAGATGAGGTACTTGACCGCAGAAGACTTCAAGGTCCTCCATGCGGTCGAAATCGGGTCGAGAAACCACGAGTTGGTGCCCACGGAAATGATCCATTCTATCGGAGGCCTCAAGTCTCCTACCGGAACCAATCGACTGATCGGAGACTTGGCCAAGCTCAAATTGTTATCCAGATTGAGAAATGCCAAGTACGATGGGTTTAGATTGACATACAACGGCTACGATTATTTGGCCTTCAAAACCATGTTGAATCATGGTACTTTATATTCCGTCGGAACCACCATTGGGGTCGGTAAAGAATCTGATATCTACTCGGTAAGTGACCCCAAGGGGGTGCAAAAGGTGATTAAAATCCACCGTCTAGGCAGAACCTCCTTCAAAACTGTTAAAAACAACAGAGATTACTTGAAAAACAAGCACACTTCAAGCTGGATGTACTTGTCGAGATTGGCTGCCGCCAAAGAGTATGAATTCATGACTATTTTGCACGACAATGGCTTTATAGTTCCTACGCCTTACGACTACTCCCGTCACTGTGTGATGATGGAGTGGATCAAAGGCGAACCCATGAAACACTTGAAGAAACATTCTAATTACAAAAAACTCTACAGTGATTTGATGAACTTTATTGTCAAGTTGGCGAATCACGGCTTGATCCACTGTGATTTTAATGAGTTCAATATCATTATACGAGACCCAGAAGATGCCAAGAATCTCGAGTACGATTTCGTAGTCATTGATTTTCCTCAGTGTGTTTCTATTGATCATCAAGACGCCAAGCAGTATTTCGATAGAGATGTTCAAGGTGTAAAGGCTTTTTTTGAAAAGAAGTTTAGGTATACTCCAGAAAACGACCCCACCATGTTCGACACTGAAGGATACGGTGATGGATATAAGTATGCATACCCCAGTTTCAAGAGAGATGTAAACAGAATAAAGAGCTTGGATGTTGAGGTGAAGGCTTCGGGCTATGCAAAGAAGAGAACTGGTGAGGATAGTGATTTGGAAAAAGCTGTCCAAAACATGAGACTTCATGAGGAGAAAGAGGAAGAAGAGGAAGAGGAAGAAGAAGAAGAGGAAGAAGATGATGATTCTGAATATGACTCTGAATTGGACGAAGAAGAAGAAGAGGATTTTGATGAAGAAAACGAAAAGATCGTTGAAGCATTGTCCCAGGGAGGAAATCTCAAAATGGACAAGCTAGGCAATTATATATTAGAGTAAAAACCATCAATAAATGTACTTATGAATAATGAAGTAGATGATTATATAACTTATAAGATGGGTATGCGTAGAGAGAATTATAGATGCTCTCCATGTAAAACAATAGAATTATTATAGAGAGCACTCTTTTTATCTTGTCTCGAGCTTTACTTCAATAGTTACTTTCAGAGTATTCCCCTAGAATTGAAGGAATTCATCAATAACAGAATTAGAAGTTTTGTCTTATCAGCCGCTAAATAATCTAGAATAAACCGACCATGGTTTTCTCAGAGAGAACAATTCTCCACTCATGGTACTTTATGACAATCACCATTCAAGTTTGTAGCACTAATATTTACATTTCAAGAAAGGTCATATCGAGACTTGTCTATATTTTGAATAGCTAAAATACTAAGGCTGTGGAAAATGATGCTAGATAAGCGGTAATGGCAGTGGGTTGCTGAAAGATAGAGTAACAGTTTAGCGAGAGAACTGTTGGTGGAAGCCTAGCGGTGATTAAAATCAGTGGAGTAGTGAAGTCAGCGAGAAATAGTAGAGAGCAAGTGCTTTTTAGTGTAGTTACTGAGTGCTTTTTGGTACGGTAAGTTAGTTAATCTTACAATTATCTTACTGTCTATCTA
The DNA here is from genome assembly GCA_030580235.1 of Suhomyces sp. yHMH580. Lineage (NCBI taxonomy): Eukaryota > Fungi > Ascomycota > Pichiomycetes > Serinales > Debaryomycetaceae > Suhomyces > Suhomyces sp. yHMH580. Next base: position 231,686 of record JAKTSN010000008.1, on the reverse strand, counting down.
GCAAATTATCATGTCTATCTTGCAATTTATATCTTTGTCTATCTTAGTTTTATTTTGATAAACATCTTCCGATGTATCTTTATGTCTATCTTTGAGTTTTATCTTGATAATCTTGCGATGTTTATCACGTTTATCTACTGTTTGTCTTGTTACACTTATTTATTGACCCTGATAATAAACAAAGGAAAGATTATACAGATTAATTATTTAATTATACTTAACGGGTAGACATACCTCTGGTGACGGCACGCTTCAAAGCCAATTCAGCCTTTCTGTAGTCATCGGCAGAAGAGTCTTCGATTTCCAAGGTTTGCAAAGCGTCAGATAAAGCACCTTCGATCTTGTCCTTAGCAGATCTCTTCAACTTAGCAGATAAGACTGGGTCAGTGACAGTGGATTCAACAGATGCAACGTAAGCTTCCAACTTTTGCTTTTGTTCGTGTCTCTTGGCGAAAGCATCATCGGAAGACTTGAATTTTTCAGCGTCATCAATCATCTTTTCGATTTCTTCAGATGATAATCTACCAATGGAGTTGGAGATGGTGATGTTGGCGGATCTACCGGTGGACTTTTCAAGAGCAGTGACCTTCAAGATACCATTAGCATCAACTTCAAAGATGGATTCCAAGACTGGTTCACCAGCTTGCATTGGTGGGATGTTCTTCAAGTCGAATTCACCCAACAAGGTGTTTTCGGAACAGTTGACACGTTCACCTTGGTAGACTGGGAATTGAACGGTGGTTTGGTGGTCAGCAACAGTGGTGAAAGTTCTTCTCTTGATGGTTGGAACAGTGGTGTTTCTTGGAACAACTGGAGCAAAGACGTTACCTTGCATGGCAACACCCAATGACAATGGAATAACATCCAACAACAACAAGTCCTTGGTGTCTTCAGAGGTGGATTGACCAGTCAAGATAGCACCTTGAACGGCAGCACCGTAAGCAACGGCTTCATCTGGGTTGATAGACTTTTCCAATTGCTTACCGTCAAAGAAGTCGGACAACAACTTTTGGACCTTTGGAATTCTGGTGGAACCACCAACCAAGACGACTTCGTCGACATTGGACTTGGCGATCTTGGCGTCCTTCAACACTTGTTCAACTGGTTCCAAAGTGGACTTGAACAAAGCAGAGTTGATGTCTTCGAATCTAGCTCTGGTGATGTTGGCGGAGAAATCTTCACCGTCAAATAAGGAGTCGATTTCGACAGTGGTTTGGGTACCAGAAGACAAGGATCTCTTGGCACGTTCACAAGCAGTTCTTAATCTTCTTAAAGCTCTGGCGTCACCAGAGATGTCGCTTCCGGTCTTCTTTTGGAATTCCTTCTTAAAGAATTCCAACAAGTTGGTGTCGAAATCTTGACCACCCAAGTGGGTGTCACCAGCAGTGGCCTTAACAGTGAAGACACCACCAGTAATGTTCAACAAAGAAACATCGAAAGTACCACCACCCAAATCGAAAATCAAAACGTGTCTTTCCTTTTCGGATTTACCGGCACCCAAACCGTAAGCAATAGCAGCAGCGGTTGGTTCGTTAATGATACGTAAAACGTTCAAACCAGCAATGGCACCAGCATCCTTGGTAGCTTGTCTTTGAGCGTCGTTGAAGTAAGCTGGGACGGTGACAACGGCCTTTTCAACCTTCTTACCGATCTTGGCTTCAGCAATTTCCTTCATCTTGGTCAAAACCATGGAGGAGATTTCTTGTGGGGAGAAAGACTTGGTTTCTTCCAAGTATTCAACTTCAATTTGGGGGTTACCGTTGGAGTTGACAACCTTGAATGGCCACGACTTGATATCCTTTTGAACGGATTCATCATCGAAACCACGACCAATCAAACGCTTGGCGTCGAAAACAGTGTTCTTTGGGTTAAGAGCAGCTTGATTCTTAGCAGCGTCACCAATTAATCTTTCTTCGCTATTGAAAGCAACGAAAGATGGTGTAACTCTGTTACCTTGTTCGTTGGCAATAATTTCGACAGCACTGTCGAAAGTAGCAACACAAGAGTAGGTAGTACCTAAATCGATACCGATAGCACCTGGGAAAACACCGTCAGCCATATTGTCTTTAGTTTGAAGATGAAGAAGATTCTTTTCTAAAGAAGAGGAAAAATTCTAATGAATATATAGATCCAAAAAAATTTTTCACTGTATGGGTCTTCGCTGAATTTTTCACAATGATTTCTTTTTTGTGTCTATTTTTCACTATAGGCGCCAGTTATTATGTAATAACGGTGCGAACCAATGAGTCATTCCCAAATGTACACCGGGTCTCAAATTACCCGTGCTGCGCATTTACCCGGCTTCGTCTTTTTGGGCTTTTTTGCAGCATTAGATGAAGGTGGACGTGTTGGTGCGATACGCTTTGATGAGCAATTGTATTGCTTTCGTGGCTTGGGTGATGTTGGGTCTAGGTCCACTGATCAGAACCTGCTGCAGAGAATGCTTTCTCGCCAATAAATTGTTTTGACGATCCACGGGATGAACTTTTATTTGGCATCCACTAGACTTGCGTAGCTCACTTAGGCGTACCCCATTCAACCCTATTAGCACACTTACTTCTCTTTGCGTGAGAGTAAGTTTTATGTGTGAGGGATCTTCTTGCGGCACCCGATCGGGGTTTATCTCTTGGGTATCGGTAAATTGGAAGACGCTTACGCTCATTATCGGAACCAAAATGGCTTGCGATAGTAAGGTATGGTTTTCTTTTTGGGTGCAGATATTTGCTAGTAGCTGCAAATCTGGTGTCACCGAAAAGATGATTCCCGAGAGTAGTCGTGCATCATGTTTTTGCATCTCGTAATATGTAGCATATGAACCGCTTACAATCAACTGGTGTTCTCTAAACAAAGGGATTATGGCTTCATACATCAAAGACCGCGTCCCCAGCATGTCCAACTCCCACATTCCAGCATCACAAAACCGTTTCTGGCAAATAATATATATGGTGTTTGAAGCTGATTGAATGTCGGAAAAGTCTACTTCTTCGACAATGTACTTGTCGGCAGCTTCAGTGACCATTGCAATCAATTGAGCTGTCGTAACTTTTAGCTTGATATTCTTGTAATTAGCGCGACACTCGAGAAAGCGGTGATTGTTACGAGTCACCCCAAATATCTTAAGAATACACTGGTCACAGAACCATAAAGAGTATGGATCAAACATGTCGGCCACCCGTTCTGACGTCGGCTCAGACCCAGGCTCGAGGTTGATGTACAGCATCATCTGCTCGGCAATATCGTCTTCGGAGGGAGTCAGTTTACACTGGAGACCCCAACTTATCACTTCGGTTTCTGCAGCCTCGTGACCCATCGAGCTCAGCAAGGTATCATATTCCCACGCTTTCAATTGTCTATCGGTCATTCTACAGTTATATTCATTACACATTTGTGATTATTTGCAGCCAAAAACTAAAACCGCGCGACCCGAATTGGGCCACCACGAGGTGGGGAGACCACCTTCTCGAATTAGTGAAAATCACTTCTTTTCGAAGTTGAGTAGAGTTCTAGCGGAATCGTAGAGAAAGTTGTACTGATATACGGTCTGTACCATCATCATCCTGCTTTCTCGGAGTTGTTGGGTGGTGTGGTAAATGGGGTCGAGCGCAGGATCATACTCTTTCTTTTTGGACTTGTAGGCAGACCCCAAGTGCTCTATATCTCTGAAAAGATGATCGATAGCTATAAACGTGCCAGTTCTACCTACGCCCGCAGAGCAATGCACAATCGGGACTGGTTTTTTGGTGGGTTCAAAGTTCTCGATTGTGTGGTGGACATTTTGCGAGAGGGTCACGAGCGGGGCGATCGCTGGAGGCACCTTGGCGTCTGCCCACTTGTAATAGTAATAGTGAAACACTTCCTTTACGTTTTTGCCAGACTGTAACTGTAGTTTTGTTAGAAGATAGTCGCCTTGTTCATTGTACTCCTCGCTGACATAGGTTACAATCAAGTCCCCAATGGTGATGCCGTCCGACTCGTTCTTCGACGAAAGGTCGAGGCGCATTTTTTCCTTGGTCGGCCAGTACTGATGGCACTTGACCACGCCACTTTCTACCAACGGCGTCACCATCACTATCACCACGGTGTTGTTGTTTTGCTTTTCCGACTCATTCCAAGCCATGCTCCAGAAATGGTGTCCTGTGTTTGGCAATGGCCCTTGACATGCAACATAATTGTTGGAGCCAGCGTCGTTTTTGATTTTGACGTATGACGCATTGATGTAGTCTGACGCGCCATTTGCGACAGGAAGCTTTACTCTTGATCTGCTCCAAGGAAATACATTGGAGTACCTATTACGACCCACGTTTTTGGAGCTGGTTGCCGCACTGAAGTCCCAAACCGATCTTGCGGTGACTGGTTTATCAGATAACTCATTGATCTGGGTGCTAGCCGCGTCTAGAGCATCACTTATGCGCTGATTCTCTGCTTCATTCAAGTGTGCGAAATTCTCTCTCTGGTTCAGGATTGACGAGTAAAGAAACGACGGGACCGAATGCATCTTTTTGCCTTTGAAGATCCCTGGAAATGGAATTTTCACCCCTGTGTTATGTAAAGCATCCATGGCGTACTCTTTCTCCCCACTTCTTCTCGTCTATGCAACTAAATTTAGCGCGCACGTCCAAAATGAGAAGTGAGTTGCTCAAGCGAAACATCCGGAATAAAAACTACTGAGAAGCTAAGAAAATCAGGTGAAGAATGGTAAAAATGTAGAATCGCACAAGGCGTGCCGATCCAGATGGTAGAAGCGCTAGTTGTTCAGAGCAGCTTCCGCTGCATTCTTGCTAGTCGCAGCCAAACGGTCGCAGCCAAACGGTCGCAGCCAATGACCGGTCGTGTCCAAGCCAAATCGAAGGGGCAAGATTGAGGAGTAAGACGTACGGATAAGACCAGCTTGGTTGCACTTTAGGAATAACAATACAAGATGAGCTATCAAAATCCTGCGACATCTGTAAAGTTGGTGTTGTTGGGAGAGGCGGCCGTGGGAAAATCGTCCTTGGTGTTAAGATTTGTCAGCAACGACTTTCAGGAGAACAAGGAACCCACCATTGGAGCAGCGTTCCTCACTCAAAAATGTACCATTGGAGAAAGAACCATTAAATACGAAATCTGGGATACTGCTGGACAAGAGAGATTCGCACTGTTGGCGCCAATGTACTATCGGAATGCCCAAGCTGCCTTGGTAGTGTACGATATCACCAAGCCAGCTTCATTCATCAGAGCCAGACATTGGGTTAAGGAATTACATGAACAAGCGTCTAAAGGGATTACAATAGCATTGGTGGGCAACAAGCAGGATTTGGTCGAAGGCGACGACGAAGACGACCAGCAGAATAGTTTAAGGAAAGTCAGTGTAGATGAAGGCAGAGCGTTGGCCGAAGAAGAGGGGTTATTATTTTTTGAAACCAGTGCCAAGACATCGTACAATGTCAATGATGTGTTTATTGGAATAGGAAGTAAAATTCCCGATGCGAGTGCGAGTGCGCCTGAAGCCGTTAGAGAAAACACAGGAAGGATCGACTTGACCACCAATGCCAGTTCCTCATCTAGCGGAACCTCTGTATGTGGATGCTAGTCTATATTGCTCCACTTTCCATCATTTAGTTCTCCTAATAACCCATTTTATAGGACGCATATACAGATGTAGAATATTACACTGAATCAATTTATACGGAAGTCAAACACTGGGTATATACTACAGTCAGCAAGAGTAACTCAAGTACTAGCATTACACTTTTTACTTTAGCGTGTGCATCATAGCACTAGTAAATAGTAATGTGCAGCTGTGATATATCACTAGTTATTAGAAATTGCGAAATTCGAAAATGTGCTTCTTTAGAGAGCTAACACTAACACGATGAACACATTCGAGACACTACTCTAGACTAGTTAATATGATTGAAATAATAATTGTCTATAGATGTACTTATATCAATAATATTATAGTAATTAATATTGCTGATCGATAATATTGAAAGGTACCAGTGGTACTAGGACTGCGTGAGACCAATTTGAAGCAACTCGAAACAACTTGAAACAACTTAAAATACTTTGAAAAAATTAAACAACTTAACAACTTAACAACTTAACTTAATAACTTAACAACTTAACTTAATAACTTAACAACTTAACAACTTAACAACTTCGATACAACTTTGATACATCGCCACAACGATACCCCACAATAGCTACCCCCAGTGGGTTCCGGGCGAGGATAAATAGTGGTTCAGTTCCCTCAAAGTAGCAGCTTCTGCTCAACCAGAGTAAACATAATGACAATTGATTATCTAATTATATTATTGATATAAGATAAACTTGAAGCATCACTTACCATACCTATTCAGCTCTCTCTCATATCTACTGGCTTTTCCAGCTCTAATATTTATTCGCGGCCAAATCAAATTTTACTTCATTATTTAAACATGTCACTTCGTGTAGCTTATATTCCTGAACACTTCTCCACACCCTTGTTCTTTGCCATCAGAAACAAGTTCATCACTTCTGAAATCAAATTGACTCCGGTCGTTGAAGGTTCTGGAAGATTGATCAACTTGTTGAATAGCAATGAGGTGGACATCGCCATAGGCTTGACCGAAGCATTCATTGCCGATATCGCCAAGGGAAACAAACCTTCGTACAAGTTAGTTGACACCTATGTCAACTCACCATTGTGCTGGGCCATTAGTACCGGGTACAATCGTACAGACTTGACCAGTGCTGACCAGTTACATGGTAAAAGAATCGGAGTCTCTAGAATCGGTTCCGGGTCTTACGTAATGAGTTATGTATTGGGTCACCAAATGAAGTTTGGCCAGCCATTCTATTCGGAATTTCCAGTGTTGTCGAACTTTGAAAACCTTAGAAAATCCGTCAACTCAAAGTTTGACCAGCCGGAGTTGAATTCTGATGCATTTATGTGGGAGCACTTCACTTCCAAGAAGTACTATGACAACAAGGAAATCAAGAAGATTGGTGAAATTTACACTCCTTGGCCATCATGGGTGATTAACTGTAATGCTGAGTTGTTGGAATCCAAGCCAGAATTAATTAGAGACTTTGTAGCAGGCTTAAATAAGGGTATTGCGTACTTCAACCAACACCACGAAGAAGCCGTCACTTTTATTAGCGAAAACCTTGACTATACTGCCGAGGACGCCAGAGAATGGTTAAAGACTGTTGAGTTTAACTCCGAGCTCGGCACTGCTGATCTTGACTGGCAAAAGGTGGTGGTCAATACTAGTGAACACTTGAAATTGGCCGGAGTTTTGGCCGATTCCGATGAGGTTATAGCTGAAAGATTGAACAAAAATGTAGTCAAGAGTCTTTCCAAATGAACTTTAGCAAAATAAAAGTCTTTAAGAAGATATAGACCCAGAGCTGGCGTTGAATATTTAGACCAGTTTTGAGTGAAGGAGAATTAGAGAAATTACCCTAAATGTTTATTTCTGAAAATCTGCTACCACCAAGAAATTGACTTGTGTTTATCCTAGTTTGTGCTGTGACAGTCAATTGTTGTCACTCAGAATTTAGTCTTTATGATTTCGAGTCAGAATGAAGATCTGATATGAAATTTACTTACAACATGTATACTCAATGAAATAAATACTAAATGACATGTTTTATGAACCAGATTTAGCACTCAAATAGTGTGTAATTACAGAAGCGTGGACTAAAAATAGACATCCATCAATAGTCATTAGGCTCAAATCAACATATTGATAGTATTAGATCAGAATTAAGTCTAAAACCTAGTTAATGCCTTTACCTTTTCAGTATCAATAAAATTGAGTAAACAGAATACTAAATTTGAATTTGACCTGCTTGGAATTAATTAAAAACTCTAGTAGTTCATTATTCGAAGCTTCAATTTTCTACTAAAGTTAGATTAGTATATATCTATAGCTTAATGGATTTAAAAAAGCTTTATGTGATCATCAATAATTGATTTATAATAATTTAATGGTTCACTTATAGTAAAACATGTATTTGACATAAAGATATTCACCGTTAATTATTTATAATTGTTGACACTGATAGTGTTTATGTACCCACTATACTTTTACTTTTCTGCATACCCAGTACTCACATTTATACACAAACAAGCCCAACGCCTTGCTATCAGCACTGTAAGTAGTCTCAATCCCCGACTCTCTTTTTTCAAATACAAACCCAAGCTTTTCAATCAACTCTATCAAGTCATCTCTCGAAAGTTCTAGTCCCCTGAAAGGAACAGATCCGTTAGTTGATTTATCGTCTTCGAAATGCCAGAGCAAAGGACCAAAATTAATCCAAATTCCGTCGTCTTTCAAGCATGAGCGGATGGTCTTCAAGTACTCTATGACGTTACTGGCAGTATCCAAGAAGAACGTCGTGACTACAACATCAAAAGTCTCCTTATTGGTGAGTCTGAATTCAGAGGCAACAGGATCATTGGTGTAGGTGTTGGACTCACTCATGTTGTCAGGACCATACAAATCTACAAAGGATCCCGCAGTCATGGACATGAGGTCGGCATATGGAATCCCTGGGTTCTTTTCGGCCAAGTGGTGGAGCTCTACAGGGTTGACATTGGGGATAGTGACGGGCCGTATTTGATGAAGTCGTTTGGTTAAATACGAAGTCTTGTGCAAAAACGGAAACAACGAGTAGTGGTGGGTAAATCTACAGTGGTTTAGCACAAAATTAGAGGCTAGAAGCATATGATAGCTAAATTCGTTGCCCTGGCACCAAAACCCTTCCTTGACCAACTCTAACACTAATCTTCCCAAACCACAACCAGGATTAAGAATCTTGATACTTTGTCTTGTCTCTACATCGGGAAACCTCAGTTTCAACTCGTTGATAATTCGAAAGTAGCTGATTTTCAATTCGCGCGCTCCTTCAGACGACCATTCTCTTGAATACTGCAACAACGTAGAACGGACCTTATCGAACTCCTTTTCGGTGGCCGGTGCCCAAGTTCGGGGATCTGACGATACACCCCAGTCTTCCGCTATCGACACCGCCAATTTTTGGGTGAATTCTTGGTTCATTGAAATGCACATCTTGAGATCTTCAATGTACTTGGGGAACCACGGGATCAAATCCTGTTCTTGCTTGGTAAGTGAGGCATATTTTGCAGATTTTGGCTCGAGGATTTCTTGGCTCTCCCATTGATGGTAGTTGTAGAACCCCAGTAGTGTCGATGTGAGCGCCTGGTACTCTTCAATGTCCTGACTCATGCAGTGGTGGAGTATATCTGGAGGATTAATTACAGATTTTCACGTGAGAAGACTAACCATAAGAAGCATAATATAAGTAGATATCCAGCTAGAATGCAAGAGATAGAAGTAGGCTGGATGAGAGTACACTAAGAATCCAGGTGGATTATAAGAGTAGGCTTGGCATCAAGTAAAGAGATCCAACAACAATTGGGAATATATGGGGTTGCAATATTGTCTTAAGTATGCGCGGTCCGCTAAATTTGATAAGGTACTTGACCAACCGTCAAAGCTCGCCAGTTGAGTTGACTCGAGGCACTGTTCAATATATACATCGAAATTAAGTGTCAGGTCTCCTATAGTGAAACAGCGGTTCGGCTTTGAATCTGTATTGTAATTGTTGCCGTGTAGATAATTGCGAAATTTGCACCCAAATTACCCCGAGGAAATTTATGAGGAAGATTCAAGAGCTTCTTATAAAGGACAGCGACGAAGCCCTAAAGGCCATCCATGTGCCGTCAAACTTAAATCAAGGTGAATATTAACAAAGCAGAAGAAGCGAAAAAAAGCTTACCAGCCAAGGAGCAACCAAGTAGAGAATGAATGAACATGGATATAGAGGTGAATTGTAAGTTGAAATTTTGGCGGTTATGTAGTACAAACACTTTTATTCGTTTACAAATGGAAACATCCTAACCACCAACTTCAAACATCCTAACCACACACTCCAAACATCCTAGCTGCACTAGTTGACCCTACGCCAATTCAGCACTTTATCTGCAAAATGTTTCTCGAGGTGCTCTATGGGCAAAGTATCGAGCTCTAGCATTAGTGAAGCTGTTCATTCTAAAGAGATCTCACTACTTAAAGGAGGAATAATACTTCAGATCATTTGAAAAATTGGCAGTTAACCAGTCTGCTTCTCTTATACTCACGACTTATGTATACGTCGTCTAGCTAGTAGTAGGTAGATAGGAAGTAGAACCAAAAAGTTGCATGCACGTGAAAGCCAACTTCCGGTCACCTGTGTCACCAGACAAGGCCGTCGAATGAAGGCACAAATAGCGCCAGGAATAGTGAAAAGAGGTACGGATCAAGAGAGTTCACCATCAAGACAGCCAAATTCAATGGAAGCCAGTCTTGAGCTTCCACATGGGCGTCAATCGACACTTTATTCGAGATCCAGCCAAAGCACGTGACCAAAATACTTGGTATAGTCGGTTGCAATTTAATGTACTTTATTAGAGATCACAACGTTATAAGACAGCGATACACTATTCAGTTTGTCAATTCTAACTAACACTTATTTTAATTTAGAATAATTACATTTCTCACTATTATATTATAGTTTTTAGTATAATGGTGATCTCGAATTTGTGATTTGTACTTAAGCAAAACTGTATTATAATTATAATATGTAAACTTGATATGTAATTCGATTTATTGACATGATTTTTATAGATTTATCACAGTAACAATTAAAATTCCATTCCGATTTTAAGCGTATATACTGTAGTATGAAGTAAATATTGGTGAATTTGCTAGAGTGCTTTACAGTGAGTTTGAGTAAAGCGAGAGTTAATTGTACTTGGACTATAACCCCTCTTCAGCCTTGAACTTCTCCCAGGTTTCGTTTAATATGATAAAAACCGCCTTGCAAATCAACTCGGCCTCTTTGTTATCTTTACATTGAGACGCAAGCTTGTCAGGATGAATAGAGCTAATGACTTTCATGTACTGGATCTTGACTTGTTTCGAAAGCATTAATTCGTTGGTGGTCAAGTTTCTTAATGCCGGTTTCATGTTGATGGAAGCCGGAATTATAGCGTCCAAGCCGGCTAATAAGGCACGCATGTTACCTTGTTTAGACTCAGACCAGTTCTTGACCCGGTCATTGATCTGGTCTTGCACCAATGGGTCTACTTCTTCCTCCTTTTTAGCATTTGGCTTTGGTGATGCTGGTTTGGTTGGTTTTGGCATGGAAACACTTGGCTTTGGTGGGGCTTTTGGCTTATAGTTTTCTGGATTAATAATTTTATCTACACGTCTCTTTCCATCCATGATTTTCTTATCTCCTACACCCAATTCCTTGATCAATATCAAGTAATACTCAAGACTCAACTCGTACTTTTCCATTAATTCGCAAACCTCAGCTTTGATTGTCATCAACTTGGTATACCAATACTTGACTGGCTTGTGGTTGATAGAATATGCGGTATTTTGGATTTCTTCTTCACTGATTAGTGCCAATCCGCCATCGACGTTTTCCAACGACTCCTTCAAGTTGCCCAATTGTTTGTTCACAGTACCCAAATTGGAGAGTATAACCACTCGGAGCTCGTGATTGCTTGCTAGCTTATTAGAGCAAACAACATACTGGTCACGGGCTCCACTGTAGTCGCCTGCCTTGTAAGCTGTCTGAGCAGCGTCTTTGGCTCTGATATAGTCATTCTCGTCAAACTGATTTAAAGGAGAATTGTCACGTAACGATGATTTGAGGCTAGTTTTGGTGCTGTTATCTGTGGAAATACCTAGCAAATCAACCGATTCAGCCACCTCAATTTGTTTAACTTGCTTTGAATTAACTAGCTTTGGGTTAACGGTTTGTTGGGCTTTTTTCTGTTCAACTGGTCTCTCAACTGGTATCTCAACTGGTCTCGTTTGTCCAATTTTAGCGGTCTTCTTATTCTCATAGGTTCTTTCCCTTCTAAACTCTTCTCTAGGATAATTTCCGAATTGCTCCGGAGATTTTTCATTTTTGCCTAGTATCTTACTAAAAGCAGTCTCCTTTATATTCTGATGTCTCTGTTTTGCCTTTTCACGGTCCTTTTCCTTTTGAATCTGCATAAATCTCTGTATATCTTCATGGTTCAAGTTCTCCGAATCAGAACCATAGTCTTCACCTCCATGCTTCTTTTCAATGGCATCTTTCTTGTACTTGTTCTGGTTTTTCATCCATTCAGGCAAGTCAGAGTTAGAAGTTCTTCCATTTTGTTGCAATTGCTCCAAGTTTTTTATCACCGTTTGCTTGGATTTGGTCAAAAACTTATTGGCACGGTTGAACATATCCATTCCCAATTCGTTGAAATTAATACCTTCATTTCTATTCGGCTGAGTTTCGCTGTTTTTATTCATAATATAGTTGACACAGGCTTGAAGATCAGTGCCTTTTTCTCTTATTGCCAAGTTGGCATCTTCAATACTGAAGCCAATATCGACCAATTCGGCAACAACACTATCTTTTTTTACTTCAGGATTTGACAGGTTTCCGGACCTGTAACCTTTTGCAGGACTTTCAGCTCTGGATCCAGGACTTGTGCGTCTTGGTGGTGGACTCTGTCTTGGACTCTGTCTTGGACTCTGTTTTGGGACCTGTTTTGGAGGGATTGGAGTGGTAAAAGAATCAGTAAAGTCGTCATCTAGTAATGAAGTACCTTGTCTAGTCAGAATGTGCTGAGGTTCTTTGGTATAATTCTTCTCAAATATAGCAAATGGATCAGCTTTGTCAGAAGAAGTGGACGAAACAGATGAAGGCGTGGCCGAAAGAATGGGCTTGGAAGTAGGAGTCATCACTCCTGTATAGAGACTTTTGGATGGTGACGACGATTGTTCTCGTGATGGCTGGTTCGCTAGGAAGTCCAAGTTGGAGAAACTATCTGTTCTAGGTGCCAGTGAAAGCAGGTGGAGGTTTTGCAGGTTTTGCAGTTTTTGCTGCTGTTTTTGTCTTTCCAACAAGCTCATGTTGTTCAGCTTGGATCCATTGCTGGCAGACAGAAAAAGATCAGCGAAAGCATCCTTTTTGGGTGGCATTCTTACCTTCAGCTCGTGCCACCAGCTGTTTATCGGCTGGCGTTAAGTGAGAATCACGCTCCTGCACACAAGACATTTTTAAGAACTACTACTGATGGTAGTATACATCTAGATAAAACGAACTATAGGACAACTAGGGTGGCGATTGAACCAAGGGATTGGACCTAGAGATTGAACCTAGGGATTGAACCTAGAGATTGAACCTAGGGATGAACCTAGGGTGCTCGACCAGTGCTTTGTAATTGGGTGCAAATATACTTTTCCAACTCCAAAAACTTTCCATCACCATTAACTCGATCAGTACACTTCGACCTAACTCTATGCTACTCCAACAATCTCTATACCATTCCAACAATCTCTATACTACTACTACCACTCCAACAATCTCTATACCACTTATTTACTCCCCACATGATCTGGGCCCTGGTCATCGGGCGTGCGCGCACCACCCATCTCATTACTCCAGCTGTGAAAATTTATCTAAAGCTCAACTATTTTACACTAGTCAACAAGTAAGATGCATTTGATGTACACCTTAGGGCCAGACGGCAAGAGAGCTTACACTTTGCAAAAAATCACCGGGGACGGTGAAATCACCAAGTCGGCTCACCCAGCTCGTTTCTCTCCAGATGACAAATACTCCAGACAAAGAGTCACTTTGAAGAAGCGTTTCGGATTATTGCCAACCCAAACTAATTAGATGAGCAAAATCTGGAAAGAGATCTCATGAAAGTGCTTAGTTCTTTTCACTGCTAGTGTCTAACAAGCTTACATTCACAATCATTGTACCATACATTAAATCACCTAAGTAGTCAGTGAATATATCATTTGAATGAATTTTGTAGTCGCACTCGCATAAAAATCACAAGTAACATTAAAATGACAAGTAACATTAAAATCACAAGTAACATTAAAATGACAAGTAACATTAAAATCACAAGTATCATTAAAATCAAAAGTAACATTAAAATCACAAGTAACATTAAAATCAAAAGTATCATTAAAATCAAAAGTATCATTAAAATCAAAAGTAGCACATTAAAATCACAAGTATCATTAAAATCACAAGTATCATTAAAATCAAAAGTAGCACATTAAAATCACAAGTATCATTAAAATCAAAAGTAGCACATTAAAATCACAAGTATCATTAAAATCACATAAAAATCACTCCAGTTTCACTTAGTATCACTTTAAAATTACTCTAGTTTCACTTAGTATCACTTTAAAATTACTCTAAATTCACCAAGTATCACATTAAAATTACTCTAGTTTCACTTAGTATCACTTTAAAATTACTCTAGTTTCACTTAGTATCACTTTAAAATTACTCTAGTTTCACTTAGTATCACTTTTGAATTACTCTAGTATCACTTTAAAATCACTCTAGTATCACTAAGTATCACTTTAAAATTACTCTAGTTTAACTTAGTATCACTTTGAAATTACTCCAGTTTCACTTAGTATCAAGTTTCACTTAGTATCAAGTACACTAAGTACATTCACTCGTATGCTCTTTTTTCTCAAGATCCACCGCAAGATCGGCTTAGTACTATTATATGAAACTTATTTTCCTAATCTATCATCATTTTTTAATTATTGATGTACTCATTCAGCCGATACTTTCTCTAATTGACTCTACTCTATTAGGGTATTCTGCTAATTTACAACGGATTTTTTTTCTCTCCGGTGGCTTCTAAGTTAAACTCAGCGTTCCGCAAGTAACTTTCCCACATTTGTGAAAGGACCTCTGTATCTAAATTGTGTCTTGCAACTTCCTGTAGACACTTGTTTACAGTCACCACTGACTCATTCAAGTTTTCCTTTTGGTTAGTAATCGATTTGCATTACTATTCAAATACATACCATGTTGTTGATTATTCTTGATAAAAGCGCATTCTGCGCCTGCTCATGTGGATTCTCCATTGGTTGTTGTGATATCAATCGTAAACAACTTCAAGTTGTCGAGTGGGTTCGCACACGACCCGATCTACAGCACCAAAAAAATCAGCTTCTTCACAAGAGAACTCAATAGATAGCCGTGACTACACAATGGATTTGGTTCAGAAGGGGTTGATCGGCATGCTTATTGCTACTTTGGTAGTGCTTGCCTCTATGTTCCTTCAATCTGGTAGAAAAATAAGTTTATCCAGCAGCGCACGGTCGCCGTACTACAAGCCCAGTTTTCTAATCTTGGGGAATAATGGAGCGGGCAAAACGGGCCTTTTTTATAGATTGAATGACGAATCTCAAGAAAAGAAGGTTATAGCCACTACAGTATCATCGATAGAACCCAACATAGCTGAAGTAATCTTGCCCTTTTCCAGCCCCTCGATCTCTTTGAAGTACCAGTTAGTTGACTACCCTGGGCATCTCAAGTATTTTCAACTTTTGAACAAATTGATGTTTGAAGACATAACGCTTGGAAAGATCAAAGGCATCTGTTATGTGATCGACTCTGCATCTTCATCGTTCAATGCCAACATAGAAGTCATATCCAAGTTCTTATTCAACCTCTTTTCCATCACCGAAAGAACTCCCAACGGAGTGGATTTTCTTTTTTCCGTCAACAAGAGCGACTTGTTTGAGTCTATATCCGCGCAAAGAATCAAAACTCTTTTGGAAACTGAGATCAACAAGTTGGTTCAGAACGAATTGAACAATGTTGATAAAAACTCGGGCATTGATAAGGATGAAACCCAGAATGTAGAAGGGGGGTTTGTTGTTCTGGAAACCTCGAGAGAGTTCTGGTTGGGTGTAGTGTCTGCATCTAAAGATAAAAAGTTTCGGTTCGACCAATTGGAAGGTGGCATGGACTTTGTTCCAGGATCAGTATTGAAAAATAACATTGACGGGTGGAGAAACTGGATAGACGAAAGGGTGGTGAATTAGAAACAAGGACACGGTCTCACAAAAACATGGTCTAAACTAACAATGTATATAAGCACACCCCAATAAAGGCTATCACTTATAAGACACCGCTGTTAAATACTATAAAGAGGCAACAATAAGGAGATTTGCTAATTAGAAAATTAGATCTACAATAGAGTCATATCAACCCAACTTGATCAACCCTTGAGATAAATGCAAGCTTGTGCGTGTGCTTATTGGTACAGTCCCTAGAACAAACCAGTGCGTTATTTTTGTATCGATTAGTTCTTGTTTATTATATACATACCCTTGCCGTCCCTGGCAGCAGCCTCATGTGGTAAAGTGCGGAACTATTAATGGCCCTGTATATAGACCAGACGTTCCATACAACCCATGCCAACACATCACACTCCTGGCGCCAGTCGCAGCCAAATTCGTTTTGCCACCGCACTCAAATTTAGATCTCCGCTTCGAACATTTACAGCACACTTCAGTCTCTTGGTCTTCTCTTTCTCGTCGTCTTCAATATTGGTTATTCAATTTTGCTGGTGGGCGCTGACGGAAAAAGACCGGGGTCCAGCTGGATCTTTTGGCTTCTCAACCTATTGAACATCACTTTATTGTAGTTTTGGACCCGAGTGGTGTATATACTTTTGCTCAATTGGTAATTTTTGAACTTGAAAGAGGTTATTGAGTCGCAGACGTTGCCAAGCTCCAGTCTGAGCAGCTTGATCTCTTCTACAAGATTTTTATACTTATCATTGCTATCCTTACTTTGACCATCTTCAGACTTTTTTTCCTCCTTTTCCTTACTGCCACTCTTTAAATATCCATTGACAAATGACGTCAACTTATACGGCTTTATCTCATCAGCATGCTTCTGGGTTTTTTCGAGTTTCGATTCAAGATTGATTTTCTGCGTCACTAGTTCCGAATATTCGTCTGGTTTGATACTGACTGCAAATTGTTCATCCTTCAAATGACTGGGGCATATATAGAAGAAATCGACGCTATTCTCGGAAAGAAGAACTGTCGAAGCCGGTTTATAACATATAAAACATGCTTTTGAGTCGGAGTCAGCCACAAGCTTCACCACGTAATTGTTCCCAAATGGTGGCCCAGGTTTATTCGATGCCATTCTCAGTCCTTGTCAACTACCTGATCGTTATCTATGTCTCCTGTACATGAATCGTCACCTGACCAAACACCTATATCGTCTGGCATAAATGAGCCTGATCAGCGCAATCCAACATTGCAATATCACGTGAGATAACAAGCAAGCCACTGATGTTCCCCACAAGATCATTGCCACCAAGCGGGGACAATCTCTCCATGATCATGGTGGCATTGGTTAGAGAATGATGGCATTGGTTAGAGAATGATGGCATTGGTTAGAGAGATTAGAGGGATTAACCAGAGAGATCATTTCCCATCGCGTCCTCGGCAAATGCACACACTCCAAATGCGACTCCACTTGTAGGACAAATGCACTTCGGCTGGGCCAGTCCGACGCGAGGTCATTCTCTGGCCTTCCGCGCCATCCTATTATTATCATAGCAACCAACGCCACCGATTACTACAAACCTAATCGCGTGTTATTGTAGAGCCTCACACACGATAAGTGTGTGAAAAGTCTAGGATGTTTGCTCTTGTTCATATACTCTTCACTTTGCTCCTCTTTCTCCTTATCCCCACCCGTCCTGTACCCATTACAATCTAGCCCCCTAAATACACTTCGTGTACCGCACAAAAAAATTTTCTCCCATCAATCTCAAAACTCATTTGTTGTTTTACAACACATCGTTTAATAGTCCCCCACTGGAAAATAGAAGGGCAAGGACAAATCTTACTTAGTCCACCCATACATCTACAATCGTTCATTAATAGAACATTAACGTACCGATTATCTCAGATATCACACATATATTCCCGTGTGCTATTCCATACCTCGCTATCCTCCCTTACCCACCCGGTACACGCCCGTCGTATCGTCGAACTTTCTAACACACCAAATTCAACCAATTGGTCGGTTCTTTTTTAAACACAGAACTACCTTTCTCGAATTTGTTTGGAAATTATATTGATTTGTCAAATTTTCAAATCAACTAACCACACAGGCATTGCCAGATTGCATAATGTCAGCAGATAATCAAGAAGCTGATATCGACTCCATAGTCGACAGATTATTGGAAGTCAGAGGCTCAAGACCCGGTAAGCAAGTTACGCTTTTGGAGCACGAAATCCGTTATCTCTGTACCAAAGCAAGAGAAATCTTCATCCAACAACCAATCCTCTTGGAATTGGAAGCCCCAATCAAAATCTGTGGTGACATCCACGGACAATATTATGACTTGTTACGACTCTTCGAATATGGCGGATTTCCTCCTGAAGCTAACTACCTTTTTCTCGGTGATTACGTCGACAGAGGTAAACAATCCTTGGAAACCATCTGCTTGTTATTAGCCTACAAGATCAAGTATCCAGAAAACTTTTTCATTTTGAGAGGTAACCACGAATGTGCCTCTATCAACAGAATTTATGGTTTTTACGATGAATGTAAAAGAAGATACAACATCAAATTATGGAAAACTTTCACCGATTGTTTCAACTGTCTACCAATTGCTGCCATCATTGACGAAAAGATCTTCACCATGCACGGTGGATTGTCTCCAGACTTGAACTCTATGGAACAAATCAGAAGAGTCATGAGACCTACTGATATTCCGGATGTCGGGTTATTATGTGACTTGTTATGGTCTGATCCTGACAAGGACATCACCGGCTGGTCAGAAAACGATAGAGGTGTATCATTCACATTCGGGCCCGATGTGGTATCGAGGTTCTTACAGAAGCATGACATGGATCTTATCTGTAGAGCTCATCAAGTGGTGGAAGATGGTTATGAATTTTTCTCCAAGAGGCAATTAGTGACCTTGTTCTCCGCTCCAAACTACTGTGGAGAATTCGATAATGCCGGTGCTATGATGAGTGTGGATGAAAGTTTATTATGTTCGTTCCAAATATTGAAGCCTGCTGATAAAAAGCCTAGATTTCCTCCCTCCAATGTTGCCAACAACAGGCCAGTATCAACTCCAAGAAAACCAAAAAAGGGTGGTAAGTAAACCCTAACTCCCGGTTTATTTTCCATCATTTTATTTTTATCAATTGATTATCGTTTTTTTATTTGAGTTATTCTTGTTGGCTTCCCATATCTATTTTTTATTGTTCAATCCGTATCAAATATTCATAATACTGCTACATTATCTATCAACTATACAAATGGGTACAATTCATTGTTTGCAACTGCTTACACCAGCCAAATCGGGCACAACAATCAAAAAGAACTTCATCATCATCAATTGTACATACAAATAATTCTGCCAATTCGGAGCTAACTTTATAGACACAATTTTCTTCACTCCTAGTCTTAATTTAAAAACCAAGCGCAATATAGCTAGGATGGAGTCTGAAATGACAAATACGACCATTTGGAGGGATCTCAAATTTAGTTATATAGATGTAACTTCCCAAATGTCTGGATGTCTTGAATATGTTTATAGTGCTCCTTTTGTCTACAAACTTTTATTTCTTGTCTCTATTATTAGTTAGTTATTTAGTATTTTATAATCATCTTAAAATGAAGCAAAGAAAATAACGAGCAAGGCATGAACAAAGCTGTGGTGACATGCGGTGATGATGTTTTCTTTGATTGGTGTTGGTTTGGTTGTTGAAATTTTCGGTGTTGCTGAAATTGCTATTTTTGTTGCACATTGTTTGGCTGCGAAAAAATGCTTAATTGGTTTGAATTAGCTTACATGAGTATATAGATGTATAATTGTCTCTACATTAGCAGTACAATGTTTTATTTAAATTAGTGTCTACGATATATGTGCTATGCATATAGTTCCCTGATACTTTAAATACGAGAGTGGGCTCTGCCGGGTTCCTTGGTTGCCTATTTGACTTCGGCGCGGTTTCCTTGCTAAAGTCCCGAGTCTACTGGAATTGTTATGTTTTATCTCTGGTTATACCATTTGTTTTCTGTGTATAATCAATATATCAATATGTTTCAGTCATTAGTAGAGGAGAGATCCACTATAGAATAGAAGAGGCGAATAGAAGGTGTTGAAGAGACGAAGTTCAAGAGAAGAGCAGTGAACGAAAATGAGAGAAGAGAACGAGAAAAGAAGGAGAGAACCAAAATAAGAAGAATGTTTCATACCAGCACCACATCAGCCAATTATTACGAAAGGGATTTAGAGAAGTTGCATCACCTCCAAAGCTTCTGAGGGTTGGGTGTTGTGACGTTCTCGAATTTCCGCTAATGAGTCGCGAGACAGCAGCCTAGCTTTTTTCGCAGTCACGTCACGCGGTATTTCATGTGTTCACGTGAATGGAGAGCCCTAATCCCTCGCTCAAGTCAAAATCCTGCACATACCGCATGTTCGTTTTGGTTTCACAGGTTGGAAAAAGAGTACTGAAAAAAATTCAGACTGTTCAATAGTTAGAAGATAGTATCTATAAGACAGAGACAATATGGTATGTTTGATTTTGAGATGAAAGACGAAGACGAGAGGGGATAATTGTTGAGAAAAACGAATGATATCGCAAAGTTTCAGCATGAACATTACCTAGAGGGTTATGGCCCAAGTGAAAAATTAACAAAAAACTACCTTCAAATTCGTACACGAACTGCTGTCCTACCATTAAGAATAAGAGACTATCGATAATGAATCCTTTACAAAGCCAACTACCAGATTCCATTTCAATCAAAATCAGCTAAACATCCCAGCACTCATGCAATTATCATAAATAGGAGGTTTTATAGGGAAATCGCGGATTTTTCACCAATTGTTCTGTCTTCAACTAATCACTGAACCAATTACTAACTAATTTAGGTTTTAGTTCAAGATTTATTACACCCATCTCCAGCTTCTGAAGCCCAAAAGCACAAGTTGAAGACCTTGGTCCAATCCCCAAGATCCTACTTCATGGATGTTAAATGTCAAGGATGTTTGAACATTACCACCATCTTCTCCCACGCCCAAAGTGCTGTCACCTGTGACTCTTGTTCCACTGTCTTATGTACCCCAGCTGGTGGTAAGGCCAAGTTGACCGAAGGTTGTTCTTTCAGAAAGAAGTAAATCTGACCGCATACTTCCAAAACTTCACAACATATACATTAAAAGAATCGTACATATGAGTTAATCTCGTACTCGACCAACCCGATTATTATAATCACAAAACAATTTTAGCCTTATATATTGTTATTTTTAATTTTAATATATATCTACAATAGTATCAATTTAGAGACTCGTAGAGATAGCTACTAAGGTTGAATTGGAAATACTTAATTGCATAATTTGATGAGAATTATTGGTTAAATTAAAATGAATAAGAGACTTATTTATATTTTAAATCATGAGAGACATGAAAATATATGTAAAAAAACAAGAGACATAATTCAAATTATATGTTCAATGAAAAGAGACTAGTTTCTAATACATAGATGTCATTAGTATAAAGTTTATAAATATTGTAAAAAAACTGCTCAGATAATAACTGCAAAAGTCAGATAATTAAATTTTATAGAAATTATAACTTTGATTTAGATAATGCTCTCACAACCTCGTCAAAAGATTGGGCAACTTTTTCAACATTGCCTTCGTTCAAGCCTGCAACCGAAGCGCGGCCACTGCTTACCAAATAAACTCCGTGTTTCTCCTCCAATCTGGCAACCATTTCAGAAGTCAAACCAGTAAAAGAGAACATACCGGTCTGGTTGACAATATGGTCCCAGTTACCAGGAGTTTTGTATTTGTTGGTCAACAAATCTCTCAAGGAGTGTCTCATTTTGATGATTCTGGAACTCATGGTGGTCAAATCCTTTTGCCATTGCAGCTTCAATTCTGTGTCACTCAAAATGGCTGCAACAATTTTCGCACCGTACGCGGGGGGATTGGAAATCTCCGATCTGATGATTTTGTTCAACTGCGACTTGATGGCTCTGAGCAATGGTGCGGCTGCTTCTCCAGTAACGTCGGGAGGGGTTATAACATGAACAGCACCGACTCTTTCACCGTACATTCCACAGTTTTTGGCAAACGACTGGCAAATCACCACTGGAGCGTGCAATAATTTGTCGTCAATGGCATGTCTGATGGCAAAAGCGTCCTTTTCAAGATCACCACTAGCAAATCCCTGATACGCTGAGTCAAATAACACCAAGTGGTTGTTGGCGTTCAACTCTTTCAATATGGTCGTCCATTGGCTGTGCGTAGGGTCCAAACCAGTAGGGTTATGAGCACAGGCATGCAACACAAAAATCGACTGTTTTGGTGCGGACTTGATGGTGCTCAAGAAACCATCCAAATCCAACGATTTGGTTTCGTTGTTCCAGTACGGATAGTTGTCGACCTCAAACCCAATGCTGGTGAAAATCTGGTTATGGTTGGCCCATGTTGGCTTAGATAAGTAAATCTTGTGCTTACCAGCATAGAAAGACTTTAAGAATACACCTGCCAAATGTAAAGCACCAGTTCCTGACAAAGATTGTTGGCTAGCAAGTCTGCCTTCTTTGATTGCGACTGAATTGTTACCCAAAATGATCTTCGCACTCTCTTTAACAAAAGGATCAAATCCGCTGATTGACAAGTACTCGTGGTTGTATTCGGGTGAAGAGATCAACTTCTGCTCTGCTTGTTTGACAGCTGGCAAAATCCATGGTTTTCCCTGCTCATCTCTGTAGGCCCCAATTCCCAAGTCGACCTTGTCAGTGCGGTTGTCTGCCGTGTATCTAGCCTTTAATCCGAATAATGGATCAGGTGGCAATTCTTTGATGCCTGGGAAAAATGATGCCATTTTGAAAACTAACTAACGAGGTATTGATTGGAATCTATTCCGATGAAATGTTTCCCCAGGATTATTTTAATATCCCCAGATTTGCTACAGTTATATACTCTCGGAAACAGGGAACCGCTGGGGCTAAAGAAATTACAGGCCGAGGACGGTGCTCACACGACAATAATATCCGTGATTATGGGCACCCATTTTTGGCGGGACCCGACTCAGTTAGGATCGCCAGACACAGCAGTTGTAGCGCGCTTCGGTGCAATTGAGTTCCAGAAGTGCCGGAGCACTTAAAACCGAGTGTGTTAATTGCCCCTCATTGCCCATCAAGGATCCCTTAACGCGAAGAGGGGAAACCTGTGATTGCTTGGTCACGTGCGTGCTTGTTCTACGGTGCCGTTAAGGGCAACTGCGACAAAACAAGGAGGGGAACCCGTAGCGGGTGGATGTTCCGCCGTCGTACATCAGCTCATTTGTTGTGGCAATTTATTTTACCCTCCGATTGATTAAACCAAAATCGCATAAACAAATTCGCACAGTCGAGCTTTCATAGTTGGGGTACGCGCTGTCTTGGACCGTTATGTAGTGGAACTGAAGTATCGCCAGCTGCAAATATTTAAACGCCTTAAGGTGTGCTGCTTCTACATTGACAGGACGGTATATAATTTTGCAGCATCCAAGCCACTTTTACTTACTAAAAAACTAATTACCAAGTTGATGTATACTTAAGCAACATTTATTTATTGTTTATTAGTTGTGTCTTTATTTTTATACAACCGACTTGACTTCAAAAAACCTTTTCAAGTAATATATCTGGAAAAAAGAGTTCGATGCGACAACCAAGATTTGGAACACCGACCACCATTTGACTCTGGAGTTTGTAGATTCAGCAGTGTTTCTGTGGGTTCTTTCACGAATCACCAAATAACTTTGTTCGGCCATCACATCGTTGGTGGCTTGACTCAATCTTTGAATAGCATAGTCCAAAGTATCGGACTTTGGATCGTTGACATCAACGTAAATGACGCCATGAACATTGAAAGAAACATCCAAGTCGACTCTGCCACTCTTTTCATTGGAGAAACAGTAGGAATATCTTCCGGTAGATTCGGCGTCAATAACTTCGTCACCGTGGTCCATTTCGTTCTTTCTCAATACAACTTGTCCGGTTGGCGTGATGATCAGGAAATCAACCGTGTATTGTTCGGCATTACTTGGGTTTCTTGATCCGACTTGAAAACTGATGGCCAATTGATCGTTTTTCTTCAAGTTTTCAAAGAAACATTGCTTTCCAAAGGGTGCAATCAATACGTTGTGGGCAGCCACAACTTGCAAAAGGGCAGCAATAAAGAAAATAATGCTGTATTTCATCCTTGTTAGATCCGGTACTAGTCGAGTATGTTTACTAGTAATCTTAAGCTTTTGCTGGCACCAACGCGTCCAAAAATGGCGCGTGCACGCAAATGGGCACTAGTATCAATCACGTGACTGGGCTCTGTCCTGCCATCACATAAGGGCAAGAAGAGTGGTATAGGAGAGATAAGAAGGGTAAGAATGGGTGATCGAGTTGGATCGGGGTGTCGGAGAGTCGGATCTGTATTTGGAGCTTTCGAGTTTTTAATTTTTCAGTTTTACGAGGACTTACTGTTCTCTTCTTGTGGCCTTCCACAAATACAATTACGCAAGATGGAGCTTTTGGGTCAACCACCTAGCCATAATCCTCATACCTGACTCGTCTTACCTTCAAGATACGGCGTATATCCCATACAATTTGCATCTATATGGCTATTTAACCTATTTTTTTGCACCCAAATGAGCCCAATTCCCATACAAACTCTCCATTTGTGGTTGCAATTTTGAAATAGTATAAAAGGCAGATCGTTTGTGCTTGCAACTTTTGCAAAGAGTATAAAAGAAAGACCATCTGTCTCTACAGACTGATTCCACTTATATCTTTTCTTTACAGTCAAATCAATAAGTTCACTAATAGTAAAGTTATTGTCAAATCAATAAGTTCACTTGAATAGTAAAGTTATTGTCAAATCAATAAGTTCACTTGAATAGTAAAGTTATTGTCAAATCATCAATTCATCATCATGGCCAACTTATTGTCCGCCGTCCCTGCTTACAGGATCTTTGATCCTGCCACCGGGGATTTCAAGTCTGTCTCGGGAACACCCACTCGGGATAGTAATCCTAAGTCGAACCTGGCTGCTCCAATCAGGGCAGTTCACTGGTTCGACAAGCTTGATGCCCAACTTGCAGTATTGGGCATGAATGCTGGCAATTGGTCCGTCAAAAAGTCCTGTGTCAGTCCAGCTCCTGAGTATCTCGCTCAATTGCAAGAAGCTGAAACTTCTGAGTGCCTTAGAAAGGCAAGAATGCTAGGAAGTACCTTCAAGGTTGCCTGTTTGAAAGAATACAACTTTCATACTGACAAGCTTTATCCCGTTGAATTCCAGCTCGACAACAATGGGAAGTCATTGTATCCTGACAGATGGAATGAATACGAGTACCACTTTTGGTTGAGGGCCCACTCCATCTGGAGTCTCAACCAGATCTACGGTGAACTTGGACTTGAAGCTCAAAACTTATCCGATAATGGATATACTTACTCCACTTACTACTTAAGAATCTGCCAAGTCAGACAAGACATCAAGCAAAGAATGGAGGAGCTTCAACAGTATAATGCTATGCAAAGAGTTGGACATTCTATCTCCAGAACCGTCAAGAAGTTCAAGTTTAAAAGACTCAGATTGCAAGCCGACCTCAAGAAACAACACTCCGATGCCCAAAGGAGTGTTCTTGATACTGAGGAAGAGTTTTTTGTTCATCATCCCATTGTCAGAGATGGTAAACCTATTAGAGGAAAACCAAAGAATGTTTTCCCAGCTGAGCAACTTGCTCCTGTTGCTTCTGTTTCTGATTCTTTTGCTTCCGAATTGAAGGAAGAATTCGCTAATGTTTGGAACGAACCACCTGCTTCAGTCGAAGACTACACCTTCCAAATAACTAACAAAGTTCTTGGGGATGTATCTCCTAGTTCATCCGTTGCATTTACAGATGATCTTTCGTTCAATGTCTGGAGTGATTCGCCCTCATCAAATGCTTCCTTGGGAAACGATTCGGTTGAATCAGCCGAAATCTTTGAGGCAGTTGCAAATTCTGATTTTGAAGAACCAGACGAATCTGGCGAGTGCCACTTAAATTTGCCAGGATTGGATATCTACCCTGGTGACGATGGTCTTGAGAATCTTTACTATGATTCTCCAGAAGAGGAAGCTTCAGCCGAAGCTGAGACTTCTGATATGGTATCAATTTGTTCTACTCGTGGAGTCAAGAACGTCAGATTCGAATTGGACTTATTGCTGATTATTGAAGAAGAGGACGAGGAAGAAGCGGAAGAAGAAGAGGATGAGGAAGAAGAGGACGAGGAAGAGGAAGAGGATGAGCTTCTTGTAAAAGAATTGACCAAATGCAATGGGTTGGGAAATTACATTCCGGAGGAATTAATCAATTTAGATGAGGACGTTTCGGAAGAATCCGGTCCAGAGGACTCTGGGGGAACTTCTAATTCAGAAGATTGGGGAGCTTCAAAGTCTGAAAACTCCTGGGATGATTCTTGGGAAGATTCCATTTCAGAAGAGTCTGACTCAGAAATATTCTCTCCTTCCATCATCAAAAACCCAGGCTCCCCAGAAAGTCCCCTTGACATTGAAGACTCTACCGAGTTTTCAAAGACTCAAGATGATATCAGCATTACTGCGATTGACGTTGAAGAGAACCCATCACTTTATAGTGCAACAGTTAAGGATCCAACTGTTACATCATTACTTGATGATAATCAGAGACCAATTCTAGCAACTTCTGATATTACAGAGCCTTTAGAAACCCCAGTAGACGAATCTGGTGGAGTGGAATATGACCCAAATCCAAAGCGGTCTGACATTGTCAGTAAGCTTGAGCTGTTCTTCTTGGGAAACAAGACTGAAACTAAAGTTGAGGTCCCTGAGAAACCAAAGGTAAGATTTGCAATCGTACCAAAAAAGAAGTTTGTTTCTGCCATGCCTTCGAACAAAAAAATCAATCTTAAGAAGGCCACTGGCACCAAATCTTCTGAAATAGTTGCCAGACTTGAAGAATTCCTTGGTAACAACCAAGCCAGCATTGGTGGTGATACTGTTGTTAAAAAGTCTTTTAACTTTGAAGATAAAACCAGAGTTGCAGAACTCAAGAGAGAACTGAGAGGAACTACTATGATTTCGAAAAAAGAACCTAGTAATTCCCTGAAACCTACTTTAGCAAAGGTATTAACCCAGTCTCCAAAGATTACTAAGCTTGTTGCCATGTTGGAGCTTGAATTCAATGGAAGAAACTAGGGAGGTATTCAATAGAAAAGTTGGTGGGTTGGTTGCATGGAAAAGAAAAGGTGCTATAATGGTTGGCTTTTTGAGGATTGAGCTTGGAGA
Organism: Suhomyces sp. yHMH580; assembly: GCA_030580235.1. Lineage (NCBI taxonomy): Eukaryota > Fungi > Ascomycota > Pichiomycetes > Serinales > Debaryomycetaceae > Suhomyces > Suhomyces sp. yHMH580. The sequence goes on along the minus strand of JAKTSN010000008.1, from coordinate 204,493 downwards.
GATTGAGTTGTGGAAATGCTCCAGTGTTATTCCAAGACTAACTTGATAGGTTTATTCTTGACAAGAGCAAAGATGATTTTGGATGACAGATGAACCAATAAGCAGATTCGAAGCTGGAATCTAAGGAGAATATAGTCAAGATAATCGGGTAAGAACAGAAAAGGAATAGTACTGGAGCCGAAAACGGGATCAGGAAATTTGGAGGCGTACTCCTAAGTAATCACACATTACTTACAATACTAATATCAGGGATCGCATAGAATACAACAATGGGGGCAACATTTAGGAAGAATTTGGAAGGAAGAGTTTAGCATATCTTCGGATGGTGGCTATTCTTGGAAAGTCGGAGACAACATGAAGGTTTTTAGCATATTGGGAATATTTTGGGGGCTTTTCTTATTAACATATTTTAGGGTGGGATAGCATAGAGTGGAGCTTCAGGAGTACTCATGACGGATTAAGCATAAAGTTCTTTGATTATTGCTCTTGTCTAAGTCGGTATTTAGCATAGAGTTAATTCACTGGGGGCTACCAGCTCAGATGGGACAAGAATTCGGGGGTAATCCTTTGGTGGCTTTTTCTTTTCCAAGAGAATATTTAGCATACCCTCGGGTGGCGGCTACTTAGGATTTTGGAAGTGGGTACTTTGGAGTGAAGCACTGGTGGCTGTAACACATCGACATATGAGTCAAATATTAGTTCTAAGTACACTCCAAATTCTTCTGACCCCATCCTATATCTTCAGCTCAATCTGATTTACCTGCCAAGTACCATACTTGCAACTTACCTTACTAACTTGAACAGTATTCCATTATAAAGAAAAACCAGGAATACTATTGAATACTAACCTAGCAGAACCCAGAGAACTTCATAATCCACACCAAGCTTATAGGGAATCATCTTGCAACTCATTGGAATAGAAAAAAAAACAGACGTCTCATACCCAATACCCATAGGAGAACACATCAAAGAAGAAAAAGGCCAAAGACTTCTTCAATACTGGATCCCTAGGAAAATCCACAAGAAGTGGAAAAGATCCAGCCTTATCCTCATTAGAAAAGTTCATTAGAAACTTTATTAGAAATAATAAAGCAGCTGCAGGATAAGAAAACCAACTCAAATAGGAACAGCCCACATGATGATGGGGCTTCAGAGTTGGTGCTACTATAATTTGCAACTTCAAGGGTGCATGCCTTTCTATTAAAGAAAGTTATAAAAAACCAAAAAAAAAGATAAATTAAAAAGCCAAAAAAAATTAAAAAATTATAAAATTATAAAAAAAAAGTAAACTAACAAACTGGCTATAGATCCAAATGCAGGAGGAAATGATATGATATTACCACCTGTTATATCACTACTCAAGTTTTGAAAAAAAAGTTAAAAAAACAAAAAAAAGTATAAAATTAAAAATCAAAAAAAAAGTATAAAATCTAAAAAACTAGATTAATCTAACTATAGATACAAAATCCAAGAGGAAAAGATATAATGTTACCACCCTTTATATTACTACTCGAATTTGGAGAGAGGATGATTTAAGTTACCACCTTAAATCAGACTCCAATATGGTGAAGAGATGCTAACAATCAAAGATCGAAAACTATTGTTTGCACCTACGAGATTCGGCCCAAATGATTCTCATGGTGCGGTTTAGCCAAGACTCTGATAGTGTTTAATGGTCTCTTTTCCAACCTTGTATATCGCTAAATATTATATCGTTGTTTTACCAATAGTAGTTCTCTTGAAACTTAAGTCAATAATGGCTGCGAAAAGAAAAAGCAATGAGATCAAATTTCAGGCAATTTGTTCAAGAGCAGATATAGAGGGTTGAAGTAAGTGATTGTATTAAAACCTATTGGTTGTCTGGCAGAGCTTGAGCCGTTGAAATGAAGTTTTTAAAAATGGCTGCGAAAAAGATGCTACAGAACAGTTATCAGTCTAGTTACGACACTCAGTGAAGACACTCCATTTAAGACACTCCAGTTAAGACACCCCAGTTACGAGAATGAAAAGCACTATGTCCAAATAATTCAACTTCCATATCAACTGATGTAATTGTTTTTTATTCTGCTTCTATATTAACCGAAACTTGCGTAGCACTTTCTGATAGGATACTTAGAGAACCATATGATCAGGATCAAATATTAATTCCAGGGTATCATTCCTCACTTGTGAAAGCTCTTCTTGAAGTTTATAATTATTCTTATTAATCGTATAATTTTCTATTTCTATCTATTCGCTTACAATTAATTTGCCGGCTTCTCTTGATTTTTGAATAAGTAATTGATCCACCAAGACCAATGCAACCATGGCTTCAACAATAGGAACAGCTCTAGGAGTGACACTAGGATCGTGTCTACCTCTAGCAGCCAAAACACCACTGGCACCATCGTAAGTTGCCGTTTGCTGTTCTTGGGAAATGGTGGCAGCAGACTTGAAAGCCACCGAAAAATAGATGTTTTCACCGTTGGAAATACCACCTTGGACACCACCAGAATTGTTCGTCTTGGTTCTTAAAGTCTGGCTTGTTTCATCAAAGTAGAATTGATCGTTGTGCTTGGAGCCTGGAATTTGAGTACCAAGAAAACCCGAACCAAACTCGAATCCTTTAGTGGCTGGTAACGACAACATGGCATGGGCCAATTTGGCTTCTAATTTGTCGAAACATGGTTCTCCTAATCCAACAGGACAGTTTCTAATTACACAGGTGACGACTCCACCTATAGAGTCGTTGGCATCTCTGTATTTTTCAATGACTTTGACCATATCTTCTCTGACGGTGGCATCAGGACACCTCACAGGACCTGCTTCGTCAACTTCTTCTCTTGTAATGGTGTTTAATAAATCCTGAAATTTAGGATCCAATGGGTCTCTATTCATGGAAATTTCACCAATACTTGAGACAAAGGCCACGATTTCAACCCCGTTGGCCTTGTACAAAATCTTCTCAGCAATGGCACCAGCAGCAACTCTACCAATAGTTTCTCTGGCTGAAGATCTGCCTCCTCCAGAAGCAGATTTGACTCCGTACTTTTGTATGTAAGTCCAGTCGGCGTGCGATGGTCTTGGATATAAGTCTGTTTCGGTGTAGTCTTTGGGACGGTGGTCTTCGTTTTTGACCAACATGGCGATTGGAGAGCCTAAGGTGATTCCGTTCTCGGTACCTGATTGAATAAAAACCTTGTCTTTTTCATTTCTTGGGGTAGACAATTTACTTTGGCCGGGTCTTCTTCTGGTTAATTGAGGCTGAATATCCTCATCGGTCAACTTCAAACCGGGTGGACACCCGTCAACTATACATCCCACTGACTGACAGTGCGACTCACCGTAGGTGGTGACACGAAATAACGTTCCAAACTGTGACATTGTAATATGATAATGACTAGTGGTATAAGAAGTGAAAATTTATCAAGCCTCTGTGACTAACAATCTCGTGATTATTACGCCAGTGGCACGTGATGCGTCAAACTCATGTTGAAATTGATCTCTGGGTTAGCAGAGGTGCATATCAGGATATATTTCGGGCCACGGGTTTTGGGAGGTGCCGTCCCGATTAGGGGAGGTGCAGAACCCAAAGGCAAGATGAGCTAGACTGAAAGAACTGGGTTTGGATGAGTACTGGAAGTTGGCCATCTCCTGGAAAAGTAGGGATGTTATAAGCACGAAACTAGAGGTGTCTGTAGAACGGGGAGCGTGTAGTACTAAGCATCCAATGAGAACATAAGCCTGTTTGTTGAGTCTATCTACCAGGAATTACCATCGGATACACTTGTAGAGCGATGCTCCCCGAAATGAGAGGGGTGGTAAAGGCCCAAAGATGACGAGCACATGAGAAGAGGTTACTGAAAGGCAGTGGAGGCAAGGGTTCAATGAGAAGTGTTCCAAAACCGGCATACACACACTCCAGGCATCACTCTGCTCATCGGACTTGACCACACATTCTTATCGTTCTCTCTCCCCGAATTACAAGCATATAGTCCCCTTTACATCTGATTTGCACCCAAATGTGAGTGTACGGCAGAAGAGGTTTTATCAGACAGGTTACAATTAAACCCTCCAACAACAACAGGGATATACCTCAGGCTTCAGCCAACACCCTAGACTAGACTACACTCTTTTCGCGCTCTCGCTCCCCGAATTACCAAATTCTAGTTCGCTCCTGAATTACACAACTTCTAGTTCGCTCCTGCTTACATTTATTGATTGTGTGACATTTTGCACCCAAATGTAAATACACCAAATGTGATTCACAAACTATAACTTTGATGCCTTCTTCTCCTCATACTCATCAATGGCATCATTGGCGAGTTCAGACAAAAAGAGATAAATCAGGCCAAAACCCGAGGCGTTCCCTGAAGATGCACTTCCCTTCTTGATTCTCATTCCAATTCCTTGACTAATCACAGAAAGTCTGATGAGTCCAAAAACATGGCCAACCGTCCAAAGATCAGACGCATTGTTGGTGGGGTCTTTGGGATCCCACGAAGGACTGCCATATACTTCGTGGTATTGCTTCAATACAGACTCGATGGTCTTTATCGACTCGGGGTTTTCCATTCCCACTTCCGTTCCTTCGTACATCATCCGGTTCATCATATTAGGAAACTGGAACGGCTGCAAAAAATTGGCAAGATCAAAAATTGGGTGTCCAAACGTGCATAATTCCCAGTCCAAGACTGCCATGACCTTTTTAGTTTTGGGGTCGAACAAAACGTTATCGATTTTGAAGTCTCCGTGGATAAGGGTGAGATTTGCGGGGTCGCGCGGGGCTCTTTGAAGCGTCCATTTGGTGATCCGCTCAAAATGAGGTATAGGCTCCACAGTCTGGCTCTGTGACTTCTCTACATTGGTCAATGTCCTTATCTGACGCTCGAAATACGACGAGCTAGTGATCTTGGCCAAGTTGTGGAACTGGGGAAAATGCGACTTTGGAAGTTCCGCAATTAATTTGTGCGCATCCAACAAATGTATAGCAGTGATAGTTTCCAAGATACTTCTCCAGTACAACTTCTTGTCGTGTTCTGGAATACCAGGCAATTCCGGGTTTTTGATCTGGTCCCCTTCGATGTATTCCATGATGTAAAATACGTAACCAATAATTGATTCGTCTTCGCACAACACGTACACTTCGGGAACAGGCACTTTTCTCGAGGTTTTTTGGTTCAACACGTTGATTCCGCGCAACATAAAGAACTCTCTCTCAATAGCATGGGCTGATCGAGACACAAGTTTGGCGTTTGGCGAAGGTTTTTTGCGAAGAACAAAAGGCTTACCATCGATATCGAGCAAATATGTTGGGTTTGATTGTCCGAATGCAAACTGCTTGATTCCATAGCCTGATGGAGCAAACTTGGGAACGGCAACGCCCAACGTAGTGTTGGCGGCAGACGGGTTCTTTTGTAACAGATGCAAGTATTTTGCTAGCAGGTCGACATCGATAGGATGCCTGACTTCGGTGACTTCGGGCAATGTCATTTTTTTGTGCTGAGATGAGTTCTGAAGCACAATGAGGTAGTCTTTAAGCTTATATATAAAGATAAATAGAGTTGTGTGGGGAAAAAATATTGTAAATATGCTCGGTACCGAGGGGTAAGTCTGGGCTCATCACGCACAATATTTTATCTTTAACACAAGGTCTTCGTTATGAGCTTCGTAGACTTCTCTGTAAGGGATCGAGATCTGATGGTATTCAGTAGAGACTGGTAAGGGGTCAGACTACTGACCCTGGTAGATCTACTGGTCTCTGGAGGTTTGAATAAATACATTTCGCGGCACGAATACGCACGAAGCACAAGACGGATTTAAGGTTGAAGCATCGCATGTGGAATGCAGAATTCGGGGCATGTGAATGGCTGCGAAAGCAAATCATCTCTGCATTGAAATTTCAATGATAACCACGAGCTATTAAGTCAAGATTGTGGGTGAACTGTGAGATGCAAAAGCCTGTTGGCGCTCAACTTTCCCAGCGAGCCTGAATAATTGAACCCCAACCACTTTTATCCCTCGTCTGACTGGCGCTTATTTTTTGAATAGAAGGGAAGGTGTAAGATTGACCTTGCCGTTGATCGCATTAGTCAATCTTCTTCTGAGCATGAATACAGCTGTACAATATTTGAATGGAAATAGCTACAACATCAAAAGTTACAAGCTTGAGCTACTTGAAGAAATTATAATTTTGGTATGAAACGACTTGTTTCGAACAAGATCTTCAGTCAATTGGTCAAAACTCAATACTGAAGAAGACAAATTTTTTCAAGTGTGGTCGACTGTTGATTTTCTTTCCTTAGCCACACATATGCTGGCCTATCAATCCAAATCTTGACAAAACTTCCATAGGTCAGGCACTATTATAGGAGATTTGACCTGGTTTTTATTAGAAACAACCCAGTGACTATGACCATGTTGTGTTGGCCGATCCCCGACTATTTGCTTGAATCGGAAGAGTAAAGTGCCGACTAGTTCTAATTCACATAGAACCAGCTAGTCATAAGAGATAATGAACGCAAGAGTGATCTCATACTTGATAGCTCTTCATATTTCAAATTTTGATCCTAACAAGTTAAAATTTTGAGTAATTGCTGCTTCTTCTATTATGACTGATTTACTGTTGCAATACTTTTCATTGACCGTGGATAATTTGCGGGATAGTATCTATTTGATGGTATATATGCAAGTCGTTTCTATTTGGCTATTTGACATTGAGCGAGTAGTAGTTGTAAATACCACGCTGGGAAACTTCCTGAGGCCAGACCTCTTCTCTAAACTTGTTCTTTCTTAACTTTTTAGCATTTTTCATGTTGTAATAGCCAATGGAACAATTGATCTTCCGCGATGCATATTTCAAGAAGCTGGGCTTTTTGACTTTGCTGACGATCTTGTTCCCTGTCTCCAAATCATAGTACACGAGATTGGAAGTGGCTACTGGATTAGTGTGGGGGGATTGGTTTATGATGCTAGTATACTGAGGATCTGAATCTTCGAGCTTGTATATCCATGCTCTTCTGCCCTCGTTATCATAAAACTTCCATACTTGAGGAGTGTAGACTGGATCAATAAAGGTTTGTTGCACAGGAGTTACTTTGACATGTTGGCCCTTGCTTGTAAGATCGTAAAGAATCTTGTAGTCATATTCCAAAGCAATTAAAGAGCTATTGAAGACGGTCTTGAGAAGATGGGTAAGGTTCCACCGAGACAAGTTCTTTATGCCGGTGATATCCAAAAACTTGAGAACTTGGTCGTTATCTTTAAGAAACTGGAGCAATTCGTCAAACGTAACGGCTGCATGGCATAAAGAAAGACTCTGGATTTCGGTGAATTTGCTCTTTATTAGTGTAAGAATCTTGTTATCGACAGGAAGCCCACCCAAGTTAAGGTACTGCAAGCCAGGAGCCTTGAGGCAACGAAGAGTGTAGAGAAGGTAGACGTCAGATAGCGGAGAAACCACGTTGGAATCGATTTGTAGGTTAAGCCATTGAAGCGAGTTATTGGCCACAGCAGGATGCAAGGTAAGGAAGTTGATGAGGTCTTTGGTGGTCAAACGGGAGCAGCGAGCCAATGACAAGTGGGTGAGTCTACAAGAATGGGGCAAGTGGTTAAGAAGAATGGTGGAAGTGATGGAAGTATGGTTGAGATCGAGTCTGGTAAGAGTCGAAAAGTTGGGAAGAATCTTGGCAAATATGTCTGGAGTAAGACTAGAACAATCATGGAACGATATTTTCATCAAATTCTGGAGAGAAGACTCGCCTCTAGAGATTTTCGGCGGTTCTGGGCTATGAAGTTCGGCCATTTCAAAGTCTTCCTGCAGATCGGGTTCAGTCTCTTCTAATATGATAGAATTGGCTTCGCCAATGGTCAACTTGCGGAATGCAGTGACAAAATCCTCAGAAGAAGCACCACAGAAATCGATTGTTTGAAGGTGTGGACAGTGATTGAACAACCTGTCAAGAACATTCACGTCCATATCGTCCTGAATGTTTTCCGAAGCCATGAATTCTATCAAATTAGGAGTCAATTTGAGTGCCCGACATATGGTTTCGCTGGTCACCATTTGGATTTCCTGGTTCATTCTGCCTGTTCTCCCTAAGCCTATGGATGTGAATTGCTGGAAGTCCATGTACTCTAGGTACTTTCCGATGGTGGGGTTGTTGACCAAATTAGTAAGGAACTTGTCAAACGAATGGGGCCGGTTGAAGATGGCGTATTTGTACAAAAAGCATAGAGAGAGCTGGTGGATTTTCTTCAGAAGAAGCGGAATGGTGTTGGAGAAGTTTTCAAGGTTTGCGTTGATGGAAATCGAGTTGTCGTCGTAGTAGACTATTTCAATGATGGTGTACAAGATTTCAAGTGGAAGCGACAAAAGGGGAGAAAACGGCTCCTCGCCAACTGATTCACCCACTTCATCATGGTGAACCTCTATGTTATGTTCTGGATATTCATGATATAGAGAGTGCTTGAGCTTTGATTCAAGCAGATCTTCCATTCCGTGATCTTCATTGGATGTGATGGGGGAAAGAAAAAAAGAAGACGGGCCTTTTGGAGGAGGCAGATCGTGAAGCAGCCGTTTCCTGGACCGCAGCCGCCTTCGACTTCTATCCAAAGAACGTGCTCTGGGCTGTCTATCATCGGTATGAGTGGTGGGTCCGTCATCACCGTCATGGGCTAGGTGATACCGATGCGCATCGTTTGTGTAGTCAAAGTCGGTTTGCAGATGGTCCAAGTGGTCTGGCTTTTGCCAGTCTCTAGGAACCGAATAGTTCTGTCCCATCACGTATAGATTAGGCGTACTGAGGTGGGTGAGCAGTTTTAAAGAATCCATCGCAGAGTGCACACAAGAAAAGAACCCTACGATGTTTGACTATACCACTATTTGTAAAGAGGATGTTATTTACAGTCTACATCTTGTTATTTACGTGACTAGTGACCAGGTCAATAGTGGGGTATAACGAGTGCTGGAAGGGAGGTGTTGGCGGTGAAGACCAATCGGCGCGCTGGTCAAATGCCGTTTGGTGGAGTGCATAAAAAGAGAGGGGGTAGAGGTAAGACAGGAGACAGGAGACAAGAGACAGGAGACAGACCGAGAAAGACCAGAGATCAGTCTAGTCTAGTATAGTATAGTATAGTATAGTATAGTATAGTAGTTAGATTCTACTATAGTTTATGCCATTATATATTTTCGTCTATTTTCACTGTCCACTTTATATACTCTGTGGATCCTATTAGCCTACTAGCCTTTAGCCTAGCCTTCAGCCTAGCCTCTTTGCCTAGCCTCTTTTCATTCGCCTCTCGCCTTTCGCCCCATTACTCTCCTTAAGCCTTCCTCGTGCGTCACATGACTTCCACCTCCGATGCTAGTCCGGGATGGCGAGCAACGGGTATCTCGGTCATTTCTCTATATCTCGGTCAATTCTGTATATCCAACCATGTCCACTCCTCCTCCTGTCAATGTGTCTGAATCGGATGACGACTCCGTTTCTGAGTTTGAAAGATTGGAAAAGTCGCTTCCCGACCAGCTCAAAAGATCCGCCACTTCGCTTCTTGAACTACTCAGTACTTCGACAAACCACCAAAACTTACCCAACCAGCCATACTTGGGCCAATCTTCATCCTCAAACTCCATCCCTCATCTCCTGGGAGTTCCTTCTTCAAGAACGCCAAGATCCGATTCCAGAGAACCAAAAGGCGGCGCTACCAAACTCCATGCCCACCTTATTCAGAAGCTTTCTGAGTCTGAGCACGGCCGTACTTCCTCACCAATCCCATTGCCCCGGCCTCAATTCGATGCCAACATTCACAAACCGGCCATGAACACAAAACAGTCGTCTACGGGTGTTTTGTGGGCCACAGAAAGAGCCACCGAGTACGGTTACAACTCGGAAAGTAACCATACCTGGGCCAATTTGGGCCAGGGAGCTCCTGAGCACGGCGACACTATTCCAGGCTCGTTCAAACGACCAACCTCCATCCCAATCTCTGACCAGTCCAAGGAATATGCCCCTACTGCCGGTATAAAGCCTTTGAGAGAAGCCATCGCTCACTTGTATAATGAAGAATACAGACAAGGAAAGGCCTCAAAGTATTCTTATAAGAACGTGTGTGTGGTTCCAGGCGGTAGAGCCGGTTTGACTCGGATTGCTTCTATTATTAGTGATTGTTATCTCTCCTTCTTTCTTCCTGACTACACTGCTTATGCCGAAATGCTCTCACTTTTCAAGAACTTCTCGCCAATTCCTGTTCCATTGAACGAGGGAGACAACTATGAGGTTCACCTTGAGGTGATTAGACAAGAACTCAAAAGAGGAGTCAGTGCTTTGCTTACTTCCAACCCTAGAAACCCTACGGGAAGAACAATGGAGCCAGAACAGTTGAAGAAGCTTCACGATTTGTGTCGTCACCTGGCCTTGCTTATCATGGACGAGTTCTATTCTCACTATTACTACGATGACGGGTGCACTGGTCTGTCTATTTCCTCGGCCCAATACGTGGAAGACGTTAACAAAGACCCCGTGCTTATTCTTAATGGTCTTACTAAGGCATTCAGATTGCCAGGATGGCGTGTATGCTGGATTGTTGGTCCTGAAGAGTATATAAATGCCCTTAGTTCGGCAGGCTCTTTCTTGGACGGTGGAAGTAATGCTCCGTTCCAATTTGCAGCCGTCGACTTTTTGCACCCATTGAAAGTCAGACAAGAAATGAAGGCACTTCAACTTCACTTCAAAATGAAACGTGACTACATCCTAGGCCGTCTTTCCAAGATGGGATTCTCGTTCGAAGGAAAGAATACTCCGAATGCCACCTTTTATTTATGGCTCAATCTTAGTCACTTGCCTGGAAAATTGTCCAATTGTCTTGGGTTTTTCCACGAATGTCTTCACGAACGAGTCATCGTTGTGCCTGGTTTTTTCTTCCTTATCAACCCTCAAAACTTGTCCAGACTCGAGGACGTTATCTGGTACAATTTTGTGAGAATCAGTTACGGGCCGGAATTGCATCAATTGGAAAAGGGTATGGATGGAATTGAACGAATTTTAAACAGATTCGGATGTCTACCATATTCCGCCTAACCATTTGACTATTAACCAAAAAATCAACCACTCTATTAAACACCTTATTAATCACTCAAAAAACCACTCTAAATCATCCCCCTCTATTAACCCTCTATTAACCACTATGACCACTATGACCACCATGACCACTCTATTAACCACCCTATTAACCACTCCCTTTATTCAACTTATGTTTGAACCTGCTATATTTAAACCTACTATAATTAAATCTACCTATTATCTAATAATAAACCAATTTTTGACTATTAAACCTGCTGTAATTAAACCTACCTATTTAATATTTGAACCACCTATTTAGCTAATATTACCCACCAAACTATATTACCATATCCACTCTAGTAGTCTTGCAAGCTACCATGCAGGAGTGTCTTCGATTTGATTATAATCATCAATCTTATGTCGCATGTCGCTTTGACAATGTAACAATTTACCTCAATCACCGATACCACCGACAGTACAAACCACCCCAAGTCCGTCACAATCAAGATCAAGTACAGATCTGTACACAATCATTTACAGATACATTTTAGTTGATTCTACTACCTATTTCATTTGTCGTAGTCTTGTGCTAATATGTCAAGTCTTTCTGCGACACAGATCGATGCTACCAATGGGGTCACCAATGGACTACAAAACACGTTTCTGGCCCTTTCGAGCACATCAACGTCACCTTCACTACCTCCTCCCCGAGAATCCTCGTCATTGTCATTTGTCAACGCATTTGTATGGTTCTTCTCGTGGCTCTTTTTCAAGACCATAAACTGGCTTGTTCTCTATATCCCCGGCCTAATCATCAATATTCTCAGCACAAACTTCCAAATAAGCTTATCCCTTTCGTCCATTCTATTCTACTTGGGTCTTATAGTATCGATATGCTTTTTAATAGTGAGATACAGGTACTTGACTCGGTACTCCAAAACCACTTCGGACTCCAATATTAAGAGTGTTAATAAAGGCATGGATCTTGTGGACTCGCTCAATTCCAAGAAAAGAAAGAAAGAGGCCTCCACGAACTACCTTGATAAGTTCTTAAGTGCCATAAAAGTATTTGGATACTTGGAAAAACCGGTGTTTCACGAACTTACAAAGAGTATGACGACCCAAAAGTTGGTGGCTGACGAGATCTTGTATCTTGACGAGTCACTTGGGTTTTCTATTGTGGTTGAGGGAACATTACAAGTCTATACCAAGGTAGAAGGTTCAAATGAAAGTGAAGACTTGCTCGCTAATCTTATGTCCAGATCAGATTACGACGATAATGGGCTCAATTTCGAAAAGGACGATAATCTTATTATTGGAAACCAACGGTACCAGCTTTTGAATGAAGTCAAGAGTGGTGCCTCGCTCAGTTCCCTTATCAGTACGCTAGACTTGTTCAAGCCAACGCCTGAAGAGCATCTCACCCTGTCATTAGAGTCATTCACAATCAATTCCAATGATCGTGATTCTCCATTACCTTATAGAGGATCGGCATTCAATGACCTTTTAAGAGAAAACTCTCCCTCTTCTGGCCCAGTTTCTCCCCAAAACAAGTCTGATGAGCAAGAAAAGTCCCCTTTCGAACAAGAGAAGAAGAAATATCCTCACATTGTAGCCAAGCCTAAACCTTTTGACCCGTCAGACTCTAATAGAAATAGACAAGGAACAGCCACTATCGCTATTATTCCTCGTGAAGCGTTTCAAAGAGTACAAGCAAAGTATCCCAAGGCGACCTCTCATATTGTCACAATGGTATTGACAAGATTATATAAAGTCACCATGAATGCTATTCATAATTACTTGGGATTGACCAAAGAAATCATCGAGAGTGAAATTCAATTAAATGAGAGTAGTGGTGGTCTGGAGTCAACGGTTTTGCCTAGATACCTTTATGATGGAGTAGTCGAAAAGTTCTATCATAAAAACGGCTCCTTCAATAAAACCACCAGTCTGTCTTCAAAGAGTTCCGCCTCAAACTTACCCAAACATTTACGTTCTTCAAGTAGTAAACTGAGTGGCTCTTCTAATTCTTCCTCCAGATACGTAGTATTGGACTCAAGATCCAAGTCTTCTCATCCTGGTGACTTGTTATCTTCTGTTCCACTTTCCAGAAGATCAGACTACTACCAGAGCCACACAAATCCACCGCCATTGCCTTCCAACTTTACTCTGGAAGCCAACATCACTACAACAAAAATGACATCTTCTCCAGTTGACAAGAAACCCAACCTTGCCACCAACCCTTCAACTAAGTTTGAAAATATAAGGAATAGAACCTTTTCGGATGAGCGTGAGGAAACTGAAGAAACGTCTTTAAGAATCGCTATAGTGGAAAATATCTTCAAACATCTTGGAATAGACGAAAATCTGAATAATACCATGAACTTGAACTCAGACGTGTCGTCCCAAAGCTCGTCTCAAGTTGGTTTGTCGAGTTTAATGAACGAAAAGGATTTAAGACGACTTTCCAGCTATGAATCAAAGGCTGGGTGGCCCAAATTTGATGTCCATCCTTCTACTCCTACCAAGTTCTTTAGCACAATTAACCAATCTGGATTCAAAACTTCCCAAGCTCACGAGAAAGTGCCTTCCTCCAATAATAACCACCGAACTAGTAGAACAGATAGAAGTAGTACGGGCTCACCAGTATATGGAGCTACCCTGTATGATGCTGGCATTTATAATGTTAAGAATAAGTTCTCCAAGGTCTTGGATATCAAATATATCGAGCCAAATACCACGTTAGTAGAACAAGGCTTGTTCAATTCAGGGTTATACTACGTGATAGACGGCTCGCTAGATATCTTGTATCATCCTGTCATTAATGAAGGCAGTGGGTTTGCTTCCAACAAGTCCAAGACCAAGAAGTTGTACACTGTAAAACAGGGGGGATTAGCAGGTTACTTGACTTCTGTTGTAGGGTTCAGGTCTATGGTAACCATCAAGACTCCTCCAAACAATAAAGGAGTGATTGTGGCCCATATTCACCAGGCTGATTTCCGTAAATTATTGGACAAGTTCCACTTTTTGCTTCTTCCAATTGCTTCCAAGTTGAAAGGCTTGCTTTCTAGACAGATCTTGACCATTGATTTTGCTTTGGAATGGTGTCATATTCCTGCTGGAGAACTCTTGAGCTCCCAGGGAGATTTGGCCAACGGATTTCATATAGTTTTGAGTGGACGATTCCGTAAAGTAAGGAACCCTGACCAGAACCAGGAACCAAAGGATAATAGTGGGCACAATTTGAACCTCATCGATGAGTCCAATAGTCCCAACCATCTTCAGCACAAGCTAGGCAAGGAAGAAGTAGAAATCTTGGGTGAATACGGCCATAACGAGTCGATTGGTGAAGTTGAAGTGCTTACGGCATCGAGAAGATCCTACTCTTTGATTGCAGTTAGAGATTCAGAAACTACCCGTATCCCCAGAACTCTCTTTGAGATGCTCTCTTTGCAAAACCCTTCGCTTATGGTGAAAGTGTCGAGAATTGTAGCCAATAAATTCTCCAGTTTTGAGAATAATAAGAACTTGGGCAATACCACGTATGTCAGCTCTTCTACAGTCCCTCATATCTCAAACGATTACAAGACAATCACTATTTTGCCCACCACCACTGGATTGCCAGTAAGAGAGTTTGCTGACAAGCTTGTTCAGGCCCTCAAAACTATTGGCAGAAATGTCATTGCTTTAGACCAGGCTTCGATCTTGACCCATCTTGGAAGACACGCTTTTGACGAACGCCTAGCCCAGCTCAAATTGTCGGGCTACTTTGCGTATTTGGAAGAAAGATACGAGACTATTGTATATGTTTGTGACACCCAGTTGAAATCCAATTGGACTTCGACCTGTATTTCTCAAGGAGACTGTATTTTGCTCTTGGCAGATGCAGAGGATGATGTGATAGCTCAAGGAGTAGGTGATTATGAGCGATTATTGATTCAATTAAAAACTACGGCCCGAACTGACTTGTGTTTGATTCACCAAGACAAGTCTGTGATCGCTGGATCGACCAGTATATGGCTCAAAAATAGGTTGTGGGTCCATGGCCATCACCATATCGAGATGGAGTTTGCTCGAAGTACCGAGGCGACGAAGAAACCGGAAAATGTTGGAGGGTCTAAGATCATTAACGGGTTGGCAGCCAAGCTTAATGTTAAGTCTAATCCTAATATCAAGCTCAGGTTCGATATCGTCAAGAGCAAGGCGTTGAAGTCGCTTGTCAAGTTGAACAGCAGGATCCACCGTACCGATAACTACCAGTTTAAATCTCAACAGTCCCACAAGAACGATTTCTTGCGGTTGGCCAGAATCTTGTCGAACGAAGCAGTCGGCTTGGTGTTGGGAGGAGGTGGTAGCAGAGGTATTTCACATGTAGGCGTGGTGCAAGCGTTAGAAAGACACGGCATACCAGTAGATTTGATTGGAGGAACATCGATTGGGTCGTTTGTGGGAGGTCTTTATGCCAAAGACTATAATATTGTATCCATCTATGGCCGAGCCAAGAAGTTTTCAAAGAGAGTTGCATCTGTATGGAGATCGATATTCGACTTGACTTACCCAGTAACATCGTATATTACCGGCTACGAGTTCAATAGAGGAATCTGGAAGGTGTTTGGGTCGACTGAAATCGAGGACTTCTGGATCAAATACTTCTGTAATTCCACCAACATCACCAATTCCACCATGGACATCCACGAAAATGGGTACCTGTGGCGGTTTATTCGGGCTTCGATGTCTTTGGCAGGATTGTTGCCGCCTATTGCGTTCAAAGGATGCATGCTTTTGGACGGAGGGTACTTGGACAACTTGCCGGTAATGGAGATGAAGAAAAAGGGTGCCAAGTACATTATAGCTGTGGATGTGGGTTCGGCAGACGATCGAACCCCTATGAACTACGGTGACACGCTTTCTGGGTTCTGGGTCTTGTTCAACCGGTGGAATCCGTTCTCTAAACATCCTGACGTGCCCAATATGATGGATATCCAGATGAGACTCGCGTATGTTGCCAGTGTGAATGCATTGGAGTTGGCCAAAAAGACCTCTGGAGTGATTTATTTGCGGCCTCCTATCGACAACTACGCTACCCTTGACTTTGCCAAGTTTGACGAAATCTACCACGTAGGGCTTGCGTATGCCGACTCTATCTTTACAACCTGGGAAGAGAAGGGTGTTTTTCCTACTATAGCGGGCATGGTGGACAAAACGAAGAAAACCGGCGAATCAAGGTCATTATACAGAAGAAATTCTATCTAAGCAAAAGCCAGAGAGAACTCAATTAAACTTTGTACGAGCTATTTTATAAAGGTGAATTTAACTATATAAACAAAATTGCATAAAAAAAGTCGAACTATTAAAATTAAAAAGTCGAGCTATTTTATCTTTCTGCTTATCAGTAGTTATCAGTGAGTATATGTTTCTGTACTGAAACAAGGAGAGATTGTAGATATGAAATTGAGCTACAAGTGAAAATTTAACGTATACTCAAGCGGTTATTAATGGGAAGCAAGTCCCTTTGTAAGTGCACCACGATGGAAATTGTTTAGATTATTTCTCCACTGTAAAGTAAGTATAGAACAATTATACTGCTATAATCAAGTCAGTTAATGCTTTAAAGAATGTTTTTTGATGAATTTGCTGTTTTTATAAATAACCTTTCATTAAATCTAAGATCTCCATTTAGTTCCTTTATTCTGATCAGGTATTCATTAATGATCTTTATGTGAATGTTGTCAGGTATAATGAGATTATTAAGCATACAATAGAGTGTATGTATAAACAATATAAGTTATGCATAGGTTAGATGCAGAGATACCCATAGACGTACCCTGTAGATCACCAGCAATCATTCAAATTATTCCACACGAGAGCATGCTACTCGATTCTACAAATGCACAAGCATCTGCCCACTATATAGTCCTATAACATCTCTTCTGTATCTACCCACATTACTATCATCTTCTGTAGATCTACCTACTGTTTATTTCTATTATACGTATATCTCCTCTGTAGATCTACATATTCCTATTATCTTCTGTGGTTCATTGTTTTTCACTCTGGTCTCTTGACTTTGCACCCAAAATAGCCGCATTGAAAAATTCAGATCATCGCCATCTCAAGCCTACACTGATATAGTATGAATATACATAGTATTAGTAACTATTTAAGACGACCGTTGGTGCTGGTAGCCCAAAATAACAGCTACACCCTATTATGGCGACAATCTTCACGAAACCTCCGAAAATCCACTAAGATCAAGTACGACCCTACCAATGAAGACACAGACTTCACATCATTTGGCATACTCCCATTTATACAATCCCGTCTCAACCATCTTTTCACGCCAGACAACACCATATCATCCCCACCACACCAAAATATCCAACCCACAGAGGACCAGCGCAAACTCCTATCGATTCTTCAGTCGAAATATAGCATTATACTTAATGGAAGAGTCAATTCAGGCAAATCTCTTGGCCTCGCCGTATACTGCTTGAACCTGGCACTTAGCAAAGTGCCCAAATACGGCTCCTTGGTCAAAAGATCAAGTATAGACAGTATTATTGTGGTGCCCACAGATGAAATGGTCAATGGATATAAAAAGTATTTCAGTGAATTGACCACAGATATTCCGGAGGATTGTTGTCCCGATAAGTTGATATTGGACAAGGAGACCCAGAAGTACACCTTGACTCGCAAGCCTTTGCTCATAGAGTTTCTATACACCAACAAACCAAGTGAAAGTCTCACTTCTGGTCAAGAAACTACGGTGCCTCAAATTCTCGTCACTACCATTACTGGATTAGAAAAGGTATTGAAGGACGACGACAGCCAGATAACCAGACACAAGCACTTGGCTGATTTACAAACTGTTTCGGTTGACAACTACAGCCACTTTCTTAAAACTAGCCAGATCAACAACGAAAGTATAATTTCCCAAATTGGCTCCAAATCAAAATACACCAACAAAGTCGAATTCATATTAAAGCATCTTCAAGATTATCACCTTACCACTTTCAATAAAGATTTGAACTACAGATTAAAGAGAATAACCGATAAATACACCCAGGATGAAGGAGATGAAATCGAAAGAAACCGGACTAAAGACGACCTTGAAAAGAGACTCACTAAAATAAAGAGACAGTTTCTTTATAAACCCGTCCAGTTCTGCTTTTTAGGCAATGTTGAACCAGCATACAAACAGCTTCTCAACACAAAACAGAATCTCTCCAAAACCGTCAGCATCAGCCATGCTATTCAGGACCATTCCAAAATCATACCTGTCGACACAGAACTAGACCATAAAGTCCACGATTTATATGCCAAGTACCTCATAGAAAAAAGCAGCCAGATATCTGAAAAGGACGCTGATCCTCTAAGAAAGTACATTGAAAAAGTCGTCCGTTTGAACGATACCCAACAAGAACGCCAAAGAAGCATTGTTTATGCATCAAGTGGGCAACCGGACTACACAACTCACCTCATAAATGCATACTTTCCAATAGGAATAAGGGGAGAGAAAGGTATGGAGATCAAGAGTTTGGATGTCGAACAAAACTATCCCTCCAATACCAAACGTATCGAATTGATGGACCAACATGTGGAATTATCGAAAAACAACGTTAAGAACTTGGAAAAGTCTTATCTCAAGTACAAGATGATGAGTCAAACAAGCGAACTTAGTAATGTCCGGAAATACATTTCTGATTTAATCAAGCAGTTTAAAGAGAAAACGTCAAATAATCTTCCGTTTTTGATAATGGTTCCTCCATACATCAGTACTACAAAAATCGCTAAAAAGATGAATAAAACCGTAAAAGACGAGTCATTCAACACTGTCAAAGACCACCAAAATTCCAATGGGCACCTCATTATTCACCCATCCCAATTAGTTGGTAATGATTTAAAATATCTGAATATTATTGTCTTTGGGATCGACTGTCTTTTGCCGCAAACAGCGTTTTCCACCCCAATCCTCAAGTCTGAAGAGAGGGATAGTGCTGATATCAACTCGGTCTCTGGAATCATAGATCCCTTCAGCGACCTAAGCTCATTTTACTTAGATAAACTAGTAGGAGACAAGCATATCATGTTCGTTATGGATACCTACACCTCCAAACTCACCAAGGACGCTCGAAACATGTTTGAACAGGACCTCAAACGGTTCAGTCAAATAATTGTGTACAACGACATACTCAACCAGGTTAAGGTATCGAAACTAGCTCAAGCAAAAGAGCCTTTGCATTATGGTATTGATTCGAAGTTCGTCAATACCATCAACTCCAAAACAACCAATAAGTGTACATAAACCTGTAAATACTATACATAGAACCCAAAACCAAACAGAAAACTAATTTATCAAGTGGTCATTTCACGAGCGAACTCCAATTTCTGCTGCCCCTTCGACACCTTCTTACTATCCTCAGCAGTCAACAAGGTCTTGTAGAATTGTACTACTTTAGTATGAGATCTGACCTTGGTTTCATTAAAGTTCAACACTTGCAACCCTTCTCTAGATACGGCTCTGGATAATGCTACGTACGACTGGCCAGTCTCAAATACATTTTTCAAGTCTACCTTGACCTTTGGAAGTGTTTGACCTTGAGACTTGTGAATGGATATAGCCCATGATAAGATTAGAGGAAGCTGGACTCTAGACACCAATACCTGCTGCATATCATCTTCTACAGTCCATTGCTCTGGTTCTACCAAAACTGTTCTAGTGTTGACCCCATCGGGCAATAAGAATTTGACCAATGGATACTTTTTATTCTTGGAGTCCTCTTGCATGTTTTGGGCCAATTCATCCTTTCGCCTCTGGCTCTGTTCTATCAAGCTCTTCGAATCTTCCTTCTCAGTACCAATTTCAGAAGTACAAGTTACATTTTGGCTTTTCAAATCACCAAGAGAAGTGTCTGCGAAAATATAATCTGACTCTTCGGTTGGTTCCATGAATGCCTTAAGATATGTGTCTCTGTCCATAAAGTCAATGACCTGACCAAGAGAACCATTTACGAGAGTTTCATCAAAGTTCTTGATGCACATTACCTGGGCATCTTTCTTCAAAAACAACTGGGAAGGTGCCAAAAAGTTGGAGAGCAACGACTGTCTTTGAGGATTGGGTATTATTCCTCCGTCAGCAGAGCTATAGACTTGTGCTTCACCTTTGATTTTGTTCAATCTGGAATTGTTTGCACGATCGACTTCGTTTCTAGTAGCAAATAGTTCTGTTGGTACTATTCCTGCTGGACAATCCAAGGGCCTGCTGAGTCTATTAAATTCCCTAATGCTTTCCTCAGAAACAACTCCATTTCTCATTTCGTTCAACATATCCACAAACACCTGGTCACCTTTTTGACGGAAGATTTCTCTTAATATAATAGTTTGCCTGATGTTTTCTTTCCACGCACTGCATTCAAAGGCAAAGAACTGTTCCACCTGGCTCAAATCATTCCCTTCGATGTCTGTTTTCTTTACTACGGGTGGTAATTGGTAGAAATCTCCACAAACCACCAATTGGATGCCACCAAAAGGAAGCTGGTTTTTACGTATTCTCTTGGCCATTTCGTTGAATTTGTTGAGCAATTCGCCGTCCACCATCGATATCTCGTCTATAATTAACACCTTGGTCTTGAGCCATTTGGTGACGGCCTTTCTATTTCTTCTGAGCTTCTTCAAGAGCTGGTCTACTGGCTCTTTGGCTAATCCCACACCGGCAAAACTGTGAAGAGTTATTCCTCCGATATTACACGCTGCCAATCCTGTTGAGGCTGTGACTGCTACACCGCCTTCTTTGTAATGGTTTTTCAATGACTTAATGATAGTTTTGAGCAATACAGATTTACCTGTACCGGCCGAACCGGTGTAAAATAACGAGTTTCCGCTCAACACCTGCTTCAAAACATACTCTTGTTCCGACGACAATATTATGGGCTTGACGTTCTTGATATTATCTGCAGAAGGCACAAACTCTGTTTCAGGCTTTTGGGTAGCGAACTGTATAGAATGATAAGACTCTTTTTTTGCTATAGAACCGGAAGTAACTGACTTTGTAGTAGAAGTTGAAAAGTTCCGCATCGCCTGAAGTGGTGTAGTCCTAGAAGGGGATTTAGAGAAATTAGAAGATATAATATTTGTGTTCTGATGGTGATGAGTTGTGGATATTTCTGGTGTTTTTTCAAAGGAAACGGTATGAAATCCAAGTATATTAGGCTTGCAAACTTCTGATTGTTTGAGTGGTTCGAAGGGGTTTTTTTTAAGTATATTAGGTCTGCAAGTCTGTTCTTTCTTCAATGGAGAAGAAGCAGGTCTTTTTAGGTCCGAAACCTCTTTTTTTAGTTCATTATCCAGTTTATGATCAGCAGCAGCTTTCAATATCAACTCGTCGTCATCACTAAAGCCAAAATCACTAGAATCCGATACATTATGCTGTGAAAAGGCAAAAATATCACCCTCCACTAAACCATTATTTGTGTTGTATCGTTTGATTATTGGTTCATTGAGGTAGGAAATAGGATGGTTTGAGCCTTGACTATCACTGAATGACGAGTCAAAGTCAACCACTTCGATATCGCGTATTACCCGCGGATCACTTTCAATCCTCTCATTGTGAAGTTCCATACTCTTGTATGTGATGTTTCGAAGTTGTGCTTGTATTACCCACTGCCTGGATAAACTTCGAATTCCAGGAATCATAAAAGCAGCACTAAGTACAATATTATATCGGGTTGATTTGTATCTGTTCTTCTCCCGTACGTGCTTTATCTTGATATCTAAGACGTGATTGAAAGTTAGGGTGGGTCGTGCGCGAACAGTATACAGAAACAGAAGTAGTAATTAGTACTGAAGAGGATTAGACTAGACTGAAGAGTATTAGACTAGACTGAGTATTATAGTACTGAAAGAGTACTAGAATAGACTGAGTGTTTAGTACAGTACGATTTTCATGTGTGTTACAATAATTGTGATGTGTATGATTATTAGTAGTACTACACTAATTAAAGTACTGTATAATATTTTAAACTACACTTGGGATTATAGCACTGTACAATATTTCAGAGTATCACAGTATTATAGTACTGCACAATAGTATAGAATATCACACTAATTACAGTTCTTGTTGGGTATTGACTCTAATTAAAACAAATTAGTTAAGCTAAGCTGCTTGATAGATTTTAGCTAGAAGAGAAATGTAGGCATATATTCGCAGTGCAACCGTGAAAGAGCAACGATTGTAAAGGTGTCATATAGGTTTCTTATCAGTTATCGCAATAAGTCTTGTGATCGCTAGGAGACTTATTGGTATCAATGATTCTTATCGACTATCTACCTATCTGGTGGCAAAAGTCATACAATTTCAATTAGAAGGTTATTGGCTTCAAATGCTGCAATAAGCTTATTGGCTGCAAAAATCTCAATCTTGATAAGGCCATTGATTGCAAGTGGTGTTGTCGAGAGTAGTGAGGCTTATTAGAATAGGGTCTCAAGCATTTCCGGTACCTCTGGTACCTTGCAGTTTTGAAGAGTATTTCAGTAGACTACACTAAGTATTGCAGTACCGTATGAGTATTTTAGAGTAGCATTAGTTATAGTACTCTATATTTAGTGATATCACATTAATTGTAGTTCTAATAGTTCTGTATGATAATTCAGTCGTACTTCAGTATTAATACATTATGATTATTTAGAGTATTAGACTAATCAAAGTACTGTGTGATTATTTAGAGTATTACATTAGTTATAGTACTGTATGATTATTTAGTACTAGTATCATAGTACTGTGTGATTATTTAAAGTATTACACTGATTATAGTACTATGGTTTTTTAGTGGTTATTCTGGTTCTTTATGGCTTGCGGGCTCCTATGGCCCAGCCTAAACCAGACACAAACATCTTGGAAAGCTTTTCACTGGCCTGGTTTGTTGTGGTGGTGGCTTCATTAATTATTTCATTGGCAATGGCTCCGATATTCTCTTTAACCTCACTTGACATGCTATAATTGTCAAATGAAGTGACTTCTTCAAGACCAGCTTCACTGTAGTAACGCTCAATTTTGTTATTAACTACCTCCCATTGTCTCAATATCTCTTTAGTATTCAGTGCAGAATACGATAGTCTTTCGAGAGATAAAGTCAAGATTTCTCTTTGCTTGACCAATATGGTGATGCTGTCTGGGTCTTCAAACGAAACAAACTTGCCTACTTGGTAAAATGTGAGCCAGTTGTCGTCCAAATCGGCCCTGTGGTCGAATAACTCAATAGACTGTTTGTAGGCATACTGGAAGTTGCCATCAATTAATGCGGATTCAATACACGCAGCCTTTACTTTGTTGAAAGTACTTCCGTCGCTATCAATGCTACCATCTCCACTATCAGTGTAGTTGAAATAAAGCATCAAATCGTTTAAAATCTTGTACAACTTCTCAAATGCCAAATACGATTTTGGGTTTAATTCTAGGATCAAAGTTATCAATGATATCAAGGGATGATTATTTTTGACTTCGGTCTCTTCAGTTCTTTCAGGCTTGTATTTGGTGATAAGATGCTGTGGAGTAAGTGGTTTGTTATGTTCAGCAAGTCTTAAGTTCTTTAAATTGGCAATTGCTTTCAACAAGTGCTTGATGCCTACGATTTCGTTTCTGTACTTTGCAGGTACTTCGGTGTGGTTGAGTTTTTCAATGAGTTTTATAGCCTGGGTCGCTTCAAAGAGTGTGCCGGCCTTGTCATTGAAGCCAGAGGCACTATTGTAAGAATCCCAGAACTTTTCAAGCACTATGCCAGTGAGATTATCCATTGGCAAATTCATACTTTTCTGCTGTACATATATAATGTCGTATAAATTGGCATTGGCGAGTCTCTGCATGATAAGCTCGTTGATTTCAACAGTTTGGCTAGCACTTATAAATGATTCAGAAAAGAGTTCAACTGATTTCAACAATTGTACATAATTAGCTCCATTACTAAAGATTCGGTTGATTTCTCTTTTCTTTTCGAATAATTGTAAGTCGGGAGTTTCATCGGAATACTTAAACTCCAAGTATCTTGAAATGCAAAGTCTGTTCATGGGGAAAAGTTTACGGCATGTATCGATAATGCCTTTCAAATTGCTAATTGAATTGCCGTTTGGCTCGAATAATGGAGCCAACGGGTTTTGGGGATTTTGTACAAACTCAACCACACTATCAACTTGCAATTCTTTGACTCGGCTAAAAGATATATCAAAGTCCAATGGCTTCTTTTCGGTTTTTATTAACGACAAGGTTTCGTTAATAAGATCGTAAATTCTTGTGATTTCAATAGACGAAACAAGGTCGGGGGTTTCGTAGAAAATGGCATAGTAATACACACCAGCCAAGAAGTACTGGATAAGCACGCTATAATTCTCGAAACTCAAGGAACGGCTCTCAATGATCGATCGTATGGTCTTGTTCCAGACCTCATATTTGTACGAAGGGTGCTGAGATACCTTAGGATCCACACTGAAGTTGTCTCGGAACAACCAGTTCAACAAAGGACCAAAGTCGTAATTGTTACATACGATATTTGGTACTATTACATTGAACATCCAGTTTCGAATGCTGAGTTTCTCACCGTAGATTTGTTGGTTCGACTCTTTTAATGGACTTATAAACGTTTCAAACACCTGTGAATACGATTGCATTTGAGCAAGCTGCTCAAAGTCTGCAGTGTTGGCATTTAAAGACCCATAGTTGTCCCAGTAGTACTGGAATGGCTTGAAATACCCATTGTGCCAAGCTATAAACGGCTCATACTGAGGGATTAGGGTGAATAGAGACGTAGCATCTCCAATGCCACCTCCATACTTTGCACAATTAAGCACTTTGGCCTTGATAAACTTGAAAAGCACTTCTTCATTCGAGTCCAGGTCCACGATCCCAAGGTTACTTTGCACATTCACATCATTGAGAAGTTCTGAAACCGTGTTTAGTATTACATCTTCACTCAAAGTACTTTGAACCGAGAAGTCAACCAATTCTACGTTTTCCTCACTAGTTTTTTTTTCGCATAGTACTTTTGCCATCTTTGCCACCTTGTCTACTGGTGTTGATAATGGATAAGTGTATGACACTATTATTGACAACACACTGCCTAAAGTGGTATACTTCAAGGTGTTGTTGCTAATGATAAAACGTAAGTATTTGAGCTGATTGACGACATTCTTCCAATTTGAGCTACTCAAGCTTTCAACAAGTCCCAATACGAGCTTTGCATCTTCGATATCTGTTATATTGCCAACCTTCATCCTGACGTTGCTACTTCACTACTTCACCAGTTGATCTCAGTCTCCACAAGCAGGGAAAAAATCGTGTGTGCGAAAATATTATAGCGAGGAGACAACTATTTAGTAGAGCACTTCTATATAGGGGATTTTCCAATGTCCTTTGTTAGTAACAAACAGCAGAAACTCATTGATGAGTCGACTCTCAACTTCGTCAAGTACTATGACAAAATCACATCACAATATCTCAAATTAAGACAAGACATTTTTCAGCTCAGCACAATCAATGGTGAAATAACGGCGGAGGTGAAAAGCGAGTACCAAATCAAATTGGACCAACTCAGCTTTGAATTGGACAAGAATGTCGAAGCATACAAGACCCATATCAACGAAACACTCAACCACCTCAAGATCCGTGCCACTTTCGAGCCTCCATATGTCAAGAAGTTAAATGCTCAGTTCGAAGAGCTCACCACTAAAATGGTGAGCATAAAGCAAGAAATCGCCCATATCAAAGAAGTACAGAAACCAATACTTGACAAAATGAAGTTATTGGCCAAGAGCTTTGAATTGAATTCAGGAGCGCGGTACGCCAAGGCCGTCAACCCCAAGACATTATCACCAGAATACGACTCCAGCACATCGAACCAAGTGGATTTCAACTCACTAATGTTCAAGTACGATGATATAGCGAGATTATTTGAAAATGTAAACCTAAATCTCTCCGATTCGAGCATGGAAGATGCTTCTGATATCAAGGACTTGAACGAACACATCCAAAACCTCAAAGTATTGGAGTTTGTAGCAGACGACACCTACTATTACAAGCTCGGAAAGTCGCTGTTGCATAAAATGGATAGGAACACCACGCTAGAAGATTATGATACAGCTATAGATCAAACTTTAAGTACCATCAAGGGCTTGTTACTCGAGGGAGCGAAGTCGAAAGAGAGCTGGAGCAATAATGCCAGGAAGTTGGAGACCGTCAGAGATGTTTTAATGGAGATAGACACATTATAGAATCAGTAAATCCAATATGAATTGCCCAAGTGTTCGCACGTTAAATAGCTCTTGAGTTCGATTCCAGCTCTATTTAGCCAGTCAAATGGACTAAGTTATAAGAGTATATATAGTACTAAGGTTAAAATGAAAAGACTAGCAAGGTTATAACAGAAAAGACTACTAAGGTAATACAGAAAAGACTACTAAGACTAAGGTTGTAAAAGAAAAGGCTACTAAGCAAAGACTACTAAGGCTATAAGAGTGAAAATAGGACTATTGAAGTCTACTATATGAAAGTAGTGGACTACTAGAGTTATAATCATAATAATAGTCTAAGTTTAATAAGTAGACGTCACCCACTTCTTTGCATCATTTATTGTATATCCTTCATTTTACTGTTTGAGCCATTGACTTTTGAAATGCTACACCTATACTATAATCCAACTAAGTATTGGTTGTGTCAGCTAGATATTACCTTGACTCTACATACTTTAGGTACTGGCCTTTATATTATAGTCTAGATAATGTACAAGATCACTAGGATCTGGGAATCGTATAAACTCGTGCCAGACTTCTTATCTGGTTATAGACTACTGGTTGTGTAGTCGAAAGACTTCTGGATGTGTTCTGAGTTTATTCTGTTGATGGAGAGATCAAAATTACAGAATCTCCACGAATAAATACCATCTCCGACTTCTTCAAAATAGGCTCTTCGTCTCCTTCACTGAATATATACTCCTGGGCATCACTCAACACCATATTACAGTGGGAATCGTACCCCTGGAGCTTGCCCTTCATTTCACGGGCCCCTCTCAATTTCACCAAGACAAACTCATCAATTTGGTAGCGGATCAAGTCGAGCGGCTCCTGCTGCTGTTGTTGTGTGTTGACGGCGGACATGTTGACTGGTTGATATTAGACAGTTTAAATTTTGATACCGACGATGTCGCGAGATTTTGAATGGAAAGCCGCGCTAAAATTTTTCCAGTCAACTCACAAGAAGACAAGCACAGAATCAGCACAACAGCACAGTATGGTTACTTCTATAAGAGCGTTTCTGAGCGGCGTGGCGTGCTTGGCCCGTAACAAAACCATGCGTTTTGGCGATTTGAAATCCATAAAGCTCAGAGACCCCATCGTTCCTACCCACAAGAACTTCGATGTCTCGCCAGATCACCCCTTGTGGGCATTCTTTCCCCAGGGAAACCAAACCGATACAGCTTTAAGGACATCAGACGAGTTGGATACTGATTCCAGAGAATGGACTTTTGCCGAGTTGAGAAGAAAGTCCTTTGAAGACCTCCACAAGTTATGGTACTTGGTGTTGAAACAGAGAAATATCCTTGTTCGTGAGGTGAGATTGGCCGAATCTTTAAGATACAAGAAAATAGACCAGCACAATGATGTGGACGAAAAACTAATGGACACCCAGAAGAAAATCAAACGTGTTTTGTTGGAAAGACAGGTGGCATACGAAAGAGTCCAGACCAAAGCCGCAGAACAGCAAGAATACTTGGTGGACTTTGAACAGAGATACGTTGTAGCGTCAGATGCAGAGATCGAGTCCTTCAATGATAAACTTGTGAGATTACAATATGCATTTTTCGGCATTCAACCCCAGTTGGAAGACTATGTGTTGGAAGAAGATATCAATGAAAAGTTTGTTACCGGATTGTCATATGTTGCCAATCTCAAAGCAAAGAGATATGCCCAGAGCTCTGAAGATATCTTGCCATTAAACGGGCCAGTTGAAGAGCTCCCATTTTTGTTGAAAGATGTGGAAAGTGCGGTGGCCGAGGTAAAACAATTGAGAGAATCGGGCCAGGCGGTCGCTTTGGACAAGATCCAAGTGTTCCCATTCTTGAAAAACGCTCTTGAAAATTTCATAAAAGAGACTAAATTGTAAATAGATAAGAAATAGTACAAAGTATCCAAATACATGTATACCTGGTATAATAATATACACCTATACTATGCAACACTTACACCTAACACTGTTGACACCAAGGGTAATACTGTAGTTGTTTCCTCCAATGATTCTTTGCGAATTTCGCGACATTTGTTGATGAAAATAGAAATATAGACTACTATTAGGACTACAGACAGAATGGGTGGACGTATACATGGTTTTCTTGGAGGAGTTCTACTCACTTCGGCATTGACATACTACACTGGCGAGTACTTTCGCAAAAACCAAGTATTCATATCACAACAAATCAAAAACTCCGACAGAATCATCAACAACCGAATTCTCAGCGATACCGATGTGCAGAGAGAATACATTCCTGTGAGTTCTCATGTTAAGGAGACTTATAGAGTGAGTTTCGCTGAGACTTGCAAGGATATCTGGAACGATGAATTGATCAAAATGGTCAATTGGGTGTATGGTATTAATTGGTACCAGTGGGGCCTCACAGCAGACAAAAAGTTGCTCCATCTTTCTGACAAAATCGCCAATTCCATATCTGAAAAGAAGTAACCAGTAGTCAACATGAAAGTAAGAGAATGTATGAAAGTAAGAGTAATACATGAAAGGAAAGAATCAGAGTAAGTAGTAAAATACATGAAAAGTAAAGAATCAGCGTAAGTAGCAAAATTATTAGAGTAAGAATTAGTTTGTATGAATCATAAGAAATATTAATATATAATAAGCGAAATAGTATTGGGGACACTTTTCTTTATAAGCACTAATTAGAAGATGCCTTTGAATCGGAACTTGTGGAGCTCTTGGGTGTCTCTTCAGGCTCGACCTTCTTCTGAAAATACTTGTCAATATCTCTGTTGATAAAGATATTTACTATCGGGGCAATTATCAGAAGTATGAGCGACACAAACACCTGGAGTATAGACCAGTGTCTTGGCAAGAATCCCAATACGGAACATCCAAGAAACCAGCCGATAAAGTCAGTGGTAATGGTATCATATCCCCGGTTTAAGCTGCTAAGAATAATGTCAGCACATTTCTCGCCCGGGATAGGCGAACTTGGCCCTTCTATCTGCTTGGTTATCTCTGGTTTCGTAAGTTGTTCTTCTTCAAACCCTTCGCTCATAAAGTTTCCTGGAAACACACATGCCACTCTGAAGTTGTACGGTCTGAGTTCTTGCCTTAATACTATCGATAATGACTGAATAGCTGCTTTGGTGGGTGAATACTGACAGTAACCTATAAACGGAAAGAAACTGGCTACTGAAGAAAACATCACAATAGTTCTTCGTTTGAGTCCATCTGGCGTTCCCTTTGAATTCTTCAAAATAGCACTGACTCCTGTATGTATGACGTACAAGGCGGTGTCGTAGTTGATACGCATACCACTTTTGATGTCACTTTTGGTCAAATCCGTGAATAATTTAGGGATCGAAGAACCGGCACAGTTGAAGATAAAGTCTGGATCTTGGCCTCTTTCATTCAATAGCTCGTCCCACATACTTTCACAGGCTTCATAGTCTGCTGCATCACACACTATATATGATAATTTGGCAGTATGTTGTGACCCCACCTTTACCAGGCTCTGGATACCCTTGACTTGACTTTTCAACTTGGCTTCACGCCGTGCTACCAACACAACTGAGCAGTTCTTCTCGTATAACTTTGCAGCTAGGACCGCACCCAACCCCTGTGAGGCCCCCACTATCAAAGCGGTCTTTCCTTCAGGCTCGAATTGCGACAGAAACCACATGTTAATCAACTAAATTAACTGGAATAACTGGAAATTAAACATAAACAGTCGCGCGGAAAATACACACTATAGAAGTAATAAAGAATTGATGTTAGGCGCTAGAAGATAGTGCTAGGATGTTGGTGCTTGAATAGTACCAGATGTTGAAGTGGCTCTGTAAGGTGCTATTTACCTATTTACTGAATACTACTTAAACGCTTATGAATTGGTGGTGTACATTCTGTGAGCCTCGCTCTCGCTATTTCTGCGAGCACCTGTGTTTGTGAGTCTCTAGTGAGCCTTTATTTGTCTGTATTTGTGAGCCTTCTGTGTGCCTGTTTGCCTCTTAGGCATTATGGGCCGTTCAGTACTCTAAAGCATCCTTGAAATAATAGAAATGCTGACTTTATGGCTGAAAGAAGGCTATAGGCAATTAGCTTTTCGGTGCCACTTACAATCTTCTACTTTGATTTACTTTCATTCTCTACTTTCATCTACTTTCATCCTCTACTTTGATCTTCTCTGATCTACTTTGATCTTCTCTGATCTACTTTGATCTTCTCTAATCTACTTTGACTTCTCTCTAATTTTCTTTATCCCCTCCAATCTACTTAATCTACTATGTCTTGTGTAGCTAGACTATTTTTATCTTGTAGTTCTTGTGGATTTCTATGTACAGTTAGGCGGAAAAAGGAGATTTGGGTATCTCAACTTCTTCTCGTGCAGGTCTTTCAACAGTATTGAACTTTTTAGATTTCAATAACGAGCCCACCAATTCTCCAGTATGGTATTCCATATTCTTGGGCAAATTCTTCAAGTTCTCTTCCATCTCTGGGTCTTTGAACGTTTCGTTTACCGGATTGTACGAGAAAAATTCGACCTTGGCGGTCTCAACAGCCGAATGAAACAAATCCTTTCCATTCTCACGCAATTGAGTGACTTTTTTAACGTTGTGCTGAGTGGTATCGTCAAGGGGAATGCCTTGAAGTTCCAATCTGGCTACAATTTTGGCGGTGTACCAGAACTTGATTTCATACTCGGAGTCAACCAACTCCAATACTGACATAGGAGCTTTGTCTTCACCCAATCTTGGTTCCAATTTAATAATTCTGGTGAACCCAGCGGTTCTCTTCCGGTATCTCTTGGCTAACTCATTTATAACTTTGGATCCAACCTCTTTTTTGTCGGGAGGCTGTAAGAAGTTTAATGCTCTATTGCCTTCAAAACGAGCCTCGAATTCCTGATCGGCAAGTTGTCTGTTCTTATTGATAGCGTCTGATAAAAACTTTTCAATTTTGGCTTGGGCTCTCTTGGCTTTAGCTCTGGTGGTGACTATGTTTTCGTGACGAATCAAGTTGGCACATAGATTCTTGTCCATCATCTTGACATGACGAGCCACGTTTGCGTGAAACTTTTGCAACGAAGGCATGTTGAACTCTCTTCACTTCACTACGTTGTGGTCTCTCGAATTTGTTTGATTTTTCACAATTTTTTATGTCGCGGCGACATTAAAAATCACTAAATCAGTTCCACTTACATTAAGAGAAAGACGATCTAATATAATAGCTATAACAAAGAGGTGTAGCTCTGTGGTTAAGACAGTGCCTAGTAATATTTTGCTAAAAGAAATAATGATAATTTTGCTATCTCTCACTGACTTCATTATCCCCCACTCAGCACTATTTCTGCTACCGCCAATTCTCACTAAATTTTCACTGCCTCTCCTAACTTTACACTGTCTCTCCTAACTTTACACTGTCTCTCCTAACTTACACTGTCCCTCCTAACTTTACACTGTCTCTTCTAAATATCTCTCACTAGCTCGCTGCCACCACCAGTTTTCATCCCCTCGACATATTCCTACTATCCCAACCAAATAAGTTATGTAATTCCTGTGATAATCACATAAAAATTTACAATAAAATATCTTGAGGTTTGGAATGATCTGATTGTTACAATAGTTTGGTAATCCTCTCCTCTCTTCTTCTCTCGCTCTACTTTTGTCAGTTTTTTTCTACTTCTTCTCTTCTCTTCTACCTCTTCTGTTCTACTTCTTCTTTTTCACTTCTTCTTTTCTACTTCTTCTCTTCTACTTCTTATTCAGCTCTTGATATGTACTATTTAAAAGTTAAGAGGCTTGTCAAAGGTAGCCAAAGCAGCCTCCTTGAAGGCTTCTGCCAAGGTTGGGTGAGCATGACAGGTTCTGGCGATGTCTTCGGTGGAAGCACCGTATTCCAAAGCCAAACCGGCTTCAGCAATCATTTCACCGGCATTGGCTCCCACAATGTGGACTCCCAATACACGTTGGGTTTCGGCATCAGCAAGGAACTTGACAAAACCGTCAGTGTCCAAGTTGGTCTTAGCTCTGGAGTTGGCCACGAATGGAAACTTTCCAACTTTATACTTGATACCTTGTTCCTTCAATTGTTGTTCGTTGAGACCAACCCAGGCGACTTCTGGGTGAGTGTACATAACTGATGGAATGTTGGCGTAGTTGACATGGCCGTGACCGTGCTTAATGTATTCGACAGCAGCTATACCTTCTTCTTCGGCTTTGTGGGCCAACATAGGACCGAAAGTAGCGTCACCAATCACTCTGATGTGGTCATGCTTGGTTCTGAATTCAGAGTCAATCACAAGTCTGCCCTTGTTGTCCAATTCCAAGCCAGCCTTTTCGAAGTTCAAGCCCTTGGTGAATGGTCTTCTACCAATGGCAACCAACAAAACATCGGCTTCCAATTCTTCGGATTCACCTTTCTTGACGTTTTCGACTTGGATCTTCACAACGTCGCCTTCTCTAGTACCAGAAGTGACCTTGGTTCCTAACTTGAACTTCAAGCCTTGCTTACCCAACAACTTTTGGGCTTGCTTGGCAACTTCAGCGTCCATACCAGCACCAATCGCATCTTGGAATTCAATAACAGTGACTTCAGTACCCAATCTGGCGTAAACGGAAGCCATTTCCAAACCAATGATACCACCTCCAATGATGGATAATCTCTTTGGCAATTCTTTCAATGACAAAATACCGGTAGAAGAAACAATTCTTTCTTCATCAATTTCGATGCCTGGGAATGGAGTAGGTTCTGATCCAGTGGCAACAATGATGTTGGCACCTTCGACTTCAACGTCTTCGGCTCCATCGACACCCTTGACACTCAAGTTGTGCTCATCGACAAACGCACCTTCACCTTTGATGTAAGTGACACCGTTCTTCTTGAACAACATCTCAACACCAGAAGTCAATCCCTTGACAGCCTTGTCCTTAGAAGCCATCAATTTGGAGAAATTGACCGAAACATCACCGGCAATGTCAATACCACGATGTTCGGAATCGTGCTTGATTTGATGGTACAAATGGGTGTTGTTCAATAAGGATTTGGATGGAATACATCCAACGTTCAAACAAGTACCTCCCAAAGCACCTCTCTTTTCGATACAGGCAGTGTTGAGGCCAAGTTGGGCCGCTTTAATGGCAGCGATATACCCACCTGGTCCACCACCAACGACAACGACGTCATATTTAGTGGAGGCAAATCTGGCAAATTGAAAGCCACCGATTCTGGTGGCAGCAGCAGATTTACTGAAAGACTTTCTCAACATTTCAATCTATAATCCTTATCTATAAGAACGGACACGGTTTTGCGATATTCATTACTTATATCCTCAACGAA
Organism: Suhomyces sp. yHMH580; assembly: GCA_030580235.1. Classification (NCBI taxonomy): domain Eukaryota; kingdom Fungi; phylum Ascomycota; class Pichiomycetes; order Serinales; family Debaryomycetaceae; genus Suhomyces; species Suhomyces sp. yHMH580. The sequence continues at coordinate 170,887 of JAKTSN010000008.1, read as the reverse complement.
AATGCTTCGATGTTGTCCGTGGTACGCGCACGCCCTCCCGGAAACTCCGCGTGTATGGTCAGGCACCGACAGATACCCGGGACAGATGCAAGGCAAGACGTGAGGCTGGGGTAAGGCTGGACGAAAGGCTGGACGAAAGGCTGGGTTTCTGAGGGTGTAACCGCCACTTGCGTATGAGTCTTCCAGCCAGGGAGTACGAGTCATACTTTCCCGGGCATTCTCGCTTATTTATGTTAGGGCTGGTTGCGAAATTTGTAATCCAACTTTTTCGAAGCTCCTGATGACCAGTAATTAAAGCGATGACTACTCTAGATCCGTACTAAGTCAGTACTAGATCATTACTAGATCAATACTAGATCAGTAATGTATCAATTTTCGCCATCGAACTGTCATCTAAATTTCGAATGTAATTGTGTAGAGTCATGATGCTACAATTTTAGCTGTCTTACATTTTATTGAAGAAATTGAGAATTGAGAAAATGTAGATTCATCGAGACCGAACATCGATGACCGCGTAATTAATTGCGATACGCCACTCGCCTTCAACCCGCTGTAACTAGTATGTATCATCTCTCGAACGGTTGCAATTCATGGTCTCTACTCCCACGTGATCACTTTCAATTCATCCCACTCACTGTAGGATGCGACCCATGATGGACAGCAACACTCGTGGGGCTACCTAAATAATTTTGGACACTCCAATAAGCGCATGGTCCCTTCTAAAGATGTGCTGTCAATGTAAGCTGTATTATTTAATGTGTCACATAGAAGCGAAAAAGCATTTGAGAATCCGAAAAAGTCCGGGTCATTCCCACCAATCATCATTCATATGTAGCTAATACCGGAGCAATGCCATCACATCCGGTCGAATACACGTTCCATCGCGGGGTTTTTGTAGGGCGCTCCTGGACGGAAATACCGTCCCCGGAAGTGCGAGTCCAAACATCCGGAAAAAAAACTTCGAATTTAATCTCATATGAAAAGCAACAAGTTCAACCTTTTCTTCATTAACTTTTAAACAAGTTATTGCATTGATTGATATAAACAAGAGACATCATGTTGTCTAGAAGTGTAAGAGGGTCATTAAAACGTATTCAGGTTGCCACCGCCCCAAGAGGTTTGGGTCTCAAAGTCGGTGGTGCTATGGCAAGATCAGCCAGAAACTACTCTGGTTTCAGCGCCGTCAATGCATCCAAGAATGTTTCAGCTATCAAGGGATTTCAAGGAGTACAATTCCGTCGCTTTGCCTCAAATACCGTCAAAGTTCCTGAAATGGCCGAATCCATCACTGAAGGTACTTTATCAGCATACACCAAGAAAGTGGGTGATTACGTTGAACAAGACGAAACCATTGCCACCATCGAAACCGACAAGATCGATGTCGAGGTTAACTCTCCAGTGGCCGGTACCATCACCGAATTATTGGTTGAAGTCGAGGAAACCGTCGAAGTTGGCCAAGACTTAGTCAAGATCGAAGAAGGTGCTGCTCCGGAAGGCTCGGAAGCACCAAAGGAAGCACCAAAGGAAGAATCAAAGAATGACGAACCTAAGAAGGAAGAGCCAAAGAAGGAAGAACCAAAAAAAGAGGCTCCAAAGAAGGAAGCCCCAAAGAAGGAAGCCCCAAAGAAGGAAGCCCCAAAGAAGGAAGCCCCAAAGAAAGAATCCAAGGGTGGTGAAGCTGCCACTTTCACCAATTTCTCCAGAAATGAAGAGAGAGTCAAGATGAACAGAATGAGATTGAGAATCGCTGAACGTCTTAAGGAATCTCAGAACACCGCTGCATCTTTGACCACCTTCAATGAAGTCGACATGTCCAACTTGATGGAAATGAGAAAATTGTACAAGGATGAATTCTTGGAGAAAACCGGTATCAAGCTTGGTTTCATGGGTGCATTTGCCAAGGCCTCTACTTTGGCTGCCAAGGACATTCCTGCCGTCAATGCTGCCATTGAAAACAACGACACTTTGGTCTTCAGAGACTACACCGACATTTCCATTGCTGTTGCCACTCCTAAAGGTTTGGTCACTCCAGTCCTTAGAAACGCCGAATCTTTATCTATCTTGGGAATCGAACAAGAAATCTCTAACTTGGGTAAAAAAGCCAGAGATGGTAAGTTATCCTTGGAAGACATGACCGGTGGTACCTTCACCATTTCCAACGGAGGTGTCTTTGGATCATTGTACGGAACCCCAATCATCAACATGCCACAAACCGCTGTTTTGGGATTGCACGGTGTCAAGGAGAGACCAGTCACCGTGAAGGGACAAGTTGTTTCTAGACCAATGATGTACTTGGCCTTGACTTACGACCACAGAGTTTTGGATGGCCGTGAAGCCGTTACTTTCTTGAAGACCGTCAAGGAATTGATCGAAGACCCAAGAAAGATGTTGTTATTACAATAAATGGATAAGATCTACTGAATAAATTATTAAATACACCGTAACCTTAGAAAGACATGTAATAACTAGTGAGACTTCAATCAGGCTTAGAAAGTGGCGGACTATAGTAGAGCAAATCAAGTCAAGGTTGAGCTCAGGAAATCTCACTTGGTTTACTAAATAATGAATCCATTTGTACTCAACCTTACGTATTCTCTAGCATGATTGAGATTATGCGCTGTGCAGTTCCGCTCGACTCATATAAGTTCCGTTTACCTGTGTGTCATTTGCTTAAACTAGAATGGTTTGGAGCCTGGACTAGAGGTCAAATAAGACGAACTCGCCGAACAATGTATCTATTGTTGGAAATATGAACCCTTCGATCCAAGTAACTAGCAATTCAGCAATGTGAGGTACAAGTGTATTGTCGAGGGTAGGAGGTGATTCATGGCTATCAAATAGATTAGTACAATCAGTACAGTTTTGCGGACTGCACCAACATAATAAAGATTTGGAGAATAGAGGCAAGTGAGATCGTACGTTTTTTTCCTACCTAACCGGGAAACCCAAACATGCCAATCATCGTAGAAAATAATGAGTTACCCCAGTCTTAAGTCACCCTAGTCAGATAAGAGTAACACAGCGCCAACTTTACTGTAGCTCTACAACCATTCACAAGGGGCATATTCTCTTCGCTCTTTGCTCTCGCTTTTTGCTCTTCGCTCTTCGCTCTTCGCTCTTGCATGAAATGCGAGATTGTAAATCGGTAATGTCAAAATGCAGCTCGCAGCCAAATTGGCAATGTTTACCTTTTTCCAAAACAGGAAATCAAGCTGTAAAAAATAGTGCCGAGAGAAACAATCCCAATTGGGGTCTAAACTAACAACTTAAGTAGGGGAAAACAGACAGAAAGACGAGCAGTCAAGGAAAACAAAACCAGTTACTGAATTTCATCAACCATTTCAATTTATTTTAATATCTACTCCATACTTTCTTTCCAAATTTACCGGTTTTTACTTCAAGTTACCTTTTCTAAATCGAAGACATCCCCATTCAAATAAACCAAAAGCAAATTTTAAGAGGACACTTGAGAGAGAGGACTTCCAATCATTATTACACTTCAAGCAATATTAAAAAAGAGACGGTTACTACTGTAACTCAACAAAAATTAGACTAAAGTAGTTATTCTTCATCTTATCATACTCTTTGCCTAAACTTCAGAATGGAGACTTACAACGAGTGGGAGGTAATGAATAAGAATATCCCATTACCAGGAGACAATTTTGATCAATATTTTACTGAATATAACGAGATTGACAATTTGTTCAACGAAACGTTAACCGGCATACAAGATTTGGATGTTCCATCTGGATTTGTTGCCAAGGACCTCAACACAAGCCCTAATCACCAGGCCAAACATAGCCGTAAGATCAGCGGCACTGCTATTTTTGGATTCGCTGATCATAATAGGGAATTATCTATCGGCGGATTAACTAGCGATTTTTACAGATCTGCTAAGTCCATTGATTTTGGCAAATCAGTATCTCCAGGAGAACTACTCAAATCTTTGAGTTCTCAAAATAGTAACAATAATGATCAAATTCAGCTTGACAACCCTCCTATTTTGGATTTTGATTTTGCGTCCAGAGGTGGCATCGATTCACAGAAACCCATTTTGTTACTCGAAGAAGAGGAATTGGAAGCAGAAGAAGAGCTCAATATTCAGAAATCCACTTTTGAACCCAAATTACCTTCTCCAAAGAAAAAAGGCTCGAAAGATTACATAGTTACAAATCAAAACCCTAAATCATACAAGTTCCCACCATCTCCTCCAGATGGCTCGTCTCAGAACAGATTTGAAGAAATGGGCAAGACTGGTTTTCAAAGTGTCAACAACTACTCAGTGAAGTACTTACAGAACTTAAAGCCTCGTCCTTCAGAACCCATAGATTACGTTGATGATATAGAACCATTACTAGAATCGACTTCGTCTCAAGTCAACCAACAACCTAATCCTTTCAACAACCATTCTGGATACAAGTATGTTCCAATTCCAGTCCAAGAACCACTTGGCTATAGAAAGGAACAGATTAGCTCAAATCAAACTCTGGCATTCCAGCCATCTCAACCGCAACAACAATTGAGAAATAATTTCAATTCATATTTGCCTCCTCCTTCACCTCCTACGTTGTCTCATGGATCTCCAGAGTGGCAATCTTCTCCCGAGCCTCAATCCCCTTCTCCTAGTAGAGTTTCCAATAGTGACTACTCACAGAACAAGTTTTCATCACCAATTCACCCTCAGTTAAGAGATGGTAAGGTGAATTTCTATACTCCACACTTTTTCTCCGAAGCAGATTCTTATTCATCAGGAGGATATGTGCAAAACCAAAGTCATATAGCTCAACAACAGCAACAACATCAGATCCCTCAGCCACAACACTCCTCTCCATTCAATTCAAACAACGGCATCCAACTTCAATCATCACCAATTTATGCTAATAAATCTTTGAATTCTTCACCTGTGAAGTACTATACCAGTCCTTTGAGAAGCATACAACAGGGGAATGACAATACTATTGATGCAAATGCCACCATAACTCAGCTTACTCCATTAAAAAATACCATACCAAACACCCCCGCCAGAAATAAAATGAGATTGGAATGGAGTCCGATAATATCTCCAAATGCCAAAGCTTCTAAGGACGTCAAGAAACATATACAGCAATCATCTGTAAGGAGGCGGGTCAAGAAGACTTCCTTATTACCTCCAGGAGAATTGGACCATTACTGGGAGGGGCCAAATGAAAACAAGATTTACACTTGTACGTTCAAAGGATGTGGAAAGGAATTCACCAGAAGATACAACGTGAGATCTCATATTCAAACACATCTCAGTGATAGACCTTTTGCATGTCCTTCGTGTCCTAAAAGATTCGTCAGACAACATGATTTGAACAGACATGTTAAGGGCCATTTGGAAGCCAGGCATTGCAAATGTTCTTGTGGTAAAGAGTTTGCAAGATTGGATGCATTGAAAAAGCACAGAAACAGAAATATTTGCGTTGGTGGAATCGCTAGTAATACCAACAATTGCATAACAAAACCACAGAGCAAAAAATTCAATTCCTCTGACTTTCTTGATGAATATACTTCGGACAAATTGACGGAACAGTTGAGCTCCAGCCGCAGCGATGAGATCTATTCTTGATCATAATTCCACTAAGCGCTGAACTGGCAATTGCATCTACATTCCTTTCAACTACTAGTTGAATACTTGTTGTTTTTAATTCTTAATCCAAGCATCTGAATTGAGTGCTTGATTTTTTTACTTACATTCCTACCTTTCTAGATTAATATCCTTTACTTTACATCAAATAATCATCTTTGTGAGTGTTTTCAAACTTCTGTAGTTTTTTCAAGACTTTTCGAACATCATAATACAAAAAGACTTCGCTGTTAAATTGAAATAAACATTGTATATTCGATGCATAAAGAATGGATAGTAGGATCCTCGAAAATCTATCAAACCTTTAAAAGGTTACTACAGCAACGGAAAGAACTAGACCTTCCCTGATATACATAAATAATTAGCTGAGAAGTTATAATCAAGACTCTTCTTTCAATGCGTCTAAATTCATTTCAGATTCTGACTCGTGTGCCATTCTGTTCGCCATTTCTTCTTCTAATTTATGAGTTTTCAAATGCTGATTAAGGTTGTCGGATCTGCTGAATTTTTTCTGACATATGGTGCAGTCATAAGGCTTCTCCAAGGTATGCAATGAGCGAAAGTGTCTTCTCAAATGCTCTTGTCTTTTAAATCTCCTCGAACAATAATTACATAAGAATATTTTTGAGGTATCCAGCATGTCTGCTTCCTTGTTCTCCTTACGACCTCTGGTGCGGTTTTTAGAGTTAATTATGCTTGTGGGAAAAATTTGGGTAGTGGGAGGTAAATCCAATGATTCTAGGTCCACCTCAACTTCTACCCCTTTTGAGATCATAGTTGCAGCAGGAATTGTATTTTGGGAAGTTTTCTTTTTGGAAGTTAACTTTGAACCCAATATTCTCTGGGATGCACTTGCAAGTGAACTTGATGCACTTGTTCTTTCACCGTCATCGGGAGAAATCTCAGCGCCTCTGTTATGAAGTGACGACGAGGAAGATCCACTCGTACTATCACTCTGACTAATTTTTTCACTATTGAAACTATTTTCATTGAGCAGATATCCGTCATTGAGTGAGTTGGATTCGGCATTCTCTAATTTCACTTTTGGTCTATTTCCCAAGCCAAGTATTGAAGACTTTTCGTGACCTTCTGGTTCAGACTTGACTTTCGATTTTGTCTTTCGATAACCAGAGGTACTCACAATATTTTTTCTCTTTCCTACATTCTCAAATAGAGCTGCGTAATCTGGTTCTGGGTAAGTTTGGTTGGAAAGTGACTGTGAATTTCCAGAGTGTGAATTGTTCAGGGATGTAGGGTCGAGGACCGGGTTACTATTAGCCATAGATGGAGTTCGGCTGATGGACGAAGTTTGTAAAGATACGTTTCCCGTCATGCTATTTTCCAAGCTTTCGTTGTCCAAACTTTTTGGGGCTTGGTTCGGCACCTCGTCACTTGTTCTTGTGAGATCACTTCCTTCTATTTCGTGCTTTACGGGTGCTTTGAACCTTGTGAATAAACTTCTTTTTGATCTCTTAGCCTTCTTTATTGGCAAACTATTTTCGGGATTTTCGTAGTCATTTTCATCTTTGTGGGGGCTCATCAATATATCGTGATCTTCCTGTTGATCAAACTGATCGTCATTCTCGTAAATTTCGTTCACATTATTCTGAAGGTATCCATTGATATCTGAGTTATCCTGATTAAGGTTATTTAAGTCATTCGAGTTAGCACTATTTATCGAGCTCTTAAAGATACTTCTAATCAAGTGTCTTGATTGCTGATGTGGAGCCTGCTGTGGCGATTGTGTGTGGGTACTAATTGGTGGGTTTGGGGACGTTGGCCCAGAGACAGGCGATCGTTGGTTTCTGTCACCAATAAACGGAAGCATATTTGTGATTGAGTTAGTAAAGCTAGTGTATCTGCCGCTACTTCCTGTTTGGTTACGCTGGTGCTGAGACGATTGTTGACTATCCATCGACGCCCTGTTTTTTGAATAATAGTCAAAGGATTGTCTGTGGAGTGAAGAAGGTGGTTGTTCCATAGAGTTTCGGGTTATGTATTGGTTGGCCGAAAAGAAAGATGGCTGTGTTGAATGTATCGATCCCACAGATGGAGTGAGTGACGTCGTGGTAGTTAAGGGAGACAATTCGTTGGATAAGTTGTTGTTAGTCACACCCAAACTAGCATTGGAGAATGAATGATTTCTTGGGACTTGAGAGGTATTCTGGTTATAGCCATTTTGAAAATAGTGCTCTGCTGATTCATTATCCAAATTTTGTGGGACACCCCCATTCAAAAATGCTTCATTCTGATTGGAATTTACCATATTGTCGTGGTTGACGTTAGAATATGACGAAAAGCGCGACGAATCATCAAACGGGCTTAAAGAAGCCTCGATCTTCAAGTTGTCAACGTTTTGCCTGTTGAACGAAGGCTTTTCATCCGAGACTATAGTTGGCTCGATGTATAGTCCCAGATCAATCGGGAAGGGATTGGAGTCGTCCAAATCCATATTATCGTTCCTGAAAGCTCCTGGCATGCTGAAAGAAATGGTTTGTCCCATATTATCAGGTTTCATGCCTTGCTCTTCTGATTCGAACTCTGCCTTGTAAAAATCTTGATTTCGATTTGTTCCAACGTCATATTGGTCTATTCCAAATATACTCTCATAGTCTGGCTGGTTGGAAAACTGTAGCAGATTTGACGGCTGCTGTAGCTGCTGGTTTGCCAGAGGCTGTTGAAACTGAAAGAGAGTCAGTGGAGTCTGCAGACTCGCCTGGTCTTGTTGATTTTGGCCATATGAAAGTTGACTCCTCTGCTGTATGTTTTCTGGGCTTTGACCGTATTTGAAAGCTGTGTTAGAGTGCTGCTGCTGCTGCTGTTGCTGTTGCTGTTGCTGTTGTTGTATCTGTTCGAACTGAGAGTCCGGTATCGGTTGTTGTGTATGCCTTTCAAATACATCGAATTCATCCATCTCTACTATACCATTAATCAGCCTTCCTTCCTATCTATCCATATACTATGGCAATCAAATATATTCGTTTTGAACTATGTAGATACAGTGTCAAATCCGTCACTCATATATTCATCTGCAATTATCAGTCAATTGCGCATAGCGTTCCGGAGTGGCAGGGGGTAATTCGGGGAGGCGTATTTTTCTAAGTGTGCGATTGAACTTAATCTACAAATCTACAATTGAGTATCTACATTTTTAAGACAATTGCCCAGCCATTTGAAATGTCAAGCTTACAGGTCATCACATGCAGAGGAGCGACTTCATCTTCAGTGGTGTGTTTTTTAGATGGTAAGAGCGGATCTTTTAATTTCACATGAGGAGTCGCACATTTACAAGCTGCCAAACATTCGAGATACGTCAAGTGTTTATCACGACGTATGCTAGAACTTTGCCGAATAACCCATATAGCAAAGATGTTTTACACAGTAAGGATCGTCACACCTTTCACAGTTTCATTTCTTAATGCAAATCTTGCAATGGTCCCCGTGGCCCACTTCGTAACCTTTACCAGCAAGGACCCTTTATGGCCACCAACCTGGTCCAATTACGTAACCAGTCAATTTGCCGGCCCGCGGGCGACCAGGTGGAGAATTTTTTGACAGCTGCAAAAGACACAACAGACCCTGAATATGATTCAACAATGTCCACAAGCTGAATTGTTACGAATTCTTCGGTAATCGTCGTTACCGAAACAGGATGCTTATCCGGCCTTTCCGTCGGAGTAACGAATAGGCTCAAGCAAGCAAAGGTAATCGAACTGACAATTCCTAGACTCTCTTATTTTAAGCTCTTACAATTAAAATGGCGAAGTCCCGTTTGAGTGGGGTTAATTGTCTGTTATAATTGTAAATGCTCTATCCTAATTTATATCACTTACTCATCAAGAAGCTTTGCTCCGGAGGGTATACGTTGTCTGATATTCGAATTATCCTCCTCACTGTTGAAAGGGTTTTCATCACCTCCTTCTTCGCTATGTACATCAGGGTTGATAACTTTAAGGATAGTTCGCCTCTTTGAACTCACTAGAACCTGGACATCCATCTTATCATCAAAAGACGTATTAGAATCCGAAACCTGCTCGTCATCGTAAAACTCATCTTTTCTTCCAGAATTGATCTTAAATTCTTCGGTTGGACTATTTTGCTTATCAGAAAATACATTGTATTCATCATCGTCTTCGTCGTCGTCATCAATCACCTTTGACATAAGACGTCTCCCTTTGTTTTTGTAATTCATAGGTTCGTAGAATCTTCCCTCGGAAGTAATTGGGGGTGTACCTGTAAACGAGAACGTATTCTTCAACATTGATACAGAACGATTTACCAAGTTAAGATTGCTTTGTGTTGGAGTTGGCTGCGGCCTGGTAGGTTGTAAAAATTCTCGAGGAGTTTCTTCTGTAACATCGCTACTCAAGGTCTCGTTCGACGCGAGATAACTATTTCTAGCTCCTCTTACCCGAGTTAGATCAAACTCCTCACGTTTTTTTACCCAGGAGTCAAATGAAGCGTTGTCTAATGTAGAGTTGGTGTCGTTATTATTTGTCATTACCGGCTGCCTAGTATGTAGCTTCTTTGGTGGACTAGGCGTTAGGTGCTCAATGTTAAAAGTTTTCATCGAATTTGCATCAAGATAGTTTCCAAACTGGTAATCGATTTCACTTGCTTCATCTTGAGAGTCCTTTTTCTGTTTGTATCTTCGGAAGCCAAAAAACCCAATAGCTAGTATAAGTAATGCACTGATAGGTATCACAGTACCTAGTATTGCTTTTTTCTGTACTTCTGACTTATACTCAGAATCGCTAGATCTATCTTTAGATCTCTCGAGAAGTGCTACATTTTTTTGAAGGTCTTCAACTGGGTCGAACGAGTCCACATCGTACAAATTAATTGTGTAATGGTTTTCATCTCTTTTGTTTGTCTCTGTAGTTGAATTTATCACAACTAATGTGTTAAATATGGTGGCTGCACCTAGAATTTGATCGAGATCCAAATCTGCTTTAGCAGAAGAGTTCCATGTCCAAGCATTAGAGGCCAAAATAAGTCTTGAGAATGATGGCAGTGAAAGCTTGTTTGATACCTGTCCCCCAATTAGTAAAATCTCGGCAACTGACAACTGATCTGTGATAGTATTGATCGAATTATTTGGTAGAGACCTGAAAATTGGTAGAGTTAAAGCGAATTTTCTGGAATTTATAGCATTGTTGCCCGAGCTGTCGCTAACTTGTTTGAATGACCACCCAGAGCTGAAGTCCCATGTAGCCAATTGATACATATTAAGCCAGCCTTGGTTACTTTGTCCTCCAATTATAAGTTGTGTCTGTGGATTTGGGGCTAGTAAATTGGCAGCCCCATAAAAAGGTTGTGGTTTGGTGGAGGTGGAGATATTGGAAAGCTTCATCGACGAGAGGTTCAAAGATAACATTCTGTTGGAGACGTCTCCAGTGTTATCACATAAACCTCCGTAAATGAAAACTGCTTTATTGTCGGAAGGTGAAGTTAGAACTGTTGAATATTGATAGAATGACGAGTCACTGATGTCATTGAAGTTCAAGCTTTCAGATTCATTTTGCCACAGATCTTTTGCAGCGTCATATTTTATGATATTTAGCGAGCCATCACCACAAATATCACTTTGGTGACTAGGCCCTTCATTTATACCAAAAAGTTCATCACCGGCCAAAAACAATGTAGAGTTTGCGGGAGGGGGAGCTAATGTTTGTATACTTTGGCCAGTCTTCAAGTACTGTGATTTTAGCTCAGAATCCAGCATTTTATTATATCCATTTATTGAGAAGTTGAGTCCTACCAAGTCATTGTTGGACAAATGTAGGTAGATTTTACCATCGGTGTATGAATATAGGGTATTCCAAGCAAGGACGGAGGATGTGAAAAAGATGAGGCATAACACATTCATTTTAAAGAAGCACTCAACCGTTCATAAAGCTTCTCAATCAAGCTATATTACTATTCCAAATTCTTTGCAAGTAAGTCTAATTCAAAGATTGTAGTAATTGTCTGTTCTATAGCTAGTAAAAACTGATTTCTTTTTTAATTATCAAGTGAGATATCGTGTAATAATACAGAGTTAGTGAATTGTTTCATTGGGAGACATGAAAGACCATCTCGTACTTTATCTCCAGGCTTAATTCTCGGGCTTGAATCAATGTTATTGTTTACGCCCGATTAGGAAATTAGTTAACTTGATGGAGTCTCAGCTACATTTACAAGGAAATTAAGTGAAGAGATCAGCAGGAGATTTCATTGTTTTATGTGCTCGTACATCAAAGCTATAGATCTTGAACAGATCAATGGAATGGTCGAAATGTAGAGACAAAAAGGTGTTTGTTTCCACATTTTCAAATTCCTGTTGTTTGGCAGTACTTTGAAAGTGCGCCATTTCGAATTTCGATATTGAGCAGCCTATCAAGTCATTGAATCGGAGTTCTGCCTCAACATGAAAGTCCAATGATGCTTTAATAATACTTCAATGTTCTTGTGCTTTTATGCATGATTTTGCGAATAATTTACAATGCGATCATAAAGTACATGTTCGAGTAGTGCCGAATCATAAAAATATATCGCTTCTCTCAAGATATGAGCTACAAATCGTACGATAACATCAACTTGGAGGAATTGATCACCTCAAACAAGAAAGTGTCTGCTAGATGTCCGTTCGATAAATGCAATGCTAAAATCATTCCCGTTGACGATAATTTGAGAGGAAGCTTGGTCGAGGTGAAAAATGCTCCTGAGATGGTCATTCCTGGATCAGAGTCTGGAAGCTCCAAACGCTTGAACCAATTTTACGAAGTCAACGACGTATGGGACTTTGATAATATCGGCGTATCGAGAACTTCCCCCGATATATCAGGTTCCGTTACATTGGGGGATACTGAAAGCCCTCTACACGTTGAACGTCTTCTTATCTGTAGCGAATGTGACAGGGGACCAATTGGGTTTGCCGGGCTCGAAGATTTAGCCAAGTCGGACCACAATAATTTGAAATATTTTCTCAATTGTACCAGCATATTATATGAAGTACCTGAAAAGTAACTTTTTACTTTGCTTACAGTGATACTGTTACTCTTGACTTCTTCATATAAATTGTTAATATAAATTAGAGTCTTGCGCCAGATTTTAATTCCCTAGCGATGCCATTGGCAACAAGTCTAGCAACAGACATGACCGAAACCATAGGATTGACTCCGCTTGCAGTTGGTAAAGCGCTTGCGTCTGCGATATACACGTTCTTACACTCGAACAATCTTCCTTTAGGATCGCAAGCGCCATATCCTGGACCCTTGCCCGACATACGGCAACTGGACATCTGATGCGCCGACCCATATATAACCTTGTAAAGTTCGAAATTGATCTTCGAAACTTCTTTTCTCCATTTGCTGTATTCAAAATCTTTAATCGATCTTTCGGACTTTGGTTTGTCAGAAGTGAACGATGGACTTCCAATTTGCGGATGGATAATTACTTTGGCACCTTCGATATACAATAAGTCCGATGCAATCAAAAATGCCTCTTTGAGTGCTTTAAGGTCATAGTTGTTGATAGAGTATTCTATTCTTTTGCAACCTGGCTTGGTTTTATCATAAGTTACTGTTCCTTCCGAAGTATCCCTGGTAATAAGTAGAATAGGGGCGACATGATTGTAGCGTGACATAGCTCTATTGTGGAATTTTGATCCATTCCACGGTGCGAAACTGGAATAGATAGAAGGAATATGACGAATGGTCTCTATTTTTGCACCATGTGCCTTGCCATCGAGGTCATCAACTTGAGTACAAACCGCAGTTAAAATAGGATGCCTATATGCTTCTGTATCAACGTCCTTTCCGAAGTCACCGTAAACTGCAGTAATAGGGTGCAACTTCAAATGTGATCCAATATGCTTGTTCTTGAACCCTGAACGCTGTAAAACAACCGGCGTGTTCAAAGCTCCTCCACAAACTGATATTTTCTTGAATCCTGTTAAGGTAAATGTATTACCGGATTCCGTATTCTTGCAAAGCACCGCTTTAGCAACACCGTTTTTATGAATGATCTTCTCAACACTCACTTGGTCCATAAATTTTGATCCTTTGCGCTGCGCATCCTTAAACCACTTAGCAACTGATCCTTGTTTAGTCCCGCATCTGATTCCCTCAAAGGTAAATCCTTCGTCTTGTGAAGGATAACCACCGTGATTCTGGGGGACTTCTGCTGCTTCGTATCCTAATTTTGCAGCACCATCCAATAACACTTTATTTCCAAAGGAGTGATTGATATTTTTTGTGCTACAACCCATGGTCTTGAGAACAAAATCAGTGGCTTTGTCGAAGTCTTCCTTGGCTGCCCAATCGATACCAAAATCTTGGTACCATTCGTTTCTTACTTTGAAGGGAGTTTTTAGTGAAGCGGACCAATTGACAGTAGTTCCACCACCAAATGTAGAGCCTGCTTGCACGATTATTTGTCCATTTGAAGATGAAATCGCCCCACCTTCTTCATATAATGCTTTGTTAGCACTTACTTCATCGATATATTCATCGGAGATATGGTAATATTTACCCTTTTCAAGGACCAATGTAGTAAACCCTTGTTCGGAGAGTGTATGGGTGACAATGCCTGCACCGGCCCCAGATCCAATGACTAGAACATCAATATCGGTCAAGTAAATAGTTGCATCCTGTTCTCTAGGTTTCTCTTCCATTGGATATTTGAACAAGTCTGAAGTTTGGACCTCCGAAAGGAGCTTTTTGAAGTCTTTTCCCGGGTAGCTGTTTACTCTATTCAGAATATTTGCGGAACTCTCACTCAAAGCCATCACTGACAAACCATGAAAGAGTCTGAACAAACGTTTCTTTATCGAAAGTGGTGAATCCCTCCAAGATATCAATAATTGTTCTCTCTGACCAAGTGACATATCTCTAACAGTAGTACAAGTGCCTGTCAAAACCGGTGCAAGATAAGAATCTAAAATAGACATTATTAGTGCAAAGCCGTTGATCATATTCTGAGAGTGACACTCCACATATTCTTGAATGGTCGAACCAAAGCCTGGAATCTTGGAAGGAAGATCGTAATATGATAGAGCATCTGTATCGATTGAATCATTCCATAATACATTATCTTCCTTCAAGGTGCCATGGAAAAGAGCATCTGCAATCAATGCAAATGTCCTAATATGTCTCGTGGTGATTTTCGTTGGAGGCATTTGTCATGTTCAAGAGGACTTCGAATGAATTATGGAGCATACTTGGTTAAATAGGGTTCATCCGCTTGTAGCTTCCGACATGTGCAGGTGCTTTCAATGAAGGCCGAGAATAATATGTGGGGAAAATCGAGGGGATTAGATGCTATACGTAATGGAGATAATTTTAGAGACCGAATGGGCACTCGACTTATGAAGCATTATTTCCGAGCTAACAAAAGTGGTTGCAGAGTCTATATTACTAACTTATATTCACATGATTTTACCATTCTGTTTGCATAGTCTCGGCTGTCCTTATCGTCAAACAAGGGTTAAACTTTGACACATGATACCGATGAAGGAGGGGGATGCCAAGAGATTCCTGCCTTTTATTGAAAGGTCAGTGGAATATGAAGGTCACCAGTTGTTATTAATTCAATTGTCATGCTACTTATCGATATGGGCCGAATATATTATCATCTGACAGATGAACTGTATATAATCTTACAATCCGAAGCGCGCAGAGCTTATTTGACGTCTTCGAAGATTGTATACTGCATATTGAAAGAAATGATTCGAATGGATTATCTTCTTTATGGAATCCATCCAGCTATATTCGTCTGAGGAAGAGGAAGACGAGGTGGAAGAACAGATTCGAGAGCAAGATATTCCACAAGATAAGGAGGAGCTAGATCAGGAAGAGGAGGAGATATTTCAAAATCCTGACAGCATAAATATTTATCTGCAAAATTACACCAATAATATAATGCATAGAAGTTCTCTATTCATCTACATTCCATGGCAACCTTCAATCAATTCTATCAAGACTATTCACTCCGCTACTAAGAAGGCATTGTTGGCACTTCCGATGGCCAATAGCTATATATGGAAAGATGTGAATCGTATGACCAAGATGAAATATCACATATCAATATACCCCAATATCGATGCAGAAGAATACAAACTAAACCAATTCAGAGAAAACCTTTTCCATTCCGTTCGGAATCTTTTCATAGATAAGGGTATAGTGGGATGGGATCAAGACGAAGTACAACGTAAAGAGAGGCTAAATGCACTCTTGGGAAGTCAGACTACCCCAAAAAACTATGTCAACCTCAAATTTCGCAAGAATCTTAAGGTATATCCAAGTAGTCTGAAAGATGCCGTTTTTCTTGCAGGCGTGATAGAAATAGAGCCCAGAGTGCTGGAGTTTTTTGAGGGTTTAACCGAACACATTTTTACAAACGCTAACTCTGTGGGAGCTATCAGTCAGCCAGAAAAAATGGAGTTTCATATAACGCTACAAATCGCAGAGCTTTCCAATCCCGAATTTGTGCCGAACTACGAAGAAATAAACAATATACTTAGTTCAGTTGATACTGACCTTGATTCAATAAATATAAATGTGTCTGAGCTCATTGTATGGAGTATAGGTGCTAGGAGGTTTAAAAGTTCTATAGGGTTTAATATATAGATAAATAATAGAGTCAACTCATAACACTATCGTCGTTAACAGTTACTGAAAGCACTCTTAAAATACGCTGCAAAAACGTTCTGCATAAAGTTTTGGGAGCACTGCACGCCCACTTAAAATTGAAAATAAATTATACAGCACATACAAGGACTACAAAGAAGATAGAGTCTTTTCAAGTTCGAATTCTGATAATTGGAAAGAATGTCGTCAAAGAAACATCAGAAGCAAATCCAGGGTCAGTTGATTGAGCTCGTCAATAATCGTGCAAATGAGAATAAGTGTGGAGAATGTGGGGCGACGTATCCTACTTGGGCTTCCGTCAATATTGGTATCTTTCTATGTGGAAGATGTGCATCTGCTCATAAGAAGGTTTTAAGCCCCCCTCTGGAGTATGTATCCAAGATTAAATCTCTTACATTAGATACATGGTCATCGGATCAAATCGGATCACTTCAAAAGATTGGAAATAAGAGAGCCAAAAAGAAGTGGAACCCAAAAAGGATCCCATTTCCGTATGACGGAGACGACGATCCTTATGCGGTTGAGCAACATATTAGAAATAAATATGTCTTGGGTATGTTTCGTGATGACGGAGTTGAGACGGGTGATTTTGATGACAAACACAGTAGGTATTCAGACGAAAGTGATTCTGGAAGGAATGGCATCTACTCAAGATCCCGACTGAACTCATATCTCACAGCTGCACCTACTGGAAGATCTAGACTGAATTCTTACTTGTCAAATGGAGGAAGTACTAGGCTGAGATCAGGATCTTATGCTAAGTCCGCCCCCAAAGCAGACATTCCTCGTCTTTCACATAGAAAATTGACTACTTTCGAGAACACCTTGTTTCAGGGTCAGGCATCAAAAATTATGGGGTATGGGTATAACAATAGAGATGCTGTATTAGAGAGTTTGTTGTTAAGTAATGGGGTAATTGATCTTGCTCTAGACATATTGGAACAAGACGCAAAGGTTAATCCACAACAAAGCGAGATTCCCCCAGACCTTCCAAGAAGACCAGCGGCCGCCTCCTCTTTACCAAGCTCACAACCTCGATCTCAAGGGCAACAACAAGATGATTGGTGGGCCACGGGAAGCCAAGCCAGTTTACCTAGTACCACGGGCTCCATTGGTCAACAACCTCAAATATATCAATTCACAGACCCTACAACGGGCCAGGTATCTTATGTTGATTCTAACGGACAACAATACTTGGATCCTAATAACCCACAGCACCAACAACAATTGATGCAACAATCGAATCCACAATTGATGGCACAACAGACAAACAAGCAAAACATTTTATCGTTATACAATCAATCAAACATTACATCGAATGCTGGGTATTCAGTAACCCCAGATTTGCAGCAGCAACTGCAGCAACAGCAACAACAGCAATTACAACAGCAGCAATTACAACAGCAGCAATTACAACAGCAGCAGCAACAACAACTACAACAACAGCAGCAAATGATGCAAGGAGGGCTGCTGCAAGCTCACTATTCCCAGCCACAACAAACTGGTCAATCACAAGTACCTCTACAAGGGCAACAGTTCCAACCCCAATTTACCGGTTTTGGGAACCCTTCGCAAACTGGATACAATTCATTCAACGGACAGTATAGATGAACTCATGAAAAATAAAAAGGTTCTCGACGCAAGTAACTAAATCCTCTAAATATGTATATATAGCAATTTCATTCAAAATCAATTGTACAAAAAAGTATTCGACAAAGAAGCAAAAAGTAATGCCTTCAGCCAGATTCGAACTGACGATCTCCTCATTACTAGTGAGGTGCCTTACCAACTTGGCCATGAAGGCTTTCTTGTTTGTAGCCCGAAAAAATATGCTTGACTATCTGTTAATCTTAATTCGAGAAAAAGAATTGTTTGCATTTAACATAAGATTCCTTGGTTCTTTAGAATAAGAGAGCGTCAAAAGTATCGTAATATCATGGCGCCTAGATGTATCCTACTAAAATTGTTTTCAGATTTTAAAACTGCGAGATTATACTTTTGGAGCCGAGTCACGAACGTGTACGCATTTGTAGGAAAGAAGTAACACATGGAATTAGGCGGGACATGGGGGCTTAAAATTTGAGCAGGTCTTCTCTTCTGGTATGCTTTTCTTAGCAGCATCGAGTTGAAAGTGGCCTAAAAAGTGTAAATAAGTTTAAATAGTCTGTGTTAAATTGTGTTAGGCGCAGAATTACATTAAACCATATTTTGCAAAAATTCAGCTAAAATGGTATAATAAGCAAATGGACTAATTATCAATAAATTAGACAGAGGAGAATCCAGGTACAGATAGCGAGGCGAATTCATCACATTTCATATCATTCTTCTCACTCTATCATTTGCAGAAGCTGAGTGTATCAGTCTTTCAAATGGCACCTTTAGCAAACAGCTTATAATGAGACACAAACTACAAAGTTACTACGCAACTTTTCTTGCTTATCCAAATTTCGAATTTACAACTTACGCCCACAGTATATTTCAACACTCAAGTACCTATCAAGACTGTAAAAAGACGTAGTGTGAGCCTGTTAGATTTGTTCCTACAATGTCGCAAAGTGAAACTAGCGATCCTCAATTCGCCAATTCCACTTATTAATTCCCTGGAAGGACCTTCCATTTGTACTTGAGTTGGATTCACCATAGCAAAGACAATAATGATCAAATAAAAGTCGTATCTCTTCAATCTCATCGATCAATTCCAAGCTATTAATTCTTTTCAAGTCGTCGGGCTTGATCCAAGGGTTCAGGTTGTCACCTTTGGAATAGCCTCCTACATCACTCATATCGGTTAATTTTATCTTTGAAAGGTTGCATCTCTTTGAAAGAAACAGTTTTCTTAATTCTAAGTTGGGTAATGCATTGAAAGTTTGTAGGTTGATTCCTCTTTCCATCAAATTTTTAGCCATTGTTTTACCGAATGCATCATTCAAAGACATAGGCTCATATATCAAGAAAGAGAGCAAATCTTTGCAATGCTGTTTCCAAAAATTGATAATACTCTCATTCTCCTCTGGCAACACGTAACAAAGAACGCATTCGCTCAAAACAAGGGTCGGTAACGAATCATCGACATATTCGAGTGAAATACCAGACTCTTGGCCATCTTGTTGTGTTGAAAGCTTCCTTAAATCAAATCCAATTAGATGATATGAATCGGTGTGAAATTCTGGATTAATCTCCCGGAATTGTTCTCTTGAGTTGATTTCAAGTTTTGTGTTATCATCATCATGGCCCACTATCTGTTTTAAGCTTTCATCTCGAAGTATTGCGATTTTCTTAATTTTGACGGATTCCGGAAAGTCAATTTCCACATACCTGACATTTTTGTGCTCCTTTAGTATTCTAAATCCTCTAGTGTCAGAGCCTCCTCCAAGTGAAATAATTTGACACTCGTTGTGTTCTTCAATAAATTCTTCTGTTATGGAATCGATCAGTTTGGTTCTGAAATATGTTCCTCTATTTATTAATGGTAGCTTCCTTTCATTGAAAATCAGTCTGAGCGTTCTGCCAGCAGATAAGTTACTGTAGCCGTCACAGAATTGGAGATTCGACTGGTAAGAAGATAATAACCTGTCGATATACTTATCTTTGGGTTCTAAATAGGATTGATTATTAGCGCTAAACCTACAAGCTAACGCATCTAGATCTGTTGCTCGGATAACCTTATCCCTTTTCTCCTGCGGTGATAGCATTGCCTAAGACACTAAAGAACAAGCTACGTCACATTAACGATACCAAATTTGCTGGTCGCGACACAATTTGTTCGGAGAAAAGTTGACGCGAAATTACAATTTTTTAAAGTATATATATAATCAGATAATGCATTAAATCTTTTTAACTATTACCCACCAATTATCCTTCTGATATCCATGATCAACAACCGTACACTCCTTAATCTTCAAAAAATCTTCAACTAATTCGCCTTTTTTGTATAGGTGGTAATAACGATATTTGGTAACTGGTTCTTCAGGCAACTCAGGCTCGACTTGAGAAACCTCCTCATTTTCCTTCTCCTCCTGTTCTTCATTGGATTGACCTTGAGCACCAAAGTCTCCTCTTTTCGTTCTTTTCGGCTTTTGTTTCCTTTCTCGCTTCTTTTGCAATACCCATGGAATTAATATATCTTGTTCATCTCCCTCCTTGTATCCACGGACCGAATTCTCTTGCTCTAATGCCCAACAATAAACGAGAGCCTCACCACCAGTCTTAACTTTTGAAAGTATGTGCCTCATGGCATCTATTCTTCTCTCTCTAGTAGCAAAATGGTGTATCACGGCAATAGAGATGGCGAAGTCAACCGAATCGTTGCGATGAGGTAAATGCAAACCATCTGCAACTCCTAAATTGAACTTTCCAGAGGAGTTGTCATAAGCACACTTTACTAAGCCGTCAGATCTATCAGTTCCAATCATAAATAGTTTATCGTTGACGGAGAGGTACTTCCCATTGCCACAACCAACATCCAACCCCACTGAATGATCTGGTCTACTCATGAGAAACTGTTCCACAACTGGCCATGGTTTGAAACGAGTCTGCGAAAAATGTGACGCTATCTCATTGTAAACTGTATGAACATAATCGTCCTCTTGTAACTTAGGATCTATCCCTTTTTCGATAGGTATAGAACTTTTTGGCATCCTTATCTGGAGTAAGTAACCATAAAAAGAGTCTCGAGCTCTTCTCATTGAACCGAGGATACTGCATACAGACCACACTACTTGCATACCAATTTGAATAGATGAATCAACAAGCAGGATGGATTTACACGATGAAAATACGGATCATCTATCTGATATTATTCTTAACCATTGGATTGCTTGTAAGGAAATTCAAAATTATAGGGAGTGATGAGTTTGAGGATTTGAGTCACACAATTTTCAGTGCATCGCTAAATGTGATACCGATTCATTTGAGATTTGGAGACTCGGGATTTAGATTTCCTGATCTAGTACAGGCCAGTCAAAAGCAATTGAATCATGAAATCGAGCAATTATTCCCAGTTCCTGTGAAAATCAACCTTATTGATGAGCTATCTCGAAACTCTGGCGAGCTGAACAAAAGTATCAGTGAAAGTCAATACATAGTTGAGCTTATACTCGGAGAAGAAAACGCAATACTCCTTCATGAAAAAGAGCTAAAGCTGACTCTTTTTTACAATCTAGATTCGGTACACTCAAATGATTTACCATACCTCATAACACAAACAATCATCAATCATTTGTTGGTAGCAGAATTGTTCACAGCACAAAATGGCGTATTTGAATCTGAGAAGGTAGTCCTTAATGTCATTTGCGACCAGAGACTTAGGAGTATTACAAACTTTAAGCATCGACTCGAGGAAGCTATCGAGCCGTATGTTAGCAAGTTGAAAACTCTTTACGAATTAGAAATCGAAATTTCGTTTGATGAAATCACTGAAAAACCGGCTTCTCTCCATGGTAATTCCATCGAGATCATTCTTCCATACACTCGGACTAACGACAGTGATATAACAAGCGAGTGTAAGTCGATTAATGAGTTGCTTCGATTAAATCAACTAAATGAAGCCAGAGAGAAATTTATAGATCTCTTCGGAGCAACGATTGAAGGTAAATTAGGAATCTCGCCCAATCCCAGCAATAATATAGATATAAGATTAGCTCCAGTCACAAGATTCAAAACATTGAAGGCTATACGCAAAATTGTCCACTACTTAAGCGCTAATCCACGCAAAAGTGAAACATCTCAATCAATTCAAAAAGATATATCACTCTTAGTAGAAGATATAATGAGGTCCCCGAGTGGAAACTGGACGAGATTTTTAGCAAGCGCCGAGAAGATATCGAGTTATATAGTTAAATAAACTGTAGGCGGACTATCGAAGGTTATATAGGGAATTAATACTTTCAACGGAATGATCAACATTATGGTTCTACTGAGCTGTCGTCTCTTTTGCCGCAAGGAGATGTCACAGCATCATGACAGGAAGAGAGTGCTCTCGCTGGTCAACTTTGATCACCGCTCTTGTCGATTATGAGATTGTGAACTATATTGCCCTTAAGAAGTGATTTGGACGCTCGTTCGAACTTCATTTTTTAACGTCTCACGATACATATATTGAAATTCCAAAATTTGTTAACCTTATCTCCAACGGGAAGGTATATCCGGGTTGGTTGATAGTAAAAGATTCGATAATTTCTCGGTAGTATACCAGAAAGTTAAGTCTTCTGTCTTTATTATCATATACATTTGTCTAGGTCAGATGAAATTGTATAGTGTAACTATTTGTTCCGTGGTTAGAGACGCCTGAGATACTTTAGGTTCACTCAGATTGAAGTAGGAAAGTCATTATGCTCCTATTGACTTAATGCGCTGGATGATCAAGGGAATAATCAGCTTCTATTTGTAATGAGCTTGATTATACGGTTCGTGATAATAACACGAGGTACTATGTTTGTGACTATGTTTCTCGTCTCTACATATGTTCGCCTCTTAAATAAAACCTTCCACAATGGCTTTCCATTGCCTGTTCCGAATATTTGGAAAACACCTTGTCTGTATGAGACATAAGGCGACCTTCTTTCTTTAAGTTCTTAGTCTTAGAACTCAAAAGATTAACTCATTAACTTCCTACGTTTCCACCGTTCGACCAGAATCTGTGCAAGTTCATAACGCGACATTTTTGTTTGCAGGAAATCTTCAAAAATAGTAAACTATATCCTTTTCGAGAAGAGATATAAGATGTCGGACGATACTTCGAGTGACGAATATAATAGTGATGTAAGTTTGGACGAAGAG
This sequence comes from Suhomyces sp. yHMH580, assembly GCA_030580235.1. Classification (NCBI taxonomy): domain Eukaryota; kingdom Fungi; phylum Ascomycota; class Pichiomycetes; order Serinales; family Debaryomycetaceae; genus Suhomyces; species Suhomyces sp. yHMH580. The sequence goes on along the minus strand of JAKTSN010000008.1, from coordinate 147,871 downwards.
GATGAAGAGCTTATATGGAGAGTATTTTACAGCGAGTTAGATAGAAAACTGCGCATGGGTGAATCGGAAGATAACCAAGCTAGTTTTAATGAAGAAATTGACTTTGATGATGAAGATAAAGATGACAACGATGAATTCGAGGGCATAAGCGATATATCTGACATAGACGATCCAGAATTAGTTGAGAGCTATCGTGAATTAAAAGCTGCAAAAGTAGATCGGGATCTAAGCGAAGAGGACAAGAAACGACTATTGATATCTCATTTCACTGACGACCAAATGGAAAGATTCGAAGCATACCGAAGAATGACCGTAAACAAGCCAGGTGTCAAGAAAATATGTAACAGTGTTCTTGGACAATCAATCCCCCAAAATATTGCAATTGTGTTAGCTGGTATATCGAAGCTGTTTTTGGGGGAAATAATCACAAGAGCATTTGAGGTTCAGGAACGGGAGTTTCAAGCCAAATTGATTCTGGATATCGATGAAAAGAAAAGCCAGAAAAAGAAAGCTTTAAAAAGCTTGGAGCAAGGAAAAGAGGTTGAGGTAGATGATAAACGGTTACATTACATGGGAGATCAGCCGAGACCATTACAGATCAATCACATTCGTGAGGCTTACAGACTCTATAGGCTAGAAAGCAGTGGAGCCTTTGATTCCCAATGGAGAAGAGAGGGAGACTCTGATGGAAAGTTATTCCGGTAATATAATGAAACTTGCTACAGTGTGTAGCTTCAAAATGTCAATCTATTCTATTATATGCATCACATTTATTTGAAAAAATCATTGGAGCGAGAACAAGAGCGATAAAATATTCAAGAAAGTAACATACAGGTGGGTATTAATACACCCATACTACAAAGAAAGAAAAAATCTCTAGCTCGAATGTGTGGAGGGGAACAAATATGATCGGACTATCACCTATTTAAAATTGCTTCGAACAGCACTTGTCGTACATACCTTCAATTGACTCCATCATTGGTAGTTGGGTGTTAGCTGAAGAAATCAGAGTGGTATGTTGATAAATGGGCTAAATTGCATAATGTGCTTGAAATATTGAAAGTACATCTTACAGTAATTGGAAAATCAACACAATTGTTTCATCGAACCAACTGACCATATAAGCGCAGATTTCGAGGTCAATCAGTCTAACTTTATTGCTCATTATGAAAAGCTTTCGCGAGTGGAACTCAGATTGTATAAAACAGAGAAGAGCAGCATGATATAGTGACCCTTCGACGCACACTTGATTTAAAGCGATGATCAATTCATAGTCAGAACTAAAAGGTCATCTCATGGTAAAATATTTGTTGAGAGAAAAACTACTATTCTTTTGAATGGTTAGTTCGAAAGTCTTTTTGTCACAGTTACAAAGCAGTTTTGAAAGATATCATCTAGACTACATTCCAGGAATCAACGAGCAAGAAATTTAAATTATTTGTTAAATATCACCCACGAGAAAATGACTGATTATTCTCAAGTGCCATCCGATACTTCGAGAAATTAAAAGTAAGTCGTGAAGAAAACCTAGGCTTACCAACCTATCCGCGAATTCGCGATATGTTCTTATCAAGTAAGGGCAACATAAATTGAAAATTTAACAATACAAATAAAAATCCTGGTATAAACTTCTAAATACAAAATCACGATCAAAGAAATACTAAATTGATAATATCCCACAAAATGGGGTATGCCTAAATACTGTAAAGGCGGGTATCATAAAATATTCTCTAGGAATTTTTGTACACAATATAAATGGATAAATCCAAGTAGTCTGGAAATCTTCACACGCTATAAAAGTGTCTTTCTGTATCTAAAAAGACCTTGGAGTCAAAAAATTTGGACATACTAGAACAATAAATGGGTTCATTGGTATGTTGAAGCACTCACTACCAACTCACAACTTCCTCTGTCATATTTTTCGAAAGGAAGTGGCAGCCGCACACTACTATTTATCAAACAACACCATATCAACAGCACACGTCTAAGTAAAAGCCGCATTTACATTCAACGGAAACCACTGAAATTATAAACTCTAAATCTGATCCAGCGAACTTTTAAAAAATTAGCGGATGCACTATCTCGCAATGGCCAAACACTGCAACACCGGTATCCATTGGAACCGTCTTATACTCAACCATTTTACCAAGCAGTCTCATCTCGCATTTCAAACGATAACGGATCCTGTATGATAGACCCCATTAGATAAAGCATGCATATGATAAACAATGCGATTTTTGGATTCAACTACTAATTATAATCACAATAAAATTTCGGGCGACTAATTTCCTCGTGTTATCGCAGGAAACAATCTAAGTATGCTTGAAATCTCATACGCGCATACCTCCCTTATTGCCAAAAAAAGGACTGTAGAGCTTTCCACAATCCTAGTCATATCGCTACACTCCCCACAACAATGGGTACTTAGCACTTGTAGATTCGTAGCGCGTTTATTGAGGATCACCACATTTGACTTTCGCAGTCTCCAACGAATATCGCTACTAGATAAATAAATTTATTAAGAACCTATTAATACAGACAAATGGCGTTTATGTCTTATGACGCGCATCTTTACACATCGACATCTTTATCAATGTCAGAGTTGCCACAGTACAAGTAGGCCGTAGACTATAGTTCCAATTCACACCTATATTGTAATTCATGTAAATTGCCCCGAGCAATAAGTGGCTTTAAGTTGATGGGTACTATGGAACTGAGTTAAATCACGACGCCTCGAACGCTTGGAAGCTTGGATTGTAGGATTGGCATGGCATTATTAGCAGGGGTTCACACCCCATTGAGACACTTGCCTACCATTCTGTTACAACTCGAACAAACCGGATACAAGGCAAAACACAGAAACTTCTCTTATTTTTCAATGAGATTGATGAGATTGAGTGTTGCTCATGTCAAGCGCACAAATTAAATGCGAAATATCTTACCACAATCCAAGTTTAGTTATCATGATTCCATACATGATGGGAGGCATGTCAAACTTATCACTAAACTTCAAATTTTATAATCTAGAGTTACTCTTAAATGTTATTCTTGAGCAAGTAATCACCAAGTACGATTCGAATTAAACATTGATCGAGGAAATTCGAGCTGCTTGGAATGTCCGGGTTTGCAAAAGAGCTTGGTAGTCCTAGTTGTAGGGTAAGTTTGGCAAGTGTTTGAGGTTCATACTCGATTGCAGATGATTTGACATAAATCAATTCTGGTTAATGATACTTTAGTTTCTTGGATGTTTCGGGGATAGAATGTGTGTGGTTTCGCGGAGGTCTTGTGATTTTTGAGTTCACCATTTGGTCGTATAATGGTTTCATTGGTTGATGGTGCAAACCTAAGTATTGGTTACTCTCATTTCTTTAATACAGAGATTATGCTTTCTTGCGAGATATCGATACAACAACCGGTTCGTAGCTCGAATGTAGACGTACTACACTATATTGTGATGGAGAGATGTACGCTAATCTACTAAGCTCTCTAATTCTGCTATTTACCTATGGCCGGATATCAAGAGTCAATTATTATATCGAGGAAGTACATAATAAAACTAGTGTCGGGAATTGGGTCAAAACTTTATTGTGTAGTTTTGCAGACGTCCAGAGTCGATTGAACACAATCATAATTCAATCTATTGGAATATACGGTAACTTCTTTTTATGGTAAATTATTGCTGTTTTAAAATTCTGACGTGGAATTCTTCAATTCGGTGTGAGACTGAGGTAAATGTAGTGTTTGTTCAACTTCAGAATTCTTCCATCAAATGGCTCGCGGAGTTTGCTTTCAGGTTGGCCTCGATGTGAATTGCTTCAAGCTCAGTTTTACTCATCCACGTATTTAGATGTGGAGCTTAGCATCCCTTGAAATGTTGTGTGTCTTTGACAATCTAATAATCTTGGAATTGATCGAGCGGGTATACTTTTAGCTCTTTCTTTTAGCTTGTGCTAGGACGGAAAAGTAAGCCTGACGCCAGTTATCTCCTCGACGAGATCTTTTGATTGATGCATAGAACGTTAATCTATCGATACTCCTGTATTGCTCGTTGTAGCGATGAGCGGTTTAGGATTTTGCGGCAGCAGGTGTTCCAATAGACATTTTGGTTTGGTGTGAGCAGGTGATGGGTTGGCATATTTAGTGTGATTTATTCAATTGCATTTTCTAGAGATACTACGAAATCTTAAGGTCGTGAAGGCTGGAATTGGCTCAGAGAATGGTCCTAATTTTCTGATAAAAGGTTGAGAGGAAAATTTATTGACCCTCTTGCCATGGTAGATGTTGATTCACTATCGTTGAATTATGGCCGCAATTACTAGCGTCTTATATAATCAAGCAGCTTCGTTCATATTTGCAGTCATATATTTTTCTATTTAATTATTTGTTTGTTTTATCGAAGTTTTTTGTTTATTTTGGTATAGCAGTGTCGATTCAGAGTTGGTGATAGTAAAGATAGATTGTAGTCAGCACGGTATGGATACGTGAAGGATAGAGGATTGAGGAGTATATGTTGTTGTGTTTTTTATTGCAGCGATTTCATTGATGTCAAGTATTGTGCGACACTTGACTTCTAAGATACGAGAAACAAGTAGTATATTTACGACGATAAAATTTACGTTTATTGCGTTGTGAGCTGTGCTCACAGACTCTCGATGTGCTATATGCAGGAATGCATCGACCCAAAACGCTAGGAAATGAGCATCGGGGAAGTACGTCTCTTTAACGACATGAGCGGCATGTATAATGAAGTGGTACCTGCTAGTATCAACCGAAGTACGAAGAAGAATGGTAAGCAGAAGAGCAAGAAGAATTTGAAACAGGAAGGTGGAGCTCAACTCGTAGTCTCTGGAGATGATAAATTGCCCGATCGTACTTCTCCAGCAGACTGGCCGTCTAAATTGAATCAGTTCGTTACAGAGTGTTTCAAAAGGTCTAATCTTAGACTAAATGAATCTCAAAAACCATTATTTAACCATCAACTACACTCAATAATTAGTAAAGCCCTGGCAATGAACGTTTTATTCGAAAATGATTGGACCAAACAGAAGCTTCCAATCCTCGATGGAGTCAAAGAGTTACAATTGGAATGTGAACAAAGGCGAGCATTGCAATTGGCTGGACTTGGAGTTGGGCAACAGGAGAGTCTTCCACAAACGAATCCGATTCGGGAATCGGTCACAGTACACCCCAGCGAGTCCACTCTTTTAGATTATAACAAGCTCAAAAGAAAACCAAATTTCGAATCCAAGGCGAGGAAGATGCAACGACTGCAGCGATTCGAGGCAGTTCTACCCCAGATCCCAAGTACATCTAAGTTGGAATTAAGTGCGATAAGTAAGGGTTACTCAACAGCTTTTGTGGGAACAAGCCAAGTGTTAGAAAGGAGTTATCTTAGGCTAACCTCTGAACCAGTTCCAGGAATGGTAAGACCTCAGGAAGTATTAATAAGAAGTATTGATCTAGTTCTAAGGAAGTATAGTGAAAGCAAAAGTTACTCTTACTTTATAAGTCAACTTAAATCAATTAGGCAAGACTTAACAGTTCAGCACATCAAAAATGATTTCAGTATCTATGTCTATGAGACAAATGCGAAGATCTCTTTGCAGAATCGTGATTTAGGTGAATTCAATCAGTGCCAGTCGCAGTTGAAATATCTTTATTACCTTTCCAGAAAAAGCGCGGAAGGAAAACTTGATGACAAGTTTTATCGTTGTGAACTTGAATTTTTAGTGCTCAGAACAATTTACATGATAATAACTAACAATCATAGCGAAGTATATAAAATCAAACTTCAAATTCGCAACTATGATGCGTTCAAAAAAACAAGGAAAGAACAAATCTGGTTTGGCTTCTTGTATGATTTATTCGTTCTCAACCAAGCCCTTCTACTAGGCAACTATCATATATTTTTCCAATTATTGCACAAGTTCAAAGCCATCAAAGAGATAAGTTTGGGATATTGGATGATTTTGAATCACATCCTTGAGAAGACACAAGTGAAGGCTTTGAGTTCAATAAGCAAAGGATATAGAACGATCAGTAGCGAGGTTATTATGCAAAGACTTGACTTTAAGGATGACTCTGAATTTTCGGAATTTTTGGGTAAATACAAATTGGGGCAGTACCAGGGAGGTGTATTTGATTGTTTAGGCACCAGGACAGTCTTAAGTGCGATACTAAATGGCGGTGATTTCAAGAAGGTTGATATAAAGGGCCAGTTATAGTGGAACCCCTTTCGGAAGAGTACTCGCTTTAACACACGCTTAAACATCGGAGGAATTTTTCACGAACAGCATCCTAGTAAGCACCGTGTAAAGGCTCAAAAAGAGTCTAGTGTATTTCGGCTCAATATTTTAAAATCCATACTTGTACAATTCTACTTTCTCTTAGCTTTCAATCTAACAAAATTTGGAAACATTGAATCAAGGTCTTAGGTCATGCATTGAAATATTTTGTTTACACCAATGTAATTTATCATAAGCTTCGTCATCGAAATATCTTTTTAGTCTAAAGATGGCCCAATTGCCATAAGTGCAAAGTTGTGCTTGTTGGCCTCGTCCGCATTATCAATATAAAATTGAATCTTCTCTGCAACCTTAGCATCACTCAATAAATGACAGTCGTCGTCAGATTGTCCTAGATCAACCGGGCCTTTTCTTCTTCCGTCTAATTCATAAATATGGTTGTTCCTGCCTTTTATATATGTGATGAAGTGAAATTCTATTGACGAGTTTGCACTAGGAGCTTGGGTTTGACCTTGCAGTCCATAATTTTCATCTAATTTAATAGAAGCTTCAAGTTCTTCAACTAGTTTGGATATTTCGTCAACACTTGAATTTGGCCCACTGCTATTAATATGGGCTAATAAAGATTCTAACTTCAGGTTCTTGATCAAAGTTTCTTTTGGTAAATTACTCAAAACATGTAAAAGTGCATATAATCCACATCCATTCCGAATTGTTTGCTTATACCAGTGCACAACATCTAGAAACTCATTGTTGTAGCTTTCATCATTTTGCTGGTCTTTCTCAACTCGATATTTTTCATAATTAGGACTCAAAGGAAATAAAAGGATTACTCCATAGACAGGACTAGGCAAAAAAGCCAAAAGGTCAGGATCTGTTAACGAATAGACATCATGAAACTCCAAAACTGAAGAAAGTCCCAATTTGTGGGCGAGCTCTGTAAATATCACGGGATTTGACTCTAGAGGAATAACGGATTTGCTATCAGACATGGTGGTGTGTTGCAACTCCAATTCTGAGGTTAGTTCGCCTCGATTTAAGAACTCGTTTTGAGTCGCGTGATATCATGGTGTGATAAAAGTCACATGAGTGTTGAAGAAAGGCTTCGGAGGCCGGATATCCAGTTAGCTTTTTAAGTGCATACGATTTCACTATTAAAGTTAACGCTAGCGTTCCTACGTGACCAGAAGCTATTGCAATTTGAAGAATCTATCTTTACCATTTGTTATGAAGCAAGCGTCAATCTTTTGAGTAGCGTTGATTGACTGTAGCAGCAACCCTTTTGAAAGCAAATTGACTTAATTCGATCTACTTCACTTTATATATGAATCGCAACACAACTCACTGAGACCGATAGGATAAGTTACTGTCAAAGTCATTATCTCAAATTCTAGCGTTAGATAACTGGAAACGGATGTACATAATATGTCATGCGAATTGAGTACTGCATGTTATTTTAATTTCAGCCAATTAAAGACTTGGAATCTTTGCTTACTCACTTGTAAACACTACACAAACGCCTCTTGCAACCACACTGAAATTTGCATTCAGGTATTGAGAAAAGCTGATAAATTTTGACAACGTAGTTACGGACGGCGCAAGCATTGGTCGATGAAGAAGCAATCATTATTGCTTACTGCTCTTCCGGCTCTATTGTTGTATAATCTTGGCTCAACACTATTTTTATTATGCACTATCAATAAGTTAACTCCCAGTGATCAGCCTACTACGATAGTGTATCAGAAATCGATCATTTTAGCAATATTGTTGCCAGCAATAACCCATTTGATACAGGTCTGTCATGATGTTTTGACCATAGGAAATTCGGGTAGTGTGCCTGATTTTAAGAAGCCAGAGGGTTCCAACTTTGATCTGTTTTACTTCCCCATATTGAAAGAGTCTTTGAAAATATTAGTTCTTCATCTTCTTGCCACGATTCACTCGTTGAACTTCAAGCAAATTGCGATATTTCTGGTGATATCTAATAGTATTCAATCAATTCACTATTTAAAGCTATTTTCTTGCACATCTTACAAGCGAGCTCATGAAAAGTTTTTAAGCCTATATGAACTTTGGAGTAATCAGGACTCCTATAGAAGCAAATTTTTAGCCTATAACAGGGATGAGATAGAAAGACTATTCAAAGGAATAATGGAAAGTGAAGATCAGTTCACAAGAGACTCATTTTCCTCATCTAATTCTGATGACACCCTTATCAACACTCAAAAAGTAAAATTTACTAACTTACCGCCCACATTTAACTTAAACACTGTCGAAAGTGATGGTTCTTTTAACGCTCCTGGAAGCCCTGCAAAGTCTTTACCGATTACAAGAAAAGGAAGTGATGCCAGCCCAATCAATAATGAGAAAAGACTTGGTAAATACAAATCATGCAATGATTTTGTGGAAAAGCTATATTCAGTGTCACCCAAAAATACGTACCATTTGAATACAGCTTCAGCTATCGCCTCATTTGATCTGTGTTCCATCGATCAAGAAATTCAAAACGATGATTCGCTCGAACAAGATCCTTTAGCAAAAGTTGCTTTTACCACTGAAAACATAGATGAATGCAGAGAGGACCTCATTCTCAATGAAGAATTAGATCCAAAGCATTATTTTCCTAAAGAATCTTCTTTTGATCGAGTCTCGCTGTACACATACAATTCAAACGGCAGCGCTTCCATAAATCAAAGATGTGTAACCCCAAACAAGTTGGCTGATTTTATCAACTGGTTCTCTTGGCTCTTACCTCCATTTTTACCTATCCAAATTGGTAAATCTACGAGTCACAAACTGAGAAACAAGGAATCATTTCCTTTATTGAAAGAAAAACTCTCCACTTACAACATGAATCGTGCATTTTCGATTCTGAGTCCACTGTATGGATCTTTGGAGGAAGGAGAGTGTGAAACTCGGTGCCATGGAGGAAGGAGTGGGAGTTACGCAAGCTTCAAGTACTTTATTGCTTATTATTATGATCAGCCGTTAAGCTCTAGCAACTCCTCGATAACAATTGATCCATATTTTGTCAGATTTGACTTAGTGAGATCTGAACTATCCTCCATTGTGTTGATATGCGATGCAATCAACAGTTTGGTATGGAACAGTTTAACATTCGTAACCTTTGCGAACATGGTCGTTAACTGTCACAACTACGAGTATTTGAATCCTAAATACTCCATCTTACTTGCATTGACCACACTTGTTATGGCATTATTTAAGTTGAACTACTTGAACAGCTCGGCAACAAGTATTGATTATAAGATGATAATTTTATCTGATTATCTCATAAATATGCTCATAATAATCTTGACTACCGTGCTAATTGGTGTATCACAAAAATCGAAAGCGGTGCCCTAATTGGTTGACCATGAAAACCAGTGTCCCACATTTGCATTTCAATTCTAATTCTTCTATTAATTCTAACATATTTAATAAATAATAATCCAGTATATCTATTCTAGCTTCATGTGAGTACTCAAGTAATTTTCATCAATGTAGGAGAAACCATTTACATGTAAAATGTCCAGACCTGGTTTGTTTAGCTGTGGAGTGAACGCCATTTCAGTGAACTCCTTATCAAAATTTTCTGCTAATATCGAATCAGTAATAACGGGAAGAATCGGGGGTATTGTGTCAGAGGTTTCGATATCCTCTAACTCCGTCCAATTGATATGTCTGAAAAACCGGTGCTTTTTAAGCTTGTCGAAGTCACCATCAATGTCAAACCTCTTCTCGGGATTAGCCTGAAGTAGTTTTCTAAGAAAATCCTTAGCGTCTGCACTTAAGTAAAATGGAAACTTCAAGGTCTTTTTGCTGGTAAGAATTTTATCAATAATTTTCTTGTTATTGTTGCCAGTAAATGGAGGAGAACCGGTCAATAGATCAAATGCGACGCACCCCAAAGACCACCAGTCTACGGAATAATCATACGGTTCGCCCTTTATAACTTCCGGTGCCATATACTGAGCTGTTCCCGTCATAGAATGATTCTTGTCATCATCGGAGACTTTCGACAATCCGAAGTCAGTGAGTACTAGATTTCCGGCTGAGTTAAGCATACAGTTCTCGGGCTTGAGGTCACGGTATATTACCTTCAAGTTGCAGTGAAGGTATCTCAATGCTAAAATCATTTGGGCAATGTAGTAACTAGCGTTCTTTTCACTCATGAATCTTTCCTGTGCTAAATGATGAAACAACTCTCCGCCATCCAAGTACTCTAATATGAGGTATACTTTGTCATGGTCCTGGAATGCATAGTGAAGTTTGACAATGTTAGGATGATTGACCATTTCCAATATGTTCTTTTCATTCAATGTCCTTTGGTAATTCAATTGGTGAACCTCGTAGGTGTTCTCATTAATAATTAAAGATGCTTTCTTGAGCTGCTTCTGTCCAAACAACTTTCCAGTCGATTTTTCACGTACAAGCAATACTTTACCGTATGAACCTTGTCCTAAAACTTTTATAGGCTCAAAGTCGGAGAGTTTAGGCTTGTACTTCGCAGCTGAATTATCAACTATCAAGGAAGATGACACATATGATTCATGGATATCTATTTCGTATGATGAAGCTATTGCAGAATTTCTACGTCCGGCTCGTTTCATGGGAATTGGTACGGGAAGTTCTGCAACTGTATTTTGGGATTCTTCGGGAGAGTTGAAATCTTCGTGATTTTCAAGTAATTTGTAGTTTAGTTCTCGCGGCTCTTCAACATTAATGTTTATGGACCTAAATGCTTGTCCCATAGAATCAAGTTCCTCCTGTAATACCTCGTCCTCATCGTCCATATTGAAGATGTCTGTCATGATGAAATAGGAGTCTGTTTTTCTTCTTTTCGTTTCTAATTCTCAGGGTATCACTTGAGTTACTGATGGTATTGCCGAGGGAGACCCACTAATTCATTGTATTATATTCTATCTACGAATTCTACAAACTCCTTATAAAGATCTAAGCATCATATAATTATTAGGTCCATGTGGATCACGTGATAAAGTTTATTCCAATATCGCGACTTAAAACTGTGGGACAAAATGGTGTTTATGCGACATAAGCATTTGCTATAGTCCTCCGTTCAAGATTGGTAAAAAAGCAAGTCTAAAAAAAATCAAAAGATTTGTCAGATATGAACTCAGCGAGGAGAAGTTACTAGCTAAAATCCTCATTTGCTTGTGCTCTACTAATAAGTTTAATAATTGGGACATCGCCTAGAATAAAACTCATGCGGCATGTAGTCCTGACATTCGATCGAGATAGGTTTCGGTGATTCATTAGTGTACATTACCTGCCAGTTGGCACATCACTCAGGTTGGCTACACCTTAGTTCACTTTTGATTCTCAAAATAAATCTCGCATGTTTAAATCAAATCCTGGTGGGTTGAGGTGCCTCGTCGGATAATTTTGTAATCTCGCGAATCAGAAATACGTCATCGAAGCTTATTTTTGTTTTAGTGTGCCAAAAGAACCGATTTTTTGAATCGATAAAAAGCTGAGTCAGGTTAAATAATCAAGGTATTTACTAACATGTTGGCTTTGCTAGCCCATACCAAGAGATTAAGCCTGCGCTCAAAGATTATTTTGCTTCGTTGCGGTTTCTTCCGAGATACCTTCGAAAACCATTGGAATTCCGAATTACTTCCATGTATGATTACTGTGGTGGCTGCTTTGGTTGTTATTAAGCTTGTTTGAAACTATGCTTGAGAGTATCAAACATTAGTAGGCGATACCGACAATTCGTAACTAATTTTATTGGGTCTCGGGAGGTACGGATGAAATTTACAGTACCACAGCTATCATTCGAATGATATCAGCGCCTCGAGGACGGATGGCTGCAAACCTAATAATGATTACAAAGGGATACCTTCATCATGTGTATGAAAATCCGCATCCGTCAATCTTACATAATTGCGCATGTCCGATTTTATGCTATTTCTGCCACTCGTGTTATAGTCTTTTGATTAGCGTGTGATTCGTAATTGAATTGAGAACCCTGGTCACCTTGTTTGACTACTATTGGATACATGTGTGGCTTCGTAATCCACCCGGATATACGGCGCCTGGGATAAGATAACATGCGGCTCTTAATTGGTGAAGCGACCTGGTTCATATTTAGTGTTGCACTAATAAAAGAAACTACTTTCAGTGCGGTATACTTCACTCAAAAGAGAAGCGATCGTAGAAAACGTAATATTCAATTAAATGATATGCCAGTTTACGCGTGGCTCAAGCGTGGCTCCAACCTATCGCAAAGGCTCGTACTCCTGGGAAGCTCACTCCTCTTCTGATCGCATGAGCTGAACTGGTTATAAATACTTACTCAATCTACTAATTTCGGTTCTTTGAAATATTTATAGTCATATCACTTGTAACTCGGTGGTATTCACTATGCTGATTCATCCAGTGACAAGTCCCCTTGAAGCTGCGCATATACAAAGCAATACGAAAAATACGAATTACTTGGATATAGAAAATCACGAGGTGAATATACATGCAGTCGCTTCCAATCCGCTAGGGATCGCAGAAGTGGGTCAGGCACTTAGCTCCGATCAGAAGTTTCTTATATTGAGACGCCTTGGATTTGACGGTTTAGAAAGTTTGGACGATTTGCCATTCACTGCTTCCTTTTTAATTGAAAAAACGGAGAGTTTATCGGTCAAAGCGTCCATCGAAATTATTAAAGATGCTATTGAAGAGCATGAAGACGATTCTAACATTACAACAGTGGACTATGATTTCTATGAAAGACTAATTCGGGTGACACCAGATCTGTATGATACGTCACTCAAGTACAACCTTGCTCAGAGTTATAGCTCTCTACCAGAAAAAAAAAATGATACCGAAGTAGAGGTTGATGAGCTCAGCGACTCTGTTTCTTCCGAAGACTTGAGTAACTCCCCTTACGACATTGTCGACTGGCCCTTGCAAATTAGATTGGAAGCTGCAATTATTGCATACCACTCTCCCTACCAAGAGGTAAGGGCTGTTACTGATCCATATGATGACCCTACGATTCCAGTTGAAACAATTCGTGTATACGTGTTGGGTGTAATTTGGACCTGTATTTCGGCTTTCGTTAACGCTTTCTTCAATGACAGGCTTCCATCAATCACCTTTCTTGGTGGTGTTGTACAAATGTTTTTATACCCTTGTGGAAAACTCTGGGAATATGCTGTTCCAAACTTCAAATTCAAAGTCGGAGGGGTTCCGTTTGAATTGAATCCCGGTCCCTGGACTTACAAAGAACAGATTCTTGCTGGCTTAATGTTCACACTTGGAGGGCAGGCAAGTTATGTCCTTTCTAACATAACAGCCCAAAAACTTTCAATCTATTACAACAATCAATGGGTTGATATTGGATATCAAATTCTCTTACTCTTATCCACAAACTTTCTAGGAATAGGTTTCGCAGGGATTTTAAGGAAGTTTGTAATTTATCCCGCCAATGCAGTTTGGCCTAGTGTTTTGCCAACTCTTGCAATGAATAAAGCATTGACAGAGCCTGAGAAAAAAGAAAACATTAATGGTTGGACCATTTCGAGGTATAGATTTTTTTTTTATGTCACACTTGGTTCATTCCTTTATTTTTGGTTGCCTGATTACTTATTTCAAGCACTTTCGGTCTTCAATTGGTTAACATGGATTGAACCTCAAAATTTCAATCTCGCAGCTATAACTGGATCGTCCGCTGGCTTAGGTTTCAACCCAATTCCTTCATTTGACTGGAATATCATTGGAACTAATGCCTTGGTTTTACCTTTCTACACGACCGCCAATCTGTACGTAGGGTCAATCATTGGATTTATTGCCATCGTTGGAGTGTATTATTCCAACTATAAGTGGACAGCTTACCTTCCAGTTAACACTAATACGTTGTTCAGTAACACAGGAGAGCCATATGATGTCACGCAAGTTCTTAACTCCAAAAGTCAGTTCGTGAAGGAGAAGTACGAGCAATATGGTCCTCCCTTTTACACAGCTGCTAATTTAGTTCAGTATGGAGCTTTCTTCGCACTTTACCCATTTGCCATCATCTACGAGGTTACAATGACGTACAAAGCATTGTGGAAGTCCATCAAACACTTCTTTACTTCATTGAGATATCTTCACAAGTCCACCTTCGATGGTTTTACAGATCCACATTCCGTCATGATGAGGAAGTATAAGGAAGTCCCTGATTATATGTTTATCGCTATTGTGGTAATTGGCACAGTACTTGCCATTTTATGCGTCAAATTGTATCCTGCCGAGACTCCTGTTTGGGCAATCTTTTTCAGTATTGGTATCAATTTCGTATTTTTGATTCCCTTGACCACACTTTATGCTACCACCGGATTCCTGTTTGGTCTTAATGTGTTAGTCGAGCTTATCATTGGTTATGCAATTCCCGGAAACGGGCTCGCTCTTAATTTTATTAAGGCATTAGGTTACAACATCGACGGTCAAGCCCAGTTGTATATCGCAGATCAAAAGATGGGCCATTACGCCAAGTTACCTCCGCGTGCTATGTTTAGAGTTCAATTGTTGGGATGTTTCGTCGGTACATTCATTAATTTAGCAGCGTTGGACTTTAAGCTTAACAATTTGAAAGACTACTGTCTACCTCATCAAAAGGATAAATTTACCTGTCCTGATACCAGTACCTTATTCACATCATCAGTTATTTGGGGAGTCATTGGTCCCAAAAAAGTGTTTGGAGGGTTATACCCTATATTGCAGTGGACATTCTTGATGGGCTTTGTTGGGGCAATTTTCTGTATTCTTTTCAAGTGGTATGCCCCAAAGAAATACACCAAGTACTTCCAACCTTCCGTTGTCATCGGTGGAATTATTATCTGGGCTCCGGGCAACTTATACTATCAAACCGGACCGCTTTATTTGTCGATTGCATTCATGTGGTACCTCAAAAACAAGTATACTGCATTTTGGAGCAAGTATAATTATGTTTTCAGTAGTGCCATGACTGCAGGAGTTGCATTCAGCAGTATTATAATCTTTTTCTCAGTTCAATATCATCCAAGGAACATAACATGGTGGGGAAACACCGTCCCTTTTGCAGGGATTGATGGTGGTTTAGGTCAACAGTCATTATTGAATGCCACAGTCGATGCACCTGACCTGTACTTCGGCCCAAGAGTTGGACATTACCCTTAACTTTCATAGCCTCGGCTAGCTCGCAGATTAATCCATTCCTCGTTAGATAGCTTTATTATTACTTATTTCAAAATAATCATAAATTATTGGTTTTTCTCAGCATTTTTATTTTTGAATTGATCATAATTTTCTCACGTTGTCGCAAAGTTTTTGCAAAAAAGACTGCAAAAAGTAGTGATAGTATGTAAGATCGAGCGATAATGAATAGTAATTGTGTTTTGAAACTTGTATATAAAGTTTATCTTCTATATAATATTATTTTACGGTATTAATGCAAGTCAAGAAGTGATGACAGCCAGCTGTCTTTATAATTTAGCAGCCAGTTTGATGAGTATAATTAAAGAAGCCCTGTTTGATCAGTGATCGAGTTGGACCTTAATGTAAAGCTTCTCTTTCGCTTTGATATAATCCAATAAGATTCCATTATTATTCAAATCGATTGAATAGTACTTCTGATGGGAAGATTTTTGAGATTCTCTTTCACTAATACTTTTTTTAAGCACGATGGGATTCAATGATTTGTCCTTAAAAAAAATCAAGAGTCGCACCCTGTTCAAGTTTAGGTCCTGCCTTTTACTCATTAGTTTGAACATTACTAAATTGATAAGCTCGTTGATGTTTTTCAATTCGCTTTTACGCATTCGAAGTGCAGTAAATTCCACATCACCTAATTGACTCTCATGCTCTTCGATGTAAATCTTCAATTTTAATATGGATTCAGCTCTTCGTAATTTACTGGGTCCGGTTGGCTCGATCGATGATGATTTTGAATCTCCAAAAGTTGTGATTCCGAGCCCTTCTTGAGAAAACGCAAAGGAGAAACTAGAGCCATAATAGCTATCCCTTCGTGAAGACGGGATGGAATCTCTTCTGGTTGTGGAAGACCTGGTGGAGCTTCTTTTGAGAGCTCCTCGTTGCGACCTCCAGTTTTCCAACTCACGCAGTGAAGATGTCATACTCGAATGTCTGGACTTTTCAGGAATTGTGGGAAATATCCGGTCAATTGAGGGCTTTCTTACTAGTGAGCGTCTTGAACCAGCAAGCTCGTCGCTACTTTCTGAGCTTTTTTGGCGATACTGGTTGTTTTTGGACGCATTTGAGACGGTCGATAGATTCACCGACGGATTGGTATATAGACTGATTGACAGCTTACTGGCAGAAAGAGTCAGTTTGATTGTCAGACCAGATTCTAGATTTATTGTCAGATTTCCCACCAGGCTTGGTTCCAATTCATTGGAATTGTCCCTCAAGTTGGACTGTACGTCAGAGAACAGATTGGTTTTATTAATGGATCTCGAACGAGTGGGAAAATTTTCACCGGAAATAAATTCATCAGTTTCAGAAATTCGTGGAGTAGATACGTTGTCTTGCTGAAAGTTGCTGCCGTACACGCTGTGTTTATAACCTGCCTTGGGGCTAGTGTGCTCACGGGTAATTATTGGAGGGTCTTGTAACAGACGCAGACTGTGCTTATTCCGTAACGACGGGGAAGATTGCAATACTGGACTGGATACTGGGGAAGTTGGAGAAGATTCAATTCTAGAAGATCTGCGTGATCTGGAACGGAACGAAAAGCTTCTCATCAAAGGCAGTTGTTCCGATTTTGGAGGTGAAGCTACGACTGTTTGAGTAGAGCCTATTGCTTTGACGTCTTTGGTCTTTGGAGATGTGGTCTTGGATGTCGATCGAGAAAATCTTGAAGATATACGTTTGAGGAACCCCGGCCTCAGAGGTGGAGAAACCACAAAATCATTCTTGACATTTGACGTAGGTGGTGAATCGAGCACAACAGTCTTTTGTTCAGGTAAAAATGATGACACTGGAGATAAGGTTGGACTATCAGTAAAGGAAAAGGTATCACTGCTAGGAGTCTTCACGGATTCATCCATAATCGCATAGTGTGGCTCCGATGTTAAAGGCGGTGTGACATAACAACTAGTCGGTCTAGTACTTGAAAGCTTCTTCACTTTCACATGCAGCATCCTTTGGTTAGAACTTTGAAAATAAAAGACGAAGTTCTACGATCTGAAAATTTTGCTGAGAGGTAATGTTGAGATTGACATGTCTAAGTGGCATCACCACTGACCTGGTAGCTATCCTACAACGGCAATTAAGCTGTCGATCCGCACAAAAGAAATTTGAAGGGCACGCATTGGGCCAGGCGAGCTCTAATTAAAACAATACGACCTGCCTAATGGGGACATGATTTATCAACAACAATCACGTGGTTAGTATATAGTGCCAAATTGCTATTGTTGCTCCCCACTCAAATGAAAATTTCTACAGTAACGACTAGGTGGAGTATAGAAGAATGTTGAAGTAGAATAGTAATTTAATGCAGACATATGCTTAGCGTCATGAACCCAGTTTTAAGGGTATCCCTGATATGTATATAGGATAAAGTTGAAAAGGGCTATGTAAGCAGTTGAATTTCCGTTATTCACACAGCCTGCCTCGCTTCCAGCGCGACGCATGAAAATTTCAAACCCGGGCTCTTTCAAGCTTCATATTAACTTTTGTACTAGCTTTGAGATGGTTCAATAACTCGTTGTCACTCATATCGGGTGCAGGGTTTCCGGCTCTATCTACCACCTGAAGCTTGTAATGATCGGTCAAGTTATAATCTTTGTAGATCTTGAACGACAACAACTTTTTGAGGTAGGCAATAGATATAAGGTTAGTGCGCTTGATGCGCAACGCCACAATATCATCCTCCTTGTTGTTGAGAGAAATCTTTATCTTGATGTAGTCGTGTGAGCTGCCCGAGGTACGGGCGTCGCCTTTTTTAGCCGTGGCTGTCGTTGGCGACACCTGCTTTTCAAACTCTACGTCTTCAAGTATAGGGGTAGTCGGTGTAGCCGGAGTGTTGACATTGTATTCGCCTTCAACACCGGGAAATGAAAGATGAGGTGCTACTGGGGTCGTAGGAGTGCTGTTGTGTTTGGAAAAGATCGAGTCCAGCTCGCTTTGTGAAGAGTTTGTGGAGTAGTGGTTCTGCTTGTTTACGGCCTTGGGGGTGACCACAGGACCTATGCTGTTGGCAGAAGCAGCTGATTCCACAGAGCTACGATTTACATCGGCTTTTTCATCTTCCTTATCCTCGATAGAACTAGCGTTGGTCTCTAGAGAGTGTTCTTTCGACGACTTGTCGTATGATGTGCTCACGTCTTCTTCTGTAGACTCGACGTCGTCGTAAACGTCAATGAGCGATGTGTAGCTTAGAAGTGTGTTGGAGCTGCTTGAATTGACCAATTTCTTGGGCTCACTCTTTTCACTCTGTTTAATGTATGATGAGTATTTGACATTCTGGTCATTGCGAATGACGATGTTGGTAGATGAAGTTGACTTATTAAGGGGTGGTGGAAGAGGGGCTGTGGGTGAAAAGAACCGTGTCAGCTGGACAACCTTGCAGATATCAACACTACCTGGTATCAAATTATTTGCGATTTGGTTGTGCTTTTCTTGGTCAAGTTGCGGTTCCCCATTTTCGTCCGTCTTTGAACCAAACTTCTCGATTTCCTTTACCTCCTCTTCTGCCAATCGCACTTGTTCGGTGTTGATAAACTTCATCATATCTGAGCACTTTTGGTACTTGGGAACACTCAAAAGGTCTTTAAGATATCCTTGGAGATTCTTGCGGCGCAGCTGAAGGTCACCATAGAACTTACGATCGATACTGGTGGAGTTTGTAGGAGACGAAGCTGATCGTAATGGCATAGGAAGCTTTGGTAAAGTACCTCCTCCGTAGTTTTTGGTAAGAGTTACGTGTAAATTGTAGAAATCCTCGTAGGTCTTGCTAATGTATACCTGGTCGTTGCTGGAGAGAGTGAGTCGTATTTTATACCAGAAGCGTCTTGAACCGACTTGTAAAACTTGATCAATTACAGCTGAAACAGCATAATTTTCAAAGTCAAAGAGGTCTTTGGAATCATCAACTTGTTCATTGTTTTGTGATTTGTCCTTGTATTCATTTAACCACTCGATCGAAATGGGGTTGAGAACATCGTTCACCTCTATATCCACGTATGACGCGGGTATAAGACCCACTTGGTTAAATTTGTTTAAAACATGCACTTTTAACCAGCCGTTTCCTGGTCTGTCTATCAACTTCATATAACTTTTGAGTTCCACACTGATCTCTTGTTCATTCTCTGCTTCAAACTTGTACTTGGCTGTTAACACGACAACAGGAAGAGCAAGTTGGAATCCTCCGGGTGATGGAGTAGATGGAGTTTTGGGAGAGGAAAAATTTGAAGACACGCTGTTTGGAGAACTCAAGGGAGCAGATATAGTAAGCTTCTTGAGGTTCTTCTTTGAGGTGTGCTGCTTCGATCTGAAGAGACTGGCTGACATGGTTGTTAATAGTACTTTACTAGTACGCTGAAAGGAAAACGGAAGTTATAAATTGTTGATTAGGGCAAAAACTATATATATGTATGGTACCTTGTCGTAGCCGAGTGTAGCAGCCTGCTTCCCAAAGCCAGGAATCTGAACCAGTATTTTTTACATTAACAATATAAAATAGAACAATACTGCAGCTTAACTGATTGTATGTATAAGGTTGAAAAGTAATAGGGAGGATCCCTACGAGGCGTCAACTTTCCGGGACAGTGCTACATAATTACGCGCGGGTTAACTATTGCGTGGAAGGTCGCATTAGTAGGCTAAGCTGAAAAATAACGAATATTACTCTTTTGATGCAATACATGACAGACGATTTTATTTTTCGGCCAACAGTAAAGGCATATACGTACGTCGAGGGTGGTCTGACGCGTTTAACACCTGATAGGTGCAAAATGAGCTGACAGACGTTGAGTCTGGACTCACTATATCAGCTAAGTGCAAGAATGGCTAGATAGGCTCGTTTAAACTTCTTCAACCGGCTGACGGTTACTCCCCCATTAAGGCCGAAGATATTTCTCGTCAAAATCAGCCGCCCTTTTAGCTATTGTTTTCCCTGGAATAACAATAGGTGATGAAATATCGCCGAAAAATAACGTTGTTCGATCCGCGGTAATCTTGTATTAACAAATAATGCGATTTCTGTTTTGTACAGCGCGAGTGTAAACTCACTGCAATGATACATCGTTACATTCTCAAAACCCTCGCGTATACTGGCCAACTTCCAGTACCCGAGATCGGTTCTGTATACCACAGCTTCCTGTGGTCTCGGTTTGAATTTTGATTAGTTCACTTAGTTGAAATGTACATTTTTATAGCCACGAATACAGACGAACAACACCCACAACACTAGACTGGGTGAAATTGGCGATTATCGCGAAATTTTAGTTGAGAAGCGAGCTAATATTAGTCGTGTCAAATCCCAATATTCTTCGGTAGCCCAATGGGGAAACACATTCCCCGTATTTGGAAGGGCAAAAATGAGGGTCCTGACTTGGAAAGCCGTTATCAATGTTGAGGACAGTAAATGTTCCAGGTATTTCACCGAGAAGGAAAGTTGATTCGCCCACGGATACCGATCGGGAAAACCATATCCTTCCTTTGTATTGAAGTAAGCCATGTTCTTAGAAAAGTTACGAAATATTGATCAATATTTGCAAAAAATAGTTCAAAACAATTCAACTTTGTTTTGATTTGCGGTCATCCTCAATTCCGGCCAATCATCTTTCGTGAGACTTGGCTTGAACACCCTCTTTACATGCTCTAGACAAATTTAGCAAAAAAGTCCCAGTCTGCTTCTTACCCATTTCTCTGCACCTTCTAAGTATCATTACTGTAAGGCTGTTTCGGTCATTTTTGTGCACCACAAATGTAAGGCTGATACCATGACGCGACCAGCGAAGGTAAGGCAAGGTACGTAAGCAATTAGCTTGGGGCTCCCAACTTACCGGGGCTCAAGCTTATTTAGACAACATAATTACGTAACAATTTGTTGTCTACTATTGCTCATAACCAAAACTAGAATTTACGGAATTATGTTGGAGCTGAGATGCAGAATTATCAAAAAGAAGATTAATTGAATTAAGGATATATTGATTTAAGGTTAAAAGAAGTTCTGATCAGGCAGATCATGTCCCAGAACCCTGCATAGATTCAGCAGGGTCAAATAAAATACTAATACATAGAGAAATAAAGTAACACCCAGCCATTGGAAATTTGAGGACTAGTTCGTAGTAGCGAGCAGCACTTTTTTATGATATAAACCACCAAACTTATCGGTCTGAAGCCAAACTAGTAGAGGCATTCAGGCTAGTTTGAGTGAAAGTGTATCGTGACGTTTCAAAAATTCAGTGATATTAAACACCGCCACGTCTATATTTTCCCATTTTTCCAGATTTGGCAACTTGATAAATAGTTTAGAGTAATACACCTTTTGTTTGATTAAGTGCTTAAGATCATTTACACTTCTTATTGAAGACTTTCTAAATCTTATGGCCACTATTTCGTTGTTGAAGTTGGTGAGTTCACACCTGATATGAGATGCCAGAGGTGATGATTTACATAATATCGGTGACGAATTTGTGGAGTTTGACTTGAAAGACCCGCCCACTTGGTTATAAGGCGTACCTTGAAGAGTGCTACTGAACGCACATTTGGGTGTGTTTGGAGTAGAACTTGTCGAAACAGAATTGGTCGATTTGGACGAGGATGAGGAAATAACCCGTTTCATTGGTGAAGGTTGCGGGAATTGCTGATAATGATTGAAGATATTTTTAAGCGACTTTTGTCTTTGCGGAGGCCCACAACTACTGCTGATTGAAGTGGAATGGCTGAGAGGCTCTGTATTGTCAAAAGACTCATCCTGCAAATCTTCTTTTCTTCGAGCTTCACGCTTTCTGTAAAACTCCTTTGCAACATCCACAGACTCAGGAAGTATTTCATTGTTTATGGCATCATTACTCATGATCGCTCCCGGTGTCAAATTGAACCCTGGAAGATTTTCGAAGGATACATCGAGCCAATCAATTAACATGTCTGACAACTGAAAAATTCGGTTGAGAATTAACAGATTGATATACTCGTTTAGATCGGCGCACCTTTGCACTAACATTTGAAGCTGGCTTTGCTCAGCCTCCTCTCCTTCATCCGTGTTATTTCTGCTAGGTATTGGCTCTGGAAGTTTGGGAAGCTTGACTTTGTCGCTATCAGACTTGTTCAATAAGTTCAATAAATTAATGTGTAGATTGTAGAAGTCTTGGTAGTAACGACATACGTAAACTTGCGAATGGTCTGACAACACGACGTCCAAACGGTACCAATATCTCTGTTTATAAAGTAAGAAGTTATTTATCGAGACGGATATAGGGTAGGCCCTATTGTTGATAGTCAACGGAGCAGATTCAGCTTGCTTCAATTGGAGATGGAGATATGTCTGTTCCTTTAACAGACTCAAGTAGTCTCTGTGCAGAGTGTTTGATTGTAACCAGTCTAATGTCACCGGATTTTTGACATCATTTATAGCAATATCCACGTAAAAAGCAGGAATCAAACCTGGCTCAACAACTTTGTTTATTGGTTTAACTAAGAGCCAGCCGTTTCCTGGACGATCTAGTAACTTTAAAATGTCTCCTTTGGAAACAGAAAGCTCGTTATAGCTCTCGGCATTGAATGTATACTTTGCCACTAGTATAATGTTTGATTTCAATGATGTTTCGACTTGATTTGTGGGACTGGGACCCAGGATCTTGAGGGTTCTCACCAATGCGGCTGTTACATCGCCGCTACTTTTAAGGTTCATGGGCGAACTGATGGTAGGTCTTTTCGATGACGTTTTCATCGTGTAGGGCTGTGCTTGCTGCAGGGTCGATATATGTCAGGAATACCGTGCGGTAACTGTTGTCAACAAATAAAGATGTGGTTTGCTCGTCAATGTTTGTCTGCTGTTAGTGTATACACTAAAAAAAACAAATACACTCAGGGGAGACACGAGAGAACACGCGAGATCGAAAAAATACCCTATTGTCCAAACAATGCGGTAGGAAAGTATCTGGTTGGTTTTTTGGTGGAAAGAATTGACGAACACACCCAGGGCTCTTCAGACCAGATAGCTCTGTAACGCCTCTGTTACGGGATGGCAATCTGACTTCACTTACGGCAACCTGAATATGTGCCTGAAACTAGCCATTTCGTATTTGCTCATCAATGCAATTTTTTCGTATTTCCGTGTTTTCAGATATGATGCCCCACATGAAAATTGTGCACTTGAAAAAATATCTTCAAGGTCGCCTCAACAGTTACGCGTTTTATTTGCATCAAGTCGTCCCACGCCTTGTTCAAAAACCCCATCTTCTTACATAAGCAAACCAGGGATTGAGGCATTTCTTGTGTACGCGATGTGTGTCCATATTTACGTAATATATTGTTAGGTGATGAGATTTTCTAGGAGGCAAAATAAGGCAGTAAGTATTATCTGGAACTACAGAGAGTTGCTTGAAATATCTTAGAACAATCAACAGGGCTTTGGACTTGAAATAATTACCTGACCCTCAGTCATCGAGGCGAAGTGATTCCAGCAAGTGGAGTAAATTCATGCGAAGACAGGTTTGATTCGAAAGAATAGCTGCAAAATGACATACTTCCGCTGCCGTTTGAAAATACATGCCAGCTATATACATTCTGGTTAATTTTATGCACTCCGAGAATCGTCGTCATCCAGTATATATGACATGTCCTGTTATTTGATGATAGCATTCTGTCTAATGAGCCTTTCAATTTTTGCCAAAAGGATTAGTGTGGTTCGTATAGTTGCTATATGATTGTCAGGTTTCACATTTGAATGCAAGGCGGATAAGTAGAATAGTGTTAGGCATTCACGGACTTCAGATAAATGGTTGCGCTCGCGCAACTCGTATCCTTATTGCGGTCACCCTTTTGCAAACGATACGAAAAATTTAGTGACATCTAAAAGTATAGAAGCTTTGGCTATTTGTTTTTGCGTTAGGATACTGTAGTACTGTTCCGGCACCTCATTTTAACCTTGTCTGGAGCCATTAGACATGTGCCCCCATAAGCCAATTGCTCACGACGAAGCGTTTGTACTACTTTTTCCGAGGCTGAATACTATTGTCAATAACTCCTATGTAATCAGGGTGCTGCTTGACATCAGGTAGAGTTCGTAAACTTTTAATAGGAGCAGTAAAAAATTTATTATCAAATTCAAGTTCTTTTGCGTTTATAGATCTAATCAAAAAATTGAGTTTTGCGTAAGTTTATGTTATATCAGGTGGAGATCACACCAAAAAGGAAATTTCTACAGGAGAAGCTTATAGCCTTATTAGAGTATATCCTAAAAACAAATTTTTTTATCACATGGTCAAGTTTGTATCTTGATGTATCCATCACGCGAACCAAAGCTAGCAGGAGGGCAGATGAACTACCCAGCTAACACTGGATTATATAATGAGGGATTGATCGATCTCCTTTCGGCCATTTTTGCATTGTACCAAATGGTCAATTGGTTCTGCTGGTATATCCGAAAGTTGGTATATGTATGAAGAAAAGAAAAGTAATCAGAATAGTGAAAAATCTGAAAAATTTAAGGCGATGGGATGAGTGGAAAACATCACGTGACATATAAAATAGGGCTCGCTTTTGAAAATGCAGTACATTGAAGCATTTTTGCGTGCTCTGAATTAGGTATATGGCCGGTTTTATTCGGAACAGCCTAATAATTTTAGGTATCGAGGCTTAAACCGACAGATTTATGTGAAGCGCAGAGTAACAAAGAAATAAGATGAGCATTGCTATTGTCAGTGTACCCTTTAACAAGTTTGTCAGACTGGGTTGACTGTGGTAATCATATTATGGGGCTCGAAGTTCCTTATCTTTTTTGTGAAACGCTGCAAAAAAGGGTGCACGTTTGACTCTCAAATTAAGTTTACCATTTGCATTTCTACTCTTGTACGCTGGTGTATAATTTGTCAGACCAAAAAGGTTTGTAACGTTCTCGTATATAAAAGCCCATAATTGAATAGAATTATCATACTCCAGTCCAAACGTCACCCCACCTAGATAGGTGTTTGCTTGCATCGACTGGATTTCAGATTAATAATCATGCCACACCAGCGAAACCGGGCGCTTGTGCTCGAGGCGCTCGTGATAGGTCAGTAGTTCTACAGTATACAAAAGAAACATAAGACTACAGGGAAAACGAGGCATCGTGTGAAAAGTTATGGCTTTAACCAATTCAAATTTATAAAGGTACTCCTCATGCACAAGTTTTAGACGACCTCGGTAAAAGTTGTACTTTATCAGTTTATCGATGAGTTGACCATCTCGAAATGTTTGTCGATGATTTTAATAGACATTTGTGCGGAGCACTGTCCTCAGAATGATACATGCAGCCTTAAATTACTGCATTAAGTAGTTGTACTAAGCCGAATGCCGCACTTGACGTAATTCTTGGTGTGTACGTGTTCAAATTCTTCACCAGCTTTAAGGTACCGCCATGGTTTAGTGGCTCTAGGAGAATGCCTAGGACTCGCGGTATGTTTTCAAAGGCAAAAACAGAATATTGCGTTCGGAGATTTTGCCATGTGGAGATTAAATAAGACAATTGTAACAAGAATAATTACTCTTGTGTGGTTTTTTATTCAACTGTCTACCAAAAACTACGTGAATCAGCGGTTTGACTCTCGTGCTATCAGCCGCCGACGTTATCGGTTGAACGTAATTGAGTAATCCAGCCAAACTGCGAACGGCAATAATCCGTTCAACGCCTCGGTTTGTTAGTAGGGCATTTTTTTGTCGCACTAAATTAGTTTATGGCTGTAGATCCTATTATTCGCTCCAGAAAGATAAAATGTCGATTCACGGCATGTTGGTCCCATAGGTTAAGGGACTGGAATGTTGTATTGTGACATGCGTTATTAAGGTTCAATGTTCTGGATAATCCGTTGCCAGGTTCAGCTCCAAATTCAATTAAAATATATCTATTTGGGGAGATGGGGTAGGGCTACAAACAGCCTTTCACCTTTGTACATATACTATAATAAACTTAGCTCTTATAGCCTTATGCGTATAAATCGTTAAATACACATCACACCACGGAGCTCAACGTTAGGATTGTCTACGTAGTGGCCACAGCTCAATAGTGCGTGCTTTTTGTTTGATTTTTTTTTTATATCTCTATTTGCCACGGAGCATGCATTATTTTTTAACAACTAACCGATATCATACGCATTGGCACGCATTGGCAGTGGAGCCATGCCAGGCGCTAAAGTAGGCTAGGATAGACGATCAGGGGAAGCTTTAGTTAACATTATTTTGCTCTCTCATACATGTTGAGAGATCGCTTTATGATATCAGTAATAACCAAAGCTTACTATGAACTACCACCAAAGCAATGCACTTTTCAAGTGCTAGGATTTTGATATAAACGATTTTTCATGAAAGTATAAAATTAACGAGGTTTGACAAAAAAAAAAGCAGATTCAAATATTTGTTTCTAATATGCATTGTTCGAATATTTTTATCTCCAAGCAATACTATCTATTATCTTGGAGTTTGTGTAATTTGAATTTTAGGTTCACCCTATTCCGATTTCTCTGAATCAATTCCGAAGTCCTAAGTTGCAATTTAACTTACTGGTGCTTTGTTCCCTTTCTAATTTGATATCACTCAGTGTTGCTTAGATATTTATTTTTGGATAGACTATTTTTTCTTATTACTCCTCTCTCTTAAATTATTTTTTAATTTTTCATTTTAATAAACTCTCCACTTAAAGACCATGGTGGTAAATACAAAACCCATCGGTTTTCTCATTAATTTTTTTCGTAAGGGGTCTGGATAAGGAGTCGATAATTCTCTTGATAATTGGCTTTTCACAAGGGTGATTGGAAAGTATTGGTTTCATATCAATTCAAGTTGGTTAAAGAGTTCAAACCGTTAATTTACCTCAATCTGAGTGTATATGTACAGTTGGATTTTTGTCCTTGAAAATTTGACCTAATTGAGATTGACAAGCTCTGTACAATTTCAAGCTAATTTGCAATTCAGCTTTAGGTTCACTTTACAATAAGTTTTAATTCTACTCGCTGTTCAAACAGCCAGTTTAGAATCGAACTTTCAACATTAGTTCCAATTCTTTTGCATCACACCGCCCATCAATTTCTAGTACTTGGATCTGTTTTTGAGACTAGTCTAGCCTATCATTAAAGTTGCCGTCAACAAGCAAATAATTGTCAATTCACCTCGTCGTTCCTTTACTATCAAATTCTTTTCTGGTGCCAATAAATCTTTGGGTGCAACTTTTCCATATTACAACAATTTAACTTTTACTTCTCATCAGCATGGCAAATTCAGTGGTTAACTCCCCAAATTCCACATTCGAGACTGAAGATACTATAAAGTTGAACAGTTCCATCATATCGTCAGCTTCGACTTCAAACTTTCACAACAGCATGGTCAGTCACAATATTAACGACCAATTCTACCAATATGATAATTCGATGATCAATGCTCCTTTTAACCCATTACCACCACCACCAATAAACATGAGCCATTCTACCTCGTTCTCAAACAGTAACTCTCATTCCAATTCTGACCATTTCAATTCGTCTTTAAGGTCTTCTTCAACGGATACCAGCAATAACACTCAAGAGTTCGTTAGTGCTAGTGCCATGGGTCCAAATACAACTATTTCAGATTATTTCAATGCGAATGAGTACAGCATTCCAAACTCTTCCCACTACTCCATATTTTCCAACCAGCAAGCGATGAATTCTACAATCTCATTTCATAATGATTCTCAGAATCACAACCAGCAAATATTCAAACTCAATATGGATTCTACTTCGGATATCTTAAATGACTATTCAATCTCAAACTCTCAGAACACAGACTTGATGTACAATCTCACGGAATTTGAAATTGGTAATCCCTCTCTTGAGTCAATTCCCGATACTATGTTACATCACAACCAACTGCTCAACGGTACTTCTTTTCTGGGCCTAAGCCAGAGCTACAATAATCCCAACAATCAGGCGACCTTGAATCCCGATGATTCAAACCTGTTAAATTATGCATTACCCAGTTATAGCTCTACAAATGACATTACTCAATACCCTTACACCCCAACTATAAGTGATGCATACACTCCAACGGTATCAGAGACTTCAAGCTATACCCCAAATTCATCAAGCAATAATAACCCGACTTCAAATTCGAATGTTGATGTAGCCACGGAAGAATTTTCCATCAGAGCTCCTGTTCCGTTACTGTTGAAAAGCCTGTCATACTCAACCTCCTCACCTAATCTTGGAAGCCACAAAGTAACCAAAAAACCTTCTATCGCTAGGATGAATAGTAATTCTGCGTTGAACAACAAAAAGAGTTTGGTATTCTCCACTCAGATTACAAATCCCAGCAGTAATACACCTCTTAGTGAGTCATCCCCTCAAATGCTTGGAATTTCTCCACTTTGTAACAAATACAGAGGGTTAGAAATTTACCATCAACCATCTCCGATATCTGCCAGATCAGTATCCAATGCTTCAATCTGCTCCAACGGGTCCAACACATCGAGCAATACTCCCAATAAGTCATTAATGCCTCCATTGAACACGTTCCGTCATAATTCCGAAGTTGGTCCGACAACTAATTACTACGAAACGCCTAGAAGAAAAACATTTCCCAACAGTGATGGATCGAAACCCCGAAAGCAGGTTATAAGAAAAACTTCTAAAGGAGCGCTTGTCATCAATGCAAACCAACCGAGTCATAGTACTGCATCTCTCAACAGCAGCGAAGCACCATCGGAGGGTAAACCTAAAAAATATACTAGGAGAAGACTTCTTCCTAGATCCAAAAATGGATGCTGGATTTGCCGAATCAAGCATCTCAAATGCGATGAGCTGAGACCTGTATGTACTAGCTGCTCCAAGTTCGGAATCGATTGTGACTACTCCCCAACCAAACCCGCATATGTTACTGATAAACAATTGAGGAAGGAAAAATTGTTGAGCATTTCAATGGTTCGGAAGCAAAAACAGAAAGCGGTGGACGGAGTCATGCTCGATCAAGATGAGGAAGAATACCCAAATTCCGCTATTCATTAAACTGGTCACATTATTATAATAATTGTTGCACCAATTTCAAAAAATTAGTCGCGAAAAAACGGTTCCAAAAACATTTTTTTTGGGTGCAAAAAAAATGCGGCTTTCCCGATTCGGAACGCAAATTTGACTTGAAATGTTCCGGGAATAGTATCGTCAAAGGATAAGTATATATATGACTGGGCGATAATTCGGAAACCTTCAAGATATGTTGCGCATGTCCTATAAGAGACATGTGGGCATGTGGGTTTCTTTCATTAAATGAAATATGCTAGACTCAAAACAACCTAGTGACGCATTCCAGGTTTTACTTTGGACTCAAACTTATGGAACATTTCTAGGCTGCTGAAATCTTAATTCGGCAATGAGCCTTATATGTCTTTTTTCTTTCATTTATTTCTTCGTGAATTTATCGAGCAATGGACCATTAGCCAATCATATACAGTTCACTCGATTTTTTTATAGTACTGTGAATGCATTTCATGCGAATTAATTAGACTCTAGCAGCAGAATAATATCTCGGTAGTGCAACATATTCTTATGTGCTCCACAATTGAAAATTGCAGTTCTTCCCCTATGTATTTATACAAACATACGGAGCATTGGGGATCCCGCATCTGTAATTTAAGCGAGAGCGTCAGCAGTATTCTTGTTAATGTTTAATGGTAGTATACTACAGAATTGTGCATGACGAAGGTAGATGTGGAATAATAAGCTTCATCCAAAAATATCTGGGAACAATATTACAATCGTATCGTCTAACGAAGATCGTGACTTCTCTAGACGCCGCGGAGAATTCGGGGATCTTTGGGTTAATGAGCAAGAGGGCTTAACGGTTGTTGACTCTGAAGCTTTAGTACCGGGGTAACCAGGCACTCAAGCAAGCGGGCTAAATAGCACAGCATTTAGATATTCAGGAACGCATTTCCCGAAGTCTCACTCTATACTGATTCATCTGGCACTGCCCGAATTCCCACGAGCAGTTTCCTATTAACCGATCGCAGGTTGGCGCAATTCCTAATTAGAAGACACGACTAGATGTGCGATGTTTTTCAGGTGCTACGTAAACGACCACATTACAATACACACAGCAAATCATTGTCACATTCAAAACGAAGCTGGCTATCGAAGATATCTCGATCCTAACTTGGCGGTCAAGCCCCTATAACTCGTGTAAAGATGACAATTCTATTGTTCAGGGAAACGATTTTGGGTTTTGTGTACGAGGTTTTAGAGACCGATGCTGCACGTTTGATATTCGATTTCCTGATCCATGCAAATTTCCACTGAGACGAGTAAACGCACAATGTTGAATCCAAACGGGTGAAACCCAACACTGAAGGTGTAGCAAGCTAAAATCTTCATATGGTAGGGCTTGACGAACTACTTTTCTAATTTTCGTCGCTTACACTTGACAATAGTTGTACGTTCCATGCAAACCGACTAAATGCTTAAAGCTAGCTAATTCTATAGACATGACCGTCAGTTGCGTCAAGTGTAATTACATAGCTTCATATTAGAATTCTCCAGATTTCATCTGCCCTGGGGCTTGCTTGGCTTTTCAATTATTCCCATTCGCTAACGATTAGCCGTTTTCGTAATATGATTTCGTGTTCCGTTACTGATAGCACACTCATATCCGCGTCTTCTAGATCGTAGTTATTGAGACCCAGATTATATTCTATCATTGAGATCAAATCTCCTTCGAATCCAACCCATGGTCCATGCAATGGGTCCACCAAATAAGGGTAGGTGTAGTCAGTATATTGCTCTCTCTCTTCGTCTACGGTAGAAGTTCTTCTTCTTGGCCTGGCACCTCTTGCGTCGTGAGTTATTGATTGGTTTCCCGGAAGTAGTACCGAGGACTCGTCAACAAACAGTTCGTTGTCGAGCTCGGTCGTGACAGGTGTAACATTGCCGTTCTCTTCCTCGTTGACTACGATCAGCAGCCTGTCGTCGTCAAATTCCTTGTCAAAATTGTATGGATTTTGGATTGCCCTTAAAGCGATAAAGCTATTCAAGGGCAAGTAATACTTTTCAAAGTTCCATATTATGAAGGCAGTGGCCAAGATTAAAGGCGAGCACAATGAAGCAAGCAAAATAGCCCCCTCCAACGCCAAAGTTCCACACATAAATAGCTGGAATATCAATATTCCAAGTATGAGCCTTCTAAATATCATTGGCCACACTTTTCCTGTGGAATGTGGTGGGTGAACAAAGTTATATACCAACTGGTATTTGTAGACAAAGAACCCCAAAACAAAATACACCAATCCACTGCTCACAATCTTGGTAGACACCACTGAGTAGATCAATATAATGATGAATATCATTATATGTTGAGGTAAATGGATGCCAAAATCAAAGATTTGTGGGGTATAATAGTAGCTTCTGTATTCTCTTGGGGTCTTTAAGAACATGGAAGAAAATAAGAAGTACTTTCCAAAGATGTTCAAAATTAGGAAATCACTGATTTGCAATAATTTTACTGGAAACATGGCAAGGCCCTGTAGGAGAATCAAGTCGACATAAAATAACGACAACTTCTTCAATGATCTAGCCAATTGATAAGCAATTTTTGTGGTGTCACTTATATAAGAAATGTAGTCCCAGATGGTACCTGTAATCATGAATACCAAAAACAAGTTAAAAAAGATGAAGAAGAAGTTTTTCAGCAACGTCAGCAACTCGATATCGCTGTTGGAAGAATGGCCCTGGTACTTGGACAAGTACTTGTAGAAGTAAGGTAACAGAATGTTCAAAAGCGAGAACAACAAAGGAGGCAAGATACCGGTGACAAACGTAGTGAGCCATTTTGACTTGGAGATTACACGTGCTAGAGCCGGCCACAATTTCTTGATAGTTTTAAGGTCCAACAAAGTTGTTAATGGAGTGACCAAGAACACGATGAAAGCATAGCTTAGGATAATGATGAAGGTAATAAGGTACGATTTGACCAACTTTTGGTAGTACGAGAGTTTGAAGTTTTCCCACTTGATGTCTTTGGGAGCTGGGGCCAAATTGACAATCAATTTATAGACCCGAGGATCCAATACGGTCTGGGCCGCCATCTGAGCCGAAGCAACCGAGTCCATGGTGATGAACGCACTTGATACTTGTTTGAATTCTGGGTTTGTCTGTAAATTAATGGTGGAGGACTCATCGAATTTGTTCTGGATATCTCTAATTTGGGTGTTGATAGCTACGAGAGACTTGGATAAGTGAGTGATTTGAGTTTTGAGTTTCTTGGTGTTCTTGGGAGAGTACTGGCCCTCTCCAAATCGAGGCAAGACCGATGGGGTTCGGGTCTGGTCATAGATATCGATATCGAGTTTATTGAGAGAAGCATACTTGTCCTCTAAGCTCTTTATTAAGTACCATCTCTCTTTGAACAACTGCTCTAGAGGCGTCCAATCGTAAATTAGCTTCACATCCATGACTTTGCCAATGCCCAAATCTTCAATAAACGATTTCAATACCAGAGGGTCATTTGTTTTCAAAAGCTTTTTGGGAATTCCGTCTAATCGAATGGTTCGATCTGTGATAGAGTTCTGAGAAGCCAAGTACTTTTGTCTTGTTTTCAACACCTCTTTTGTGAATTTGAAGATATTAAAGTAGACAATCACAGAGAAAAGGTAGGTGAATATGGGATATACCCACAAATATTTGGGGAAGTCCTCGCTGAAGCCGGGTGGGGTTTCCGGTCCCAAGTAGCTTGTACCGGGCTGGGTATAGATGAAGAAAGAGCGTACTATGGACCAAGAAATATTATCCTTATCATAATTACCAGTAAAGTAATATCTGATAGGACTCAATATGAATATCGCCATCAACGCAAGACTCAAAAAGATCCGTATGCCCATCTTGAAGAAGGCCAAAAACACGTAGGCGTCAAGCCCCGAGTACTTAAGGAGCTCTTCGTCGGTAATTGAGTATATTACGGCCATCCAGCCAAAGTAATCGGCAGGTAGCGGCTTTAAAATAGCACTGGAGCTTCTTCTTAAGGTCCTAACGGCATAGATATGGGGCCATCTGTAGCGTAGAATACAAAATAGTATTAATGAAAAAACCCCAGCGGTCAGGCAAATGACCAATTGAGTGGTGAAGACCCGTTGCTGACCTCTTATGATGATTGCATCGGGCGGAGAATCATCAAAACTGAAAGACCACGACATAGTCCACTATAGGCAAAGGGACCTGATTATCTTACTTTCTTAGGGAGCTACTGAGATGGAGATATTATCGCTATGCGCGATAGCGAGACGAACGCGATAGCGAGACGAACGCGATAGCGAGACGAAAACGCGACAGCGAGACGAAAAGGAAACAAAATGGAGAGAAATTATAGAGATATAGAGAGACAAATTGAGACAAATTAGAGAGGCAAAAAGTAGAGAGTACGGATGAGGGTGTATGACGAAGAGAAAGTATTTTGTTTTGCACCTTGAGTGATTCTATTACTCCTCAGAAGAACTATATGGGGGGTAATCGCTGATGCACATGTTTACTAGATATCTGCATATGATCAGCGTATTATCCACGTCTCTCGCGCATATTTTCGTCTATTTTATCTCAGTATTATTTCGCACCGCTACGATGTTTACATTATGCTTACACTCCACTGATTCGCGATCGCTCTTACTACGGTCTAAGTATGTTATCCGCTCGCTGCCAATCAAACAAACACCACCAAAACACATACACCGCAACATTCTCTCATAATCACAACCTCCCTTTTCTTCTCCTCCTCCCTCCTCCGCTCTCTTCTATCTCCTCCTGCTCCTGCCAGCAGATTTAAGAAATCCACGTGACCACGCCGACGTCGAAAAAAATCATTTCTCCACCAAACTTTATCAAAGAACAGGGGATTAGGTCTACAATGAGTGACATATATGTGGTGATTCATATTGCCACCACATGCGATGATACAACGACCTACATCACCAAGGATGCAACCGAAATCATCGAGTTTGCCTGGTCCGTTGTGGACGCCTCCTCGCTCACTGTTACCGACACCCAGTGTGTTTTGGTGAGACCTGTCAACACGCCTATCACGCCGTATTGCCTGCAACTTCATAGAATTACCTGGGAGCACGTCCGAAACGCCGGATCTTTCAAGGAAGCTGTATCCAAATTCGACTTATATGTACAGGACAACATCATACTGAAGAACTTGGACTTTTCATTGGTGGCATTCAACACCTCTTCGCTCAGGGTACAGTTGCCTAGAGAAGCCAGAGACAAGTCGGTGGGACTTCCTCCTTATTTACAACATCCGCGTGTGTTTGACTTGCAAAATGAGTACAAGAAATGGCAGAAATCCCATCCAGAAGCATTGACCTATACGGCCTCTTCATTGTCCAATATCATCACAGCCTTGGAAGTAGAGGTTGAAAATCTCGATGATGTGGTCCGGACCCCGGCTCCGTACTCTACCACCCCTCCTCCAGCATCACAGACCGAAATACCGACAAATACCGACAAAAAAGACCAAACGGAAAAACAACCAGAGTGCCTCAAATCCAAAACTATTCCTACCGTATCGCTATACAGCAAACTTTTAATTCAATTGGCCAAAAAATCATTGCCATTGAGTGAACATTCATCCGTATTGATCAAACCTTACGACTCAGCCCAAGATGTAAGAGTGTTCATTGGTGAACGGTCAAAAATCTTGTACCTTTCGAATTTACCTCCTGACACCACACATTCGGAACTTGAGTCGTGGTTTACGCAGTTCGGAGGCAGACCTATAGCATTCTGGACCCTCAAGAACTTGGATTCTGATAAGAACAACTCCCTCAAAAGGAGAGCCGTCTCGGGATTTGCAGTATTTGCCAGCCACGAAGAAGCCACAGAATCATTGTCGATGAACGGTAGATCACTTAACGATAGGGCCATTGAAGTCCAGGCTTCTTCCACTACGGTTTTGGACAAGGCCAGCGACTTGTTGACTCCGTTTCCTCCCTCCAAAAACCGGCCCAGACCAGGTGATTGGACATGTTCTTCATGTGGATTCTCCAACTTCCAGAGAAGAACTCACTGTTTTAGGTGTTCTTTTCCAGCTTCCAGTGCCGTGGCCATCCAGGAGTCCATTTACACCGGCAACCGTCGTAATAATTCTACCAATCCCAGCAGCACCTCTTCAATCAATGACAAGATCGCTATGAATTCCAGCATTGTCAATGCAGCAGCAGTTCTCAAGTCCAATTCTTATAACAATCAGGACAACGGTTATTCACAAAACTCAAACGACCACCATTCTTCTAACCACAACAGGTCCCATTACGGCAACAACGTGCCTTTCAGAGCTGGCGACTGGAAATGTGAGGTTTGTGTGTACCACAACTTTGCTAAAAACTTGTGCTGTTTGAAGTGTGGAGCTTCAAAACCCATAATGAATGCCAATTCCCACCAGAATAACAACATTCATTCAGTCAATTCAACTGCTGCGGCCATCGCTGCAGCCACAGCAAGCGGCCAGCCTCTCAATTTGAGCAACGGATTCATGGGATTGCAGCAGCCTCAACCCCAGCATACTTCTTATGGCCAGTCAATTTCCAACCAGCAATCACGTAATAACTCTGTAAGCTCAGGCAGTAGTCACTACTCGAATGGAAATAACCAGAAGTACTACAATAATTCGAGTTTGAGAGGTAGCAGTGGTGGAACTCCGCAGCCAATGATGCCCCAACAGCTCTTAATGATGCAACATAACCAGCATTCTCAGCACCAACC
Organism: Suhomyces sp. yHMH580; assembly: GCA_030580235.1. NCBI lineage: Eukaryota > Fungi > Ascomycota > Pichiomycetes > Serinales > Debaryomycetaceae > Suhomyces > Suhomyces sp. yHMH580. Next base: position 111,720 of record JAKTSN010000008.1, on the reverse strand, counting down.
ACAGCAACAGCAACAACAGCAGCAGTATCAGCAGCCCAAGCAACATCAAAAGTACTCGTCCGTGAACAGTTCCCCCGGATTGTATGCCACGTATTCTAACCCCAATACCAGCCTGACATACTATCCCATGTCGCCTTACAATACACAGTCATCGGGAAATGGGTCCAATTCTGGTGCCAATGGGCTTCACGACAACTCGTTTCTTTCGAACCAGTTGAATTCTTTGAGTTTAAACAATTGATGCATTTTTTGTCTTTATGTTTGCCATTTTTCTTTGTTATTTCAGTGTTTTAATTTGTATTATTCGAGTCTCGGAAAAAGAGGTTTGAGGTGGATTTGTGTTATAGGATCAGTGTCTATGGTTAATTGTGTAAAAGTTTTGGTTTCTCTATTAGTGATTAGATAGAATAAACAATTATCAGTGAAAAATTGAGTATAAATGAAATGAGTATTAACTCGAAAAGGGCAAACCGGTTGAACGTGAGAGCGATGAAATAAGACGTGGTAAATTAAGGGTATGAATTTTTTATATGTCTTCGACAGCCAGAGTAATTTGAATGAGGTGTGCAAATCCTGGCGAGGTAATACTCTGCCTGAGCAGTAATTGCAAGTTCTACATTTATTTCAATGATAATACCAGGTGAATGTTAGAACATGTTGGATAAAATTCAAAGATACCCGCTATTGTAGTGGGTATGATTCGAGAAGATATGAATTTTTATAAAGAGACAAAGTAGCCAGTCAAATAAGATAGCAGAGATACTAACTTCAATACATAACATAGTATTAGTCCACCACCTCGAAAATAATACCTGAGAGAAAAGTCCAGAGGTGATTGGATAAAAAGGCTACAACTGATATAGAAAGAATATCCAGGGATTACTTATTGCAAATGTTAGATGCCAGGCTCGTGTAGAATTATTAGCATGTTTGGGTGCAAAATTCTAGGTAAGTCAACGGTGTTAATTATATTCGACCAGCAAGCCACACATCGGCAAGTATTCAAATCCTTTGCAATAGACTCGCCAGTTTAAGTGGACCCCAGGACAGTTTGAGTGGGGGTGTAATAGTCTACAACCAACTAACATATTCTCTCTGTTCTACTGCGCTTGCGCGAGGCTCGCTAAATTTACCCCCTCTCTATTTTTCTATCACTAATTCTCTCACTGTTCATTTTTCCGCTGTATCGTACCGCGTCCATTAAAACAAACACGTTTCAACACGCTACATCAACACAACATTATCAAAATGGGAGACAAATATTCGGTGATCTTACCTACCTACAACGAAAGAAGAAACTTGCCAATCTTGGTCTACTTGTTGGCCAAAACGTTCAAGGCTGAAAAATTGGATTGGGAAGTCGTTATAGTCGATGACGCTTCGCCTGACGGAACCCAGGAAATCGCCAAAAAATTGATTGACGTGTTTGGTGCTGACCACATCCAGTTGAGACCTCGTGCTGGTAAACTCGGTTTGGGTACTGCGTATGTTCATGGATTGAATTATGTTACTGGTAACTTTGTTATCATCATGGACGCCGACTTCTCGCACCACCCCGAAGCAATTCCTCAATTTATCGCTAAACAAAAGAGTGAGGACTTTGATATCGTTACCGGCACCAGATACGCTGGTGATGGAGGAGTATTCGGATGGGATTTAAAGAGAAAGTTGGTTTCCAGAGGGGCCAATTTTTTGGCTGCCACTGTGTTAAGACCAAACGTTTCTGACTTGACGGGCTCATTTAGATTGTATAAAAAAGACGTTTTGGGAAAAATTATTGATGTTACCAAGTCAAAGGGTTACGTTTTCCAGATGGAAATGATGGTCAGAGCTAGAGCATTGAACTTTACGGTGGGCGAGGTTCCTATCAGTTTTGTGGACAGATTATACGGAGAGTCGAAGTTGGGAGGAGACGAGATTGTCGGCTACTTGAAGGGTGTATGGTCGTTGTTCACATCAGTCTAATAATTATGTAAGTGAATACATCACGTGACAGTAGACATATATTTGTAGACTAGCAATGCAGGGCAAGAGACACTACAAGAAACATGGCAAAGGATACGTACCTTAGGAAAGTCCTCGGCGTAGAGCGTCTTGAGAAGATCAGGAACACCAAGATTCTTATGGTAGGTGCTGGAGGGATCGGATGCGAGCTTCTCAAAGACTTGGTGTTAAGTGCCTATGGCGAGATCCATATAGTCGATTTGGATACTATCACGCTTTCCAATTTGAACCGTCAGTTTTTATTCAGGCACCACGATATAGACAAGTCCAAGTCATTGACAGTAGCCAAAGCGGTACAAAATTTCGACTATTTTGGTACCAAACTTGTGCCCCATCATGGCAATATAATGGACACCAAGCAGTTTCCCATACAGTGGTGGGACCAATTTACGTTCGTATTCAATGCTTTAGACAACCTTGAGGCTAGGAGGTATGTTAATAAGATGTGTCTTTTTCTCAAAAAGCCGTTAATGGAGAGTGGAACCACTGGTTTTGACGGGCAAATCCAGCCCATTTATCCATACTACAGCGAATGTTTCGATTGTCAAGCCAAAGTCACGCCCAAGACTTTCCCAGTATGCACAATTAGATCCACACCATCACAGCCTGTTCATTGTATAACGTGGGCCAAAGAGTTTCTCTTCCACCAGTTGTTTGACGAAACCGACAGTTTGACTACTTTAAACGACGCAGCCCAAATTCGAAGTGAAACTGATGATAAACAAGAGATAGAGAATATGACTCAAGAGGTTAATGAGCTTATTGACCTCCGTAACCTCATTGTAACCTCAGATTCCACTATTTTCTTTAATGAGTTGGTTCAAAAGATCTTCAAGATCGATGTTGAAAGATTGCTTCTTATTGAAACATTATGGAAATCTCGCACAAAACCTACCCCACTAGACTTGGCTGAGTTCAGAGGACCTTTGGATGAGATCTTGACCTCTCAAGACACGGTGAACTCGATATTTTCCAACGAAACCAAAACTTGGTCCACCATTGAAAACTTGGTGGTTTTGTACCAGAGCAGTAAAGCACTTCAGGATAGAATCAAGTCGGGCACCGAGTCGTTTGTGCCTTTTGATAAAGATGATGAAGACACTCTTGACTTTGTAGCGGCCGCCGCCAATCTTCGGTCGATAATATTCAATATCGACGTCAAATCAAAGTTCGATATCAAACAAATTGCAGGTAATATTATTCCTGCTATAGCCACTACCAATGCCATTATTTCTGGCTTTTCAAGTATCAGCGGAACCAACTACTTCAAGTACAAACCCTCGGCCGATTTCAGCCAGATCCAAAAAGAATCCTCGTCAATCTTTATAAGTATCAAGCCCAACAAGTACATTACATCCGCTTCATTGGTTGGACCTAATGATCAGTGTTCTACTTCTTCAATTCCCCGTGGACTTCTCAAGATAACTAAGGAAATGTTGGCTTCCAATACTTTGGGCTGGTTAGTGAAGCTTTTAGCCAAAACGTTTGGTTATGATGAAGAAGGCATTGCTATAATATTGGGCAAGTCACGGTTGATTTACGACGTTGATTTCGATGATAATGTCGACAAGAAACTCAGTGAAATCTCGGGCTTTGTCGACGGGGAATTGGTGCTTGTTCAAGACGACACCGATCAGCTTGAAAACTTGGAGCTTTATATTACTGAAGTGGACCAAAGTACCGAACCCTTGGCAGATATCATGGTAGGACCCAAGAAAGTGACTGAAAACGGTAATGAAAATCACGATGCAGAGGCTATCGTAGTAGAAGAAGATGAGGATTTGGTAGAGGTTACCGAGCCAGCCGAGCCAGTGCCCAAGAAAAGAAAGATAACATTAGAATAATAGATCTCATTATATAGAAAAATCTATAGTTTGTCATATGAACAGATGTAAGCTATATTCTAGAAGCTAGTAATAGAATCAAAAGAATCATCGCTATAAATTAAATCAGCTAAATTGAGCCAGTTAAATAAGTAGATAATTCAGCTGGTAATATGAAGCTACGCACTAATAAATATAGATTTTTGGACAATCACTAAACTCTAATACAAACGCACTATTATCGAGCGAGAGCTGGCTATATCGATCAGTATAGTCTGTTTTTGGCTATACTTTATATTCCAATCCATTTATTTATATCTGTATGATCATTTCTAGTCTTCCACTGCCAGATTTTCATCTGTGCGATTCAGCCTTACATGATTAGATAGAGAAATATCGCCTCAAGGTGTCAGCCAACTGACCAATGGTTTCACCTATGTACTGCAGCACATACCTTAATCATCGCCATTGGCCTCATACCCTCATTACCGGCTACTGTGATTCTTTGTCTCCTGGTGCTTCCTCGTCTACAGCTTACATAATCCACATTCTTCCAGCGAACGATATTTAAATCCACCTGATCCACTCAACAGCACCACTTCTTCTTCAAACACAATGTCTTGGCAAGCATACACTGACAATTTGATTGCAACCGGTAAAATCGACAAGGCCGCATTATACTCGCGTGCCGGTGATTCGTTGTGGGCTCAATCGGCTTCTTTCGAATTGCAGGGCCCCGAAATCACCAATATTGCTCAGGGTTACGATGATGCGTCCAACTTGCAATCCCACGGATTACACGTCCAAGGCCAAAAATACTTTTTGTTGAGAGCAGACGACAGATCCATATACGGTAAGCATGAAGCCGAAGGTGTCATTGCCGTCAGAACAAAGCAGGCTATCTTGATAGCCCACTATCCTGCTGGTGTGGTTGCAGGAGAAGCCACCACCGTGGTTGAGAAATTGGCCGATTACTTGATTAGTGTGGGTTACTAAGTAGTGTATAAAAATATATAATATCTACCGAATAAAATAATTACATAAACAGTTTACCACTAAAGTTGTAGCTGTGCTTGTTGTAGTGTAGTTCGTGAAGCCTATGGCTTTTTTATGGCTTTTGGGTACGGTATCTGATATTGACTGGGTGGATCAAAGCACTGTCGAGGTCCCAGATACCTTCTCTGTAAAAGATATCCTGCTTCAAGAACTCAATCACCTCTTCTTTCGAGTTCTTGGCCACATGCAAAACACTGCCACCTACCTGAGTCCTGGCTTCGTCCTTGAAGAAGGGACCTGCTGAAGTGAGCACGCCCAATTCGACGAGTCCGGGGATAGCCTTGATATGTTCCGCCAGGAACTTGGAACGGTCGGCGTTTGGTTTATCGAAAATGATTACGTTATATTCTGACATTGCTTTGCTGCTGTAAAATCTAATGGGGGTTCCCGCGCTTTTGAATACTTGCTTCATTGGTGTTGCTAATTGGTTTGAATTCCCTCTATACCTAACACACGTGATGGTTGCCACTTTTACAACAATATAGAAACAAATACTAAACTACACTCATTATTCTATGATATCGTTTGAATAGTTGGATTGGTTTATTAAATACTACACAGTATTAACGGCCCACCACAATGGCAGACGTCCATGTCATGAAAGTATTCTCTGTACTTTATGATGATGCAATGCAATAACTTCTTGAAGTGAATTACGATACTCAGTGAGGTTTTTCCACAACTCAATAACCTAAGTTGTTTTTCGGCGACTCGCTAAATCGAATTGTTTGTTATGTTAATTTTTCTCTAGTTCGTGTCAATAGGAGCATAGACGGCGATTCTCTCCTTTCTTGGACCCAACTTGTCAAGTTTTATACCACTGCCGAACTGAGTACCATAAGGTGAGTGACTGGCAATCAAAACATTTGGAATGGCGGCAGTGTCGGTGATTCTTCTGTATTGTTTTTGACCTATGCCTCCCTTGTCTCTGATGAGTCCTTTGATGAACGAAGTCTTGTATCTCTTCAAATAGTTTTCGTTTCTGGCATGTTGACGTTCGCCGCTGCCTTGTTCGTTGTATAATGGTGTGGCAACAAGTGGTTTATCTGTTGGCTCGTGGTTCTTGTATACCAAAAGAGCGCCGGCCAATGCAGCAATACCAAACACTTTAGTGATATTAATTTCAATGGGCTTGGCGGCATTTACTTTATGGTGGGCATCCAGCGAGTTGTACCTTCTGGCAGCTTGCTGTATCGAACGAATTCCACTATTCTTGACCCTGGAAAACATAATTCTCTCGTGTTGTATACTTGGGTTAAAACGAGATTTCATCTTTTCATTTGACCAAAAAAAGGTGTGCGACACAAAACGGCCAGCCAATGAACGAGGACTGATTTACCCAGGCACGTGTACCGGCACGTGAAACATATAACATCATATTTTAGCTCCGACTGACCCTATCCAACTGGGTAGATACCAATTGGGTAGATACCAACTGGGTAGTCGCCTCAAAGAAATCGAGAAGGTCACATTTACCTTAAGAAAGCAAACTGAGTAGGACTTGTACTTGGCCATTGAGTGACTTCTCGATGCCTTTTTCAATGGCTGCAAATCATTTGGTGAATAGAACCCAGAGTTTTGCAGTAATAGTCGATAGGAACTACGCAACTCGTTTTTGAAACTACGACAGTAGAATTGTAGAGTTTCGCATCATATCTTTAATGATATAAAAATATTTTACAATGAATTATATTCATTTTGTTTGATTTATCTTCGTATTTATTTTTTATCTAGTACGATTCTACATCAATTAAAATAAATATGCATTGCTAACTTAATAAGCATTTGGATTGAAAAAGCGCTAAAAAATATGAACTTAATGAGTGAAATGACCGGGTATAAATTAGGGGTAAATGAGGGTGATGGCCGGATATAATGCTTGGAATTGAATACATGAAAAGGATGCAAATGATTGTGTTGTAAATGACTGATGTACACAATGTTGTGTGTGTTGAGTATACGTGTAGTATGAATATGTTACGGATAAACTTCTTTCTGAATCTGTTCCTGATATGTTTCTGATTCGTTTCTGATTTGTTTCTGATTTGTTTACTTGTTAGTGGATGTAAATGTATATGTTATGAGTGCAAGGACATTGCCTGCAAAGAGTCAGGGTTAGTTCCATCTGGATGAGGCCCAAATAGATTGTTGTTGGATCCTGTTCAGTAAACTGGGGATTTTGTTGGTCGATTGTTGGGTGATCCCCTTAGGGCCATTTTGAGAAAATCTGGTGACGATAAACTCCGATGCTATTAAGAATGCTGGGGTGAGCAAGAACAATCCTCCATTGGTAAAGGGTTTCATACTGAGCCTGTCAGATTATGAGATGCAGAGAAAAAGAGTTCTCCTTCACGAATTAGATACTCTGATCTATTTATGATAAGCAATTTTATGTTTGCTGAGATGAGTAACAATTGCTGCCGTGAAAAATTGATGTGCAATTTTTCGCTCCGTAATTCAGCCTTAGGCCCGGAAAATCGCGGGCCCATCTGTCCCCGCAAATGGTACGCGAGTGAAAGCCCTTTCTACTAGGTGAATATTAGAATAGCTTAGATTGATCAGTTGCGGGCAGTCGAAGACAGGCAGTAGCTAGAGTAGCCTTTAATCCGATATTTTGTCGCCAGGTTTGTGAAGCAGAATTCAAACTATCAAGTACCGTATCTAAATTAGGAGTGCTCTCGATAAACATCGGAGTTTAAGTGAAATTAGTAGTAGGAGATATTAAAAATAAGCTAAAAGGGATGTATTAGTAGGGAATTTGACAACTGTATTTTTTTCTACATTATGATCATTATAGCTTTATTAACGCTTGATTAACTATAAACTAGAGTACGAAAGAAAACAATATGAAGTGAATAATTTTTTTCTTTCTATAATCTAACTGTATAAATCATCTTCCTCTTCAACATTACCGAAGGAGGCACCGCCATTCGAACCACCGGCAGCGTTTTCATCAGCTGGCAAAGTAGCGCCACCAGCCCCATTTTCAGAGAATCTAAAGTTGGTGAATTGACCTCTGGAAGCTTGCAACTGTTGGGCGTAAGCTTCGTAACGACGCAATTCCGACTCCGAGACCGAACGTTTGGCGGTCTTCATGGCTTCTTCGAAATGTGCTCTGGTTATGTAAGGAACTGGGTCTTCTTCTTCCTCATCTTCCACTTCGGCATTTCCGCTTGGCTCTGACTTCATATCGACATCTTCTTCGGTCTTGATTTGAGCCTTGGCAGCATCCTTGGATTTCTGAGTTCTTATGTTTGCTTCAATAGAATCTTTAATGGCAAACTTGGCGGATCTTTGTACAATGTACGACAAATCGGCACCGGAAAATCCATGGGTGATCTTGGCGATTTCTTTCAAGTCCAAACCTGGTTCCAAAGGAGTGTTTCTCAATTGAGCTTGTAAAATAGATAATCTGGCAAGCTCATCTGGTAATGGAACATAGATCAATTGATCTAATCTACCTGGTCTCAACAAAGCAGGGTCGATTTGGTCTGGTCTATTGGTAGCACCAATGACGAAAACATTCTTTTTAGCATTCATACCATCCATTTCAGTCAACAATTGGTTGACAACACGGTCAGAAGCTCCACCGGCATCACCTTGAGAAGCACCTCTGGCCTTGGCGATCGAGTCCAATTCGTCCAAGAAAACAACGGTGGGTGCAGCGGCTCTGGCTTTGTCGAAGATGTCACGAATATTGGATTCGGATTCACCGTACCACATACTTAACAATTCAGGGCCCTTAACGGAAATGAAATTGGCGGAAACTTCAGTAGCAACGGCCTTGGCCAAGAGGGTTTTACCAGTACCAGGAGGACCAAAGAACAAGACACCCTTGGTAGGGGCCAAACCGAACTTTTGGTAGTGTTCTGGGTGCAAAACTGGGTACTCGACAGTTTCCTTTAATTCGTTCTTGATGGTGTCCAAACCACCGATATCGTCCCAAGTGACATTAACATGTTCAACCACGGTTTCACGTAATGCAGATGGGTTGGAGTTGCCAAGAGCAAACTTGAAGTTCTCCATGGTGACACCCAAAGAGTTTAAAACGTCGGCATCGATGGTATCTTCTTCCAAGTCAATAAGATCCATCTTTTCACGGATTTGTTGCATGGCAGCTTCAGAACACAAAGAAGCGATATCGGCACCTACAAAACCGTGGGTCTCGGAAGCAATTGCTTCCAAGTCGACATCGTCGTTCAACTTCATGTTCTTGGTGTGGATTCTCAAGATTTCCAAACGGCCTTCGGCGTCAGGAACTCCGATATCGACTTCTCTGTCGAATCTTCCGAATCTTCTCAAAGCAGGATCTATGGAGTTTGGTCTGTTTGTGGCGGCGATAACAACAATATTGGATCTGGCTTTCATACCATCCATAAGAGTCAATAATTGGGAAACCACTCTTCTTTCGACCTCACCATTGGTTTTGTCTCTTTTTGGAGCAATGGAATCGATTTCATCGATGAAAATGATGGAAGGCGAGTTCTTTTCGGCTTCTTCGAACGCTTTTCTTAGATTCGATTCGGATTCACCAGCCATTTTAGACATGATTTCAGGACCGTTGATCAAGAAGAAGAAAGCACCGGTTTCGTTGGCAACGGCTCTGGCCATCACGGTTTTACCGGTACCAGGAGGACCATACATAAGGATACCCTTTGGAGGCTTGATACCAATGGACTTGAACAATTGGGGGTGTCTTAAAGGCAACTCAACCAACTCTCTGATCTGGGCCATTTGCTTCTTACACCCACCAATATCGTCGTAACCGACATCATTCAAGTTATTTTCTTCGTCTTCACGGTTAATTGGATCGCCTTCACAGTGGATAATGGTATCTTGGGCAACGATGGCGATTTCTTCGGGATCGACTTCTACCACTTTGAATTCCACCTGTCTCATACCACCTCTGACTGTGAACAAGTCACCTTTCCTGACGGGTCTGTAGGCTTCCACAAAGTAAGGTTTTAAGTAGAGGTCGAACAATGACCCGGTGATGCCTTCGACGGTGTCGGCAATTGGCAACACCGAGATTCTATTAGCGTATTTGATATCAGGGCAGGCGTGAATTGAGATTATGTCACCCAAACGAACCCGCAAATTGTTACGTACACAACGGTTGATTCTGGCAGTGCCGTCGTCCATATCGTCGTCTGCCAACACAATCAAAACCGTGTCTTTTCTCTTCTTTCCCTTGACGAGAACAGTGTCACCACGGAACAATTGTAACAATTCCATGGTGTTTGACGACATGGTGATTACCGAATTATCGTCATTTACGGCGTCATCAACGATCAAGGCGTTGTCCTTCTTTTTGCGTCTCAAGATGGCGGTGGCGGTCCGGTCCTCAATCGATTGGGCCCCGGAAGCATCCAAGTGAGGTTTTTTGTCTTCTGCTGCCATTATTATTAATGTATTATAAAAAAGTAGTTAACACTTGTAAAATTGGAATTCCAAATGTCGCCGCTATCTAGCAAATGTTGGCTTTTGTGTTTGCAACGACTCTGGGGGTAGATTGTACGAACCACTTAATTGTAAATTAATTGTAAACTAATGACTAGTTTGAAGTAAAAAACAACGTATAAGGATGATGTATGGTAATAGCTACTGAAAATGACTATGAGTGCTAATAAAGTTGTAGTAAGGTCAGGGAGGCCACACCTTTTATACTATAGAAGGTCAAAGAAACGGTTGTGTGCAGGGGTGATTTCGGTGGCGAAATCTGGGTGCGAAGTCAAGCAACAGAGCTTACAAAGCGAACAGAATAGAGTAGAACAAACAAGAATAAAACAAATAGCTAAGTGTGTCTATTTGACTAGGAAAGGGTATTGGACGATTGTAGATTCTATATTTACTACACGATTGTAGGTGAGAAAGGGTGTACGAGCTAAGAAGTATTGGCTAGGAGTAAAGTTTGTGCTGGTAGGTGGTCGTAGAAGGTGTCAATTTGTTACTTACATCTAGGCAATTTTCTGGTCCTGGTGTGGCACCACCAGATCTAACCATCTCAGTGAACTCGCAGCCAATCCCTCGCTAACTCTGAAGAGCGCTCGATATTTTGTCACACCACGACAATTCCTCTACCACTAACTCACCACTCCTTCCACCACTAACCACAATATACACCACTACTTCCATCCATTTTCGCCTCACCATTCCATTCCATACCAATCCATGCACGCACTTCTTCAGATTGGCACTCGCGGTGTGGAACAGCTCTCAGTATTTCGCTCAGTATTTTGCTCAGTATTTCGCTCTCAGTATTTCGCTCAGTATTTCGCTCTCAGTATTTCGCTCAGTATTTCGCTCTCAGTAATCTCAGTAATTCGCTCTCAGTAGGTTTTCGCACTCATGGACCCCGCAGTTTTTGGCAGTTTCGGAATGTGGTAATTTACTTCAATTAACCACTACAGTAAAATGGCCTCTGCAGCATCAAACGCCTCGTGTATCTTTTGCAAGATTATAAAAGGAGAAATTCCTTCTTTCAAGTTGATCGAAACCAAATTAAGCTATTCATTTTTGGATATCCAGCCAACGGCCGAAGCCCATGTGTTGGTGATTCCAAAGTACCATGGAGCCAAGCTCCACAATGTTCCAGACGAATACCTCGCCGATATATTGCCAGTAGTCAAGCAATTGACCAAAGCTTTGGGTTTGGACACCAACAACACCCCAGAAGGCGAAGGCTACAATATCCTTCAAAACAACGGAAGAATTGCTCACCAAGTGGTTGATCACGTTCACTTCCACCTTATTCCAAAGAAAAACGAAGAAACCGGTTTGGGTGTGGGATGGCCCGCCCAGGAAACCGACTTCGAGGCATTGGGTAACTTACACAAGAAACTATTGGAACAGTTAAAGCAAAAATTATAGTAGTAGTTGTGTATTTATAGTATTCCTCCAATAAACCCCCCTATGTAACCAACTATATAGCTCGAAAACCAAGTAATTGTAGTCGCACCAAACGGAAAGTAGCTGAAGGTGTAGTATGCGACTGCGAATATTTCCACTGCGCTGGTAAAAATGGTTAGGATGCTGCTTTTGAGCACCACAGCAGAGTAGAGCGTGGCCACCACCGAGCCCAAAAACACCGTCGTAAACATAATTCGGCCTGCCGACAACAAATGACGGATGTACGCCACAGGGCCCTGCAAGATCCCAAACGAAACCAAGAACAACACCGATCCCATGGACCAGATCAAGCCAAACTTGCGCGGCCGGAGCGCCAACACGGGGAACAAGAAGAAGCTTATGAAGAAACAAAAGACGGACCCCGAGAGACACACGATGAATCCTATCATACGCTCGAGTCTGCTAAGTTGGAACCATGAAGGTTCTTGGGCTGAGTCCACTGACGTGTTGTAGGTGGGCAATGATGTGTACAAGTTGTTGGCACTCGACTTGACGTAGTCCGTCCAGTCCGACAACATGGGTCTAGCGTCTGCAGTGGAGGCACCGCCTCCTCTAGTATTCCAGTTGTTAATCAGCTGTCGAAAGAAGTTCTCTGAGTCAGACATGAAGATGGTTTGTTCTGACGGTCGGATTTGCCTTTAGTTAGATTAGAAGATTCTAGTTAGATTTAGACAGATTTAGTGTCTCACGCGCTATCAATTGCCATCCACCAGTCCGTGAACAATTGCCTGGGTGCGACAGCTAGTGAGATAGAAACATAGAGACAACGATTACACTACTACAATCAGCCAGTAATAACGACACACCAGCAGGTGATTCAAACCAACTCGAGTTGCCCCACCTCTTCTGTTACGCTAGGCTGGCTAGTCTTTGTCCGGGTAACGCACCAGAAAATTTCCGCAGGCGTAGGGGCTTCGGGTAATCAAAGGAACACATCTTGAAGCTCAGTACCATACGGCAATTAGTCTAGAAAATACTCCAGAAACGATACATCTGCACCCTGAAGGTCCATACTATAGCCTTACCGACTCAATTAATCTAGTTTTTGCTTCTATTGGCCTCACAACTATACAACTATACACCTTTATTGTGGTGCCTATAACTAGCAGTATATTCCGAAAAGATGGAAGAATTCTTGAACGATAGTCCTTCTGATAACCACAACTATGGCAACGAAAGGCCAATTGATCCATATAGTCAACAATCTAATCAACTTGACGACCTAGGGCTTGGCTATAACAACAACAACTACGTGCCCCCAAACTATATAAGCCCGCAATTGGACCAGCAAGAAGTACGTAATGATGGCTACGGCGACTTCACAAACCCCGCAAACACCTTAAATGACCCTTTTTTGGACGACTTGGAAAACTTGACTTTCCCTCTGAATGGCATGGTTCAGCCTCAGAGCGTCCCCCAGTTCGTCAATCCCGGGGCCGCTTCCAATCTTGACGAGATCATTTCGCCTCAAAACAACGATACCAACGGCAACAACACTTTCTTAAATCCACGTTACTTTTCTCCGCCTAATAGAAATATGGGAAACAACTTCAACTCGCTAAATTCTATTGCTGAGGACGAAAAAAGCGATGCTTTCAGTCGGAGTTTTGAAGGTCCGGGAAGCTTTAATGTTCCCAACAACTACGACAACGGCTTTAACCCCATGAATGCTCCAGATATCAACACAGGCTCCTACCTATCGCCCCAAACAAACTCTCAGTATGTCTCTCCCAACAACAATTTCGACTCTTTGGATACATTGAGATCTCCCTCCAACTCTTACTTGTCATCACCACCGCAATTCCACGGCATCCGGGCCCCTATGAGCTCCAGTATTCCCATCAATCCGCCCATCAAAACAGAACCTACTAACTTATTATCACCTCCAACGACTTCCAACATGAGCTCGTCTGTTCCAAGTGGGAACAATGTCCGAGAAGCGTTGCCCACGAAGCAATTGTCCAAAGAAGAAAAGTTGAAGAGAAGGAGAGAGTTTCATAATGCTGTAGAACGTAGAAGGCGTGATTTGATCAAAGAAAGAATCAAGGAATTGGGCATGATTGTGCCTCCATCCCTCCTCAATCCACAATTGTGTGCTGTGCAAATGTTACAAAGAAACACCAGTATGAACTCCAAAGAAGTCAACGATTTGATAGCAAGCATAAAAGTAAAGGAAACAAAACCAAACAAAAGCACAATTTTGAACAAGGCAGTGGAATATATAGAACAGTTGAAATACGTTTTGGAGACTCAAGAAGTTGCCAGGGAGGATTTACTGAAGAAGATTGTAAACATCCAAAAATCAAATAAGCAATCTTACCCCAACACCAATAATACCAACAATACCAACAACACTAATACCAACAATAATATCAACACTAATATCAACAATAACACCAACAGCAGCGCCATCGACAGTTCAAATATTAATGACTTTACCGATACTCCACAATTAGGTCCTGATCCTTCTTTCGCGCCCAATAACGATCAATACTTTAATCCTGATGATTTTTTTCTGGATATGATTGGATCGTCGAATCTCAACTTGAGTGGAGACAATAACCAAAATAACAACATTTTTTAGTCAAGATACATACTTTTCTTATCTATTCCCTATTCTTCTAGTTTGATAGATAGAGAATATGGGTGACTACTTATTGATTAGGCAGTCGATGACATTACAAGATTTCTTTTATTTTGTTGTTCTATAGGAAGCAGATCATCTTCTTCCGTTCTCTGTATTCTATTTGTTGCTTATATAGATTAATAAATTGGTAATATACTTTAAAATTATCATTTTGAAGAGGAGTCATTTATTTTAAACAGTGATCGATATATAGTTGGAAACTGTCAATGATTTCGGTCTCATCAGTTTCTTTCCACCAAGCAGATTCATCGCGAAACTCGCCTGGTTCCAATTGAGGTGTCACCACTGTGCTTTCTTTGACCAATTTGACTGAAAAGTACTTGGAATAACGCGAGGACTTTGGCGGTGGCGTCTGTGGAATTGGAGGTCGCAGAAAAAAGTTGAGCTGCTTGGAAGAAGCAGCCGAATGTGTCGAATTAACTATCCACGTAAATCTTGCAGAGCTCTCCAAGGCTCTTATATAATCACTGCTAAAAATAGTGGGGTAGCTGTTTCGTGAAATATCAGGTGGAGGGATTAACGTAGTTCCACCTAACGGAACAGATCTGACAATACAATCGGGTGACAAGCGGTTCTTATAGACAAACTTGGTGTTAGGCTTACTTTTGGGTGCCAATTTCAACTTTTCACTCACATATCTCCTCAACTTGTTGCGCATGGTCTTTTTGGGCCTTACGTTATCCTCGATAGTATCCTCGATCCGAGTGATTTTTCTAGTCTGGCCAGCGTCCTGGCTTGCATTTCCTCTCCACACATGCTTGTCTGTAGGTACAAGCAGCATCTCAGCGCATTTTTCGCAGCCACGATGTTTTTTTGCACCCAAATTTCTGAATTCGATCGAAGGAAGTAAGCCGTGCAAGGCCGGAGAAAGCGTAGATATCACCAGCGGACTGCTGGGAGATCTATGTATAGCAGCAGCATGCTTGTACTGGGGTGAAATATTTAGTATTTCCGGTGTATTGGGAGTTGCAACCGAAAGTCTTTCGAATAGCTCAGTTGTTGAGGGACTTTCAAAATCGGACACAGCGAATAATGAAAATCTAGGAAATTCTCGAAAAGTTGAATAGTCTTCTCCGGGTTCTGCATCATTAAATATGTGGGCCCTCTCGATAAGCTCTTTGGTAGTATCTTTCGGGTCTTGCTCGACACATCCTCCCATCGGTAAAGTTTGTTCTTCAGCAATCTGAGGATTGATATCCACGAGCTGATCGCTTTCCAGACTTATCAAACTCCTCTCAACAGTTGTATTAAATGTTGTAGGGTATTCGCCCATAAATTCTGTGTGATACGAATCAGCTTCTTCAGTGGTGGCTTCGTTCGTCCTGATCTCTTCGAAACTGGGGGATTTACTCGGACTTTCCATCTCAGCTTTCAAAATTTCCAGCTCTTTTATACTAGGTTTAAATGGCATGTTTAAGACGTTCCTCTCATTCCCTACTTCTTGAGTTGTGCTTGGAACAAGCCTTTCTTCTTTTTCGATAAGCTCCAGGAAACATGGTTTGCTCTTATCGAGACTCCAGAGAGACTGAGTTTTGGCATCTTCAGAACCTTCTCTTTTGAAGGTTCCACTATTTCGATTATCCTCAGTGGCCTTCAATACTTCAGAATTGGTCTCGTACCGTGATATCAAAGACTTGACCCCTGCCATTTAATAACTGAAGAAAACTCTCTATCAGAACATTTATTCACCTGTGTGATTTTGTAGATATTAATACGCTTGAACATGCGTGAACTTGCATAGCAGTAAAAAGCCTAATGAAAAGATTCTAATGAAAAAAGTAATGAAAAGAGTAATGAAAAGAGTAATGAAAAGAGTAATGAAAAGAGTAATGAAAAGAGTCCAATGTACATGTATCAAAACAAATACCTATTAACCTATTTACTCTTGTTTTTGCGTTTTAACTTGTCTACTATCGATTTATAATCGGAGGTCGAGTTGTCAGTTTCAGCCGTTTTCTGTTTCTTGGATGGTTTATTACCATCATACTTCTTTCTCTTGGAACGTTCATCCAATATCTTCTTCATGGTAGAAGTCTTTTTGAATTCGGTATTGGTAGGATCAATGGCATAGTCATGGCTCTCAAACACTTCCTTGAATCTGTCATCGTTCAAATCAACCTCAAACTTGTCTTGCACCATTTCATTGTCGTACTTTCTGCCTTTGCCCTTTCTTCCCTTTTGCTTCTCTGACTTTATCACATCCTTCATATTGAAATGCTGGGGTTCGTTTTCGTCGTCGTTTTCATTCATCATAATCAATTCTAGTTCGGCATTGGCTTTCTCGTCTATTATCGGCTTGTTCTTGTTTTTAGACTTGGACTTGCCGGGTTTTTCGTGTTCTTCAGTGTCTTCTTGTTTTTGTTCCTTCAACTTCTCCAATCTACGCTTACGACGTTCCTTTTCCTTACGCTTGTATGCGGATATAGTCGACTCTTGCTCTTCTTGAGGAGCTATAGTTTGATCTTTTGTATCACCAGACTCTCCCAATGCCGGGTTGAAGGTGATTTCCATGTCGACATCGTCCTCTTCGTCTTGAGCTTCGTGAGACTTGAACCTATCTCCTAATAAATTTTTGTATTTGTCTTTAACCTCATCTTCTTCATGTTCACTGTCTGATGCCAAGTATGCTTTGAAATCCATGTCGTCGATTTCTTTTTGGGAGAATTGTCTGCTGGCAAACTGCAATCTTTCCTTGGGGGTTTCATCCCATGTCAACTTGACTTTAGAGTGTTGTAATGCATCGGTGACGAAGGTGGAGTTGGGTTTATAATTGGAGGTAATTTTGTTACAGTAGTCATGGGGCTCTTCGTCAAACTCCATGTCTTCTGGTACGTATCTTAAGTCAAAAATGTTGGCAGTGGACTCGAACTCGGTTCCATCACAGTTTTCGTAGAGTTTTCTCGAGGTGGCTACGGAATCACACTTGACTACAGCATAGTAGTATCTTAATCTTTGAAGCTGGTACCGACGCAACGCCTTGCTGTCGTAATCTTCTTCTCCGTTATCTTCTTCATACAATTTTTTGGTGACTTTTTCAAGGTTATTGATATCAACTTCTTCGTCTTCGGAGTCTGAATTGTCCGACTCTTGCTTCTTCTTTTTGGACTTGAACAACTCTTTGGGAGGCCCTTCGATCTCTTCTTTTTGCATCTGTTCTTTACCAAATTCCGATGGGTATATCGCAACAGATTTTATGTATCCATTCGAAGGCACAAACGATGAAAAGGTGGCCAAAAGATCCACGGCCTTGAGGTTATCCCAATCCATATTGACCACTGCAAACGAGCTGGTGGGTTCGCCTTCTTCAGGCTTGGTATCTTCAAGCTCAAGTTCCGACTCTTCTGCACTTTCAAAACCAGAATCCGAGTCGGAGTCTGAGTCGGAGTCTGAATCGTCCGAAGACTCTGCTACATTAACCCCTCTGGCTCTGTCTACTTCAGTATTCACCAAAGTTTTGTCTGAATCGGAACCAGAATCAGAATCAGAATCAGAATCAGAATCAGAATCAGAATCGGGTTCTCTTTTAAGCTTCAAAGGTTTTGTATCTTTAATTTGCTCTTTCTCTTCCTCTTCCTCATCGCTCTCTTCATCTTTTTCCTCCTCATCTTCCTCATCTTCTTCCTCTTTTTCATCCTCCTCAAGTTCATAATACTTTTCTATGTCATTATCTGTATCTTTAAGCTTTCTACCATAACGGTCAATCTTCACCTTCTTGCCCGTGGAACTGGTGTTCAAGTTTTTCAAGACGTTCTTACTAAAACGCTCATCGACCTTGACCTTAAACTGCTTCAAATTGGGCATACGAAATCGCGGATCATTATGCACAGACTTGAACCGGTCGTCCGTCACTGCAGTACTGCTGACATCCTTCTTGGTATTGTCCTTCTTATTCTTATCTTTGCCCATCGTTGCTTTCTAAGGCCAACTGGTTTTTCGCGTTGAAAAATTGATCAATAATTTATAAATTAAGCTCATCGCGCTCATCGCAAAAGCTACACTATAGAATACGTACACTATAGAACATTAGTCGAATTTCAATTGGGTAAGCGTTAATACAGTAGTTGGGGAGTAGTGTATGATGTATAGAATAGTAGAAAATCGGCATATAATTGAAATTATATAGCTTTATTTAGTGGTATATTAGTGAAGGACACTAAGTAACGGTATAAATGGAAATTAAGCGTTGGATGAAAGATACTAGAGGTACCAGGACTGCGTGAGAGCCCATTCTGCCTCTTTAGCCACATTAGCCATTGCAACTGAGCTCAACGGCTTTGCGACTACAGCGGGACAAACCCGAGGACCGATGCCCGTTCCTTGGACTATAAATACTGGCTCAATTCTCTCTTCTATAGTAGCTTAGCTCTGTTGAACTAATGAGTAAAGAACATAACATGGAGTTCGTACCGGATCAAAGCCGAAAGTGACACCACTCTATGTTTAAATAGGCCCTTATACCTAATCTTGGGCCGATCTTCGATTACCAACTCATCACCAACCCTCGACCTTTCCCATCCGTATCTTTTATTCTCAACTTATTACCAGTTATCATTTCACTTTCATATCACTCATACCTTATCATTTATTATAACCTATCTAAAAAATACAGGCTTCATTTGCCCGTATGTAATGCGGCCACATGCTTCCTATTAACACCAGCGTACTATAAGTTTGTCACTGTATTTTATAACAGTCATCATTTTCTAACTTCGTGAGGTTCATATGTAGAGTTTTAGTATAGTTTGTTCAAATAGTTTGTTGAAGAATGTTCTTGACACTTCAGGTGAAAAGACCATTATCCTCGTTCGGACCATTCAGCCGTAACATCTTTACTGCTTGTTGAGCTCATCTCACTTCCTTCTTTACTTACCCTTTCACTTCACTCGCTTTCAGCTCATGAAGCTCAGCCTTACAATTCTTCAAGAATTGTTTCCCCTTCCCAGTAACCTTTCTCACTCTCCCTATTTTTCACGAAATACTCTTTAATCTAATCATCATCTATTTGCCTAAATGAATCTGCTGTTGCAGATTGATCGTAGTTCTAAGGGTATGCGTCAGGTGCATCTTCAATATCTCCATTCGTTGCATCTTTATCCTTTGAGCATACCAACTACCCAACTCAATGTCCTCAGCACTCACAGACTCTTGGTCTTTAATTCTACTCGTCAAGAACCACCTGTCGCCTTTCTTTATTATCTAACCTATTAATTCACGCCTTATCAAATCACTAATGTCATCCCACTTGGCCCTTTTAAGTATTTGACTTCTCCAGTAGCTGGCCAATATCGAAAGTATACGGAAACACAACAGCACTTTTCAAATGATCGTCGACTTCGTCGATCGTCTGGAATTTTTGGTAACATTTCGCAACCACCACCACCCCAACTATAACTAGTAATCAAAATAACATTTTTGGCTTAACTTAAATTAAATTAAAATTGATCTTCGCAATTCACACTCCGATGTAAATCAATGATACAGTTTTTCAGCCGACCGTATGTATTTCGACAGTGATACTTGAAGTACTTGCCGGATAAAACTAGAAAAGAGAATCGTGCGACTATTTATACACGCCAGGGGCTTGGGGGTAGCTACAGCGGAAGTTTTCCAAAGGGTGGTCTTATCAGCGAGGCAAATTTGGAGCGGTCCTATGCAACCTTGCTTAGAGAGGCTATTCTGTAGGTAATAGACTAGGGTGACTATTCAGGGCGACGGATATGTGCCATTTGTGGGGAGGCATATTTTTTTAGGTCTCATGCAGTTCTGGTACCAGAGGTACAAACCATGATAAAAAATATCGAGCAAATTGTAGGTGTCAAACAACTTTGAAATGAAATTTGTAAGAACCTCATGCTTATTTAAATTTGAATACCTCATGCTTATCTATTCAAAAGATAATTGAATTACTGATTATGTTCGCCCGGAACAATAACGAATGCTCCGTTGGTAGCCTTTTCGGTTGCGAGTTGAGGCGATCTTAGGGGTTGCGAAAGTCCATTACATATTTTGGTAGAATGGGGTCAAATGCGTTCCCAATGCTCTGGTACCTTTTTTGAGGCGAATAGATAGTATATTTATATTGCACCAGTCCTACACGAGAAAACGCAGCCAATGGGTCCTATTGGGCCTAACCAATACGGCTATGAGAAACTACTAGTGCGCAGCCCAAGCCGGAAAAACCAGTCATTCAAGAATTACAATGGAAATGGGCATGTGCACGAGACAAACGCGAGAAGCTAGCAGCAATAACCAGCCGCAGGTTTCGAGTAATAATGCTTATATCAAATTTAGATAAAGGTGAGAGCATCACTTTATATCTCCACTCATCAGAAGGAAAGTCCACACACTCTTTAGCGCTTGAGCATTTTGCACCCTTGAACATCCTGCGCTCATCTGGAAAGAGCCTGACACTCATGAACATCCTGGTCTCAAATTGGTTAAGCACTAGTTATTCACTACATGCACATTAAGACACGTCGCATCCACGTCACCTCCCTAGCCCTGTCAAAATGAATTTCGCAGCAATTTTAGCGAGCTGCGTAAAAAAGCAGCACTAAAGTTTGCAGCCATACTTGGCGTGAGCGCTGGAGTGCAGTAGTAACAGAGAGCAGTAACAGGTAGAAGTAATAGTAGAAGAGTATCCGTTGTTTTTGGTTTTTAGTGGAGTTCTCTAATGAGGGATCGTACGTTTTAGTATGTATTGAGATGGTGATACCAAAGTTACATAGGATTAAAGTAGGAGAGAGAATTGTGCGACTATTTGAACAAGCAAGGGGCATTTACCACCGAAGGATAACCCACGAGGTAGCCTTGTCGCAACGAGGCGAAATTGGGTTTCAAGCATTCCTAGTACCGAGTTACACCTTACATCCACCCGTGCTTGGAGAGGCTATTTCGTAAGTGAAATGACAATAAGTCAGCGGAGTAAACCTTGCTCGTTATCAGCTGTGATTACGGCTCGCCGGAGTGATATCACCCAGGCAATGATATCGTTACTTATATTTCTTGGCACTGGGGAGAGCGACAGTAAGAGTCTCCGTAATAGCTTGAGTGATAACGACTCTTTGGGATTGATAATTACTGAGGCAGTAATGAATATAGTAGTATATATTGGTTTTCTTTTTTTATACTGACCCACCGCTGGAATTATGGTTCCCTACCATTCCTACCATCTCTAAGAAAGCTCTTTCTTCGCCTAGGTTCTTTAAATTTACACTTTGGCGGGCCTGCGCCTGTTTTTCCTCCCACTCCCATTGCTTTCTCTGCTCGTCCAATTCTTTTGTAGAGCCAATCCCCCAGACTTCAAGATCGGTTATCATGAACCGGTCTTCAAAGTCCTGGATCTGGGGCTGGGAAGACGAATCGAAGTAGGTTCCGCCGGATTTGTGCTCGACCAAGTGTCTAAATACGGCAAACTCGAGGTTGGCTTCGATCGTAAGGGAAACGTCTCCAGGCAAGTACCTCTTAGCACCTTGTTTATTTACAGGCTGGTCATTGCCAAACCCAAGCCCAAGTCCTTGATTGTTGAAGTAAATCAGCGTACTGGGACGGGCAACACTATGGGTACTAGTATAGTAGTCCAAACGTGGCAGGACCGATATAATTACTGTCTTGTTATCACCAAAATTGTGCTTATTAGAGTTTTTCCACGGCTGGTTGACCACTACGGCATATGTGATAGTATCATTATCTCTTTGCCAATTGGTCTTATTGTTTTCCGTTGTTCTGTAGTAACGAGGATACTCTGAATTGAACTGTTCGTACCGTCTATTGGTAGTTATAGTCTTGTTACGAAGCCGTTTTCCACTGATGATTAACAAAGTTGGGGCCTGCCACTTGAATATCTTCAGCTCTAATGATCTTATTGAGAAACCAGATTCTGAGCCTAAATAGAGTTTTACCAAGTTCTGATTAGAGATGGCTATGTCTGATTTTATGGAGATGAGCACACTTGAAATAAGTGCAATTGTGCTTTCGCTGACCAACCGAGATCTCTCAAATGAGAGACTGGGTGTTTCAATCACTTCTCTGGTTAATGTTTCTGTTTTATTTGATAGAAAACCATGTTTGAACAAGCCAGAAAACGACTGTGATAAAAGTGGAAACTTAGAAAACACCCGCAGAAACTGTTCATAAGTCACTGAGCCTGTACTTCCAATATGAACGTCCAAGTACCGTATAAATGCTGCTGAATATGGCTCAAATTCGCACCACCGCTTCAAATTACAGTGCAAATGCTTGTCCATTTTCTCGTGTGAGTCTTTTGGAACTGATTGTAGTATAAGTAACAAGGTGACTACTAGTGAGAGAGCATCTGCTGGTAAAGTTAATTCCGCTACATCTACGTGGTCAAAACTTCTAATGGCTTCCAAAGAGTTCCAATTGATACTTCTAGCCACATATTCGGGCAGATCTTGTTCTCCCAAAGGCATTTTTAGAGTCACAGCAAAATCGTCAGCTTCCGACGACTCCAGTTTTCCTTTTTCTTTACTTGTTTCGCCACTTTCGTTACATAATGCCAAAGATACGAAAATGAGCTTGGTATAGTCATAATCCAGGCCTAAAAGCGTTTTGTACCGTCCTGTGTGTACTATACTGGTAAGTATCAAGTCGTCTAAGGTAAGTTCGGACTGTCTGGAAGTGTGATCTTGAAGAAACGGAAAGCATCCTAGTACTTTGAATGAATTGTACAATACTTTGATGGCCTTGTGTAGTTGATCCTGTTCAGTGTGCAATCCTAGGAGATGGCACAAATCAGTAGGTGTCAAGGCTGTTTGGTGCAAGTCTGTGATGTTGAGCTTTTGGGTGAGCGCCTTGATTTCAGGGTCACGAAGAAGAAGCAAGCATCGTGTTCTGAACAACTGGATCAACTTCTTCTTGGAAAAGTGTGCAGTAGTATCTTGTGTGCTAGAGTTCTGCCCCATACTAAATCCTCAACCAAAACAAAAACTATCAAGGTAAAATAGAAACTTTCAATGGCAAATAATGAACCAAATGGCAAGACAAATGCAAGACAAAATAGTGAGAGTGTGAAGTGAGAATTGATGTGAGACAGACTAGACAAATCAAATTGACTACACAATGATAGTGAGACTATTTGTGGGGAGAAAAAAGAGATTGCTAATGACGGAGAATTGATGCAGTGCAGTAGTAGGTTTGAACGGTATGGGTAGTGCAATAAGAAGCAAGGGTGAGAAAAAGTACGAGAAGACACTCAATAAGACCATATCTAACAAATTGGATGACAGAATCTAAAGATGACATGTAGATTTTGTCATTCACACGATAGGGGTATAAGTAGTGCTGTTATCGAGTACTCGAAGATCTGTCGTTTGGAAGTAACTCAACAGGTCCTTCACCGAAGTATATGAGCTGAGAGGATGCAACGGCTTCCACTCAGATCCTGTTAACGATATCTAGGTTTTATCCTGGCAGATTATAGAAGATAGTGTAAATGTAGACAAGAGATTGGAATTGATGCTATAGGAGGAGAGGATTATATTAATGCTATAGACTAGTGATGGACTAGTTGATACTGTTGTCTAGTTGGTGATTTGTCTAGTTGAGATAACTGCCAACGATTTCCTTGGCTTTGATTTCCCACTGAAAAATGGATCTTCTGACATTGGCGAGAGTACCCGTTGCCTTGGCCAAATCGACCTCGTCGTCGTCTCTGATGATATTATCATTGTACCTTTGTTCATCGTTGGCTTGTTTGATGAGCGCTTTGGTAAATGACAACATCACCAAGTTGAAGTACAATCTTATTACCGTAGTCAAAATAGTTCCTCCAAAAGTAAGGAACATTTCGCGGGCTTGTGATGCCGACTGGCCCGATAAGTCAACGGGTTCTTCGACATCCTTCACTGCACGAGCATGTGATTCAGGGCCATCTTCTTCCCTGCTGAACCAGAAATGAATGAAATAAAGGGTGTAGAAAAGTCCGATCAACGTATCTGCCGTGTAAACCAAACTGGCCAACGAGAACTTGCGGACGTTTTTATGCTCACTCTTGATGTGAATCAACGCTTGGATGTAGAACGGCAATGTAGAGATCGCCAATACATTATAAAGCCATTGCCAGAAGTTGATCGGATGTCCTGTCAATAACGATACCACTCCATATACACCGCCCGCCTTGTTCAACACCGAGATTCCCAACACAATCTCCACCCCTATATACAAGGGAATTACACCCATAAACCTCTAAAAGTTAGAATGAGCTCAATTTCAATATGAGCTAGATTTTCTAGCGTGAAGCTAGGACTCATGACCGATTACTTACCTGAGGGAGTATTCCACCGAGAAGGTTCTTGATAGACATCTGATGGTTTGTTAAAGTGAGATCCAGAAGTATTCTCATCTGAAAAATAAAAATCCACCAGGGTAGAAATAAGAAAAGAACAATCAACTGAAAAGTTTACAGCTAAGTAACTATAGAATTATAATCTAGTATAAGCAGTTGAACAGTCTAGTACGACCACTACTACTTCCACCAGTACACCAGTAGATCAAAATAATGAGTACCCAAGTGTATCTGGATTCAGACTCGGATTCCGATGCCTCTCGCGATGGCTTCAACGATGGATTTCACGATGAGCATATTCAACCACCAAATTTACCCAAAACCATTGTGGAAAAAGAAGATATTGTGACCAAGTATGCCGACAAAATCAATACCGATAGCGTCAAAAAGGGCCCCAAGACCACCAAAGACCGTGCCAATAGAGCCACCGTAGAGCAAGTTTTGGATCCCCGTACAATGGGATTCTTGGCCAAAATTATCAATAAAGGTATACTCTCAAGAATCAACGGGTGTATCAGTACTGGTAAAGAAGCAAATGTGTATCATGGAGACCATGAAGACCCTGAAGTAAATGATAGAGAATATGCGGTAAAGATATATAAAACATCCATTTTGGTATTTAAAGACCGTGAGAGGTATGTTGATGGAGAGTACCGTTTTAGAAACACAAAGGGACAAAGTAATCCGCGAAAAATGGTCAAAGTATGGGCCGAAAAAGAGTTTCGCAATTTGAAGCGGTTGCATCAGCACGGCATTCCGTGCCCTGAGCCTGTAGAGCTTCGTTCGCATGTATTGGTGATGGAGTATTTGACCAAGGGAAAAGGGCAGCCGTCGCCCAAACTTCGAGACCATCCTTTCAAAGACACAGAAGAAATCGTCCATTACTATCACCATATGCTTTATTATATGCGTAGAATGTATCAAGAGTGCCGACTTGTGCATGCAGACTTGAGTGAGTACAACTCGATTGTCCACAAAAACAAGCTTTATATCATTGATGTGTCACAATCGGTAGAACCGGACCATCCCATGGCACTTGATTTCTTGAGAATGGACATCAAGAATGTCAATGATTTCTTTTCCAGAAAGAAAATCAATGTTTATCCCGAAAGGCTTATATTCAAGTATATAACAGAAGAGGCACAAGCGTTGGGCTTGACGTCTAATAGTGACGAAGAGTTGGGTCAGTATTTGGAGACGTTGCCTTTAAAGACTGATAATGATGATGAGGTGGAAGATGAGATATTTAGGTCGCTCCATTTGGTACGGTCATTGAACCATTTGGAAGAGAGAGATTTTGACAAGTTCGCAGAGGGAAAAGTGGATGTGTTGAAGGAGTTGGTGGACGAAAGAGAAGAAAGCGAAGAATCGGAAGAGGAAAGTGATTCGGAGGATGACTCGGAAGAAGAGGAGGAGGATTCACCTGAATGGAAGCCTAGTGAAACCATACTTAAGGGTAAAAAGTATGAAGATAAAGAAGATAAGAAGGCCAGAAAAGAGGCTGCGAAACTTGAAAAGCTGGAAAAGAGAAAAACAAAGATGAAGAAGCACGTCAAGAAAAAAATTATCAATAAGAGAAAGGCCAAGTAGACAGATAGAATAGACAAAACACATCCAGCGTATATAATCAAAGAGTAGTATAGTGTCGACACTATGATCTGAATATGCAACGGATAAGTGGATGTTGTGTATGCGACTGGATCTTTGTATTTTCGTGGTGTCTCTCGCTACCGTGTATTTCTCGCTGTGTCTACGTCTTTGCTCTCGCTACCGCTCGCGCGCTCGGCCTTTGTCCCCGCACTACCTCGTCGAAAAAGACACGCGTTGAAATTCATGTTGATACTTTATTTCATAGATCACCACACAACATGTTCAGTAATTCATTCAATAAACTAGTAACATTGGTGTTTTTGTTCGCAGGCCTTTCCAATGCCTTGCACTTCTACTTAAACACCGGAGAAACCCGCTGTTTTTTCGAAGGATTGAGTGAATCGACCTTGTTGGTTGGTAACATCGATGCATACGAAAAGGGCCATAACGGCGATTACCATAAGAACCCAGATTTAAGAGTCGAAATCACCGTTGACGTACGTAAAAGATAACTTAAACACTTGCAATGAATACTAACTTTTAGGAAACTTTTGACAACGACGACCGTGTTGTGTCCCAGAAATCTTCTCCAACTGGTAAATTCACCTTTACTTCTATAGCTTCCGGAGAACACAAGTTCTGTTTGACACCGGTTTACCTTGATGGAACCACTGGAAAGTCCCACAGAATCTTTTTCGATGTGGCCATTGGCTCTGCCCACGACTACGCTGATTCCAAATCCACCAAGCGTGTTGATGCATTGACCTCTCAGATCCATGGATTGAACAAAAAGTTGAAGGAAATACATCAGGAACAAGAAACCATGAGAGAAAGAGAGGCTGTGTTCAGAAACCAGTCTGAAAGTACCAACTCTAGAGTGGTTAGATGGACTTTTATTCAGTTGGTGGTCTTGGTCGGAACCTGTTTCTACCAGTTGAAGCACTTGAAGAGTTTCTTTGTCAAGCAAAAAATTGTATAGATTTCGAAAAAGTACTCTAGTCATTCAATCATATAAGTCCAAGAGTAAATAATGTAGAGCTCAACCCAAATATTCCATTTATTGTAGCCGGTTGTACTTGATATAATACAGAAATCTACTTGTAAATTATTATGTACTTTATTTTTATCGCATATCTCAATTTAAAGAAAAAGATAGTGGTTTTCAGTAAAAGAAAAAGATTTTGTTTTAAAAGAAGTAGACTAATGGGCCATCTTCATATGTCCTCTCTACTCGGTGCAGCAATTCTACAACAATTACAAGGTACCGGGAATGTTTGAGACCCTATTCTAATAAGCCTTACTCTATCGATACTATTTTCAACCAATGACCTTTATCAGGTTATATTGTTATATATATACCACCCTTGAATCAGATATGCTGATTGTTCGCTATACTTCCATTTGATCGCGACTAATTAATACTCGTTTAATTCGCATCACTTTTTGCAACTAATGCAATTATGTCTATCAAGTGTCTTGTACTTGTACAATATACAATTGTCTGTGTATTCTACACATGTGTTCTTCCAAAGTTTACTACTGTCCATTTTGGCGTCATCAAGATAACCTCTTTAATGAATAAAGATCTACCTGCTCAATCATAACTTTTTCTTTCCATCTCTTTTCGATTCTCAATTTTCTCATCTTCTTTCTGACCTTGATGGAGACTGACCAATTATTGGCTAGAATAGCAGAGCTAGAGGCGGAAAATGAGCGGCTCAGACTGGCTCCTCGGCCCCAGTTCCCCAAGATCGACTCCCATTTCTCCCTAGACGAATACAAACGGTATGGCAGACAGATGATTGTGCCTGAATTTGGCTCGCTCCCATCGCAGATCAAATTGAAAAATGCCAGTATCTTGGTGGTGGGCGCCGGTGGCTTGGGATGTCCTGCGCTCATGTACTTGGCTGCTGCGGGTATAGGCAGGATAGGCATAATTGACGACGATATAGTTGATACAAGCAACCTACACCGCCAGGTGCTTCACACTACGGAAACAGTGGGCATGCTCAAGTGCGAATCGGCCAAGAAATACCTCAACAAACTCAACCCCCATGTAGATATACAAACCTATGGCGTTCGTCTAGACAACTCCAACGCTTTTAATATAGTAGAAGCCTACGATGTGGTGCTAGACTGTACAGATACTCCTGCTACAAGGTACCTCATCAACGATGTTTCTGTGCTCTGCGGAAAAACCATTGTGAGTGGCTCGGGGTTGAAAACTGAAGGCCAACTTTCGGTCCTCAATTTCAACAATATCGGGCCATGCTACCGGTGTTTTTACCCCAAGCCTCCTTCGCCAGATAGTGTCACGTCGTGTTCCGATGGAGGTGTTATCGGGCCGGTGATCGGGCTTTTGGGCGTCACCATGGCTGTAGAAACCATAAAAGTGTTGACTTACTACACTAACCAAACATTTAAACCGTTTTTATCTATGTATTCGGGGTATCCTCACCAGCAGTTTCGGATGTTCAAAATGAGAAGTCGTAAAAATGACTGTGCTGCGTGCAGTTCTCTGGCCCTGATTACCAAAGAGTTGGTTGAGTCTGGCCAGATCAACTATGCAGCCTTCTGTGGATCAGTAAACCCCAACAGTTTGGATTCTAGCTACAGAATTTCGGTCCACCAGTACAAATCTTCGCCCACAGTGCTTGTAGATGTGCGGCCCAGGGAGCAGTTCCAAATCACCAAGCTTCCCAATTCTATTAATGTACCTTGGGAACAGTTCAAGAAGCGTGATGATATAGACGAGTTCTTGCCGCAGGAATTCAACAAGGATTCTGAGCCAGTTTCGGTCATATGTCGTTACGGCAATGATTCGCAATTGGCCACTAAGAGGATGGTGGAAGAGTTTGGGTTCAAGCATGCGAAGGATATAATAGGGGGTATAAACAAGTGGAGCGACGAGATAGACGAGACCATTCCAAAGTATTGATCAAGTGGAACAGCTTACGAAGTGACCATCCATTTATAAGATTGAATAACAGTAATACAAAAGTAATTTCAACCAACGAACTCTAAAAAAACAACCTAAGTCAAATCTAAGCTTCACAACTCAGAAAATAGCGTCAACTTCACAGACTTATGGATAGAAAAAGTGTCTTGGATCGATTGGGTCAACAATGTTCAGAGTAATCATTTCCTCTATAATCATCAATAAATATAGAAGAGTGTGTGTAAGGTACCTCGGACTTGGACTGTATGAGACCCGAAAGGTTGATAAAGATGAAACTCACTTAGTATACTTGTAGGGCAGACATTTATTGGTAGAGATATTTGAATAGAATGATAAACAACCAGAGAATTTTTGGGCCGAGCCCATAAGAATTCTTACGGAAGGCTCAATATGGCCCTATGGCTGACACTTTTTGTTAAGGGTATACCATTCAGAAAAGTCTCATTTTGCACCCATATAAAGTGCTGCAAATGGGGTATGCACTTTAGATGCTGCAGCTAGGATGTATAAGCCTTGAGGTTGGGATGTTTAAACCTGCGAGGTTTGGATGTTTTGAGCATTGATGTTTGGGTGTTTCTGTTTGTAAACGTATATAAGTATCTGTACTACATCTATTTGAAATCTTAGCTCTTACAATTCTGCTTCATTTGCCATGATCATTAATTTCTCCTTCTTCTCATGTTACTTTGATGATTTTTGAATCGTTTTTGCAGAGCTGATAAGCTCATTGTGCTCTGATTCTCTCTATTAGTCTGTCAATATTATTTGAATAAATATTATTCTTAATTTTATTAGTTCTAATTCGAATATTTAAATAATTAATAGCTGTGGTATGATAATACTTCGAAGTTAGATTTAGTAAACTTGACATCACCAGTGCCAAATATAATCGCCCATACCTCTATACATACCAAATAATACCTTCTAGAATAGTGCTGGTTTGCATTGACAAGATTTAGAGCACATCATACCCCAGCACTCATCTTGGCTGAATGGAGGCATTGTAATCTTAGACCTTCATGTGATAACTAAACAATTGATTAAGGATCAATCTACAAGATCCACACACTCCATATACTAACCCCTACTATTCTTTCACAATTATTCTCGCTAACATCCACCCGCCACCACCATTTCAGCTATTTCCTAGTATTCTTAAATTTCAGGAATATTTGTTTGATAGACACGGAGAGACGAGCTACCAGCACCGTAAAGTTGCAGATAAGTAAATCCGTCAAAAGTTCAAGTAAATGTAAAATATGTAATTTAACTAACAGTGAGGTACTTGGAGGGAGCTTCAAATTCCTGGTGCTCGAAAGGATCGTGGCACCTGAGTATCACGTATGTTCTCCCATTACACTACTCGGTCTCGCTCTTAGCAGCTCAACTACAATCGGAATGGTGCTAGATGGCCGCAATCCATTATGGAATACGGGTGCGATATGGAGAAACAAAACTTTCGCAGCCAAAAGAAAAGACGGGTTGTTACGAAGAGGCATACTAGCCATGATCAAATTTGTAACTTCATACCTTCACTCGTATCTTCTAAAGCGCTTTCTTTTGATTATTAGACCATTTTTTTACAACTTCAGTCTATTAATCATAACTCTAGGCTTGGCGACAGAATATTTTTGTATTGCTTCAGGCATTATCATCAATTTACTACAATGTCTAATTGGGTATTTCCGATGAGTTATTGAATACTAAAACCAGTATGGCGATCAAGTCAAATGAAACGAGTCGAAAGCTAAACTCTAGGAATTTCCGATCTACACCTAGAGAATTTTGCTCATTACACACTAATCCGTATTAAATATTCTTCTGGGCACTGAAGTACGTACGTTACTTAATAACCAATAAAACTATTCAATAGAAGTACGGGTTAATTGTAATAGGACGCCTTTTTGAGACATGGTGCCAATGAATATGCCATCTTGACGCACTCTTAATTTTCTACCGTTTAGCCAGACGTCTATAATAGCCGGCCAAGATAACTATGGTATTGCTATATCCAGTGTCTCCTCAAAGCATTTATCTGGAAGACGGTGTTTTCTACTTTCTATTTTTGGTGTGGTGGCGTCATTTAGAGACAATGTAGTTACTGTGGTAGAAAGGTGGTAGATGTTAGTGTTTTAAGTGTACTCCGGGTCTAGTCTCTCTAATATCAATAGTCCACTAATAGTTCCAGCAGTATATATCGAACTTCCAACCACATTCTCATTCCAAGCCAAGGACGAGATGACTATTTCGGGTGGAGTCACCTGCTGCTGAGGTGCTGCTTCTGTAGATACGATTTCGTAGTCTGCCGACAACGTGAGAGAATTATTGATCACACTAAGTTTCCAGAGCTTGAGCGGGGTCAACAGCTTGCTCGTCACTTTAGAGCCATTGAGAAGCTTGCGGGGATAGTTTATAATCACGATATCGCCGCCAGAATTGCCAGAAATATTAAGAGGATGCCCTATAATTTCCGACAGTTTGCTAGCCGTGATGGTGAACTCGTCTTTCATAAGCAAATTTGTATCATGAGCATTACGGAATGGACTGTACGAAAGAGTGTCTAAGTTTTGCACGGAAACAAAGGTTTTTAGGGTATGGTTTGGGGAAGGCTTGATGGAAGTTCGAAGCTGAGGGATCAATCTTCCTTGCACAAAGTTTCTGTAGGAATAAACTATGCATGTTGTGCCGGTAGTGTTGATATAGATCAAATAGTCGTCGTCTACTTGTGCTACCGAAACTACACTGACCGGACTTTCGCCAACCCTGGTTATGTAAGATGGTATAGAAATGTCATCCTCTTCTTCGGAGTAAGGGAGGATAAACTCAGCTACGGATCCATCTGTCAGGCCCACTAAAACTTTGTCGTCACCTAGAAAGTCGTAGGCAGTAATGTTTGTATCAGTAAAACCAGCCAAACTGTATTGAACCGAGGTCTTCTTTACCACCAGAGTTTGGGGATGGCCATGGTTGACCTGCAACAAGTGGAAATTTCCATCAGTAAACGTTCCAGCCAATACTCCTAGCACGTTTCCGCCCAGAATATGGATCGGAATCCAGTCCAAATTGGCCGTAGACCCGATTTCTTTGGTCAAATAAACTTTTGCTAGTGTTAATGTATTTTGGTCTAGATCGTATTTCCATATCTGTATAGCGGAATTGATCTTGTTTTCAGTGTTTTGTCGCTTTTTATGGTATATACTTAACTCTGGGTGGCTTATACTATCAGAAATCCCATCAGCATTGTGAATAACTGATACGGCAAGGTAGTGGCACGAGGCTGTTGTATTGTCTAGAGGGGTATGAAGCCATTTCATCGAGGTTATATGGCCACCAGCATTCAAAAGAAGGCCTCTTCTATCCAGTTTTAGGTGATTTAAAGAAATTGGCTTGCCAAACTCAAGACCAAATGAGCCTATTTTGTCTCCACTAACAACATCGACATCTAGCTTGATGTTAAACTTACTGTACATTTGAGTTAAGTCAGCATGCTCCAATTCAGGTTCTGGAACTCCCAAACTAGCAGACTCGACCATACGAAGCGTCCTGGAATTTAGGCCGCCATTGGCTACTTCTCGCATCACCTGCTCTTCCTCCACATAAAACATGCTGATCTGCCAAACATCTTTATAGTTTAAGGCAAAGTTGTAGAATTGGTCATCGTGGCCATAATAGAACTTGAATCGAGGCTTGAATGTCAAGTCTCTCTGCGCTTTACTCATTCCGCCACTTGATAACCTCGTCTGTTTATTTACTATTTCCTGCACCATTTAATTCGCGCTGCTCGCACAAACAAACTTCTACACAAGTATGTACAGCGGTATGCTGTCAGAAACACCTAGCGATGTGATAGAAGATGTAAAGGAGCTTGTTGCGGAGGAGCCTGTGACCACTTCGCCACCTAAATCAAACACTCCGACCAAAAAAAAGAGGAAAATGTTGGAAGACGACTTCTTTTCACTCAGCTCTTTTTCTAAGAGTAAGAAGAAGCTGAAACTGAAGAGTAAAAACTCTTCCATCCCCATTCTTAGCAGCACCACTTCATCACTAACCGAACTCACCTCAAGCTTTGATAGTCCCAAAGAATCGGTTCCTCCATCCCAAGACTCACTGCCTCCGGTGTCTGCGCACTATACTACCATAGAGCCTCCTCCGCCTGTAAATAAAGAAGCATTGCGGTCACAAATCGAGGAGCTGTTCAAATACAGAGACACTTCAGCTTCCATAGAAGATCTCAAAATATCAGATGATGAAAAAGACTTGGATATATCGTTTATCAATGGCGGAGACCTAGAAGAACAAGATGATTTGTACACTTTTTCAGAAGAAAACGAACGCAAAAGAATGTATATCATAAAAGTATTTACAAAGCTACCGGTGCCTTTTGAGTATGACGTCAGTTCCAGTGTTGATTTTGGCGTGAAAGGAACTAAATCGTTTGGTAAAATTCTCGATAGTATTATTGAAAAGTTCCAAACCCAATTTGCGGCAACGTTGCCACCATACGATTTGAAGCAGTACAATACTTCTGAAACAGCATTAATATGGGTAGAGGGCAAAATGGAAATCAAGCCATTCTTCAAACCCAGCACTCTTCGAATAGCACCTCCCCAGCCGTTTGATATCCTCGCCAACGAAGTAGAATCAATGGCTCCCACATATGTCTCATGTATTCTCATCCCAACTTATAATGTTCCCCAATACTTGTCAATATACCCTGAATTCAAAAAAATACCCCCAATTGACAAAGAGCGCGAACAGAAAAAAGACCTTGATAATGAAGATGAGGATGAAGACCAGAGCTTGATAGTTATAGAAGATGATGTGCCTGCAGAGCCAATTGTCGAAAAACCAGAATACTTTGTAATAGGTCTTAAAGGCAAAGACAACAAACGTGTAGAGGTCGAAGTATCGTCTGGTACACAGTTACTGAAGCTTATAACACATTACCTCGAGGTCAAAAAAATAGACCCGAGCACCATTGAGCTCAGCAAAGTGAAGCTCATATTTGATGACGAAGTGATGGATCTTAATGATACAGTGGGCAATACAGAGTTGGAAGAGGATTTTGAAGTACAAGTGGTGTTTTGACGAAATCAAATACTTATTACAATTCGTACTTGTAAGATATAATTGAAGATACTGAGAAAATCTACGCGTAATCTCGCTGTGGTGAAAAAGTGAAATACATACATACTTTATAAATACCATACACTGTAATATAAAACAAAAGTAAACCGAAACAATTTGATTTAAGAACTATACATAAAGACTCCTAAGTCATAGATGTTATGTCTCAATTAGAATCATGTGTCGT
This sequence comes from Suhomyces sp. yHMH580, assembly GCA_030580235.1. NCBI lineage: Eukaryota > Fungi > Ascomycota > Pichiomycetes > Serinales > Debaryomycetaceae > Suhomyces > Suhomyces sp. yHMH580. The sequence continues at coordinate 77,112 of JAKTSN010000008.1, read as the reverse complement.
TGATTGAATTAAAGTTGACCCAAAGATATTTTAGGGTAATTGTTAACCAAATTTCTGAACTTTTTGCGATTAATACCAAAATTGTAGAACGAGCCCAATGCCATTTGAATCGAAATGATACCGAATATATATCCAAACCACCATACATGCCAACTTTCGAAAACATCCACCATAGATTCAACCTATATATTGAGGCTATTATACAATCAACTATTTATGTCGAGATTGTAGTCTGCTGGAGCAGAGGCTCAACAATATATTAACTCCCAAAAACTTTTACTTCAAGAAAAGGTTGCGTGGTCTAGTTGGTTATGGCATCTGCTTAACACGCAGAACGTCCCCAGTTCGATCCTGGGCGGAATCATTTCTTTTTTGCAGCTTTTTTATTGTGCGATAAAAATCTTGAATCGTTTGAGAGCTAGGATACGAATGAATGTTGAAAGAAGTGGCAAGAAAGTAAGGTGCGACGATTGGATGGAGCTAAACTTATTCACGCGCTCCAATAAATTCTCACTTTACTTACTACAATATTTTGCCATTATTCAACTGCAAGATCACGACAAATATTTTGCAACAAGAAGTATCAGTGTTTGATTTGGCAAAAAGAATGCGCAAACCCGGAATCGAACCGGGGGCCCAACGATGGCAACGTTGGATTTTACCACTAAACCATTTGCGCTAAAGCTCCGAGACGGGGAATTGAACCCCGGTCCCCCGCGCGACAAGCGGGGATTCTAGCCACTAAACTATCTCGGACTTCTTGTTGAATTTGAAACAAAATCTGGTTTAAGTTGTGCCAACTAAGTCAGATCATTATCATCTTACATTCATTGGTATTAGGACATATCACTTACTTACAATTTCTGGCGGGCACTAGATAGTCGAGAGGTTAAAGAAGATTCGTCAAGACAGGGTGCGAGATGGTTGTAGATTTCACAAAATAATGGCCCGAAGATAAAAAATCAACTTCTTCTCAAGCTGTCCTTATCATTGAAGTTGAGTTATGCTTCACGTCTACTCTTCGCTACCTGAGACGAGATTTTTGACTCCAGTTTACAAGTTATTTTCTTTTTTAATCAGTCTGGTGAGGCACCGATTAAACGATTGTTTCGGCACAAATTGAAGTCTCTAAAGGTGCCGAGAGTAACATATCGCTAATCCTCATCTATACTGACTCTGCAAGTGTACCTAAATCAGAGTTGAAAGAGGAGGTAGAACAATGTTAATTACCTTTTTACTAGATATTGGTCTATAATCAAATCAATCAATTACAACTAAGAGGAAAAAGGCCAAAAGTGAAAAAGTACAAAATGCTTAGAATTAAACTCGGGCAGATAAAAGCACACTGCTAATATTAAGATCGTAATGTTTATTTATCGTAATTATCATGCAGAAGAATTATGTGACAAGAGTCACTCTATGAACCATTATTTTTTTATAGCGTTTATCACTCTATGAGACGTTATTTTTTACCATGTTTTTGAACTTAGCCCAACCTGTTAAGCTTGAAAGATACTTGATTTCTTCTATTTCCTCTTCAGATTCAATATATCTGTCAGTATCAAAATCCATATCCTCTAACTTAACAAACTTGTCTTTTCCTCTTCTATAGATCCACCAAATAATAAAGGTTGCTGGAAACACCCCCAACTCTAGATAGTTCTGGAAGAAAGAAGCAGTGTCCCAAGGCGAAAACGATGTCCAACCTTGCACCAAGATAACAAAGCCACCGAATATGACCACGAACCATGGACCATAAGGATAACTCCAATTTTTGAACAACAATTCGTCTGTTCTGCCTTGACGGGCCAACCCTCTTCTGAAACGAATACTGGTGACACCAATGACCCACCAACAAAGCAAGTTGGAAAGTCCTACAATACTTTGCAACCAGGACCATAAAGTGCCTGCACCAATGAAAGAAGAGCCGAAACACAAACCACCACAGAGCCAGGTGAAGATGACTGCGACCCAAGGAATTTTGAACCGGTTAACTTTAGTGAAGAACTTAGGGAAATAGCCTTGAAGACCCAAATTATAAGCAAGTCTGGAGCCTGCAAAAAGGGCGTGATTACCGGCGGAAATAACCGAAGTCAAGATGACTGCATTCATGAAACTTCCGGCACCTTTTGCACCCACCATCTGAAAAACAATGGTGAATGGAGATGTAGTGACTTCCCCGGTAGACAAGTTAGGATAGTCGTAACGAACATTCATACCAATAAAGAAGGCTGTGAAGATATAGAAAATCATGATTCTCCAAAATACGTTTTTGATGGTTTGTCTGATAACTATGGTGGGTCTTTTTGTTTCGGCAGCCGTTAAAGTAATGGATTCTGTACCACCATAAGCAAAAGCAGCAGTGACGAAGACGTTGGCGAATCCTCTGAAGCCATGTACTATAGGGGCTTCTCCATAGCTCCACCATTTGAACCCAAAATATTCGTGGTCTGGATTCTTACCAGCATTACAGATAATACTGATGATGAAGAACATGATGATGGATATCACTTTCAACATGGCAAGCCAATACTCGGCCTCACCGTACAATCTGACGTCTATGACGTTCAAAAATAGTAAAAAAAACCAGAAAATAAGCGAAATCACGTAAAATGGGAAATCTGTCCAGTACTTCATCACCAATTGAAGGGCCGTCAAATCACTGGCAACCGAGCACGCATCATTGAACCAGTAATTGACTAATGTAGCAAACCCCAAGGATTCGCACCCGAACCGGCGCGCATAGGAGGTAAACGATCCCGAAACTGGGTACTGCACCGACATCTCACCCAAAGAAAGCATGGTGAAAAACACCAATATACCAATGATAATGTAACCAAGCAAGAGAGATAATGGACCCCCTTTGGCAAGGGCTTTACCGGTACCCAAATACAAACCGGTACCAATGACACCGGCAATTGTGATCATATTGATTTGACGAGCGCTTAATGCTCTTTTGAGGTCTTCCATCTGCCCTTCCTTGGTAGAGGACGCCCCGTCTATCGACCTCTCCAAATCATGAGAGTCCTTGCCTTTGTTACTATACGTTATTTGTGGCTCGGCACTCTCCAGATTTATTATACTTGACATACTAGTTGAGTAATATGCAAACCTAAATCCAAATGGACCAAATGGAGGTGGAGATGATATTGGATTCTTTTTATATCAATGTTCTGGTTGCATGAAAAAATGTTGCAAATGTTATTTGTAATGGTATTTCTTTTGGAGATTATTATGCCAAAAAAGCCTTCACGCGGCGCAAAGAGAATCCACAGTTGAGCGACATGACGGGTAATTAGGAGCAGCAAGAGTGTAATTAGAGGCGCATTGGAGGTTTATACAATTGAATATCTTTCAATACTCAAAGCGCAAGAAAACTTGGCAATGTAAAAGTATATAGAGGCCAGTCTGGTCCGCTGGTGACTCCGAAACGGGTGACCCAAACTGTGGCTGCGAGATGAAGATGACTCGCTTAAGAACCGAAGGTGATTGCATCTTCGCACGTGATGCAATATTTGGTTTTGACGCATGGCTAATTTGGCCGTTAGCTCAGTGCGACTCCGCTTTCTTGGTAGGTTTCGGATCGGTCTGCAGATTGTTGCAGAATATGAGCGAGGGAACTAAGACGTAAGGATAGTGTATCATGCTGACTATATCCTACTAGACGTAGCAGATGGCGTATCCGACTTATATATCACTTGTTGCCACTCTCATTAAACTGACAATGGGTGTTTGTAAAGCTGTACTTTTATGTTGTTTGTTCTAGGATGTTTCTACTTTTTGCAAGCTTTTGCAGCCACCGTCACCGAGGTGGAAATCGTCAAGGTTTACGTGGGCATGCGCACTTCAGACGGTGTCGTGGCTAGCGATTTCCCCACTTCGATGGTATCTCTTCACAACCACTATCGCTCCATGCATGGTTCGCAACCGCTAGCATGGAACACCTCGCTAGAGTCCTACGCTAGCAACTACGCGGCAGCCTACAATTGCTCAGGAATACTTGCGCACTCGCACGGTCCCTACGGCGAAAACCTTGCCATTGGGTACTCTCCCAGTGGTGCACTTAACGCATGGTACGACGAAGGTTACGACTATCAATATGGAACTGAGTCTACCTATAATCATTTCACAGCAATGGTGTGGAACTCGACTACATTTTTAGGTTGTGCTCGAAAGTACTGCAATTCTGTTTGGGGTACATATCTTATCTGCTCCTACTATCCGCCTGGCAACATTATTGGACGCTCGGGGGAAAATATAAAGCCTATATCTTGACATTGTCACACAAAATGACTTCTTCCAAGTCGACATAATGTTGGTAGAATGACTTGAAGAGGTCGGTCAATCTAAGTACATCAAATGTACCGCCAGTTTCTCTGATGGAATGCATGGACAATTGAGGGTTTCCCAAGTCCAAGGTTCTGATCCCGAGCTTTGCAGCCAAAATTGGGCCGATGGTGGACCCGCACGGCGAGTCGTTTCTGACCACAAACAATTGCAACGGAACTTTAGCTGCATTCGCAGCCTTTTTAACGAGTACAATGCCAGGGGAGTTGGTGGCATAACGCTGGTTGGCATTGATTTTGATTACAGGACCCAAATTAAGTTGTGGTCTGTTCTGGCCCTCGTACGCCTCGCCGTAGTTGGGATGCACTCCGTGGGCCATGTCGGAAGATAACAAGAACGACCTGGCCATGGACTGATAAAAGTAGTCTCCGGCAGCCCCACTAAAGTTGATTTTAGTGATGCGCGCAAGAACGTCCGGCAAGAAGGTGGAGTCCGCGCCTTGGGCAGACACCGAGCCGATCTCCTCATGGTCGAACAACGATATTAACAGGATCCCGCGCTGGCTAGACAAGTCTTTGGAGGCCTCGATCAATGCTGAAGTGGCAGTAAAACAAGACGTCAAGTTGTCCAATCTGGGAGAAAAGATGAACTCATCGTTCAAGCCTCCAATAGTACTTTTCTGGTGGTCGTACAAAACCAACTCGAAGTCTTCGATGTCTTGGACGGCGACATCTAACTCCTTGGCTATCAACTCTATCAATGACTGGTTGTGTCTTTGGATCACGTTTTGCACCGACTCGAACTGTTCTGGCGACAACTGCAATTCCGGGTCGTCCGCGCACGAGTGTTTTTTGGTTTCTTCCACTGCGGTCTGACCGGCAATTGGCACAAGCTTGGTTTCCTTGTTGAACTCAAACTTGGTGTTGACTTCTCTGTTCAAGTGGATGGCTAATGTAGGGATTCTCAACAAAGGCTTGTCGATCTTGATGAGCTTGGGCACGTAACGCCCATCTTGATGCACGTATACTCTCCCGGCAATGGACAAGTCGCGATCAAACCACGAGTGCGCAATGAGACCTCCATATTGCTCAACACCTACCTGGATAAACCCTTCGGATGTTTTGCGCGAAATGGGCTTGATTCTCAAACGAGGAGAATCGGTGTGGGCTCCCACAATGGCGATCCCATTTCCATTTTTGAACTTTTGCCCAACAGTAAATGCGATGAGAGACGATCCGTTTCTGGTGACGTGGTACTTGCCGCCGATCTTGACGTTATTCCAGTCGTCTCTTTCGGCGAGCTCCTCAAACCCTGCCTGGCTAAGCTCGTGACTAAGATTCTTGACTGCGTGGTATGGTGTAGGTGACTTGTTGACGAAATCAACAAACGCTTGTGCGTGATCTAATGCTGACATGTTGATTGTTCGAAGTTAAATATGTTATCGGGGACTGGCTTTGTTTTATAGCCGTGGAGCCGTGCACCAGTGCGACCAGCACAATGCGTCTGTGTTCTTCCAAACATCACATCCCAACTAAAATACTGTATACTACGCAGTCATTGGTCCTACTCTACAGGTTACTCTCTTAGCAGCTACTCGCTATCGACGCGACACGTTATTTGTCCCATACCTGATTACGACTGAAGTCATATTAGGCTATTCGCACCGGTGAATATTTTAGTCGCACTATATTAGTCGCCCATCTGTAGACCCGCTGATGATCTGTTGCAAAGATCTGTAAGGGCAATAGCTCGTGTTTCATTATTCTAGGTCCATTGGTATCATCAATGACATGTCATGATACATTGCATGCATCTAATTTTCTCCTTCCATCACTCTTCCAAAGGCTTATTCTAATTAGAAGATTGGGATTTTTTGCAACGATTTAACATCAAAATACCTGCCACATATAACAAAAAAATTTATGAAACAAAAATTAACGAGATTGATGATAATCTTCTAAGCTTGTTATGAATGTAGGTTACTTCCAGAATTGTAATTGATATATCATTAAGTCCAGCTACATTCGAGATGACTACTCCCATATTCTTACTTCATTATATAAAAGACATTCTAGCACTCATATAAAAAGTGCAATGACTTTGTAGTCCTTAATCTATCTACTTATTTATATTTAGGGTCCCCTTTTTGGTGATATAGTGAAGCTCCTCTACTGATTTTGTTGGTGATTTGGCATTTTCGCGTTTTGACAAAAGCATCTCCACAACTGCGATTTAACAAGAAGTTTTACTAAAAAGTATGAGATTAGCAGTGATATTATTGGCACTTCTAGAAGTGACCATTGCTCTTCAAGCAGTTCCCGTACTAGTGGCATCCCACAAGGTTGTTCCTGGCCTCAAAAAAGGTCTAGCACCCTCCAACTACGCCGTTCACAATACCACTTCAGTTACCAACATGCTCAAGAAGTTGATAACCACATGTTCTTCCGATGAGTACATTATCATAGACCAGCCTGGGTTGACCTACGACGACTTGACTGTCAAAAACAACGAACATTGGTCGTTGGTTCGTAAGTACTTGGCCTTGGCTTCCACAGTCATCGGGTTGCCCAAAGTAGAGCCTTCACTCGATCTTGATTTTCTCGAGAGATACACCATAAGAAACTGCCAAGCAGAAACCATTAAGGTGGACCATGATGACGAAAACGAGGTGGGTGAATATAGAGATACAAGAACAAGAATCATCCGGATCAACTTGAGTCCTCTTCCTCAAGATAAAGACGAAAGAATAACCATGATCAGAGAACACGATGACTTGATCCGAAAGATTATTCGCAAACTCCCTTCGCCACATTATACGTTGATCATGACCAGTTCTGTTCCTGCTTCCGTCCACCCTTTGCCGGAATCAGCACACAAACTGTTTCCCAACGACTTCGAGATCTTTAACGATATAGTAAATGATCCGTCGAGAGAGAACGAGGTGGAGAGAAACAACAATTTTCACAAAGTAGATCCCCACTGGATTGAAAACAAGCATACTAACCAGCGGTACTTACGCAACCGTCAACGTGACGAGATCCATTTCTTCAACAATCCGTCATGGCAAAAGCACGAAAAGATGGTTTCTACGATAGTAGTGATGATTGTGACGTTATTCACGATGAAAACGTTGAAGTTTGTGAATACAGCTAAGAACAACCTTATAAATAAAAAGAAAGATACCAGGAAAGGACTCATTACTGAAAAGAAGAGAGATTAACCTACCAAGAGATCAAGCTTGAAAATAACAATTAAAGAATTGGATAGAGAGGCGTAGGGATCTTTTGAGTGATTTAGGAAACAAGTTACATTCAATAATAAAGAGAACGTGATTTTCAAAACATTCCTCGCTTTGAGGAGGTGAGCTTCTCCAAATTGGTGCATTCTAGCACTTATATAGGGAATAGCCAGTCACCCTTTATCAAAATCTCTAACACATCTAGCACTCTTGAAACCAGACAAATCTCAAGTGTTTTAATGATTTATGCTTTGCATTTTCTCTAAATACATCCAGCATTTTGAACCAAAGGTGGTCATCAGACTATTGAAAAAATACTATTCGGGGTTCTTGGCTCCTCAGAAGAAATAATTAACATGGCTGGCGCAAGATGCTTCAGAGTAGCAAAACCATACAAGAAGTCCCTGTAATGGAATCAAAGGAGAAACCGGTGGTAAATAAACGGTGGTGGTAGATGTTAGTGAGAAGTAGTTTAGTTAGTGAGAAGTTGTGTAATTAGAGAGAAATAGTTTAATTATAAAGATAAACTCGTTATTGAGATAGTATCAGTGAGAATTCTTGTATTTCTGTGGAGATTTGTAGAGATAGTGTGAATTCCTGTACTTCTGATATTTTTTTTCACTTGTGTATTGTCTATCCCTATAAAAGATATACCCTATTATTAATCATTTTCATTTTCATTACCATCTTCATCTTTTTCGTCGTCACTTTCTTCTTTCTCTCCTTCTTCCTCATCATCTGTCACCAACACACTGGCATCAAAGTAGAAGGACGGGTCCAAACCAGAGATGTTTGCCGACTTGGCTTTACCCTCAAGTAGCAACTCACTCATAATCTTACCTGTTCCAGGTGCGTTATTAATCCCCCAGCACGAATGGCCCGAAGCCAAATATAAGCTCTCTACGTTTGTTTCACCAATTAAAGGGCCCGAAGAAGACGGCACGTCTAGTACAGGAAGATAACATGCTTGTTTCTTGAGAATATGGCCCTTTCTGAGGTTGGGTGATAACTTACCTACCTGCTTGAAAAGCTCGTCACACTTCGATTTGACCACTTCAACGTCGTCGGTTGTCTCTGGCACGTCTACTGCCGAATCTCCTTCTCCACAGACATAAACTTCATCGTGCCTAGCATAAATTTCCGGAGATATAAAAGAGGCAGGACCTGTTTTGAACTCGGTGAATATGGCATAGGGAGATACGGTTTGGTCTTTGAAAGGTGCTACAGTAATAGAATGAGCTCTCAAGCCAGAAATGGGACAGTCAGGCAAGATTTTCGACGTCCATGGGCCCACAGATAACACAATTTGGTCTCCTGGCAACTTCACCAGCTGGTGCTGCAGCTCTATGGACGATTTGACCGAAGTAGGCTGGTATTCTACGCCCGTGGCCTTGCCTGTTTCCATGGAAAAGGTGATTTCATTGACTTTACCGATAATCAACTCGATAGATCCTTGTGCTTTCTCCACTGCTTTCTTCAATATGAACGTGGTGAACTTGTATGGATGAACTTGTGCTGTTGTGTCTGTTCCTCCTAAGGTGGAGCACTCACTAATGAGAGCTTCGGTGATCCAGTTAAGAGTGGGTGGAAGTTTGGGTTTGTCTTTGGTGGCAGATCCTGATTGAATGGTCAGACTAGAGCTTCCGGTTCTGGTGGCCCGAGACGTTTTGCGTGGTGGTTTATCAGAAAGTGAAGAAGAGTCCGAATCATGATCTTTCGACTGTTTGAACGATTCTTCTCGTTCTTCTTTTGTTTCGCTTTTTTCTTCACTTTCCTTCTCTATTTCCTCTTCCTCTTCCTCTTCATCGGTCAAGTTACTCAAATCTCCTTCTAACGACACAGTATTCAATCTCCGGTAGCCCCATTCGGTCTCTCCATCATACAAATCAGCCAACTCTTGATGTAATTGAAAAGATAATGGAACAATTTCTTGAGGGAAAGCCCAAAGCGCAAGAAGCCCCCCGGCCTTTCCTGAGGCTCCTCCGGCAACTCTTTTACTCTCTATGATTGTGATATGGTACTTGGTATGATCATATTTGGGGTGATGAACGAGGTAGTAGGCGGTGGAAACCCCGATAATTCCAGCTCCCACAATGATAATATGCTGTTTTCCAGCATGTCTGCCCGAGGGCTCCGAACTGAACTTGAGATAATCGAGCATGGTGCAGGGTTGTTGGTATGATATCTGGTGGTAAGTTTGTATAAATGGCATGATTTTGATTTGGTCACGCGTACAAAAAATACTAACAGAAGAAACGACACTCACAGAAGTACACAAGAAATCAAGAAACACCTACACTATCTCTCTCTAGCCAACTATACTATCTTCGCTCAATATTCATTACTCGCATTGAACCCTACTCACTGGTACTAGGTTATCTTTTGCTGACACTCACTATCTCTCGACTTCTCAGTCTTTCACTAGCACGACTACACTATTCCTCGCTAAAATACTGACTATCCTCGCTAAAATACTGACTAATTCTCGCTTAAATACTGACTAATTCTCGCTCTTACTTGCTCGCACTACTTATTATCTTATTGGCTCTCCAGCACCAAAATTACCACTAACCCTCTACTCATTAAGACCTACCAATCCACGAACACTCAAATAGAACAATATGGATGATCTTCTATCACTAGTTAATTTCACTAGTTAATTTCTACTGGTAAATTTCTACTAGTTAATTTCACTAGTTCATTTCTGCTAGTTCATTTCTACCAGCTATCTATAAGTTAGTAAATTCTGCGTCTAGCTTATCTGTAATCTGCATAATCGATAACAATCAGATAAGTCTGATATCTATTTTGTTGCTAGTATTTGCAGGGCCCACTTCACCTCTAGTGCGCATTGAGTCTCACTCGGTTTTTCTCTTGAGCGACAATCTTGGTCACAATTTCCACACAACTTAGAAATCTGAAGCAGCTACAAGAGATTTTGGTTTTAGGTCACAACATAAATGTGTAACAAGTCTTGGATGGTGATAAAATTTGGTTGATAGAGAAAAATGAAAAAAGGAACATGAAAGTAATGTAGGATAAGAAGAGCAAGACAGTAAGGAGGAGAGGGGAGAATGAGTGGAAGAGTAAATTGGTAGTTAGTCAAGACCCGATCTAGTCACGTGCCGAAACTTCCGGTCAAATTGAGCAGCATCCTGGGCATTGGGCGCTGGTGCTAAGGGTTTCACTGTAGCGTCGTTGGAGCTGCAATGGCGACAGTACTCGGCAAGCATCAGCGCGGTTCAATGCAAAGAGTTCGTGTGCCACTATCAGAGGGCCCTCATGTACTGACCCAGGTGACCGGAAGTCGCAAATGCACGTGCGGCCCCGATGACTTCCACTGGGTGCAAAAAGACGAAAATGATAACCCATTTTAAATGTATAATGATCCCTTTTCTTTCGTACAATATCAGAAAAGAATCAACACTTACGTAAATCTGTCCCAATATCAGAAAATGTACTTTCATTTAACAGGGAAAATATGCTGACTGCAAAAAGAACCGTTATCTCAATAGCTACCACGATGTCAATGGGCTTGACAAATTTGGCCATAGGCTCACGGGGTATATACATACATATATTATTTATATAATACATCTCCATCTATAGTTACTGGGTGATTTATCCCTGGGAGCACCAGCCCATTTGCACGAAAAACTCATAGATCTTAGACGCTTTATTGACGTCAATCTTCAATGCTTGTCTTGCATCCTTTTTCTTTAATATACCATTATTTTTTACCGCTTCCTTCATCAACTGGTTCTTAATGGCAATATAAGGTTTAGGGAGGATCCGAAGAGTGGCACACAATTGTTTTTCTTCGTTCGATAACAAGTCGAAATCGGCAGCATGCAGAATATCGAGGGGTGCGCGCGCATTGCCCAACTTGGGTTTGTATTCTGGTTGTGGTGATGAATATGCCTTACGACCATTTGAAATGTTCCCACTAGACAAATTACTTCCAATACCTCCAGATGCGAGACCGGCTCCCATTCCTAAGTGACTTGAAGTATTGGATGAGGGTCTAGCGCTGAGTCCATCGTTGCCCATTCTTTGATAATGGGCAGCCCGAATCAACTTATCCTTTTCGAACTTGTTACCATCTTCAATAGTGGTGATTCCATGTCGCCTCCAGTTTTGCAACTGTTGAATTCGAATTCTGCATTTTAGCTCATTCAACATTTCCTGCGTAAAAGACGCGAAATCCTGCGGAGAAAGAACGCGGATAAATGCGTTGATTCTTCTCAATAAGTCCTTTTCCTCCTTGGATTTTCTTTTATCGGCACCGGTATTCTTTCTATAATCAAGTAAGTGATTGTTAATCATAATACGTTTTCTTTCTGCTCGGGTAGTCAATCTACTACTGTAAATGTCTAAAATAGTCAACTTCAATTCGATGTCTCCCATCAGATCATCTGGATCGAAAATGAGATCTTTGACGGGAATTTCCGCGTCGTTCTCCGCTTCGTAATCAAACTCCAATCTACCAGGCATGTACCCCTGAATCTCGTGACAGAGCGGAACGGAGGCTACTGGTTTGGCTTTGGGTGGGGGCAATGGCATGTTACGGCGGCGCTCCAATCTTGCCTTTCTTTGCTGCATAAACTTGAGAGGTGTGATATCTTGAAAGTTGTTTTCTTGATCCAGACTAGGCAATGGATATATGGGTGACTGCAAAAATACCTTGAAATAGTGTTTTGCAACCTCTTCTTTGGACCTGTTTCCGATATGATCGGCGATATCCTGCCAATTGCCCAACCCAAAAGTTTCGCACCCTTGAATAAGCAACAATTCTTCATCTGCACCCCACTCTGCATCAAAAATGGGATACGTATTCTGTTCAATAACGTGATAATCATGCCATGGCTTGTGGTCTCCAGTGATAGAACCAGAACTGAAACATGGCACACACAAGTCATAGTCTGTACATATAGCACATTGTATTCTTATTCTGTTGGTGCAATCAGTGGAACATACATCGCAATGAAATAGTTTACTTTTGGCTTCCATAATATTTTTTGCAACACTCTGACCAGGTAGAAATGAGGGTGCCAATATACGTGAATCAATCTATAAATCAGCACAATCAATCAAAATTTGGAGAGTAGATCAATTTTTGGGTCCTGCTGTGACTAGTATGGGGCTCGCCAACAACTGTTGGAGTGTTTTGGTGGGTTGCTTGTTTGGTGTATAGGGTTGGCTGTTTTCGCTGGTCAGTTTGGGGTCGCGTAGCGGCGACAATAGAGAGATCTTACACGTGCCTCTCCACGTGCAAACGCAGAAAGAAAAAGCAGTCACAGCTATCACCTGATAGACAAAAGTCTCCACTCAGCACTTTTTCCGCCTGCAGACAAATTCCTTTCACGTGCACTTTTCCCCAGCTCACTTGGCGCGCACTCACTATGCGCTGCGATACTCAAAATTTTCACCAAAAAGTGCCTTAACAGAAAAAAGAGGAATTTATTAGACTTCTTCTTTGTCGTATCATTAATAACTATACAAAATGGTATGTAATAGCATAACCGGTGATGAGAGTTAAAGAAACCAGAGAGAATGACGAATATGTGAAAGAGAATACAGGGGAGGCTTGGAGTGCCATCTTAGAGACCATAATTTGTGGGCTGTTTGGAGTGAAAAATTTATAAATCAACTAAAAACTTTAACCACTTCCACCAAGACTCAAGACTCAAACTTTTGATACTAACTATCTAGGGTCGTGTTAGAACTAAGACTGTTAAGAGAGCCTCCAAGGTTTTGATTGAACGTTTCTACCCAAAGTTGACTTTGGACTTCGAAACCAACAAGAGATTGACTTCCGAAATCGCCGTCATCCAATCCAAGAGATTAAGAAATAAGATTGCTGGTTACACCACCCACTTGATGAAGAGAATTCAAAAGGGTCCAGTTAGAGGTATCTCCTTCAAGTTGCAAGAAGAAGAAAGAGAAAGAAAAGATCAATACGTTCCAGAAGTCTCTGCTTTAGACTTGTCTCACACCAACGGTCAATTAGAAGTTGACGCTGAAACTGCCGACTTGGTCAACTCCTTGGGTTTCAAGATCCCTGTCCAAACCGTCTCTATCTCTTCCCAAAGAGGTCCAAGAAGATTCGCCAAGAGAAACTAAGTATATAGTTAATCAATGTACTAATCATGTATTTCATATAAACCTTATTAGACCTTATTAGATATCTTCATTCTAGGTGAAAATAGCGAGCGGTGCTAGCGGCGCCATATCGTATTGTGGATAATTACACGTGATTCGTTGACTTCCGACCTCAGGCGCTGTTTTACCCTCACTATCTTTAGAAGGATCCACTTTGAGAAGCCGACGCTTTGCTGGCGTAATAACCACCTGGTTATGTACATATCTCTACCTTCAAAGTTTCAAAATGGATCTCCAAACTATGGAATATCTGAGGCCATATCGTCTGACCTTGGGAGGTCGGAAGTCAAATATGCACGTGCATACATTTATTCTCACTACTCTCACTACTCCTCACTAACCTACTTCTCCACTCTCACTATTCTCACTATCACTACTCTACTGATCACTATTTCCCGTGAAAATACTTTTGAAATAGAATCAACAAACATGTCTGATTATCACATGTGAAGTAGTCACAGCTTGTAGTTGAAGTAGTCACAGATTGTAGTTGTAAATCATGTTAGTGTTCGCTGGGAGTTGGCTGTCACGTGACGTCCAATACTGTCCATTCTGATCTCGATACGTGTTGTAGTATTCCTCCCTACAACCACGACAAGGAGAATGAGACTTTCTAGTATTCTAACCTTGGTCTCACTTGCTAGTGCCCAGCAGTTCTATCCCTTGAATAAAAAAGGAGAAATTCCCAATGATATTACACCCTACGAGCAGGGCCAGACCGTCTTGATCGACTGTATTGCCAGAAATATCGACAACGGAGAGCACAAATTTGATGACCAGGACAAAATTATTTATACATCGTTCCCCGTTTGTAAGGAAACAGGAAAACCTTTAAATTTCAAGTATGGGGTCAGTGAGGATGTCAACTGTACCATTGGCTTTACCGATGAGTTGTATCATTTATTCCAGTTATACATGCATGAAGACGTTCCTTTCAGCTGCAGGTTGCCATTAAGTAGCGAGCCAAACTACTTGGAAAAAGGAGGTGCGTATGTGCCTTTGACTTTTAATTTTAGGGGCGAAATCCACGACTCCCACTTGGATATCGACCACTCTGTAAACGTCTTGATCACCAAGCCAAACAGCAATAACAAGGAAGAAAACACCTTTATTAGTGCCATAGCGTTCTCATCTGGAACCAATGCCACCAGAATCGTCATTGGCGACTATCTTACTCTTAATTTGGCTGTCAGATGGTACGACCAGATCGTAGGCTCCAACTCTAAAACCAACAACAAGGGCACATTACCATTCAATGATGGGTTCTACAAGTTTCCCACCAAGTTCATTCCAATCGGTTATTCGTTATTCTACTTCTACTTGGCTCTTGTAGCGTTGGTGGCGGGGTCAATAGTGTTGGCTTTTAGTTATCATCTGTTTACTAAGAAGATGACTCGTGGTGCTAATGGTAATATATATAAGCCTATTGATGGGGAGTCTGCTTTTGGGAAATTAGATTAACAAATTCACAATAAAACTCTAAGGACAAATTAATACAAGTACCAGGAATAAATAACTAAACAAGTACACAGGAAATCAATTCTCAACCAATCCAATGAATGTCTCGCTAATTTACAGCGACCATTCCACTAATTCGCACTATTCTTCACCAACACCACTACCAACCTTGTGAAGAGTACCAATAACTAATTATAACTTACGGTAAATATTAGGGGAATCAAGCAAACCTGAAGTTATAATCTAGACTAGTTTCAGAGCCAATAACCAATTTATAAGTTACAGTAAAAAATTAAATAAGAGTATTTGAACAGAAAATCCAAGTTGATTAGTAAAAAATTAAATAGAGGTATTTGAACAGAAGATCCAATTTGATTAGTTTTCGTCTCATTTGACTTTCATTTAGTGATGAATGAAATGCTAGATCGATTGAGATTAAACCGTTTAAATAAATGATTTATTCAGTATAACGGTATTTTCAAACAAAAGTAGCGTTAAATGTATATGATTATGTTATTGGCGTGCCGGGGAGTATACCGCGAGTCAGATACGAAGTGCATCGATGAGCATACCGAAATGTTTAAAGTGGCAAGGAAAGGCTATAGGTACAAGCTCTCTGAAACCATATCGTATACTGGCAAGCACCAGCAATAAATTAATGTCGTACACTACGCTGACCTGTGTTGAGACTAAAATTTATTTTCAAGTGTATTATTTGATATACTGAACATTTAGAAGCTTATATCAAATCAGATGGTATGTTGCTTGTTACAAATGAAAGATTAAAAAGATATTCGACTATACTTTCGATCACGATAAATGGTTACAATGTAACGTATCAATTGTAGAAACAGAATGAGAAGTTTTTTTTGGGTGCAAAATCAAATGCTGCAACATCCCCTTTTGGGTGACTTGTAGTGCTTCACAAGAGGTGATGAAAATAATCCTGAAACCTGAATAAAGGTAATTAGATCATACAAGTTGAGTTTTCCAGAAGATTGGTATAGCCGCACATAGAAGGTTATCAGAGCCAGCACATTCCCCAACCACCAAACGATTTTCGTAACCACTTGGGTTGGGTTTTACCAAAATCTATATCAAAGAGTATGGAACCTAACAACTGGAAAGTGCTCGAATATATATAATGCCTCACTGCAGTATCTCTATATATTATTGATACTATATTACTTATCTATGAAGAAATGGCAAGAGATGCAACCAACACAACCCTTTGATTTATTGTGATATTTTATTCAAATGGTTCTGCACTTTTTGATAATGGCCTTCAACAATTCCTCCACTCTCTCATCCTCACCGGTCAAGAACCTGTTGCTCAATTCGTTGACATAAAGATTGGTCAAGGTATCTCTTTCCTGGCCCTTTATCTTCTTTTTATAAGCAATAAACTTGTTGACTGACAAATGTAACAATTCGGAGAATTCAGACGACTTCGAGTCCAATGTTCTTATAGGCAAGTTGATGTCAATCAAGTATGTTCTCAAATCATTAGGGTAGTTTCTTTGCACAAATGACAATATGTGATTATACAAATAATCTCTGTTTAAATCAAACTTATCGAATAAATTGAGGAATTTCTGTACTATTTCAAACGTCTTATCGTCTTCCAAAATAACCGTCGAGCCTTTAGGAATGGTAGAGATGATAGCAGGAACACACAAGTCAAATATCGTCAATACCACATCACCTTTCAACGCAGGATTGGTATCAGGATTACCCAACATATTCATGTCCACCTCCGGCAAATGACTCAATTCTGCCTTCATGTCTTCACCATTTGGCAATTCGATTTTGTCATCATCAAACTCTTCATCGTCCCCAGGCTTGTTGATCGACTTTTTGAGCTGAATCTCTTCATGGTCCAATTCTTCTTGCTGCTGTTTTTCAGTGATTAATCCCAACACTTTTCTTCTGGCCAACAACCTAGATATATAATTGAGTTCAAATTGAGCATAGCTCAACCATAGCTCCAAGCTCTCTGTATTTAACCTTAATCCCTTTTGGAACAACACTCTGGCTCCTTTGGCATTGAAATTGGTCTCGAATTCGTACTTGGCTGCAGACAACCAGGCATCGATATTTCTGGGTTGCAACTGCAAAAGACGTGAGTATACCTTGTATATGACCTTTACAGCTCCATTGGACTTGGCAAACTTCAAGTATTGTGCCCACAAGTCCAAATCTCCAGGATACCTTCTGGTGGCTCTATCGAATATGAACATGATTCTTCTTGTGCCAGCCCAATCAGATAAAGTGGGTTTTCTGTCAATGACTCCAGCACTTATGTATCTAGTTCTTCTTTTGATTCTCAACTTTTCTAAGTTGGTTTCGAATTCACAGTACTTCAAGTAATCTCTAGGCTTGGAGCCACGGCCTTGGATCCGGTGCTCAAAGTCGGTTCTTCTTCTCATGATCATGGTGATTTCATTTTTGTCAAACAACCCTTTGTTCTTGAGGTCTTCAAGCTCAGGAACGCTCTGTTCGAGAAAATATCTAGCCTTTTCTGCCATTGTTAGCTTGGTCTACTAAGTCAGGTTGAACAAGATGAGATGAGATTAAAAAATTCGCGGACTGCACAAAAATCATCCTCCCAAACGTAACTGTACAACTAAGAAAAGTCCAACTTAGAGAGTGAGAAGTCCAACTAAGAGAGTGAGAAGTCCAACTAAGAGAGTGGAGGCTGTGGGAGAGTATTGTACGTAGAGAGCAATGGGCTTGGAGATGGACTTCCGGGTGAAGGTTTGTTCAATAATGTTTGACTGATCAGTGAAAAAAAAGCAAAATGCTCCAGGAGGGGTTTGAACCCACGACCGTCGCGTTCCTCACACGACCGTGACTTATGGTATAACCAAATCGTCGTAAAACGGCTATAAGCACGAAGCGCTAACCTCTGCGCCACTGGAGCACCTTGTGAGATAAATTGGAAACTAAAATAATTATGACGAGTGTAATCAGTGTTGATATATTGAGAAACAATTATACACTTAGCTAGTAGGATTCATGTCAGCCACAGAAGAAGTGGTCTGTTGTTAGGTGATCTGTGAAGTGTTGTTGCAGGTTCTGTAATTGCTGTTTCCACTTTGCCGTTTCCACTTTGCCGAGCCTTCCACAACTAATGAGAACAGGCTAAATTTTAGTGAGTGATAATACAACTAGTAAAAGATTTTGTGAATTACTTGAGCTAGGGAATGCTACGATGAATCAAGGTCACTTGTTCAAAAATTCGATAGATATTTTCGGATATTCTTGGAACTCTTTGAAATTACATTTTTTGTGAATTTCGTCAATTTATTGCAATTACAAGTATCCAATATTTATGCGTACGTGTAATTAACGTGGTACATGCCATAGTCACTATGTAGTCTCTTAGTCGCTACTTTTTGTTCACCAAGAACTTAGAGGTGTCAATGGCACGCAAGGCTCCTGGTTTCCCTTCCATTGCCTCCCCATAAGTAGTTACCCAAACCGGCTCCGATAGCCACAGCTATCATTAACCAGCCATTGTAGGTCATAAATACCAACATCAATAAAAAGGAGTAGCCAACTTGAAACCCGTATAGTATAGAGTGTTTTAACTTGAATTGTCTAATGCTTACTGCAGATGAATTGGTGCTTGCGCCGGTCAACGTGGCAGCTTGACTTACCTCCCATTTGCCGATGACAGACTTGACCAATTCGTAACCCGCAGTAAGGAAAATAATGGCGAAAAACGAAACCAAAAACGACCAGAATGATCGGATGTGCCACCATTCGAACACCACACAGGTGTTTTTCCAATCCCAGGTGAACAACATCTATTTGTTAGTCATCATAGAGCAATAGTCCTATGCAGTCACTTACGTTCATCGAACACCTATCGCTAGGCATCGGCATAGTGTGGTCCATATTTGAATGATCCATATTTGAATGGTCCATAGTTGATAAATGGGGAATCACAATTTATACAGCCTATTTATATAGCTATTTCGCCCAAACAGACACTAAAAATGCTCAAGGGGCCGCATTTTTATCGCCAAAAAAACACCCAATCACCTAAATATATGAAAGGTGTATGGGGCGAATATGGAGCTAGTGCAGATAAGTTATGAGTTACTTGGCAATTCAAGAGTTGATCGAGGGCCAGAACTTTGTGACTGGTGTGGGACCGCCTCTTCCTCTGATTAGCTGTGTAGGTTTTGTGCGCTTGGGCAGATGTTTATAAGTGCGGATGTTTAGAAGGGCGGCCGAAATTATCAACTGATTTTTCAACTGCACCATGAAGATCATTGATAACGAGGAAAGAGAAGCACACATCGCACACATTACCACCGAAGGTATCAAGGGACTCGTTTTCGGGTCAGTTGCGTCGGCCGGGTTATATGCTTATTTAAAAATTAAACATCCTCTCAAGTTCCGTTCGTTCAATACCAGTATCAAGACATGTATTATCACCATGCCAACCATCGCCACGGCAGCATTTTGGGCGGATCAAGGTTCGTGGGAGTTCGACAAACAAATGCATCAGTCGCACCACACCCAGGCCAAGGTTTTGGAAGAGTACAGAAAATGGAACCAGATGTCACTCAGTGACCAGATCCTCTCTTCTTTAAACACCTACAAGTATCAGATCATTTTTGGTGCGTGGGCTGGTTCGATGTACGGATCTTGGGTCTACGTCAACCGCGACAAGGTGCTCACCACCGCACAGAAGGCAGTGCAGGCTAGAATGTACGCCCAGGCCATCACCATTGTGTTGTTATTGGGCAGCATGTTGTTGGCAATGAAGGAGAGACAAATGAATGCCGCCTTGCCACCTCCGATGCCAGAATGGAAGAAGGTGTTGCAGCAAAAAGAGGAAGAAGAAGCCGAGTTGAGAGAAAAAAAGAATTAGATAAAATAGATTAGCTCAAAAGCAGTTACTTGCAAATTGTATATAGTGCCAAGTACCAATAGACCAGACTAGACCTAGACTTGACCTAGACCTCGACTAGACCTAAACTACTTAGACTATGTAGACTGTTTATTATCTGGACTACAACCATATCTCTAGATGGTCTGTATTTTATAATTGTGATCACCTGACTTTGATTGACTTAAATTTTTTTTAAGACGTATAGGACAAGCAACGATGCCACCCAAGAACAAGAAGCAGAAGGAGATCGTGCAGGATGAACGGTTCCAGGCAATCGTGTTGACTGACTCGTTTGAGACCCGTTTTATGCCGTTGACTGCAACAAAACCCAGATGTTTGTTGCCATTGGCCAATGTGCCGTTGATCGAATACACGTTGGAGTTTTTGGCCAAGGCCGGTGTCAACGAAGTTTACTTGATATGTTCGTCGATGGCAGACCAGATCCAACAGTATATTGAGGCTTCTAAGTGGGTCACCTCCAATTCTCCCTTTACCATCACCACCGTGATGTCTTTGGAGTCCAGATCAGTGGGTGATGCCATGAGAGATATTGACAATAGAGGGTTGATTAGTGGCGACTTTTTGTTGGTTTCGGGAGACGTTGTCACCAACATAGACTATTCAAAAGCCATGAATTTCCACAAGTACAAGAAACAGCAGGATAAGGACCATATTGTCACCATGGTATTGACCCAAGCATCGCCATTGCACAAGGCCAGATCGCAAGTGGATCCCGGCACATTTATCATCGACAAAAAAACCGACAGGTGCTTGTACTACTCCGAGATTCCTCCTATCGATGGAAAGAAGTCGAGCATTAATATCGACCCCGAACTCTTGGAAGACATCGAAGACGAGTTTGAGATCCGCAACGACTTGATTGATTGTTGTGTTGATATCTGTTCACCTCATGTTCCCCAAATTTTCCAAGAGAACTTTGACTATCAGTACTTGAGAAGAGACTTTGTCAAGGGAGTGTTGACGTCTGACTTGTTGAAAAAAACCATTTATGCCTATATCAGTGGAAACAGCTCCGAATATGCTGCGAGAGTCGAGAGTTTTGCCACGTATGAGGCCATATCTCAGGACATTTTAGCCCGCTGGTGCTACCCATTAGTGCCAGATTCCAACTTACTTGAAAACAACTCTTACACATACGAGTTCAACCACATTTACAAGGAAGAAAAGGTGATTTTGGCCCAATCTTGTAAGATCGAAAGTCGTACCTCCATTGGATCCAACACATCTGTGGGCGATGGTTCTAAAATTGAAAAGTCGGTAATTGGCAAGAACTGTACCATTGGAAACAATGTCATTATCAGCAACTCATATATTTGGGACAATACCGTGATTGAAGATGGAACCGAGATGAGCCACTCAATTTTGGCCAATAACGTGCACATTGGAGCCAATTGTACCCTTTTACCAGGTGCAGTGATTGGGTTCAATGTCAAGATTGGTGAGGGAAAAACCATAGCACCTCACACTCGATTGGTTGAAAAGCCGATTGTCAAAGAATCCGATGGGTTTGACGACGATTCGTTCGACAGTGATGAAGAAGAGACCAAAGTAGAAGATAACGAAATAAGTCTTAAACCAGACACGGATTTGGTGGGACCCGATGGAGTAGGTGTGATTTACACTTCCGAGAACGAGCTTGATGACGATTCAGATACAGAAGGTGGTAATCAGTACAGTGGAATCATTTACCAGTTGAAGAGTCTCAATGTCTCTGACGAGTCGATCGACTCGGTGACACAGCACAAGATCAAAAAACAAAAGAAAGCACGGAGATCGTCGGTGGTTTCAACAGACTTCGAGGCATACTCCGAGGAGGAGGAAGAAGAGGTTTTCGCCAAAGAAGGGTATG
Source organism: Suhomyces sp. yHMH580 (assembly GCA_030580235.1). Classification (NCBI taxonomy): domain Eukaryota; kingdom Fungi; phylum Ascomycota; class Pichiomycetes; order Serinales; family Debaryomycetaceae; genus Suhomyces; species Suhomyces sp. yHMH580. Next base: position 55,188 of record JAKTSN010000008.1, on the reverse strand, counting down.
ATACGGTTGAAAGAGCATTAGAAAACAACCACGATTTGGACACCGCCCTTTTGGAGTTGAACACTCTTAGAATGAGTATGAATGTCACCTATCACGAAGTACGTTTGGTGACATCCCAAGCCTTGATCAACAAAATCGTCGAGTTTATCACCACCGACACTTTGGATGCCAAGGGAGCCACCACCAAGATCTTCACCAAATGGGGGCCCATGTACAAAAGACAGGTATTCAATAGTGAAGAGCAGATTGATTTGTTGAACATCCTCCAAGACATCATCAGTTCTAAAGATAGAGCGTACAATCAAGTGATTCTCTTTTTGGCCGTCAGAATACTATACGAGCAAGACGTGGTTGAGGAAGAAAATATTTTCAAATGGTGGGAGAGTTCTATTTCTGACGACGCAGCCATCACTCATGTCAGAGGCTTGACGGCACAGTTCATCACCTGGTTGGAAGATGCCGAAGAGGAGTCCGAGGAAAGTGACGAAGAGTAGAACAGAGGACCACAGGGAATCACAACATCAACACCCACAGGAAATCACAACATAAACACTCACAAGAAATCACCAACACTAAATAGACTGGAAATCACTAGCACTAAGTAGAAGTAATATTAAACCTAATTGATAGTACCATTATTTTCGGACCACTATTTTCGGACCACTTTTTTCGTACCATTATTTTCTTACCACAATTCTCACTACTATTCTCACCACTAAATCTTTTCGCTATTTCTTAGCACTGTTTATTCTCATTGCTTCTTGCACTTTTTTGCTCATTCTCACATGTCTCTCACTTGCGAACATACACCGCTATTCTCACTGATCTCCACCATTTTTGCCACCTGAATCCTCTAATATTTCACGTTCGAGCACTCAACAAAAGAATATAGCACATGAAATTGAATACCTAAGCATCTATCTAACCCAACACATTATCGTACTCCCCTCTATCATCTAGCAATCTTCAAAAAAACCTAGCACTCTACACCCAGCATTCAATCAACATCCAGCTTCAACTTATTTCTTGTAACCAAGTATTTTAAGCTTGACTGCAAAACTGGCGTGATATTACAAACAGTAGCGGAGTATAAACTTTATGCTGCAAATCAAAACTGGCGTGATATGCTGCAAAAAGGCAATTTTGCTCGGTGTGCGCACGTATCGCGTCTCCGCCATTTCTATACGAGCAGCCGCATGTGAAACATCCGATGGCAAGACAGAACCGTATTTAACACTGAAAATAGTCATATCAGTAACTTTTTGGCAAAGTAATGAAAGAATATGACGTGATTGTAATAGGGGCTGGTGTGGTAGGGCCACCTATAGCCACAGCACTAGCCCGTCAAGGTCGCAGAGTTTTGATAGTGGAGCGAGACTGGTCCAAGCCCGACAGGATTGTGGGCGAGCTTCTTCAGCCAGGTGGCATCAAGGCTCTTAAAGAGTTGGGGATGATTCAGGCGATCAATAACATAGAGGCTATAGATGTTTTGGGATACTACTTGAAGTTCCATGAGGACGAAATCTCTTTGGATTATCCGCTCAAGTCCGACGCCTATGCCACCAATGCGGTGCGGCCCGTGCCCGAGTGTGTTTTTGATGGCAACGACAAATTGTTGGACGATTCCACCATCAGCACTAAAGCGTGGGACGACGACGAAAGAGTGCGCGGAATCTCGTTCCACCACGGCGATTTTTTAATGAACCTCCGCAAGATTGTTCGCGACGAGCCCAATGTAGACTGGGTCGAGGGGAACGTGACGAGGTTGGTGAGGAGCGCCGAAGATGCTAATCGGGTGGTGGGAGTCGAGGTAAAAGAGGCAAAGGAAACGCGCGAGTATCGTGCCAAGCTCACGATCAGTTGCGACGGGATCTACTCCAAGTTCCGTAAACACATCACACCCACCAATGTACCTGTGGTGGGGTCATATTTTGTGGGACTTGACATGGAAAACGCCCAGCTTCTAGGCAAATACCGAGGAAATGTCATTTTAGGCGACCATGCGCCCATCTTGATCTACCAGACATCGCCTCACGTTACTCGTGTTCTCTGTGCGTACCGGTCAACCAAGCCACCGTCACAAAGCAACGGCGAGCTTCAAAAGTTCATGTACGAAGAAGTGTTGCCTGAATTACCGAAGATCACCCAGCCTGCGTTCAAGAAGGCTTTGGAGGGTGCCAGGTTGAGGGTGATGCCTAACCAATACTTGCCTGCCGTCAGACAGGACCGTCACGAGCACCAGGGTGCCATATTGTTAGGTGACTCTCTCAACATGAGACATCCGTTGACAGGAGGAGGCATGACGGTGGGACTTAACGACGCTGTGCTTTTGGCCAAGCTTTTGCACCCGTCGCAAGTGCGCGACCTTGGCGACCACAATGCGATTGCCCGCCAAATGCGCCAGTTCCACCGCCGCAGAAAGAACTTGGACGCAGTCATCAATACGTTGTCCATAGCATTGTATACCCTATTTTCGGCTGATCGTCGGTCGCTCAAGATCCTTCAGAGCGGATGTTTCAAGTACTTTGAGCTTGGCGGCTCGTGTGTCAGTGGTCCCGTAGGGCTTCTTTCGGGCATGCTCCCATTCCCCATGCTTTTGTTCAACCATTTTTTCAGTGTTGCGTTCTATGCCATCTACTGTAATTTTGTTGCCAGGGGATTAGTAGGGTTTCCGTTGGCAATTTACGAAGCCTTTGATGCGTTTATTACTGCTGTGATAGTGTTTGCTCCATACTTGTGGCACGAATTAGTAGTATGACCCTGACGAATAGAAGTTTATCAAATAGAGTCTAATTAGATTATAAATCCAATAATGCACACGATACTATAGTTGACACCTTGTTCAATCAATCTTCTTCAAGTAATATCAAATTAATCTTATTTAATTATTGGACAAGAGAACCGCGCTCTCTGGACACTAGCAAGCCAAGCAGAGTTTAGGAATCTACACTACAACAAAACACTCCTACAAGTCTAGTATGTGGGAATCTACACTACAACAAGACAATCCTACAAGTCAAGTATATAGAAACACCGACCACCACCATTCCCGTCAATAAGCTTTTTCTGTAAGCTACTGCAGCATTTGCAGCCAGCCTTCCCCTCACGCGGACCATTAATTGTAAAACCTTCCAATCAGGCTGAGCAACAAAACCCTATTTTTTGTGAGAATCAGTCTTATCAGAAATCATTGAACTGATATAAAGGCCATATAGTTCCTATAATCAGTAAGTATAAACCATATTCACAATTGACTTTATCAGTTGCAGCCGCTGAAATTTTGGTGCTCCTTCTCCAGTTCCGTACTAACCGCTGATGCCATCGATTGAAAACGTTCCCTTGCTAGGCTCGCAGCCCAACGCGTTCAAACTGGCTCGCAACTCGGTTGTCAGCTCGTTGGCGCTTACGTTCAAACTGTCTCCTGTCAACTACCTCCTTGTGTTTGTTCCATTGGGGATTTTGGCCGGCGAGCTCGAGTGGTCGTCAAACGCCATTTTCTGGATCAACTTCTTTGCCATCGTGCCATTGGCTTCTATTTTGGCTTTTGCCACTGAGGAGTTGTCGGAACACGTTGGTGAAACCATTGGTGGGTTGTTGAATGCTACTTTTGGTAATGCCGTCGAGCTTATTGTGTCGATTATTGCCTTGAGAGATAATCAAATTAGAATTGTCCAGGCTTCAATGTTGGGTTCGATCTTATCTAACTTGTTGTTGGTGTTGGGATGCTGTTTCATTGCCGGTGGCATCACTCGGGTCCAACAAACCTTTAACCAAACCGTAGCCCAAACCATGCTGTCCCTCATGACATTGGCCACAGCAGGCTTGTTAATTCCAGCTGCATTCTACTCTACGTTACCTCAGTCGAAAAAACACGACGCTATTCACGATCCTGGTTCGCGTGATGAATTGGTTCTTTCGTTCTCCAGAGGCGTATCTGTCATCTTATTGATTATCTATGTGTTATATCTTGTATTCCAGTTGAAAACTCACAAGTCTCTTTTTGAAGAACAAGCCCAAGAAACCGACGATGGAATCATCACCACCGCCATCCCCGCAGACTCTTCCAAGCCAGAAGTGTCTCATTTGTCAGTAAAAGCTTCATTGGCAATATTGTTAGGAGCCACTGTTCTTGTATCTTTCTGTGCTGACTACTTGGTTGGATCCATCGATAATATTGTTGAATCTACTGGTTTATCCAAAACCTTTATTGGTTTGATTGTCATCCCAATTGTGGGTAATGCAGCCGAGCATGTGACTGCCATAGTTGTGGCCATGAAGGATAAAATGGACTTGGCTATTGGAGTGGCCGTTGGCTCATCTCTTCAAATCGCCATTTTCGTGACTCCTTTCATGGTATTGATCGGTTGGGCCATTGACGTGCCTATGTCATTGTACTTTTCTACGTTTGAAACGGCCATCTTATTCATTTCTGTTTCAATTACCAACTTGGTCATTTTGGATGGCGAGTCGAACTGGTTGGAAGGTGCTTTATTGTTGAGTACTTATCTTATTGCCGCGTTGGCCTTCTTTTATTATCCCGATGGTGCTGTATAAGGGAAAGAGAGAGTGCGCTACAGTACCATATTAGCTATATTAAATCGATTTCATCTTTGGTGAGTAAGGAGATAAAACAATATACAGTCAAATCTCTTAGAGCTCAGCCATTAATGCAAAAAGCTGTTAAGACTGCTTTAACGGTATATACTATTTTTCACGCGAGTGTAGAGTTTTACAAAAATTAAGTTGACTTGATTTGTTGGATCTCCGCTACATGTATGTAATCAACTTTTCTGAGACATGATATATTGCATGCATCCAAAGGTAAACGGATATTTCGGTACTCCGTCAACTCCGCCTTACTTTCCTCTAAGTTTCTAGAAGTCGTAAGATATGAAGTCGCGTTTTTACGCGTGGTATTTTTTACACCAAACGCGCGCGCGTGCATGCCAAAGGTAAATATCAAATTTAGTGAGTGTTGGTAAATAAAGTTGTCATATTAAATAACCAAGTAAATATGGGCTATGTTGCATGCCACAGGACATCAGAGAACAATCAAATATTCTTGTATTGTTTTATCACAATGCAAACGAAGCCACCGGTGCATGCTTGACCTTACTTGGGCCTACTTGGCCGACTTAGCACCAAGCGGATTATTGCTTAGGCTCACCAGAGTGAAAATTCCAGTGAGATTTTGATTTTCAGTTTTCAGAAATCATTATTTTCAGGGCAGAGCGCACCTCTGAATACCTCCTTCCAAATAACGTAGTGCCAATGGATAATCCGCTTCTCATCGACCGTGTTCTCCAAAGCCTCTCACAATCGTACGAGTTGGTGACGTAGAAATTGGAGCTCGTGATATCTAGTTACAGTTCGTGATACACCTCATCGAATGCTTGTTAGAGTTTGTAGTCGATATCGCATCGTCTACATGCACCGAGACGATCAAACAAAGGATCCCCGCTGACATGGCACTACAAGATGGTGCAACTGGCTGCAATGGTCATGTGCCATTCGTGGAGCAGCACCACTATGTGTTTGTGAGCGTTTATATGTTAGTCCAGTGTTTGTTTTGGTCTAGTGTTGACGCGAAAGTGTCGAGATTGTTTGGTTGTCCCGAGCGATTGACGGTGTCGAGCCAACACCGCCATGACCAATGACAACCGGGTTTCTGGTCGTGCGCGCCCATCGCCTACACTTTGCCGAGCACAATGATTATAGACGCGAAAACTATTTAACTGTTTTGGGACGAAACCCCCCCTTAACGGCTGCATGAACCGTTCGCGTAGCTCTATCCCTGCCACACAAAGCTTGCCATGGTGGACGGGCCACCAAGAGTGCCCTGGTTCCAAGGGGGTGTTGATGAAACATTGATTTACGTGAATCGTGATTTAATAAGGCACGTAATCAAGCATCTTAACATATAGATTTCTGCACCCAGACGTGCCTCTGCCTGGGTCGCCGAACCAAGCGTTACGAACAATCAAACTGTTCCTAAACAGCCTTTAAATTTATATTTGGGGTTTAAAAGTCTCAGGCGTGTTTCAGATTTATATATAAAGCATCATCTTATCGATTGAATAACTTAACTTCACATAAAATTTAGGTCCATAAAACTAGTATAGAAGATACTTCATAAAACATGTCTGACAGAGAAGCATTGAAGATCTTTTCTAGACAACCGGTTTCCAATGAAATGGTCAATTTTTTGGTGGCCACCATCAGCTCTATCATCCAGGTCAAGGTGCCCAAACCGCAGTATAATGTGGTGCACGCGGGCCACAACACTTCCACCAATATGTTGGTGAGTCCCGTCAAGAAAAGCACCTCCTTGATACTGTTTATCAAGAACTTGATCAAATACTCCAACGTACAAACGCCTACCTTGATGGCTACAGTGATTTATCTCAACAAATTGCGCAATGTGCTACCAGCAAATGCCGTAGGAATGGAAACAACAAGACACAGAATATTTTTGGCCTCGTTGATTTTGAGCGCGAAGTCCTTGAACGACTCGTCTCCGCTCAACAAGCACTGGACAAAATATACCGATGGGTTATTGACGCTCGACGAAGTGAATATGGCCGAAAAAGAGCTTGTGGGGCTCTTGAAATGGAACGTGACCGTGAAAGAAGATGAGCTTGTGGTGGCATTGCAGCCGTTCTTGTCGTCTATTAAACAGTCGCTTCTCAAGAAGTTGGAGGACGAAAACAACCAGAAGATCGCATACCACAAACTCTCAAACCACTCCCTTGCATCCTCAATATCTTATTCATCACAGCGCTCTCCATACTCACCAAGCACATCTTCGCCAGCATCGAGATCTTCATCGCATATGTCGTTATCTTCGTATCACTCCAACATGTCATTGAGCAACTCGTACTCGTCCAACTCTCTCAGGTCGGCAGGTACCTCCAATTATAGCTTGTCTGCCTTAGCCCAACAAGAAGAAGAACTCATGAATGCGTCTCCAGTCAAGGCAAGAATGCCACTTTCAGCGAAATCCTCGAACTCCCTCAACCAGCGCCCTCGTCAAAAAACCTACAAGGTTAACCAGCATCAGCATCATATAATAAACTTGAATAACGGAAACTTTGAAAGAACATCTTCGCCTATGGTGAGTTTACCGAATTCTGGAAGAATAATAGCTTAATGGGCTGAGAAACTTCACTTATTAGCATGCACACAACTCTAATGATCGCCTGACTTTACGTTTAATACTTTATTTAATTCTAGACTAATATTAATAAATACCCTTACAATAATCAAAACACTTTACTTATTTGTAATAATATTCGATCAACAAGACATTTTTCAACCTTGAATCACTCGAGATGCCTCTTGTATTATTTCTCTAATGTCCAGAGCTCGATCCCTTCATTATTTAAGCATTAGACCGAATGAAATCGAAGAGGATAGATTTGATTGTAATTCAGTGATTATGAAAATAGTGTTCTCCCTTGAACATCATAGCGCTCATATAGATCAAAGTAATAGTGTTCATCAACCATTTTGATTAAAATTGATTTAGCTTAGCTACTGCTTTTTCTAGCTAAATTGATTCACTATGTATATTCGCTTTAACGGGAACAAATGTGGAGGTTCCGTATAGGCGTCTCATCGTTGCGTAGTAAGGTTTTACACCATAATTCCTATCGATTGTAGTAAGTCACTGTTTTTTTGTTGTGTGAGAATTTGAATCGATCCAGACCTCTTATATTTTCACGATTTTTAATATGGATGCCTATAATAATATAGAGTATTATAACTGGTTTAATCAAATAAACATGTATCCAAATTTGAATACGATTCTCTTAGTATAAATCTTCTCTACCCATTTTGATTGAAAAAGGATAGTTCTCGATGTTTTACTAAACTTCTCAAAATTTCATGAATATCAGACTATTTACCTTACGATCGTTATCTAATTGATGTCCATTAATTATATATCTATCATGAAACGAGTGCTTATAGCGTGCTTGACGGACTTTAATGTCCATGGGGATCTTCCTTTGGTGGTTCGGGAGCAATGGTGATCATGGTATCAATTCTCAAAATAGCAATACATGCTTCCAAAGCCGATTTCAAAGACTTGATTTTGGAAATGGTTGGTTCCAAAACTCCGTGGATACTTTCATTGACGATTTTACCTTCAATCAAATCCAAACCATAATACTTGTAGTTTCTTCTCTTTGTATCTGATTGCGAAGCAGTTTGACAAGCGGCGTGGTAAGTTCTTAATTTGGAGACCAAATCCGAAGAGTCTTTGGCGGCATTCATGGCCAAGGTTTTTGGAATGATGAGTAAGGCAGCGGCGAACTCGGCAATGGCCAATTGTTCTCTGGAACCAACAGTGGTGGCAAAGTTTTCCAAGTATATGTTCAAGGCAGCTTCTACGGCACCTCCACCAGGAACCACATTGCCACTTTCCAAGGTTCTCTTTACTACAGACAACGAATCATGCAACGATCTTTCCATTTCATCTAGCGAGTAGTCGTTAGGGCCTCTTAATATAATGGAAGAAGACGAGTGTTGCTTTGTTCCCTTGATCAAAATACATTCGTCGTCGCTGATTCTCGACTGAACCACTTCTTCGGCGTGGCCCAAGTACGACGACTCAAAAGTCTCTTCACCTTCCAAGTTGGACAAGTTACCCACCAAGGTAGCGCCTGTAGCTCTGGCTATTCTTCTTAAATCTTCCTTTTTACACCGTCTGACCGCCATGGCGCCGGCTTCAACAAACTCTTTTAAGCATAAATCGTCGATCCCTTTGGTGGTCAAGATCACATTGGCACCAGCATTCAAGATCTTGCGAATTCTTTCAATGATAATGCCGTATTCCCTCTTTCTGATTTCCTCCAATTGGTCTGGATCATCGATGTTTATTTGGACTCCCATGGCCATTCTGGCCTTTTGTAAGTTGATGTCAAGACAAGCGATCTTGGCGTTCTTGACAGACTTGAGCATGGCTTGCGATGCCACCGTACAGTTTAAAGCATACCCATCAATCAACATCGACTCGGTCGACGATTTACCGTGGGCTTTGAGAATATTCACCGCTTTGACTGGATACTTGACTTCACCCTTGGTGTTGGTGGTTTTCACCGCCAACATGGCGTCCACAACCATCTTGCTGAAGAAATCCGAATCGGAACCAATGATTTTGGACGACATCGACGTCTTTGCTATATTAATCATGGTTTCTTTGCCAAGAGCATCCACCGACTGCGACAACACTTCATTGACGTACCTGATGGCTTCTCTCAAAGCCAAACGGTATCCGGTGATAATGGTGGTAGGATGTATTTTGTTCTTTACCAATTCATTTGCTCTCTTTAACAATTCGGCCGCTATGATCACCACCGATGTGGTTCCATCTCCGACCTCTCTGTCTTGCTGCTGGGCCAATTCAACCAAGATCTTCCCAGCAGGATGTTGAACGTCCAATAATGATAAGATTGTGGCTCCGTCGTTGGTGACGGTGACATCTCCAATATCGTCCACCAACATCTTATCCAACCCGACGGGTCCCAAAGATGATTTCACCACATTGGCTACGGATTGGGCGGCCAATACATTCTGGTTTCTGATGTCTTCGCCACTGACCTTTTCTCCTCCAAGGAACAATGTATCTGAACGAGCTGCTGAGTACATTATAACTACTAGTGTTCTTCCTGACTATTCACCTACTCTCACTAACTTCCACTAACTTCCACTAACTGAGCAAAAAATTTGCTGGCAAAGAGGGCGCGCACGACCTCCGATTTAACAGGTAAGTAGAGTAGACAAGTAGACATAGTAGACATTATAGTAGACATTATAGAAGACAATTATAGTGAGATTATAGTAAGATTATAGAGACATTTAGTAGATATTTAGTAGATATAATAGTAGACATTTAGTAGATATTGTGGTAGATATTACAGTAGACACTCACTCACACACGGTAGGAGCTACGATTGGCAGGGGTATGATAGAGTGGTCTTAAATTAGTATACCCTAGACTACAATTTGACGTTATATCTTATCTTCTACATAGTGACACAGTGAGCACTACATGATAAGTTATCACTCTGGGTGTATATCATATAGCAATCAACTCCAAGTTTAGTTCACTATCTACTCTCCTCTATGTCTTATTCTACTCCTCCTCTATGTCTAATTGAGAATATTTTCTACTCCTCCTTCATGTCTAATTGAGAATATCATCTACTCTTCCTCGTTTTTGTTTATACTACTCTTCTCTAATTCTTATTGAGAATGTCATCTACTTTTCTCTATTCTTATTTCAATACTATCTACTCTCTCTAATTCTACTTTAAATACTCTTCCTGGTCATGCGACGTGTTTGTCATACGAGGTTTGTGCCGCGCCTTGGTTTTGCCTGCGCACACCTCAAGAAGTCAATTCAAAACAAATGTGTAAACTCACTTCACACACCACACACACGATGATTAAATCAATTATAACCAGTACCAGATTGTTGTCAATCAGCACAGTCAGACCATTCAGTCAATCGCTCGTATCCTCGATCAACGCGTCCAATGCTTTGTTGGCTGCCAGTGCCAGCGCCACCAAGACCAAAGCCAGCGGCGCCAAACCAAAAGTTGCTCCCAAAAAGAAGGATGGGTTGAAGACCAAACTCGCCAAGGAAAAGAACGCTTTGAAGGCATTGGAGAAAAAATTGAAGGTGCACACCAAGAAATTGGAGCAAAAACAAAAGCAAAGAGAAAAGGCCGAGTTGCAAGCCGCCCTCAAGCCATTCCGTAAGTTGAGTGGCTACACTTTCTTTATGAAACAAGAAAGAGGCAACAAGTTTGTAGACTCTGCCGCCAAGTGGAAGAGCTTAAGCGACTCGGAAAAGCACGCGTTTGTTGTTGAAGTCGGCAAGTACAATGACGAACAGCTCAAAATCTACACTCCAAAACCAAAAAAGCCCGCCACCGGCTATGCATTGTACTTGAAAGAAAACTACGTCAACGATGGCCGCTCCATTGGTGAAATCGGTAAGGAGTTGAGTGCTCAATGGAAAGCGTTGTCTCCCAGCGAAAAGGCGAGGTACGACGTCAGCCAAACCCTCAAGGACGACTACGCCAGGGAGTTGAAGAAATGGACCGAAGACAGGCTCTCCATTCACAAGGCCAACAATTGATCAATGTAATCCTATGTATTCTAGCTACATAATGTAAAAGTATTCAAAGATCGTAGAAGCAGTAAAAAGAAACCATCAATTCTGACAATTTGAACATTGATGAATACTTAAGCGATACAGCAAAGGCATCATTACATAGAGTATATATCCCTCAATGAGAGAGAGTTGATTCCACCTAATAGACCAAGACTTTTCAAACTGAATCTACAGTTCAATTTCATTAGTTCTTCTAAGTTTCTTAGCTATAGTATTCTAGCAGCTATTTACTATATAGGTTGTATAAAACTTATACGTCACTATTGGAATGATTAATTGGAATAGGGAGCGAGCTATGTGGATCGTGGATCAATCTTACTAAATAAAAGGTTCAAAAAGAGAGTTTTCAACCAATTAACTTGAGATTAGAACCCTAAAAAGTAGATAAGTCATATTTGTCAAGAGATAATAATTTTAAGTATTGATATGTAAATTGGACCATAAAAGCAGGTGTATCATAAATGTTGATACTCAAAATTTAAAGATAATTCTAACAAAGACAAATATTTGTCGATTATCATGTTACGAATCACATAGTGAATTTACAGATTTGTAGCAAGTAATCTATATATTTTACGATGTGATACAATTAATATGAATCTATAATTGGTATTAGAAACAAAAGGCCAATTGGATAATATAAAATATGTAGTAGAGCTACCTATTAAGTCAAAAAAATAGTTATAATCCAATCAAAACAGTTATTACTCTATTATATCAAAAATAATACTTCTATTAATTGAAAATGATAGTTTATTCTATTATTAAAAAGAATACTTGATTCTATTGAATGATAATGATACTTAACTCTATAATCTAAAATGATAGTATAATTCTATTGAATAAAAATAATTGGTGTTCACGCTTAGTTACCAAGATTATTGCTATCTCTTTGTACATATTTCCTTTCACATCCACAACATAAGCTAAAAACGTAATATTAATTGATATCTTGATTTGGTGGCTGCGCCAACGATTTGAGAACCCGGATCAACTCACTGGGAAGAACAGGTTTGGATATAAAATCCACCATTCCACACTTGAGCGACTTTTCTCTATCGTCGCCAGCAACATTCGCAGTCAAAGCTACGATTTTTGGCAACTTTTCAACGATGCCCAAGTCGGTAAATAACTTGTTTAACTCGATAGTGGCTTCAATGCCGTCTTTTCTGGGCATTTGGATGTCCATCAAGATCACATCGTAGTACTGGTCGACCTTCAACAATTTGTCGCAGAGTTCCAACACCTCAACACCGTCTTTGGCGTGGTCCGCTTGGTACCCCAACTTTTTCAAGTGCTGCAAGGCAACTTTGGTGTTGACTAAATTATCTTCTGCCAACAAGATACGAAGAGGATGGTTTTTGGAAACCAACTCGCTGAAGGTAGAGTCTTCTGCCAAGCTGTACTCGTTAATCACTAATTGGGCTATGTTTTTGGGGTACTGCTCTTGTACAGCTTGCTGGATGATACGGGTCAACTTCAGTCTCTGGAAAGGTGTAAGCAATACCGAATGGTTTTCGATGTCTTTTGGTAAGGACTTTCCAAACGACGCAATCACCACGATCTTACACTTGTCGTTGGCGACGGAAAAGTCCTTTTTGAGGTTGGTGTACTGGCTCTCATGGATGAATATAACGGAATAATTGCTGACGGAGTGAGACTCAGTCAAGTTCTCGATTGTGGTCACTTCCATTCCGAAGTACTCCATGGTTTCAGTCAACGACTTGATGCTGTACTGATGGTTGTCGATGATCAAAACCTTGGATTTGATACCCAAATGCTTGAGCTTGTCGGAGGCAAAGTAAATTTCGGGTTGTTTCTTGAGCACCACTTCGGAGCTGAGAATGAAGTGAAATGTGCTTCCAACACCTTCGGTACTTACAAATCCTAAATCACCGCCCATAGTATCGGCAAGTTTCTTGGAGATAGCCAAGCCCAAGCCCGAGCCGCCAAATACCCGTCGGGACGAGCCGTCGACCTGGCTGAACGCCCCAAATACCTTGTTCTTGGACTCCTCGGGGATCCCTATACCGGAGTCTTCTACGTAGATGGAGATTTCGTACCGGTTTGGACTGATTTCCACCGCTCTGGCTTCAACTACTATGGCTCCAGTAGGTGTGAATTTAATGGCATTTCCAACCAAATTGATTATAATCTGGCGGAACCGAGTGATATCGCCAATTACCGACTCGATGTTCTGGCATCGGTTCAAAAAGACCAATTCCAAGTCGTTGGCAGCAGCCTGTTCGCCCAGCAGTTGCATTGAGCTCTCAATACACTCGCTCAACGAGAACGGAGCATTGTCCAAAGTAAATGAGCCATGCTCAATCTTGGAGAATGCCAATATTCCGTCAATAATGTTCAATGTCACCATGGCAGAGCTCTTGATGGTCTCAACATATTCACGCTGCGTCTTGGTCAAGTCGGTATCGAGCAAGAAAATAGAGCAAGACAAGAGAGAATTAAAGGGCGTCCTTATTTCATGAGACATGTTGGCCAAGAAACTGGCCTTTTCGGCCGTGGCATCTTCAGCAGCCTTCTTGGCAATCTCCATCTGCTTGTAGAGCTTGACTTTCCCAATTGAAACAGCTGCCTGGGTACATAACAAGGTGACCATATCCTTCTTTTTGGTATTGAAGAAAACAGCGTCGTTGGCGTTCTTCTGGAGCGGCTTTTGGTTCTCAAGATATAATGCCCCAAAGACCCCAAACTGGTTTTGAAGGGGAATACAGATCATGGTCGAGCAGGTTTTGTGCTGGTAATAATCGTCCTTGATGAACCGGGTGGAAAACTTAATATGGTCTTCGTTCTTGTTGATGATTTCGCCTGTTTGTAACACATGGAGGATTAATGTGAATGGGCAGATATCGCCTCTGGAGCTAAGTGGTTGGTTGTCCACTACGTACACGTTATTGGCGGAACCAATAGCCTGAATATACGGCTCGTTATTATCACGTAGCACCACCACACCATAATCAACTCCCATGAACAATATACTACTTTCAAGTAATTTTAGGGCTATAGTGGCATCGGTATTGGACTCTGATATCAGAAGACATGCCTGGATAGCCACGTTCAAGTCGGTGGGCAGGTCATCTACAAACCGGGGGTGTTTTTTGGTAACCCCTTCTTGCTTTTTATTCAGCTCTCTGTCCTTGATACTCTTTCGCCTCAGAATATCCGTTCCTTTCTTTGAGCTGCCTCTGTTCGAGTACTCTTCACCGTTTCTTCCATCAAAGAACAGATCTAAAGCGTCGCCAAGTGGGTTCTGGTACTCATCTGGGGTTTTGTCTATCTTGAGCAGATGCGGCAAGCTGGTAGAATGCTTGACACCAGCCCAATTATATTCATCGTCGAGATATTTGGAGAATTTTCGTTCTAGAAGCGAGATCGCTAGCTTACCGTCCACGCCACCAAACACTTCTAATGCTGTTTTGACGTAGTGGGTGACTCTTCGCTGACCCGAATTGTGGTCTGCTAGCCACCTGGCGCACATCTTGGCCGCCACACCGAGATCATACCAGTTGTTACTGTCTCTAGCATGTTCTATAGCTTCGTCAAATAGGTCTAGAATCTCTAATTGAGATACACTCTTGATATTAATGCCCATCAGGACAAAGTGATCTGGCGAAATCATTAGGGTGGAAGTGTTCTGTTTGGATGAGGTGGTTGGGGTGGTAATGTCCTTGGCGGAGTGAATGGACAGCTCCTTAAAATTGGGCAAATCCTTGGTAATAAGACTGGGCAAATCCTTGTACGACGAAGATACCGATAATGATCCTGCTGAAGACTCACCACCCTGTCTTGACTCATTTTGTTTATCTGTTTCATGATATCCCAACGACTCTTTTCTAATACCACCCTCTTTTCTTCTGGACTCATTTGGCGAAAGCGAAAGATTAAACGAAGTCTTTCTAGGTACTTCGCCTGTCCGCTTAATACTCATCAACGCTTGGATGGTACAGAATTTCGACTGAAAAGTACTAGGAACCAGTTCGCTCCACAATTGGAACAGCCGGTATACTTTGGCCAAGATATTGAGTCCCTGCTTCAACTCCTGGTCCGAATTGTACTCACAGTTGGTCAATACTACAGCACATCCAAAATAGTAGTTCACAGTAAGCACCCCCAACCAGGCATACTGCTCTAGATAGTCTAGCTCATAAAGAATCATGTCTTTGGCTTGGTTGAACTTTTCATGCAACCGCAAATACTTGACTTTGGCAGACATTATCAATAACTTAAGATACCGCCCATTTTGGGTTAGGTGGGCCAACTTGGATTCGTAGGTCTCCAAGCTAATATCACCGTTCATCAACAACTGGATATACGCAAGCACAATATGAGAGGTGCCAGAAACGTCGGAAAGGTCCGAAAAGTCGGAGGACTTGGTATCAAACGGATGGCCCAGAAGCTCAATTAGCAAGCCCTTGCACGAATCTCTCAAGATATGCACAGGAATATAGTTATCGTCCTTGACAAATGGCTTGGCCAGCTGGATGAAGATATCGTGATACTTCAACAAGTTGGGGATCGGTTCGATAAACACCGCAAGATTGTAGACGTAGAATTCGTAGACGTTCTTGACTAGTTCGGTGGTGGTGTCACCCTTAAATTTGTCGACTATAGACAATGCAACCTTTGAATATTCAATAGCCTTGAGCATATTGGACTTGTCGTTCATCTTAGCAAACCCATTGGCAAACTCAAGCAATATTCCGGCGCAGTGGGCCAGGACTCCGTAGTGGTAGATAAGCATCACCGCCTGGACCACCAAGCACTTGGCAATGTACTTGTTCAGCGTAGCATAGCTGGGCATCAATATATCGAATACCAACTCATATACCAATAGAATAATGGGATTGGTAGCCTTTTTCAAATCGTTAAGTCTCCTGATATCCAAGATAGAAATCGGAACTCTGGGATACAACTTGTCGTGCATCTTTTTGCACTTGTCGTTGTCGTACTCGATTTCAATGCCGATACTCTTGAGTCCATCCACGGCAGTTTTCAACCCTTGCTCAAAGTCTCCAAGCTGGAATAACGACTTGACTTTGCTGAGCAAATACACTGTTTCGTCGAAGTCGTATTTTGATTGAGAATCTTTGATAAATTCAAGGCACTCCTGATAAAGCTTGAGCTCCAAGTTTGTTTGGCATATCGTCAACACACTCTTCATTTTCTTCCTGGGGTTGTCTTCGTAGTCAAGCAAGAGGTCTGCTGCTTTGAAAAATTCGAGCGATGCAGTGTTGTTGTATGTAGAGGAAGCGTAGCGGCCGGCCTGGATGAGTACTCTTCTATATATGTCGAGCTCCTCTGGCTTAATACCTATAGCCAACGCTTTTTCCAGAGTAGTAAGGTTGGATTCTTGATAGTTGGCATCTTTATCGATAAGCTCGGTGGATTTGCGCAAATGGAACGCCATTTGAAGATAATTGGAGATAGCCACCTCGGTCAGTTTCGAGATTCTTTTGTAGTAGCGAAGACCACACAACTTGTGGTAATCCTGAAGCGTGTTACTCTCACCGAGCTCTTTAATTAATTCACTTCGTACTGAATCATGGCAGAATCTGAATCTGGTTTGAGTAGCCAACTCCCAAATACTACCGTCGCTTAAATCAAACGGAAACTCGTCATGCACCATAAGATGGAACGGGATCTTGTAGTAATTGCTCGTGGGTGCAATTAAGCGTGTCTCGATACACAAACGGAGCAATTCGTAAACCTCCTTGAGCGAAAGATTGGAGACAATCATTAATTGTGACAAATGAAAGTAGTAGCCGTCAGCAGTAATGGAAGCAAAGTTCATTATGGCTTTGGCTTTGGCTGATAACGCCGAGTTGAGAAAGTTTTTGATGATATTTCCCTTGATAGTCAGGCTGAGTTTGTCCATATCCAAAATCCACTTTCTAGACTTTGCATCTGTATTCTTTTTAGACTTTGCCTCTGTATTTATCAAAGCCACCACTTTGGGGTCAGAACGTAGAGTGTTCTGGTTTCCTTTCAAAGATTTAGATCTGCGGATTTCCTCGAGTTTGTTATCAAAGTGGATCAATCCGTTCAATGATGCCGTGGCAATTAAATACTTGGCCATCAACACACTTTTGCCAGTAAGCTTGTATATTTTTGCCGAAACCTCTTTGATCGAATCATCCACATGCGGCAGACTGTTCAGTCCGTACATTGACGACATACTAGTATTGGCGCTTTCCTTGTTTGAGGTTGAGCTACCTCCGTGCACGGCCACTGCAAAAGCATCGTTGATATACTGAGTAAAACTATCAAGACTGATAGGATCTAGTTTAAATTCTCGGCAAACCACCTTTGAGTCCTTAAGGAACCCCAATAAATCTTCTTTACTGACTTTGCTTGTGTCAACCGAGTCTGGTTCGCTGGAATAGCCAGCAATAATCCTTATGGAAACGTCTTCGGCAGAATCGTCAGACTGAAAGTAGTTAAGGATTTCCGACAACATCGACCATTCGCTTAATGAACACCACTGGATGTCGTCAAGAAACATCGTCAATCCCTGGTAACCTATCAAGCAAAAGAACGACTTGATGATGTACCTGAATTTGAGCTCTAAACTAGCTGTATGGTTATTATTATCATTCTTTATTCTAGGATCAGATTCAATAACAGTGGTGTAAGTAGGTCCCAAGAAAGACTTGAGTTCGGGTATTAGGGTAAAGAGAATACTCAAGTCAATGGGGATTTTGGTGATAATTAGGTCTCTCCATTTACTTACTACCTCAGCAGAGCCTGAAGTTATTTGTTTGACAATAAGCTTGATTCCATGCAAAAAGCAGGCGTAGACTGAGCCACTAGAGTTGTTTCCATTGAATTTCCAGGAAATATAGTACTCTGAGCTCAGTATTGAAGCCGACTTCAAATCATTAATTAAAGTGGTTAGTCCCGAACCGGTTACACCGTCGATAAAAAGCAAGTTGACGCCCGAGTCCATACTTTCGTACGCCTGGAAGATGTGTTCTTTTATCTCTTCTTGGCCGTAAATATTTCTTGACCCCGTAAAACAAGGAGAAACTCCATACTTGTGAAAGTTCTGGTTTTCGGGCTCTTCCACCAAGTAGTCTTTAAAGTCGTCGTTCTTGGACCAGCACCTCAAAACAGACTCTCCTAGGTCAGATATACTGGCAATATACTTGTTCTTGACTTTTCTCAAGTCATTTATCAAGCTGAAGCATTCATTGTACCGATCTTTTGGGTCTTTTTCCAAGCACCGCATGATGATATCGCTCAACTCTGGAGTAATCCAGGCATGTGCCACCAACGAAGGGGCTATAGGGGTCTGTGTGAGGTGTCTCCTAATGATTTTATTAGGATTATCACTGGCAAAAGGAGTGCATCCCACCAACAATTCATACAATACTATACCAATGGAGTAAAAATCGGAGCGGTAGTCCGAACCTTTATCGGCTTCTCCGCAGATTTCGGGCGACAAGTATTCCAAAAGCTGTGGGATTTGGGCCAAATGGCGTTTTCTAAAGTCATAATTGGAGTCTTCGGGCTGAATGGAGAAACAAAAATCCCACCCAGTCAACTTGACATCGTTGCTATCGGTAGTTGACTTAAGGATTACGCTAGAGTTGATTCCATTGTGCACTATTCCAAACTCGTGGACGGTAGCTAGGGTCTCTAGTACTTTTAGTATAGCCAGTAAAATAGTCACTACTTTAAGAGGAGTCTTGGGCGACCGCTGGATCTTATTATGGATCTCGTCAAACAACAGGTTGCCCATGGACATGGCCAGAGAGTAGCCTGAAAAGCCACTGCTCATGGGCCGATTTATGGGAGCATTGCTGATTTCGGAGCTTCGTGAAGATGCCAAGCTGGTGGTCGATTTGTTGCGGCCACCTCCCAATTGATCAGACAAATTGTTGCCATCTTCGTCACAGCATTCTTTCAATGTTTTGTAGTCGTTATCGAGGTAAACAACAGCGAGTCTGGATTGAACAGTCAGGTCTACATCTGCTACTTTCTCGCTATGGGACGTAGCCCCGCTGACCTTACTGTGGGACGTAGCCCCGCTGACTTTACTGTGCAAGCTATGGGTACTGATACTGTCGTTTCTAGGCTTGCGGACACGAACATCATTCAACACATCGTACTCTTCTATACCACTGGAGTCCAAGTCTATGCCCGTCAAATAGTTTTCGAGCGAGCCAGGGTCTGAAAGAGTGATAACTTTGATGGGATATAGCACGCCGGGCAAGTCTCGAGGCAATGTTACGGGGTGATAAATGTCTGCCCTACGAAAATCTAGCTTAGACGAGCTTTTTGAGCTAAAGTAATTGTTGGAAATGGCATCGTTTCCATAAATTCTATGGTGTTCTGGTACATTGAGGCCCGATAAAACGTACCATTCGTTAAGAAATCTCGACAAAGGAACCGATTTAAGCATATTAGGAGACAACCGTATAATGACCTTGGTATTTGGCGGTACCTCGTGGTTATTATGAAACCCGTCTTGCTCAATAGACCATACGGGGCCTGAAGAGGTGGGTGGGCTATGAGGATCAAATACCTTGGTGGCATGATAATAAAGGTCAGACAATTCCAAACTGGAATTACATCTTTCTGAGAGAACGTAACCAGGAACAATGTCAGGCGACAACGTCATATAATCTTGAAGAGCATCATCCAGCTTGTTTGGTATAGAATGATTGAACTTTTCATTTATGAAAAGATTATTGTGAGACACATAATTGACGTTTTTAAGAAACGAATCATACCCCGAGGTGGCAAATGCTCGGAAGGTCTTTTCGTTTTCGGCCTTGAGCAACCCCAAACTTTCGACATCGTCCTTTGTCTCGGAACTAGAGTTTGAAACCTTCAATATATCGAACGACGGCTGCGAACAAGAAGAGCTCTTATCATCTTTAAAGTTGGGATCGGCGTTCTCGGTGAAATCGGACTCGGTCGGTGTATCAGCCAGATTCGAGTTGGTATTTGTGAATATGTCAAGGTTGTCATGCTCGGGATGATCCGAAGACGCACTGGAAGGCGTTCCGGTCCAGTCACCTTGATTGGAGCTCATATTAAGCCAGTGTTTCTGTCTATACCCTGTCTTTTCTATATAAAAGGTGTAACGCGTAGAAGACGCACTCAAGAACAATATTATAAATGTCTAGGATGTCAAAGTCGGGGTCCGTATGAGCCCAGTTGCACGGAGTTCAGGATGGTTTGCAACTCTGATTCGCGATGGAAGCAAGCACAAGCGCGAGGGGCAAGCACAAGACAGTGCTACAGACGGGATAGTGGGGAAAAAGATAGAATAGATCAGAACAGATCTGATGGATGTTTTAAGTGGAACTGGCTGGTCTTGCCGGGGGCCAGGATGCCGGGTCTTGGGCGTTACCATTACACGTGATAGCAACATTAACCGTTCTGTCAACAGTTTTACCTTTTGTGGCACGGACTTGGGATCTCGTAATTTTTGGGCTGCGAGACACCTGAAATAATTGAATCAACATATATTAGAACCGGACAAATAGAAGTGGACTAATGAAACAGAGATGCAGAGAAGTCAACAAGTCAACATTAGAGTGTACTAATAGGTCAAGGCCAAGAATACTTATCGGCCAAGCGATAGTATGCCGAGCCTCACCCAAGCGAGATAGCTAGATGCAAGCCTCGAGAGATGTACTGGATATCAGTACAGTATAGAATCCAGTACAGTAGAATATCCAGTACGGTGAAGTATAGAATCCAGTACAGTAGAATATCCAGTACGGTGAAGTATAGAATCCAGTACAGTAGAATATCCAGTACGGTGAAGTATAGAATCCAGTACAGTAGAATATCCAGTACGGTGAAGTATAGAATCCAGTACAGTAGAATATCCAGTACGGTGAAGTATAGAATCCAGTACAGTAGAATATCCAGTACGGTGAAGTATAGAATCCAGTACAGTAGAATATCCAGTACGGTGAAGTATAGAATCCAGTACAGTAGAATATCCAGTACATTGAAGTATAGAATCCAGTGCAGTGAAGTATAGAATCCAGTACGGTGAAGTATAGATTGGGGTGTGAGTAGGTGGGCGTGAGTAGGTGAAATGATGAGTGAATGGGTTGATTGTTTGTCAGTTAAATAAAGGATAGTGTTAAATTTCTGTAAATGTTTGATTGTGATTGGTCAGTGGTTTTGGGGTCATTACAAGATTGTACACCTCTTGTGCTTTCTGATAACAGGAGGCTCCAAAGCGGCCACAATCGCTTCGTCAAACACCGTTTTCAAACCCCTTTGGGTCAAAGCGGAACACTCAACGTATTTGACCGCTCTCAATTCCTTGGCCAAACGATCTCCCATATCATTGGTGATAGGCGACAACTTTTGTCTCTGTAATCTTTGCAAAATCACCTCATCGTTTCTCAAATCGGTCTGGGTTCCCACGATCAAGCAAGGAACTCCAGGACAATGGTGGTGAACCTCGGGAAACCACTTTTCTTTGACGTTTTCAAACGAAGCAGGCGCAATCACAGAAAAACACACAAGGAAAACATCGGTGGAGGGATATGACAACGGTCTCAAACGGTCGTAATCTTCTTGTCCGGCGGTATCAAACAACCCCAACGTGAAAGGCTCGTCGCCAATCATCACTGTCACGGCGTAGTTATCGAACACAGTGGGAACATAGTCGGCGGGAAACTTGGACGTGGTGTACGAAATCAACAAACATGTCTTTCCGACCGCACCATCTCCCACAACAACACACTTTATGGTTTGCATGATGGGACTTTTCTAGTGTTGGTTGCTATCTATCAAATGTAGAGATCTTGTAGGGATCTTTTTGACCGATTCGCGTGAGTTCCTGGGTAATCTGCCACGAACTTGTTGTTGTTGGGCGTCTCTGGTTTTTTCCTTGACTTTTTTCTCAAGCCACTACGGCGAGTTACACAAAACGGGTGGCGTAGTGCGGAGGAAAACGTTTGGCTGCCTCGCTAGCGAGAGCCCAAGCCTGCGCCGGCCGGCACGCGTCTCAGAACACTAGCATGGTGGCCGTTTTTGCTAACTTGCGCACTGAGATAAGATAAGAGAATAGCTTATAGTCAAGCGACTGTAACACGAGTGGCTGAAAACCACTGGTCATAGTCGGATTGTGTTACGTCCACCCTACATGTCTCCCTACACATGTCTACATATTACATTTCGTATGTCACTATTTTATTGTTCTGTACAGCGCTACTGTTTTTTACACCGATTACCATTAGTAGAATAATTCGGGGATCCCTGAAACTCAATTTAAATGCGCTCCAGCATAAATAATATAGTGATTCGTAAGAGATGGAAATATGTATGTACAATATGCCTTAGTAATTGCCTATATTGCCTTAGTGATTGCCTATATTGCCTTAGTTATTACCCATTTGCCTTAGTTATTGCCTAAGTAAATGTGTCTCAGCAAATTTTCTTTGCAAATTGCGTTAGTAAATGTGCCTTAGTAAATCGCCTTGGCAAATATGCCCCAGCAAATATGCCTTAGGAAAGTGCCTTAACAAAATGCCTTAGCACTTTTCTAAATTCCTGAGCAAATATGCCTTAGCTGGTGTAGTAATTTGGTTATTGGCTCAGTGCTGGATAGAGTGCTTGACTTAAGGAGTCTGAGTAATTTGTGTGTATTTCAAATATGCTGCAAATTTACTGTAGTACCAATGACCAAGGATGTAGTTTTGATGTAATTGTTTCGTATAAATCTAATCATGTCAAAGAGTATTACATCGAGGAGTGCTTTGGTATATGTCTAGTAATTAATATCAGTTTTCAAGGGTAATTTGTAGTAAAGACTCTTGGTTTTAATACCAATCGACATGGAAGCTCCTTATTATTGAGATCCAAAGCGAACTCTTATTGAAGCTTCTAACTTTCAAGATGCTCGAGCGAATCCTTGTTTATTTGGAAATGTTCTTTCTCCTCTACTACTTACAAGCTCATAGTCTGAGACTACTCAATTAATACTTTGTATAATTTTCATAGAATTTATAGAAGCCTGGCACAAATAAATGATTATACTTACATACTTCTACTCATTGCTTTAAATTTATATTAGTGCAACCCATATTATGTACATTATTAAATACCCGTAGCCAATTTCAAACCTCCAAACAAAGTTTTCAAGTGTTTATAGGTCCGAAATTCCACCCATAACACTACAATTAGGCTAAGGAGAAAATTCTAATTGTAGTTCTTGATACTTCCAGACGTATCAAGAATAATACTATTGTATTGGTACGAAACGTACGCCCAAGTCCGTTAAGCCAATTAGTCCTGGCGGACTAATCGTCTTTCTTTTATACCCATTTGAACTACTTCATATCCATAAACCCCCCCTGCATAGCTTCCAACGTCGAAGTAATATCACTCGGCAAATTATCAGGATCAATGAGTTTATTTGCTAGTATTCCATTGGGATCAAACTTGGTGATTTCCTCGTCGATTTCATTATCTACAATCGATAAGCCACCACCAAGAAAGTCCAACATCATGTGCATTCCTCCTGCTCCTCCAGCATACTCTTCTACGTCTACTGGTAGCACTTGCGATACCCCTTCAAGAAACCACACTTTATCTTTGAGCTCGGTGGTGAAAGATCTTAGCAATTTATAGTACGATCTCATGATCCGCATAGCTTTGACGTCTCCTGTCATAAGCAAAGACAAAAACGATTTATCCAAGAGGGCCGGGAACGCAAAGATTCTCAAAATAAAGTCTGACTTATACCTTTCTTTGTGAAGTTTGTTCAAATATGCTAATGTAATCAAGTAAGGGGAGTCGATTTCCACCGGAAACAAGTCGGCAATATCTGAATCGTGACATTCCAAGTCAGTAAAGTATCTGTTGGCACCTGTAAGCTGGTCTTTGCTAAGATTGACTCGTTGGTTAATGATGTCGCCCAAGTCACCTAGGTCTACCGATATGAACTTGTAGAATCTACTGGCTTCTGTCAACGGCCACACTGCAGTAAGAATGGTGGCAGCACCCTTGACGTGAAAAATCCACGCTGAAGCAGGCAAGGATTTGGGAGAAGTAGATGAAGGAAACGAAGCATTGGCTAGCGAGTCCATAATAAGAATTAGGGCACTGGCTACCAAAGCATCGGTATTATCCTGATTGATATTGAGCACTGCTTCACGCAATAACCGAAGAGCATCGCCTCGATGACAAGTCACACACTGGTCCAAACCCTTTTCGGTACGAGACAAGTGGGTGGCTGAAAATGCAAGGATCGAGTGCATTAGAAACGGGTGGTCGAATGCCAACATCGGTATATCATAGTTCCATATATTGGTATCTGATATTCCGGCGCCTGTGATGGTATTTGACACTTGTGAGGTGTAGTGGAACATGAGCCGTAAATCAAGCATGTTGAGGTTTGAAGACAGCATGGCTGCAGCCATAGGAGTGTTCATGAGGCTGGGATTCCGAGGAACCAGCGTGTTGACGTTTGGAGAAATTCCTGGAGAGATACCTGGAGAAATTCCTGAGGAAATTCCTGAGGAAATCCCTGGAAGATCACCTTGAGGCTGATCGTACGAAAACGCGGGTTTGGCTTGTTGGGTATCGGTCTGAGATGTTTGGGAATTACTATTATTTTGCTGGGAATTGGAATTAGGGTTCTGCTGAGTTTGGGTCTGTTCTTGTCTTCCCATCAACTGGGCAATATTATTAGTAATAGAGCTGTCTAGCATAGACCCCAAGTTGCTAAGATCAATAGGTAATTGTGCCAACGTAGCCAAGTTGCTCAAACTGGCCAAATTGCCGAGATTACTCAAATCTCCACCTAACCCACTGAGATTATTTACGAGATAGCTGAGATTGATATTGTTCAAATTTCCGGCATTTAGAAGTCCACTAAGTGCATTGGCACCAAGTGAATCTTCTATATTTTGCTGTTTCTGTACTGTCGATGGATCTGTGAGTGATGGGCTGGGCGAGATGAGTGGCGTGGGCAGATCGGTAGGCGGCTCTGAGTTGTTATCACTTGACGAAACTGATAGAGGAGGTGAAGAAGGATCGGAAGTCTTTTGTTTCTTAATTCTAGGTGCACTTTCAATACCTTTAGTTCCTTCGTGGTCATGATTTTCTTCAGATTCAGTAAGATATCCACATTCCAAGTTCATGTGCTGGCATTTGTTACAGCTTGGCTTGGCCTCGTCGCACTTGACTCTCCTTTTTTTGCATGTAGAGCACCCGCTTCTACTTTTTTGATGATACTTACGCTTGCCCGTTGAGGATCTGCTTTTCTTTTCATCAGGCAGCAAAGTGAGAGTATCCGACATATTGGGGGTAATGATCTCGATACTGGTTGCTGATTATGACCTATTATGATCTGTAGACTGTGCTCTACGAGTGCTAGGATGATCTGTAGTATAGCTTTAAAGGAGCCTTATAGGAGCTTTAAAGGAGCTTAGGAGCTTAGGAGCTTAGGAGCTTAGGAGCTTAGGAGCTAAGGAGCTTAGGAGCTTTATGGTATTTTATGGTATTTTTATGGTGTTACTATGGTCTAGGCTAGTATAGAGTACTCTGTAGATGAATACTTGAGTAGGAGGTATGTTGAATAGTCTCTACTGACCAAATGTATGCCTGGTGGGGTATCAAATATAAACTTGTTTATTCTTCGTTTACGTCGTTTAGATTTGCCACGCGCGCCTTCTAAATATTGTAATATCAGCACAGCCCACAACCTCTGCCATACGACACAAGAGGTAGTGAGGTAGAGCGGTTGCTCTCTTGCTGGGGCCTCTGAATGTACCACACAATGAGGGGTTCTTCAGTTGGTGCCTGTGGGATGCTTCTGTTGCCTTCACTCCTTCTTCAGGGTCTGCCACGTGACCCCTGGACCAATTCTTGCGATGAGTAAGCAACGGCTAATAGCTTGAACGATGTGATGTCAGGGCGTTGTAGTATCCTGGATGCCACACTGGCTAGTAAACAATGCCAGTTTATTCAAACGCGTCTGACGCATACACCTTCTGACCTGCTACTCTTCTTCTCTTCTCCTCCAGGGTCTGCTTCCCCGGTCTGCTTCCCCGGCCGCCACGTGACCACATGCTTATTCTCATCGCTCTGGATTGGTGAATTGTCACTGCCAATAACCATGTCAGCAAAGCCGTTGTGGTACAGGTGGGCACGTATATACTTTGCCGGATCGTGTATCATTGGAACCGGGCTTCTTTTGTTCAAATACACCACGCCTACTGATGAAGAGCTTATCGCAGCCTTTTCGCCTGAGATCAGAGCAGAGTATGAAAAAAACCGCCAGATAATCCAAAAAGAGCAGCAAGAGTTGATGAGAATCGCTCAAAAGACTGCTGCGTCCAATGATCCCATATGGAAAACAGGATCCATAGGATCGCCGTTTGAAAAGGACCAGCGGAACTTGAGCCAACAGCTCATTGACTATGAAAGTGCTCGCCGCGACCAGGCCAATGAGCACAAACAACAACAAATTGACGAAGCCGCGCAGCAGATGCTGGAAGCTGAGAGCTTGATAAAAAGAAAAAGCTGGTGGAAGCTTTGGTAGAGATAGATAAAGAATCACTGGGCAGTGACTAACTACTTTAGATTACTACTCTGTGGTTACTTTAGATTCCTACTCTGTGGTTACTTTAGATTACTACTCAGTGGTTACTTTCTGTTAATCACTTGGTGAGTATTACTTTCTGTTAATCACCCAGTGCGTATACTCACTTTTCAATTAACACTCAGTGAGTGACTCAGTGAGTGGCATTTTTTCTTTAGCTAATCTTTTGTTGAGTAGGCTCAACTAATTGATTGTAAATAGACCAGGTAATATAAGCAGGCTAATGTGGTAGCTAATATAAGCAGATAATCTAGGCCAATTGACCAGACAATGTATCAGGGTAGGCCATTGATAGACTATAGCTATTAATACTTCAGACTACTCAGAACCATGATTACTAGCTATAGTGGCTCAAATCTATCAAGAGCAAGCGCTCGCCTAACCTTATCGATTAGAGTCGACCTTACATGCCGTCCCTTGAACCAACGTTCCTCGCGTGTCAGAACTTAAATAGTCGCACTCCTTTACTCAGAGGTGGAAACCCGCTCCAATGGACAATAATATACAGCTGTATGACCATTGTAACTATATAATCTATTACTTGTGTAACTTGAAGTTCGTACTTACTTTGATTGATTGTTAGTCACTTGACTTATTGTATAACTTAGTACCTATAGTACTATATATACTGTGGTGTATAGCTGTCACTGGTATGATCTATAGTAATGTGGTATGATCTATGGTACTTATATTTATGTACATATGTAGTGAGTGTTAGATTTCTCATGTTTTCTTAGTTTTGGTCAACTACTCCAGAAACTTTTATCTCTCGATATCGCCGATAAGAACGACGCTCCAATGGTCCCATTACTAGAGGTATTCTTCTGACTATTTGCCTCGTCAACAGCAGCAACAATCCTATTTATATTGGTATCAATCACCATACCACCCTGGACAATCTCCTCCAATACTGTCTGGAGTACCTGCCATCCAAACACCAAGTCAAGTTCGCACACATTGGCGAAACATTTGTCCAAGCTCTCGACAAATACCTGGATCAAATCCAAGATGCCGAGCTCGGACTCTTGATCATCGACTATAAACACAAAGTAGAGCGTGGCGTAGTGGCGGTAGATCACCTTGATATCGTCCAAATCCTCCAAAAGCGATGGTGGCGTGACGAACGAACATTCCTGCGGTGTTCTCACCGAGATTAATTGGTGCACTTGCTGGAGAAGAAGCCGCTGGGTGTTGATATCGACGGGCGTGTAGAACTTCATGAGTCGCGGTATGCCGTCATTATTGACTGTGGTTAGTACAAAAGATCACCGATTTATCCCAATCTACTTACATATTAACACCGAATGGATCATGTTGTGGTTCAGAGGTAAATTCTAGGAGACCTTTTAAGGGCCTGCTTAGTCATCAAAAAACTAGTTCAAGTTTTACCACCGGGAAATACAGGCATTATGGGTTCTCTTGATAAAGCTAGGCAATTGGATTCGGAACACGTTACTTACCGTGATGAGTTCTCCGTTCCCACGTTTGGATCCCTTGGAATCAATAGTGAAGAGTATTCTCCCGATACTCTGCTGATTTATTTCTGCGGCAACTCGTTGGGGTTGATGCCGCTTAAAACAAGACAGGCAATTATAGAAGAACTTAATGTATGGAGTCAGCGTGGAGTGGAGGGTCATTTCAGTCATGAAAAAACTCCGTGGGTAGATATAGACTTGCCGTTGTTGCCACTTATGGCACCTATCGTAGGTGCTAAGCGCAACGAAGTGGCGGTAATGGGGTCGCTTACGGCCAATTTAAATGCCCTTCTTGTTCATTTCTACAAGCCTAAAGGCCCCAGAACCAAAATTCTCTTTGAAAAGCAGGCGTTTCCTTCGGATTACTATGCCTTTTTGAACCTTGTCAAGTTGGCCGGCTACGATGAGTCCCACTTGATCCAATTGGAAGTGAAGAAGGGACACACTTATTTAGAGACTCAAGATATATTGAATGCTGTAGATGAGCATGCTGGTGAGCTTGCCATGATATGCTTGCCAGGAATCCAGTACTATACCGGCCAATTATTCGATATAAAGGCTATTACTGCCCATGCCAAAAAGTACCCTGAAATCGTAGTAGGATGGGACTTGGCCCATGCAGTAGGCAATGCGGTGTTTCAATTACACGATTGGAACGTGGATTTTGCTGTGTGGTGTTCCTACAAGTACTTGAATGCCGGGCCAGGTGGAATTGCGGGTATATTTGTCCATGAAAGATACACCAAGGACAATTCCACGGCCAATTTCCAGCCTCGTCTTGCAGGCTGGTGGGGCAACAATGCCGCTGACCGGTTCAAAATGTTCGAGCTGTTCGATCCTATCAACTCGGCGTTGTCTTACCGGCAATCTAACCCATCTGTGATTGACGTAGTATCGCTCCGGTCATCGCTTGAAATCATAGAAAAGGCTGGAGGAATCGAAACCTTGCGTAAAAAGAGTGTTATGCTCACGTCGTACTTACTCGAAATCCTCACAGATTCAAAGTACTTCATTGCCCAAAACGATCTTGATTTCTCCAAGTATGGTTTCCGTATTTTAACCCCATTGGATCCAGAACAGCGTGGCTCGCAGCTCTCGGTACTCTTCCAGCCATACCACGAGGAAAAGAGCAAGAACGTTATGGAAAAAGTCAATAGTTATTTGCACCTGCATGCCATTATTTGTGATGAGAGAAGACCTAATGTCATTAGACTTGCGCCAACTGCCTTGTACAATACTTTTGAAGAGGTTTTCTATGTCAGCAAGAGATTAAACGAAGCCATGGAGAAATAATAGTCTATCATTTCAAATAATACACTTCACCACTTAACCAAACTAACAATGAATTAAATAAATGAGCCAAACACATCAAAATGTCAAATGCTGAACAAACAATACTAGGGGGTTTCTATAATTCAAAACTAATTCCGTATATCCTATATATGCTCCCTGTTCTACAGTCACCGAATTCTAATATTCTTGGAATATTCTATATCGTAACCAATCAATGACTTTTGTATTAATCTTTTCTATCTAATGAGAACAGCATTTCATATAGGTACATTTCTTTCCATTTTGTAAGCTTGTCTAAAAGTTTTAAATCTCTCTTACTTGTATTATTTAAGTATTCAATTGAACTCAATGCTTCCGTTTATTGACAAACTTTAATGTTCAGACTGCAGATCTATGCTTAACAAAACAATAGATGGGTACACTCGAGCCAAAAACTATATATAAAATTAATGTGATTACATCCACTGAATTCAAAAGATATGATTACTCCACTATGACCTACTGAATCTTGGCACCAATAAACTGTTCGCTTGTGAGCACATGTACAATTTCTTAACAGATGTAATTCAATGGCTGCGAAAAGCACTAAGGAATAGAGCTGGCTCATCCACAATCAATGGCAAGAACAAGAACAGTTTTGAACTTATATTATTGCAAGTAGTTGTAAAATCATCAAGCTCAAACCTTAATACCCCGAATATCCTAAGTACTAATTTAGATTTGTTAATACTTATACAAAATGGGAGTTATTTGATTGACCGATAAAAACTGAACCATGAAAATGGTCAATGTACAATATTTATAAATTCAATGGCTTGCGAATTAATATGACCATTAATACCCACTCATAGTATTCATCAACACTAGTCCTCTTCCACCACAATCACAATTATCTTTACACTGATAATTATCATCCATCTACTACCTATTCAATTACTTTGAGTATAATTATTTTGTAATACAATAATTTTGAGGTGTAGATGTTGATTAGTGAACCCGGTGAAGAGGTTGGAATATTTCTGTCAGTGAATATTGTTCGTGAAAGTTGGTGAGTTATGTCTTTAGGTGTAGGAGAGAGTGAGGTATTGTTTTTCGTAAAACTTTTGTGGTGTAGGAGAGTCGGTGTTTTCTAGTGTAGTGGGATTTTTCTAGAGTTGGTGTTTGATTTTCTGTTACTTCTTTTATTAAGACTTAGTAAACTTACTTAGAGAGTAGAGGAGATTCTGAAGTCCTTACCGGCGTAAATGGCCTTGTCACCCAATTCTTCTTCGATTCTCAAGATTTGGTTCAACTTGGCCAATCTTTCGGATCTGGCTGGAGCACCGGTCTTGATTTGACCGGCTCTTAAACCAACAGCCAAGTCGGCAATGGTGGTGTCTTCGGTTTCACCAGATCTGTGGGAAACCATGACACCCCAACCGGCAGCGTAGGAGTCGTTGGCGGCGTTGATTGATTCAGTCAAAGAACCAATTTGGTTGACCTTCAACAACAAAGCGTTGGCGGCCTTCTTTTCAATGGCGGTCTTGATTCTGATAGGGTTGGTAACAGTCAAGTCATCACCAACAATTTGGATCTTAGAGCCAACCTTGGAGAAGAAGTGGACCCAGGCGTCCCAGTCGTCTTCGCCGAAAGGATCTTCGATCGAGACAATTGGGTATTCGTTGATCAATTCTTCGTACAAGTCAGACAATTGTTCACCGGTCAACCACTTGGATTCGTCCGAGTTAGGGTTTTTGAAGTCCAAGTCGTACTTACCGTCCTTGAAGAATTCGGACGAGGCAACGTCCAAGGCAATACCGACTTGGCCGGTGTAACCAGCCTTGGCAATGGCATCGGTGATCAACTCCAAGGCTTCCCTAGGGGTAGCGACATCTGGAGCAACACCACCTTCGTCACCAACGTTACCGGCCGATTGACCGTATTGTTGCTTGGCCAAAGACTTCAAGTTGTGGTAGACTTCCGAGCCGATTCTCAAGGCTTCAGAGAATGATGGAGCGTTGTGAGGAACAATCATGAACTCTTGGAAGGCCAAGGCACCTCCGGCGTGGGAACCTCCGTTCAACACGTTTTGGAAAGGAACTGGCAACACGTACTTGTCTTGCTTGGAACCAGAGATGTCAGCCAAGTGCTTGTACAAAGGAACGCCCTTTTCAGCAGCAGCGGCCTTGGCAACAGCCAAAGAGACACCCAAGATGGCGTTGGCACCCAACTTGCTCTTGTTAGGAGTACCGTCAAGAGAGTTCAAGAACTCGTCGACCTTGGCTTGGTTGGTGATATCGAGGTTGGCCTTGATCAAAGCTGGAGCAATGGTTTCGTTGACATTGGCAATGGCCTTGGTGACACCCTTACCCAACCACTTGGACTTGTCGCCGTCTCTCAACTCCAAGGCTTCGTGGATACCGGTGGAAGCACCAGATGGAACAATGGCTCTGAACAAACCTTTTTCGGTGTGCAAATCGACTTCCACAGTGGGGTTACCACGGGAGTCGTAAACTGTGCGTGCATGTACTTTAGAAATGGCCATTTTAATTGTGAGTTGTGGTTAAAAAGAATGTTCGCTGCGCGGCGATTCGCGTGCCTTTATAGAAAAAATTGTGGAGTGGACCACTCACACCCGTTGTACCGACAAAAACAGGGGAACAAACACCCGGTAGGTATTTTGAAGACGTTAGTGATTATGACGTGTTATTGGGTGAGTCAGTTCAGTGGCATCGATTCATCAATGGGGTGGTGTGATTATACTCTACTTGATATACTACATGACTATTCACTTCATCTGACTACTTACTCTGTGACCAATTGCGGTGCGAATTGGGCATTGGCCAATTATACCACGATGCATGCTCATGCATTAGTAGACTATTTCCCGGACTACTGATTCAGTGGTATTGAGGCTCTCCTCTTATGTCTCCTGGGCTCTGGGCTTCGGGCTCTGGACTTCCCTTGGCCCTTCGTCCCGGGAGTGGCGCAACATGGTTGCTTCGGGCTCGGACTTTTGTGTCCGTCACCCGAGGCCTGGCGGTGATTCCGGGGGCCCTCACGTGAAAATTTAAACAAACATGAATCAACATCTAGTGGTGTGGCATTATGAGCGGAAAGGACAAGGCGGCTACATCAGGTAGTGTAAAAGACAAAGAGAAAGCAGCAACGACCACCTCGACCACTACTGACCCAGAGCCCGAGCTGAAACAAAAGAATGACGCCAAATCCGCTCCCGTCGCGGAGCCTCCTAGCATTGAAAAGTACACCCAAATCAAAAACCAACTCACACAGCAGATTCTCAAGAAACAGGAACTCACAGCAAAACTCAATCAGCTAGAAGATTCCATATATGAAAAAGAAACCGAACATTTCAGCGAAAGTGCCTATGGTAACATCGTCAAGGGCTTTGAAAACTTCTCAAAGACCAGTGGAGGCAGTGGGTCCAATAAGAAACGGTTCCATTACACTGACGAAGACCATATTTTCAGTCTCAGCTCGGTCAATTACATCAAGACATTTATGAAAAGACATGGTGTGCCGTTTGCTGGCATCAACGGTGAGACTATAGGATCCGATGGCGGTCTGAATGGCAGCTCGGCACGAGAAGATTTCGATGAATATGAAGATTCGGTGGATCCCACCAGCGCCGCCGTATCTAATCCAAAAGCTCCTCTGGACAGCAATTCTGGGACTCCCACAAGAAAGAGGAAGATCAGAGCCTTGGATGATTAAAAGTGATAATTTACAAGAATAACTACAGTCCACTGAAAATCACTACAGTACACTGAAAATCACTAACATCAACAACTTCACTGAAAAATATTACCACTCCATTGAGAAATTCTTTTTAGTGCGGCTAGTCTTTCTTCTGACTAATCTTCCCACTGCAGATTGGCCAGTCCAATGCCATCAATGACCATGACTTGTATGATATTTAAGTGAGTATACTGTTAAATGGGCCGCACTCGCAGTGTTTCGATAGAACCTGCGGATTTTACCCAGCCATTCTGCTGGTAGCTTGTTTTTTTGCGGCTGAATACTGAAAATCAGGAATTGTATGGCATTGACTATAAATGAAATTGAAGATATTAATAGGCATCACTAGAAAACCACTAAAAATTGAATAGAATAATTGTATGTATGAAAAATACAATTAGAGGAATTGGGCGGTTCATTCGAGATTTGTAGAGTGGCTGCAATTTAGGGATCCTCTTCAACTTATATGCCTTCGTCAAACAGGCGTCGCACGAATAATACCTAGCCCCTGAGTTGAATACTAGAGATTGAAAGGAGGGGTTGTTCAATTTGCAGTATATAAGTATGTCAGTCCCACGATATCTAATAACTATTGAAAATTTGCAGCAGAAAATGCCAAATAATGAAGACATTTTTGAGGCGACACTGCCGATTCTGAAGAAGAGTTCGAGTTGGTTGTAGAATCAAGATATAGAACGCAGGAGAAGATTTGTAAAGTTGTGTCGAAGAGATATTCAGACTAAACGAACTACATTCCCATATCCAATGCAAGCGAGAGAGCTGAATCCCATTACAGAATAAAGCTCCTTATCGTCGCAAATAAAATAACTTATTCCTATATGGTTGCAATCAATATTCATGAAGCCCCACATCTATGAATATAATATTCGTATAGTAATGTGTGGGGATGGATTACACAATTCATTCCTAAGGGGATCACAAAGGAAGAATGTGGTAAACCACACTCTCGAAACTACTGTGCGAATGTATTTTCTCGTTCATCATCTTGTTCATTAAGTCAATTGGGGCAAGACAATTTCCTGCTTCAATCGCAGTGTTCCTCTAAGCGATATACTAAACTTGCTGGTATACTATTGAGAGAGTGTCAAACCTTTTACTGCTGGGGTTCCCGAATATTCCCTTTAGGTAACTCCGCTGTAACAGAGGTTCAACACTATTGATGAATAGAGAAACATCTAGGCGAATAACTAGATAACCACTAGGATCAAATTGTCGTAATCTTGAACAATTACGAGGAATTGAGGTAGCTTATTCGGGGGTAGAGTGGCTACTATTTAGGGATTGTCTTTTTGGGCAAGCTCGTCTAATTATTGTGAGGATCGAGGGGTATTTCCAGTATAAGGCACGCGCGTCCCACGATACCTATAACTATTAAAAAATTTGCAGCAAAAAATGCCAGTTGAAAAAAACGATTTGGAGGTGACCGATGTCGAATCTGGAGAGGAGTTCGTGTTGATGTCAAAAGAGGGTCTCCGTGCAATTAAATAGCAAATGATCGAGCGGGCTGTAGTAAATTGAAGAAGACGTGCTGTGGTTATTGGAGATGATTGACGATGAGCAAACCAATGCTGATGGCAGAGTAAATGAGTCCTTCTATAAGCTAGACACTTGGTAGATCTTACTCAGCTTGAACGCTTAATTATTGAGATTACAGTTCTGTGGGCTAACTGAAAGCAGCAGAAATTTCAATATGTATCGTTACATAATTGCGCTTAACGACGTTTTGTACATACAGCCAATTTGAGAAAGCTGCAAACTTAATAACTCGCACTTTACGAGATTACTCAAATATGCACTCATGATATGAATTCGGCTGAGAGGTATCACCCTAGAATACTTCAATGGTGAATGGCCCAAAAGCTGATAGTGAGGTTGTAAGCGGATGACTGCAGTAATGAAGCGCTTGTGAAGCAATGTTTTATTCAGTTAGCTTTTTTCAAAATTTCGCAACTTTTCACAATTTACTTTCCGACTCTCTCATGGCTAATCAAACCTAGGTATTGGTGTATAATCCACAGTCAATGAACATTGATATAATAAACTCGCATTGAAAATTTACAAACCTATTCATTCAAGTTCATTCATATGGTGTGCAATGGTTAGATCGTTCCAGGTTGGGGTTTGAAAATTGTCCCGCTGCTGAAAATCCAACTACGCACTTGATACAAAATTACATGAAGCTACAGCTGTCTCATCAAATTTATTAGTTAATTTTGTAAGCTAGATCAAGTAATTTGCTAATGATTCATCTGGTCCATAATAGGTAAATTATAAATTTACTGAGCTTTCAATGTGATCTTTCTATTTTTGCTCTACACTTGAAATTTTAATTTTTTCGTTACTTTACTCTTTATTAACTCTTATTCTTTATTTACTCTTGATACTCTATTTATATACAGTTAGTTTTTTCTTGGGGCGTAGTTATATACCCAAGATTGGTTTGGAGGATAGTCAGTTGGGATTCTCATTTCCAAGGGCATTCTTTTGGTTTCTTTTACGTTGGCAGACTTGAACAACTCAGGACTGGTTTGCTTCAAGTCGTCCATGGCATTTACAATACTGTTATACTGTTTTTCAAATTGTTCTTCTCTCTTTTGAAGAAGCTTTCTCTTGTACAATTTCCAGGCATTGGTGATGGTTCTGTGTTTTATCAAATCTTCATTACATAAACTCATCAACTTTGGCTGTTTTCTGCTGGCAGATAATGCTGATAACTGGTTGATGATTCTTTGGGTGGAGGGAGTCATGGCGCTTTTTTGCTTACCACGCACAAAAACACGCATGGTTGCATGGCCGAAGCCTATAATGCTGCTCACACCATTTATACCTGTCCTTATACCTTGCAACATGTTGATTCGAGTTTGGCTGTGTGAGTTGGTTGTAAAATTTTTGTCACCGCCAGATCACGTCGAGAAGTCACGTGACCCCAAAGCCGATGGCCGCAACTATCTGGGGTAGACATTAGCGAAAGGAGAGTATAAACCAAATAAGAACGAACATCAGAGTATAGCAACATTATGGGTCTATTCAAGTCTAAAGAAGCCGAGGCCGAAAGCGAAAAGAACATGGATGTACCAGACCAGCCACCTTCTTACTCAGAGCACGCTCCGGTTACGGCAAACAGCGCGGCACCGAACTATGGGCCCACCCAAAACCAAGCTCCCCAGCAGCACAACCCACAAGGCAACCAGAATGTAAACCAACAGGCACAGTATGATCCGATGCAAGACCCCAATGTCTACAAAATCAAGCCCAACTTGGTCAACATCACACAGGCTCCTCCGCAACACCTCAACCCTTCGTACCAGCAGTACCTTGCACGTGACCAGGAGCGGATGAAGCATGGCGATTATCCAAAGCCACCCGAGCAGTTCAAGCACGGAGCCCCATTGAATCCCGGGCATACCAGCAACAAAAAGGGTGGTTCGAGCAGTTTTCCCGGAAGTTCTGGTGCCACCTACAACGATGCTGCAAACAGGTAGTATAAAAAATAAGTAACACTAGTAGTAATATTGTATTTGTGAATGTGGTAGTGCTGCTAAAATGTTACCACAGTAGGGAAAAGTAAGATTAGCGAGGATTATTGAGAACGAGCATAAAAAGGATTAGACAAAGACAATCAGTTGAGCAAAAGTAAGTAATCAATGTGTATGCAGGAGTCATATATGTGGCCTATTCGTGCTGTGGGATATCATATGCACCATTTAAGATACTACCTAGGGGAATGTGGTCTCGCTAAAGTGAAACGAGCGCTGGCAGGGTTTAAGCTGTTCCCACCACCAGAGCAAACCACAAAGTCTGTGCAGCACAATTGAGTTCAGTCCACTCTCATCAATCTCTATGAATTCATATAGTCACTATATAGATACTGTCTTGTATTTGACGCTTTCATTCTTCACTCTCTATTTCTCCCTATTTTTCTCTCGCTATTCACTCAACAACTCAACCCGCACAAATACAAGGCTTATTGAAGTTGAGTAGTCTGCCTAGAATGTTCATGGTGCTAATAAATCAAAGTCTAGAAATATAGAAATCCCACCACTACAACAAACCTTTGTTTGTGGTATTGATTTATTTCAAGGCATATATATTTACTTAAACACGGTATCCCCATTGTAGGTCCAGCCACCAAACTGCTGTTGGACGCTAGCACTCAAAAAGTCGTCCACAACCGAGTCCTGTGGTTTTTCATTGGTAAAGTCACTTGCAAAGTTGGAGGTGTCAAGAAGATTTTCCACGTTGGGCTTGAAAGGAGGCAAGTAGCTCTTGTTGAGCAACTTGTTCCAGTCGATATCTTTAAAGAACGGATGGTTTTTGATTTCGGTGGCATCGTTGAGCCTGGCCTTGGGATCTTTCTGCAACAATTTGACCAACAAGTCCTGAGCATCTGTGGATTCCAAGAATGAAGGGAATCTGAGCGGATTCTGCAAGATTTTTCTGTACATTGTAGGAATATCATCGTCGTAAAATGGAGGCAATCCCGTCAACATTTCATACAACAACGTGCCCAAAGTCCACCAGTCGACACTTCGGGTATAGCCTTGACTCAACAAAAGTTCTGGAGCCAAGTATTCGGGCGTACCACAAAAGGTGTTTGTTTTATCGTTGTTGGTCATATTCAATTTACACAAGCCAAAATCACATAATGCAATGTGGCCCTGATAATCCAACAAGATATTCTCTGGCTTCAAGTCACGGTAGATAATGTTTAGTTCGTGTAAGCTTTCCAAAGCTGTCAATAATTCGGCAATATAAAATCTTGATCTGTCCATGGAAAACTTGCCTTCTCTTTGTAGATGCCAGAACAATTCACCTCCATTTATAAACGACAACACCAAGTATAATTTCTCCGGGCTCTGGAAGGAGAACTTGAGGGGAACAATAAATGGATTGTTGATCCGAGCCAAGACCGTACGTTCTGCTAGAGTGTGTGTTACTTCATGTCTCGACACAATGTGCTGTTTCCGCAAGGTTTTCAAGGCATAGATCTGCTTTGTATCTTTCTTTACCACCTGCATCACCTTTCCAAACGAACCTTTACCAATAACTTTGAGAAGATCAAAGTCATCGATAGAGAGTGGGGCTTTGCTGATTGGTTTGAACTCAATGGTCAACATGATTTCACCCATTTCCTTGGAAGATATAGACTCGTTCAAGTTGAGGTTATAGTTGGTGAATTTCAAGTACTCGTGGTTCATTAATCTGATGGGATTAAGGTGGTACTTGAGGTTCAAGGGCAACTTGATGGTTCCGATAAGTAAGTCGCCGATGTTTTCGGGGGTGGCCGAAGCGGTGGAGTTGGTGAAAAGGTGCTTTTTGGAGGTCTTTTCCGAGTCGGGGATCAACATGTTGGGGAGTCTGATGAAGAGATTGAGCGTAAGGAAGTTTCCGTTCAGGTCGTTTGAGCTGGACTTCTTGGTGACATCGAAAGACACCACTTGGTTCCATGTCGAATGGCTGACTGTTCCTCTTTGCGGTTCAATCACCAACACATTGTTGTCGAACTCAACCGTCAAGTAAAGGAGCGATTTGACCAAGTTTTCGGCATTGGGAATGGTGATTATGGATGGCAAGAAGTTGGTGGCGATTTTTCCTGGCAAGAAGTCGCTGGAAATGGGCGCAGGAGATGCCGAGTCGTCAGTTCCAGGGCTTTCATTCGACTCCAAAGCCGCCAAGTTTTTGAGTAATTGTTGACTCGTGCCTTCATTATTGGAATTCACCGCCAAAGCATGGAGAATCTGCTTGTTGTTGTTGATTTCTATGGGCAACTGGATCTTGGACGAGTTGTACATCTTTACCACCAACAATCCGGGGTTGGACGTGACGGTTGTGTTTGGTTGTTCGAGTTCATTGGGAGATGTTTGTCGTGACGAATCTGGCAGAGAAGGTGATTTGGCGCCATTGGAACTGCTAGCGCCATTAGATGATTGTGTACTATGGTGATGGTCGTGCTTCTTGGGAGAATCAGATGCTATGGATGACGAAGATGATGAGTCTAATTTGTGGTTTTGGTTACTTCCGTTAATGGAAAGCTTCAGCATGTTATCGGAAAGGTTGTTTGTGGAAACCGTCCGTCTGGAATCGACCGAGTTTCGGGGCGACGTGGAAGCCGCCGATAACTCGGGCGACGTGGATTTATCTCCGCTGGAGGCCCCGAACTTGAACTTGTTCTTGAACTTCAACATAACTTTTGGCGAATGCAACAAAAATCAGCTGAATTGGATAGGAAGGGGGTAATCGGTAATGTTCTTTATAAATGGCAGGAATTAATTAATTTTAAGGGCCCCTGGTGCGCGCACAAAAAGAGCTGGCGAACCTAATTAACCGAGCCTTTGTGGGGATTCGATCGAGAAAGCCAGACTGTTGCACTCAACTAGCCTATAGTTCTAGGCACTATAGTTATAAGGCACTATAGTTCTAAAGCTACCAATAGTTTTGAAGCTACTCTATTTTAAAGCTACCTAATCTTATAAGCTGAACTACTCTTGCTGCTTAACGCAGTAGCTCGGTGTATTCAGGTACCGTCTCCTACTGCGAAGCTTAAGCGGAACAAATAATTCTTGATGACGTATCACGTTTTTTACAAACTGACAGGCTGATAACGTCATCGCTCTCGGCAGTGTTACTGTGTACCCCTATACTATTGCCGGATCTACATCGGCTACTAGCCAGCGCCATGTCATCTCCTATTCGATTATTACCCCTAATCTGAAATTGGCTCGAGAATTGTCCCAATCGGGCCATGTCTGCGATCGATGAGCCGAGCTCTGCAACGTGCTTACGTCAGCACACAACACATTTGTTTGTTTCTACCACCAATGACATTAGGGTGGCACGACATGAACGGATTGCAAGCTGAGTCGCCTCATATCAACGACGAAAACAAAGCGGAGATTCGTCCTCACTCCAAGGGTACTCAAAAAGGTTCGGAAGTGAGGCCTGGTAAGAGAGGACCTCCTTCGACGCCGTTGACTCCCTCGTTGCAGCAGCCCACGCGTATAAGACGGAAGCTTTCGTCGCAAAAACCAACCAAGAACTTGATCTTATCGTCGGACTCGTTAGAGGTGTTGGATCTCAAGTTCCAGACATGGTTGCTTCATCAAGAGCTTGAAAAGTCGCAACAATTGGTAAAATTCATGGAGATGGAGAGAAAGTTTGCATTAGAATAAGACTCCCAAAATCTTAAACAAACCACTACCACAGTAGAGAAGAATTGGGTCAACAACTGGATAACTCAACAAAAATAGACAGAATCAACCAATATTCTACAGTAGAGGACAACTAGAATGCCAAATTGACTTGGCGGCTAAAACTAATCGCGCGCCCAGTATTTTTGTGGTGCTTGTTTTCAAAAGTGTTGCGATAATTTCGAAAGGTAGTAACTCTTGATTTCATGGTTCCATATATTTCGAGTAGATAACGTGCACACACTGGCTACCCTCGGTTCATTTTGCCTAGCCCACAAATGGGGGTCTCTTCATATCTAGAATTGCTTGTATTTTAATTATTTATGGTGATGGATGTTTGCATCAATCAACAATCATATACAAAATATTATAGTGATGTACAGAAAATAGTTGCCACAGACAACAACCAGGAAGGTTGGGGACTGCAAAAGATTCCGGCGGTTCCAACCAAATCGCGCGCCCAAATTGCACTAGGGTGCTAGAAAAAGTGCGAGCATGTTGTGTTTATTAACTGATATAATTACGTTATTGTATATGGGGTATTTGAGGGCTGTTTACTTATGGCTCCTGGTGGTCTTGAAATACTCTTCAAGTTTTGAATTATCTCCATCAAGAAACCGATTATCATTTGGATTCAGATTGTCCCACGCCATCGTCCTCTGTTTCATCTTTTGCTTCTCCTCCTCACGACTTCCCCTGATTTCCAAGTCACGCCTGAGCCAATACATAGCAAGAGGATGCAATGAATTTACGGAAGGTATATGAACCTTGTCCTTTGTCTGGGAGATTTCAGTGTACTTTGCATCGAAATCCACATCTTTGGTCTCAATATTATCAAGTATCTTTCCTTCATTTATATGAATCAACCAGTCATAACACAGTTGTCCGATCCCGTCGAATATATGGGTGGCATAAACAACACAACAGTTTCTGGTCACACACTCTTTCTTCAAGTAGTTTAGCAAG
Organism: Suhomyces sp. yHMH580; assembly: GCA_030580235.1. Classification (NCBI taxonomy): domain Eukaryota; kingdom Fungi; phylum Ascomycota; class Pichiomycetes; order Serinales; family Debaryomycetaceae; genus Suhomyces; species Suhomyces sp. yHMH580. The sequence goes on along the minus strand of JAKTSN010000008.1, from coordinate 13,719 downwards.
TTCTGTCTCACCACCACATCCAAATCAATGGTGACTTCGTCCAACAACAACAATTTCCATGGTCTGACCAAGCCCATGGCGATCTGCACTCTCCGACGTTCTCCGTCAGACAAACTTAACATGGACCATTCGGGATCAAAGTCAAGGATCCGGATCAACTCGTCTCTTCTCTCTGGGTGCGCATCTCCGCCAATTGAAGAAATCAACACTTTAATACTGATGTCTCGCCGGACCATCGATTGCGTGGCCCATTCGGTGCCCAAGTAGGTGATATACTGGTTGATATCGGAATTGTGTTGTTGGCTTCGAGTCCGGTTATCCTCAAACGGATCGAATCCTCCTAGTCTTATTTTACCCAGTTTAATCAACGTTTTTCCTGCCAAGATCTTGAGCAATGTAGATTTTCCGGCCCCATTTGGGCCTATCAAGAGATTGAACGAGCCCCATGGAATTTGAAGATTTATATCCTCCAAGCCGATTTTGTTGCTACCTGAGAATCTATAGGTGAAGTCCTTGGCTTCTACGGCCCATGATTGGTCTCCAAACGTGTTAGTCATATCAAGGTACAAGTATCAGTTGGCTGAACCAGACTGAGATTGCCTTTTAAGTTGGACTTCGCACTACGAAAATCACGATATTTATTATATACCACGATTACTTAAAATGGTAACCATATAAGCCAAGTAAGCACGAACAACAAAAGGTAATATAGATGATGTTTTTCAATCAATCATTATTGAAAACATCAAGAAAAATTTTGTTTTACGGTAAAATAATATACTCTTGATATTCTTTCCCGCGCGGCCATTTGCAGCCAAAGCTGCACCCACCAGTGGAAGAGTCAGAGTGCTAGAATGCTGCACTAGTTGTCTGTCGATTGTGCTTGTATAGCCTTAAAATCGATTAGGCACACCTCTGCTATCATTTACTGTATTAACCGATTCAATAAAGTATACCCGATTATCTTGTTAACGTATTCGAAAATACCTTGGATCGTTTATTTGCAACCCATCAACCTGCTTCTCTAAATCCTTGGATTGCTTATCTACTTCTACTTTCTTGGAACCACCTTTATTCTCATCCTTTCTTCACCTTAGCACCCAAGTCGAACTTAGCCTTTCGAAACCTTGACTTTTCTGCCTATATGTTTTTTGAAGCAAAATGGTTGGATTTTGAATCTTGCTTCAATATTATCTAGAATCACTTTAGAAGTAGGTTGTGTTAAGGTGGAGGTTTCTTTGCATGATAAAAAGTCAAAAGATATTTATTTTGTGTAGTACAAAAATCGACAGAAGTCCATTCAATACCACAGTTTTATGCTACTTGAAAGATATTTACTACAGTTGAAATTTCGAGGATAGCTCAATAGACTGCAACAATTGGAAAGTTATAGTTAACACCTCGATAAATTACAATTAACTAATTGAAAAGTTATAATCAATACCTCGATAAACTACACTATAACTCATTTGGAAAGTGATGGCTATGTATTCAAATACTACAATCAACTTTCATAGAAAATCGATACTCAATTTTTTATACTACAAGTATTTCATTGACTGGGGTGTTTAAATGTTTATTAAACTTCATTGAACCAAACCTTGACATCGGTCTTTACAGGCTCATTGTCAATGGTATCGACCACCAGTTTGATCTCGTCCAAGTACTCAACATCAGACTTGATGTACTTTCTGAAGTACGACTTCAACAAGCCCTTGTATTCGTAAAACAACCATTGGTTATTGATCTTTTCCAGTAATTCCTTATCCTCTGGATCAAACTCCTTGACGATTTCGATTTTCTGGCTAGGCTCTTCCTTCAAGTCTGACGAAATCAGGTTCAAGTTGTTAACGATTCCCTTGATGACCAATAGAAGAAGGTGTTTGAACTGTTCGTTTCCTTCGTCATATGAACTGTTCAAGATTCGGTTGACACTTTCCATACATGAAACGTTTTCGATGATCAAGTTCGACGATAAAGACAAGGTCTTGTCAATCAAGGATTGGGGCTTGATGATCTTGAATTCAATCAAGTACTCCAAGATCAAAAATACAACTTGAGGTTGATGGGACCAGATTCTAAAGATGGAGTCGATGATCCAGACCTGTCTATTTTCAATGGCCTCCTCACTTAATTCCAAAGATTCAAATGGCAATTCGTCCTTCCCGTACTCAAGGGGTTCACCACTAAGATACTTTAACTTGTTAATATCACGAGAAATAACACTCACTACCGAGTAAATGGATCTGGAGCCAATGTAGGCATAAGTCTGGAAGAACAAGTTGATCAAAAATTTTTCACTATTTATCTCTGGAACAGATTTAATGGCCTCCAAAGTTTCTTTGTACAACTCAGCAAACTCTGCATTGGTTTTCCAGTGGGCACTAATAAAGTCAAACACCTTGTTGGAAATCTCATGCAACGGAAACTTGGTGTTGGAAAAGTTGAAGAAAATCTCTTCCTGGGCGCCGATTATTGACTTTTCAGCCAAGGCAGCTTTCTTTTCACCATGAAGTTGGGTAAGCTGATCTTTGATCTCTTGACTCCCCCCATATAACTCTGTATCATAAGCAACAATAGCTTCTGGCTCATTTTCATGGAACGAAATGTTCAAGTACTGGTAGAATTCGTCAAGCGCCACAATTTCAGAGGACTCCTGGTTCAAAGTAACAAAGCTTTCTTTGATTCTGTTTTTGTTTGATAATCTGATCTCTTTGGCAATCAAATTCTTTATAAAGTTTCTTTTAGGATGGTAGCAGATGTTTTTATACTTGACCGAATCGCCGACCCATTCGTCCCATTTCCAACTGAACTCGAAGTTGGAGATCTGAGTAGTCATCCAGTCCAAAAACCTGATCTTCAATTCGTAATCCAAGGTCTCCAAGTTATTGTAGAAATATCTGATGGCTCTTCCAAATACAGGTGCAATGGACTCGGGACTCTCTCTACAGCATGAAATAAGCACGGTGTAATAGTAGATTTCGTGATGCAAGGTGGCAGGCAACTGGAAGATCATGGTCAAGATACTTTCAATGGCAATATCCTCAATTTTCCACGTAGACAACGGCGGAGTGTTTTCTCCAGCCACATTGTCTTTATGAATAAGCGAAAGCTGGTCGATCGACGAGCCGGGAGGAGCAAACAAGTTCTTGCTAAAGTACAAGTCAAGGATCGATAACTGAATTGAGGCTTCGCTCTTGTTGAACGACAAGTTGGTCAAGATATCAAATGACAAGTCTTTGAAGAATAAACCCACGTAGGAGTCAATTTTAGGCACCGTCTCGAATTCAAGTGTGTTGTATACCTGGAACAAAGCTCTAGAGCTTTCGGACCACAATTTGTCAATAAGTCCTGTGGGTTTATAGGACTTCAACACTTCTAATGTGGGCAACGAGAGCTGGGGTAATTGGTGCTGGACTAGTTCGTTGGAAATTGGGTTATTGGCAAGAGCTTCGCTAATAATAGGTTGAACAAGGTTTTTTACATCCAAAAAGAGCTTTTTGACTTCAGACCATTGCTTGTCTTCGCCTTGAATGGCCACTATCGAGCCCAAAATCAAGTCGATGATTTTCTTGGGTTCATAAGGCAATTCATAATTGTCCAATTTTGAGTCGAATGGTTGTAATAATAAGTTGGTGGAAGGCTCTACAACCTGAAATTGGGATGCCTGTTCAATCAACTCGTTAACTTTGCTGATAAGTTCTGGAGAACTATCATTACTAAAAACATATGGCGTTGCAATCAAGACATTATAGAAAATGCCCTGAGCCAAACCGTTTCTGGTCTCGGGAGTTTGCTGCTGAAGTTCAATGGTCAATCCCAAAAACTGTTTGAGCAAGTTTGTCACAGAATGATTGGATATTATGGGAGATAAGGCGGCAAAGAACTTGAGAATCGACTTGATATTGTTAAACACCCCAGCATCTTCACTCTGAAAAGTCTTTTTCTCTTCATTCTTACCAACCGAGTCGAGTAATGTTTGTGCCTTTGCGTGCATGAACTCCACTACGTACTTTGCTACTACAAAATTCTTTGCATTGCAAATGATAATCAAGTTGCTCAAGGCATTGATTTTCTGGGGTTGTTCAATCACCACGGCATAGATGGTATTGAGAATGGAGGTACGGAGCTTGGGGATCTTTTCAAACTCAGCCACTATTGGATTGGAAATATACGAAACATCGTCGATCTGGTTGTCGATGTTTGGGTTTTCGCCGATTCTCCTAATGTCTTTACAGATATTGTTGATGAGTTCTTGGCTGGGATCCACATGCTGCCTTTTGGCTTCGAAATCTTCGAAGTTGTTGGCAGGCACTGGCTGGTCCGCCTCAAACTCATCTCTGCTTCTTTTTCCTGAAAATTCCATGTAATAACTAACTAAACTGTCAAGTTACTTTTTTCAAACTCTCGATAGTTTCATTTTTCACTCATTAATTTTTGAACAATCTTATTTTTCACCACCGAGTTTTTAGCTTTGAACTACAGACTAATACATTGACTAATTGAACATGGAATTGATTGATGCTATACAGACGAAACGCTTTGTCATGGACGGGGCCTTGGGAACAGAACTTGAAGCTCTTGTGCCAGCAGACTCCAAAATCCAGCCCAAGTCATCACCGCTATGGTCTGGAATGGTACTCTTGGAAGACCCCGACTTGGTCAAACAAGTTCATGCCAGCTATATCAAAGCAGGCGCCTCCATTTTGGTGACTTCCACATACCAAATATCGTATGCGAGCTTGAAAAAATATACCAGTCTCACAGATACCGAGATCGGCGACTTGTGGACCAGAGCGGTGGACGTGGCCGAAAAGGCTATCAATGGCGCTGGCGCTTATATTGTAGGTTCAATTGGGCCCTATGCCACGTTTCTTGCTGACGGCTCAGAGTATACCGGCAAGTATCCCGAGAACGTCGATTTCGAAGCGTACCACGAACCGTTAGTGGAACACTTGGCTGCTGATAGTAGAGTAGGTGCCTTGGGATTCGAGACTATTCCAAACTATAATGAACTTAAACAGATCCTTAGCTTGATGACCAGAATCCAAACTTCCAAGCCATTTTACCTCAGTTTCAACTTTCAAACAGAAGATGCTTTGGCTGACGGTACGCCTACAGTTGAGGTGGTGAAGTACATGGCCGAGTGGATGGCCAAAAACCCGGATTTGAAATCAAAGTTTCTTGGAGTGGGTCTCAATTGCATCGACTGCGACAAAATAACCGCCATTATCGAGCTTATCAACCTGCAATGGGCGGTGCCATTGATCTTGTATCCTAACTTGGGGTTCGTCTACGATGAAAACCACGACTATTGGTCCAGAAAAAACTTGGATAAATGGAAGCGTCTAGTCAGAGAATGGTGGGGCTTTTCAAACGTTAGAGTAGTGGGTGGGTGTTGTGGCACCCTGCCCGAAGAGATTGGTTTAATCAAAGACGAGCTCGAAAATTGATCAGCAGAATCAGCATGACTGAATAAATAAATAATAGAAAAGAAGAATAAAGAGCCGTTATTAAAATAGTTTATTTAGTATCTTATAATCAAGCTTAAATTGGAAACACTCACGAGACACGTCACGTGCCCGGATAACCACTCGTTTGGTTGCGGGCGCTTGGCCGGACATATCGGGCGCATATGAAAAGATAAGATAAAGCAATGAAGGCGAGCAGGGATTGAAATTAGGGATACAAGTAGACAACAAGCACAGTGCTGAGTACATTGGTGTCAGGTAGCCAGTGGGTACCCTAACGATGGGTATGTTTGCACCCGGAACCACATACCTGATTAGTATTTATTGGTGGTGGAATGGCAATTTTAGGTGGACGAGTCAACCGAGTCGTAGATGTCCACGTGAGTGCGATGCCCTCAAGCCTGGCGTAGCCTGGCCCTTTAGGCCGGCGCCGTGCAGGACGCATCCACGGCTCCAAATTTGGCAGCCACTTTTGACTCTGCCCAAATTTGTATACCAACCAAGGATGATCTTAGCAGTCGATACATATATAAGGCGGCAACATGCCCAAAAATTGTAGTAGTAGTAAAAGCATCTAGTTCTAGTTTCTAATGTTTAGAAGTACCAGAGTAGCGATCGCAAGATCATCGCGGTTGGTCAGATTGGCCAATGTGTCTCGCCTACCAACAGTTAGATGCTTGGCTACCGAGGCTGGTTCTCAGATCAAAGCCAATACCTCGTCATCAAACTATCAAAAAGTGTACAATCCAAGTGCGGAATCGGTTTCACTACAAAATTTGGATACTTTTGCCAGAAGACACATTGGGCCAACTCCGCGCGACGTCAGTACCATGTTGACCACATTGGGATACAAAGATCTCGATGAATTCTTACAAAAAGCTATTCCAGAACACATTTTGTTCAAGAGAAAGCTCAAGGTTCAGCCCGAACAGGGATTTACCGAGTCAGAGATGTTGGACCATCTCCATGACATAGCCGGAAAGAACAAGATCGTCAAGTCTTTTATCGGGAAAGGTTATGCGGGTACAAGAATGCCACCAGTGATCCAAAGAAATTTGTTGGAAAGCCCTGAATGGTACACTTCATACACTCCTTACCAGCCTGAAATTTCACAGGGAAGATTGGAGTCGTTGCTCAATTACCAGACAATGGTCACTTCATTGACTGGTTTGTCGATGGCCAACGCTTCCTTGCTTGATGAAGGTACGGCTGCGGGCGAGGCCATGTCGCTTTCGTACCATAATTTAAAAGGAAAGAAAAGTAAGTACGTGGTTGACTCCAATGTGCACCCACAAACATTGAATGTGATTAAATCCAGAGCATCCAACCTTGGTATCGAGATTGTAGAGTTGCCATTGTCCACTTCCGAAGGGTTGGAGCAACTTGAGTCCATTGCTTCTTCCACTTGTGGTGCTCTAGTACAGTATCCCGGTACAAACGGTGATGTCCATGACTACACTAAAGTAGGAGAAATTGTTCATGCCAATAAAGGATTATTTGCCATGGCCACCGATTTATTGGCATTGACCTTACTTAAGTCGCCCGCTGAGTTTGGTGCCGATATTGCTTTAGGTACTTCCCAGAGATTCGGGGTTCCTTTTGGCTACGGAGGTCCCCACGCTGCCTTTTTCGCTACCAATTCTAAGTACTCCAGAAAGATTCCTGGCAGAATCGTGGGTGTTTCAAAGGACAGATTGGGAAAACCAGCATTGAGATTGGCATTACAGACCAGAGAACAGCATATTAAACGTGAAAAAGCCACCAGTAATATCTGTACTTCTCAAGCTTTACTTGCCAATATCGCTGCCATGTACGCAGTTTATCACGGCCCAGAAGGTTTGAAGAATATAGCCAAAAGAGTATATGGATTTACCAGTATCTTGGCCTCGAAAATCTCTTCCAAGCACCAGCTTGTCAATACTGAGTGGTTTGATACTTTGACTGTCAAGTTGAATGGTATCCCAGCTGATGAATTACTTGCTACTGCTCTAGACAAACACAATATCAATTTGTTCAAGGTCGATGACTCAACTGTTTCTGTCACTCTTGATGAAACCGTCTGCGAACAAGACTTGGGTTCTTTAATAGAAATATTCACCGGTGAAAAATTGAATACCAGTCAAATTGGCGAATTGCCCCAAATACCAGCAGACTTTTTGAGAACTGATGAGATCTTGACCAACCAGGTGTTTAATTCCCACCACTCTGAAACTTCCATGTTGAGATACTTACACTTGCTTCAAAGCAAAGACTTGTCTTTGGCCAACTCGATGATTCCTTTGGGTTCTTGTACTATGAAATTGAACTCCACTGTAGAAATGCAAACCTTATCTATTCCAGGCTTTAACTCTATCCACCCATTTGCTCCTATCAACCAGGCTCTTGGCTACAAGCAGTTGGTGGACGAGTTCGAAAAGGATTTGAACGACATTACCGGATTTGATGCTACCACTTCTATGCCCAATTCAGGTGCCCAGGGTGAATACACCGGGTTGTCTTTAATTAGACAGTACCATAAGTCCAGAGGTGACTACGAAACGAGAAATATCTGTCTTATTCCAGTCAGTGCCCACGGTACCAACCCAGCCTCTGCTGCTATGTGTGGCTTGAAAGTCGTTCCTGTCAAGTGTTTGGAGAACGGATCCATAGACTTGGACGATTTGGCCGCAAAAGCCGAGAAACACGCCGAGAATCTCTGTTCCATTATGATCACTTATCCTTCCACGTATGGTTTGTTCGAGCCAGGTGTCAAAACTGCTATTGATACTGTGCACAAACATGGTGGATTGGTTTATTTGGATGGTGCCAACATGAATGCTCAAGTTGGTTTGACTTCTCCAGGTGATTTGGGTGCAGATGTGTGTCACTTGAACATCCACAAAACATTTGCTTTGAGTCACGGTGGTGGTGGACCGGGACAGGCTCCTGTCTGTGTCAAAGAACACTTGAAACCTTTCTTGCCATCCCATAACTTTGTCAAAACTCCCCACTCCACCAACGAATCCATTAAAGCCGTCAACTCTGCTCCTTATGGTTCTGCTTCGGTGATTCCAGTATCATATTCGTACATCAAAATGTTGGGAGCTCAAGCATTGCCATATGTTTCTGCCATTGCTATGTTGAATGCCAACTATATGTTGACTAGATTGCAGGATCATTACAAAATCATGTTTGTGGACTCTCATGCATCCACCAATGCTGGATTGAAGCATTGTGCCCATGAATTCATATTGGACACTAGAGAATTCAAAACTGTAGGCATTGAAGCCATTGATATCGCAAAAAGACTTCAGGATTACGGTTTCCATGCTCCTACCATGTCATTCCCAGTGGCAGGAACTTTGATGATCGAGCCCACTGAGTCGGAGAACTTGGCTGAGTTGGACCGTTTTGTCGATGCTTTAATTTCCATCAAAAAGGAAATCGACGCTTATGCCCAAAACGAGCCATTGGGCCAAGTATTGAAGAATGCTCCTCACTCTTTGGAAGATATCGTATCCACATCACAAGAAGAATGGGACCAAAGAGGCTATACCAGACACCAGGCTGCATACCCATTACCATACTTGAAAGCTGCCAAGTGCTGGCCAACAGTAGCCCGTTTGGACGACACCTATGGTGATATGAACTTGATGTGTACTTGTCCTTCGGTTGAAGAGGTGGCTGAAAGCCAATAATTGTATCATAGAATAGATTGTGTCATAGAAACAAATAAAAATAAAGAATAAATACACGAAAATACATAAAAACACAGCACGATCAGCACTTGCAAATAGAAACGAAATGTAGAGTGATTGAGACCGCAGCGCCCTATTAGAAACCGACAAGTCAAGCTCAATTATTTAATTAATTCAGTGGTGCTGAGAATTGTCTTAGCATGGCGTAACGACGTACACTTATCAGTCTAGACCAACGTGAGAAGTTATTTAATTAATGGGTATACTCTTTCGGTAGTAAGAAAGCTACGATTAGAATCAGGTTCCAACAACATCTGTAAATTAGCTGCGAAATTCTGTGAATTTTTTTCTTCTGTTGCAGACTTTTGGTGCAGTGGGTTTTTGCACCCAAAAAATGTTAAGCGAGAATTATAGCCTAGCACAAGGAGCCGTTCCTAATAAGGACAAACGATACCAATACATAAGTATAGACCGTACTGACGGTTAGTGAAGCGGGTGGTATGAGCCATAGTAGAAAAAGGCTGGTGTATGAGTGGACCACAAAAGGAGAATATTGAGTAAGTTGAGCCAAAATTATAAGAGGGTTCGTATTGAATATATGGAAACAGACAAAATTACTAGACCTATTATGCCTCTCACTGATCAGTCTATACATAAGTATACATGATTTAAATGAGAGAGGCGGAGGAGCATAAAGTTGGTTCAAGAATGATAAATGCTGTAGTAGATTGAAATGACTTGCGTTATTACACAGAAAAACGTATACTTTTTGAAACTTACCTTAAACTATACAAAGTCCGAAGGCTAATACGTAGTTTCAACGTAGGAGGAAATCCACCACCGCAGACTATGCGCGTCAACTGGTCTAACATGAAGTTACGAATGATTATGCTGATGACTAATTGTATGAAGAGTTGTATAGGGTTTAAACCTGTTTATAAAATGAAGCTCCGAATGATTATGCTGAGTATTGTAGGTAAGAGTTGTATAACTTTAAACCTTCTGAACTAGATGAATCTAAATATTGTAGCTTGACATATTTTTCAATTTAGTGAAAACTTTGCAAAAAATATTACAACTTTTTATCTTGTTCATAATCCTTCATTTCTTTCTACCATAATTGTATCAAAAGTATACTTGACGAAGATGAACTGAAAAGTGGTGCGGCTGGAATAAGTTAAGTGCGATTGACCAAATAAATTTGGTCCAAGCATTGTCCTACCGCTTCATGCACGAGCGAGTATTGCCCTATGAAGCCCACAAACTACACCGCTAGTCCAGTTGGCATGTCGCTAAACCTTCTCGATTTACACTCTCGAACAAACTGTCTGCGCTCTACAAGTATTTCTCGCCAACGGGGTACTATCTAATCCACTCCTAGCCTCTACTTTTCTATCTCTATCCTTTTCCCCATTCTCTCTGCCTCTATCCTCTGCCTCTACCCTTTCTGCCTATTCTCTGACGTCGCGCACGACTCCCCATAAAAATCACACTCAACCGCCTACTACCACACCACATCTAAGTACATCCCAGATCTCCCATCCATCAAAAGGGCTGTATTCGCTTATGGATTGGTACAGCAAGAAAAAAACCCCAGGTGTGCCGGTATATTCGCCGCCATCGTATACATCTAGCGCCGGCGGCCTCTCGCCATACGCCAACCACCGCAATCAAGTCTACAGCAGCAGCAACGGCAGCATAGGAAGTGCCAGCAGTAGTCGTGGCGTATCATCAAGTGGAATTGGCAATCATCATTCTCCAGTACCGCTGATAATGAATTCGTCTCCCACCACAAACGCCACCAATAATAATAATAATAATAATAATGATAACAATATTAGTGGAATCGAAAGAGACTCGTATTACCTTTCGCAACTCCCCCTTTATTGCTCAGACTGGACTTATATGGCCTCAGAGAACCGGGACTGTGTAGCACTAAGTACCTATAAGGAAGGCTTCAACAATAAGCTAGAGATCCTTCAGGGTGTAAGTTATGGCGCCGGAAACAACGATTACATAAGCCAGGACGAAATAGGACTTGATAACGCGTCGCCAACCAACCCTGAATCCAACCAGCATCCATATTACTACGACAAAGTGGTGGAGGGGTTTGATTTCCATAAGGTGGCAGAGGCCACTTTGGACTATCCGGTGACGAATCTCCAATGGGACCCTTCTACAAAAATCACTGGCGAACAGAGGATAGCTGCATCGCTGGAAGTGCTAAGGCTATACAAGTTGGGGCATGATCACGAAGCCCACAAGCTCGTGCAAACACACATTCTTGCCAACAACTCGTCAAACCCGTCGTCCTCCAACAGCAACAAGGGTCACGTGACGCCCGAGGACACAAATACCTTTCCACCTGTGACGTCATTTGACTGGAACAAGACCGATGCCAGTATTATCATTACCAGTTCTGTCGACACCACATGCACGGTGTGGGACTTGAACCGGTCGCATAGTCTCAAAAGTGACACAAACGGCGACTCTGTAGATACTGCCACGGTCACGACCCAGCTCATAGCGCACGATTCCGAGGTGTTTGATGTCAAATTCATTCACAATTCTTCCAATGTCTTTGCTTCCGTAGGCAATGACGGATCCATGAGGGTGTTTGACAGCAGATCTTTGGAGCATTCCACCATTATCTATGAACCCACCCAGCCAGTAGCCTCTACTAACTCGTCTTCGCTTGGTGCTTCGGCCATGAGCACAAAGGCACTCCTCAAACTCTCGGCCTCCAATATCGATCAGCACCATTTGGCAACTATAGGCATTAATTCTAACCAGGTAATCATAATCGACATGAGAATGCCTGGTTTGCCTGTGGCCACGTTGGACGGCTCGATTGGAGGCATCAATTCCGCTGCAATTAACCTGATCAAATGGCATCCTTCTTCCAATTATTTGTTAACGGGAGGTGACGATTGCCAGGCCTTGGTGTGGGATTGCAACAATATCCAGACCCCAAAGCCCACAAATGGTTCCACCAGTGATTTGGGCTTGATCATCGATACTCCTCTGTTTGCATATGAAGAAGAATTGGAAGTAAATAATGTTTGCTGGAGACAAGACCAGGGAGATTGGATGGGGGTGGTTAGCGGAAAAGGGTTTCAAGCAGTTCTGTTGAACTAAAATATAATAAACTTAATTATAGACCAGTAGATTACCCTTGGAACAAGAACTAGTTTAGAGTGTATTGTGGCTGTCCAGTATCTTGTTCGAAAGTTAACATAGCATATTTTGCCAAGATGTCTCTTACATAGTAACAAGCTTCTAATTCCATATCGAAATATAGAAGGGGTCACCATTATTGAAATTAGTTTGTCTACACTGAATTTTTGACACCGTCTACATAATCTCGTGGCATCAAACTATGAATTTCATTAGCCGAAGTATTAATTTTTATCCAATGAATACATCTTCACAGATCGTGATCAGCTCTAGAATTACCACGACTATAGAAATGTCAGGTAATATCAAATAAATGATAACTGATTTATTGAGCCATTCGCAGTTTATTGGTTGAAATTTCTCCGTACGGATAATTTGATCACAGCACAACGAGATATTCGGCTAACCAACAGCCAATTTAGTCAAATAGAAAATGAGATGGACAGCTAGAGACACGAATTGCTTGGGTCCTTAGAAGCCCAGGGTCACTTCTACAGTGGGACAGAAAATCTGACAAATCTAGCTAGTCGGCCAATAATAGTACATTTGGCTGCGAAAAGCTTGCAGTAAATCGCAAAAGCAAATGATGGCTAATCAAGACATTGTAAAATATCAGTGACTCTTTTCTTGAACATCAATAAACTATACCCAATTGACCTATAGGAGTAGTTAATAGCTCCCAAATTCGCTCTTCATTACCGACACAAAGACCTAATCGCTATTTTATACCCTTACTTCTATTTAAATTACCACAAAGCTATTCATAATGTTTCTTGTTTAGAAACCCTCGCAATCGTCATATACTAATTATCTCTTTCTTATCTCGATCATAACTTATTATTTATACTTTACCCACTCAGAAATGATTCAAAGTAATATGACCTATAAAATCGTTAAACACTTAATTATGAATATAGTTCAGAAACGATGTAGGAAGAATATTCAACATGTTTCAGTGCTCTTTCGATTCGTCAATCTTAAACTTCATGTGATTCGACAATAATAAACTAGTCCATAAAGAATATCTAATCCATTTCTGGATAATAGCACGCATGTTTTAGAGATCTTGAATTCCCACCCGAAAAGATGAAGCTAGATTAATAATTACTGGTCTTTGTTAAGATTGTATTCAACATTATATTACGTACATAATAAGCAAACAATTATAGTAATGAGAAATTATATAATCACGCTTATTTCTTACCAGCCTTTTGAGCAGCCTTGGTAACCTTACCGGCCTTGTCGGACTTTTCAACAGACTTGATAACACCAACAGCGACGGTTTGTCTCATGTCTCTGACGGCGAATCTACCTAATGGTGGGTAGTCAGTGAAAGCTTCAACACACATTGGCTTAGATGGAACCATCTTGACAATAGCAGCGTCACCGGACTT